>OW121743.1:95221606-96421606 GCA_933228675.1 Stomorhina lunata | reverse complement strand
ATACAAAATTTTTTTATCAAAAATTTTTTTATAGAAAATTTTTTTATCAAAAATTTTTCCACAGAAAATTATTTTATCAAAAATTTTTCTGTATAAAATTTTTTTATCAAACATTTTTCTAGAGAAAATTTTTTATCAAAAATTTTTCTATAGAAACTTTTTTTATCAAAACTTTTTCTATAGAAAATTTTTTTATCAACAATTTTCTATAGAAAATTTTTTTATCAAAAATTTTTCTATCGAAAATCTTTTTATTAAAAATTTTTCTATTGAAATTTTTTACCAAAAATTTTTCTATAGAAATTTTTTCTTATCAAAAATTTTCCTATAGAAAATTTTTTTATCAAAAATTTTTCTATTGAAATTTTTTTACCAAAAATTTTTCTATAGAAATTTTTTCTTATCAAAAATTTTTCTATAGAAATTTTTTTTTATCAAAAATTTTTCTATAGAAATTTTTTCTTATCAAAAATTTTTCTATAGAAAATTTCTTATCAAAAATTTTTCAATAGAAAATTTTTTTATTAAAAAATTTTCTACAGAAAATTTTTTTATTAAAAATTTTTCTACAGAAAATTTTTTTATTAAAAATTTTTCTATTGAAATTTTTTTATCAAAAACTTTTCTATAGAAAAAGTTTTTTCAGTATTCCTAAAATTTATTCATATAATTTAAAAATCATAAATTATAAAAATAATTTATGACATGAACCTGAGCCCGACTCGAACCCACGACCATCAACATAAATTCTGGTTCATCTAAAATCAATTTCTTTCGAAAATTTTTTATCAAAAATTTTTCTATAGAAAATTTTTTATCAAAAATTTTTTTATAGAAAATTTTTTTAATCAAAATTTTTCTATAGGAAATTTTTTTTATCAAAAATTTTTCTACTGAACATTTTTTTATCAAAAATTTTTCTGTAGAAATTTTTTATAATAAAAATTTTTCTATATTTTATAATCAAAAATTTTTCTATTAAAATTTTTTTTATCAAACATTTTTCCATAGAAAATTTGTTATCAAAAATTTTTCTATTAAAAATTTTTTGGATCGAAAATATCTAAAAAACTCCTATCAATGTCAACTTTTCTATAGAAAACTCTTCCCACTGTCAACTTTTCTATGGAAAACTCTTGTCACCGTCAACTTTTCAACATAAAACTATTCCCACTGTCAACTTTTCAATAGAAAACTCTTCCCACTATCAACTTTTCTATAGAAAACTCTTCACACTGTCAACTATTCTATAGAAAACTCTTCCCACTGTAAACTTTTCTATAGGAAACTTTTCCCACTGTCAACTTTTCTATAGAAAACTCTTCCCACTGTCAACTTTTCTATAGAAAACTCTTCCCACTGTCAACTTTTCTATAGAAAACTCTTCCCACTGTCTACTTTTCTATAGAAAACTCATCCCACTGTCAACTTTTCTATAGAAAACTCTTCCCACTGTCAACTTTTCCATAGAAAATTCTTCCCACTGTCAACTTTTCTACAGAAAACTCTTATCACCGTCAACTTTTCAATAGAACACTCTTCCCACTGTCAGCTTTTCTATAGAAAACTCTTCGCACTGTCAACTTTTCTACAGAAAACTCTTCACACTGTCAACTTTTCTATAGAAAACTCTTCCCACTGTCAACTTTCCTATAGAAAACTCTTCCCACTGTCTACTTTTCTATAGAAAACTCTTCCCACTGTCTACTTTTCAATAGAAAACTCTTCCCGCTATCAACTTTTCTATAGAAAACTCTTCCCACTGTCAACTTTTCTATAGAAAACTCTTCTGACTGTCAACTTTTCTACAGAAAACTCTTCCCACTGTCAACTTTTCTATAGAAAACACTTCCCACTGTCAACTTTTCTATACAAAACTAATGTCAACTTTTCTATAGAAAACTCTTCCCACTGTCAACTTTTCTATAGAAAACACTTCTCAAATTTAACTTTTCTATAGAAGACTCTTCTCACTGTCAACTTTTCGATAGCAAATTCTTCCCACTGTCAACTTTTGTATAGAAAACTCTTCCCACTATCAATTTATCTATAGAAAACCGTTCCCACTGTCAACTTTTCTATAGAAAACTCTTCCCACTGTCAACTTTTCTATAGAAAACTCTTCCCAATGTCAACTTTTCTATAGAAAACTCTTCCCAATGTCAACTTTTCTATAGAAAACTCTTCCCACTGTTAACTTTTGTATAGAAGAATCATTGCAAACATTTTACTTACATCTTCAAAATGTTGTTACCATATTAAGCTATAGAAATATTTTAAATTAATCCCTCCACTTAACTTTTTTTCTTAACATATTTTATAGATACTTAAGTAGATTTTCAATTCAATCAGATTAATGTTAAAAACTACTTAAAAGATTCTTTTTTAATTAATTTCTTTCAATAAACAGAATCAGATAAATAATCTTTCAAAGTAAATCCACAGATAGAATGCAAAGTTACGTATCTTACATTTAACAAATGCTTGTAGAAGTTGAAATTAAGATTGTCCTTAGTAAATAAACTAACTTAATAATTTTCTAAATTATATTTATAAAAATATAACAAAAAATGTTAATTTGTTTAAAATATTCATTAAAGCAATTAGCTTAAAAATATGTCAGTTAAGTTGAGCTGCTTCTTAACAAAGCAAATACTTTTAAACTTGTTTAAAATATAATTATGGAAAAATTTATTTTATTTGTTCAATTGGATTAAGTGTTGTTTACCTTTACCTTATACTAATTATTTCTTCATAACTCAAGTGTCTTTTGTTTATTTCTCTATAAGTTTTTATTCGTATTTATATCTTCTCTCATATGGTTTTATTGATTACTTGTTTTTTGTCTTATTTAAAGCTTACTCAGGTAAATCTTGAATAAACCATATAAACATACATATGTATATGTATATATAGATAAGTGTATTGACATTCAGATACATTTGCAGTGATATTTATTTACCCCTGATTTTGTGATTTATCCATATGATATGTATGACTAAGGTAAAGGTCATTTTGTGTACGAAAAGAAAATATTTGCTTATTAAAATTTTTATCAGTTTCTTAAAATCATCCATTAATTGGCCTGACATTGTATTTCAATTAGCTTTTACAATCAAGGTAAAAAATTGCTGAATACATATCAAGGTATTCGTCATTCAAAAAGTTATTGCTAAAGGGCATCATTACTTTACATATATACAATTTACATACAATTTATGTAACAGTAAAAGTATGTACGTATGATTGATTTATAAATTACTCATACGCATGCAGTTAAACTGATCATGAGTAAAGTAGAAGTAAATAAAATCTTATTTGCGGATTTAAAGGTATAAATACATTTGTATTTTAAATTGTAATGTTTTCATCAAAAATATGAATATTTATTGAGTATAACAAAATATTTCCATTACATTGTAATTTTAATATTTTCTTTTATTAAAAGTTAAACAGTTAATTTTACATTTATTTGATACAAAGGATCGAAAATTTGATTAACGTTAATTTGGATGCATAAACTTTTGCAAAAAGGCACAATGTTACATTCATTTATGTAAACTTATCATAGCGTATCACAGTGACAACTTTTTTATAGAAAATTATCACAGTCACAACTTTTCTGTTGAAAACTTATTACATTGAGAACTTTTTTATAGAAAACTTATCAAAGTGGGAACTTTTCTAAAGAAAACTTATCACAGTGAGAACTTTTCTAAAGAAAAATTATCACAGTGAGAACTTTTCTATAGTGAGAACCTCTTTATAGAAAACTTATCACAGTGACAACTTATCAGAGTGACAACTTTTCTATAGAAAACTTACCACAGTGAAAACTTTCTATTAAAAATTTATCACAGCGATAACTTTTCAATAGAAACCCTAGCACAGTGACAACCTTTCTATAGAAATCTTATCACAGTGACAACTTTTCTATAAAAAACTTATCACAGTGACAACTTTTCTATAGAAAACATATCTTAGTGACAACTTTTCTTTAGAATACTTATCACAGTGACAACTTTTCTATAGAAAACTTATCACAGTGACAACTTTTCTATAGAAAACTTATCACAGTGACAACTTTTCTATAGAAAACTTATCACAGTGACAACTTTTCTATAGAAAACTTATCACAGTGACAACTTTTCTATATAAAACTTATCACAGTGACAACTATTCTATAGAAAACTTTTCACAGTGACAACTTTTCTATAAAAAACTTATTCCATTGACAACTTTTATACACAAAACTTATCCCATTGACAAGTTCTCTATAGAAAACTCATCCTACTGACAACTGTTCTATAAAAAACTTCTCCCACTGACAACTTTTCTATAGAAAATTTATCCCATTTACAAATTTTGTATAGAAAATTTATTCTACTGGCAATTTTCTATTGAAAACTTATCCTAATGGCAAATTTTCTACAGAAAACATATCGCACTGACAACTTTTGTATAAAAAACTTATCCTACTGACAACTGTTCTATAAAAAACTTATCCCACTGACAACTTTTCTATAGAAAACTTATCCCATTTACAAATTTTCTATAGAAAATTTATTCTACTGACAATTTTCTATTGAAAACTTATCCTAATGGCAAATTTTCTGCAGAAAACTTATCGCACTGACAACTTTTGTATAAAAAACTTTTTTGACTGACAACTTTTCTATAAAAAACTTATTCCACTGACAACTTTCTATAGAAAACTTATCCCATTGACAAATTTTCTATAGAAAACTTATCCCATTGAAAAATTTTCTATAGAAAACTTATCCCATTGACAAATTTTCTATAGAAAACTTATCCCATTGACAAATTTTCTATAGAAAACTTATCCTATTGACAAATTTTCTTTAGAAAACTTATCCCATTGACAAATTTTCTATAGAAAACTTATCCCATTGACAACTTTTCTATAGAAAAATTCTCCTACTGACAAGAAAGTTTATACAACTTTTCTGTAGAAAACTTTTCTCACTGAAAAGATAGCTCTTGTTACTAAAATGACTTTAATAGAAATATTCTAAGTTTTTATAAAAAAATTACTATTAAAGATTTCTGTAAATTCTTTACATCTAATGGACTTTGTTTTCTAATAACTGCAATTTAATTTATTTACTAATTTCATTTAGTCTCTGATTTAATCTTCTAAATAAATTGAAAAATAAACTAAAGGCAAAAGCTCTGTTCATTTAAAATCCTTGGCATTCAAACAATCACTAACAACAATATCTATCCTTAAACTAAATCAAGGAAAATGAGTTTATAAATAAAAAAAATTTATAAAACATGCTTCAGATTTTTTTCGTCTTCTTTTTTAATTTATAGACAACTATAGACATGTACCTACTCCATGCCGGGTACATGAATACATTCTACTTCGAGACATTAAATTTAATATAAATGAAAATAACAATGGCAACATGAATGGCTACAACAACGACAACATTGGCAGTAGAGTAACAAATCACAAACTAATATTATTCTCAGTGCGTTTACTTTTTACGTATGGTTGATTTTTATTGCCAATTTATTGGCAACGTACATTATAACATTATGATACAATAACAACAGCAAACAAGAAGGCAAGCACTAACATTAGAACATGTTGGATGAGCAATATATATACATAGAAATGTGTAGGTTAAAATTCAATTGATTCGAAGACAAGAAGACAATGACATAAAGTGAATGAATAAACTTAGAGATAACCATATGTTCGACACGGGTATATGAAGTTTGGGGACAACAAAAATATATGAGAAATTCCTTTTAGCAAGACAAAATGCGTTTTTTGTTTTCTTTGTTTAAAAATCCAAAATTTGAAGACTCCAAATTTAAAAAAAGGTTACTGTAAACAAAAGTTTTGATAAATTAAAATTAATTTTTCAAGATTCAAACCTGTTGGATAATATTGTACTTTAAGAAAATAATAGAGAAAGATAATGTTAAGACAAAGTTGAAATGCTGATATGTTTGTAAGAAATCATGCATTTGCTATTAAGCTCATACATAAGAAATATGGTTTTGTAGGTGTTTTATTTGTGGAGATAGACATACAAGCACACATGTAGATATCATAAAATATACCGGAAATAACATACCGCATTTTCCTTTAGTTACTTCGAGGCAAAACAAAAAATAAAAGGTAACACAAATGAGAAAACAAACCGTATTTGTGAAAAAATAAGCAAGAGTTCAAATGATGAAATGCTTTTTTTACAACATGTTTTCTCCAATTTTTTGTCACATGTACAATTTTTTTTTTTGCCTATGTTGTAAATGTTTTTTGTTGACGCTACATTTGCGGCATCGCATACAAAAGACAATCAAACAAAACATCTAAACAACCAACGAACCGACTAAATAACTTGATATGTTGTAGGACTAACAACAACAAGAACATAAGTACAACAAAACATTATTGTAGGAATAGGAAACAAAACTACAACAACAAAAACTTAATAGTACGAGTAGATATTGTCATGTTTGTATTGTTTAGATACATTACATTGTTATAGATGAATGAATTGTTGGTTGTATTAATACTGAAAGCAATGTTGTTGCTGTTGTTATTGAATACATTGTTGTTGTTGCTGCTGATGTTGATGATGTTGTGGAGTAAAAACATTATGCAACCTTAAGGGGTACAATTTATATACGAGTGTATTCCCATACATACATATGTACATATGTATAAGTTAAGGTATGAAATTATTATACAAAAACAATTTCAGAAATAAAATCTCAAGGCGGTTAAAAAGTCACCTAAAAGCTGCTTATCACAGTGACAAGTTTTCCATAAAAAACTTATCACAGTGACAAATTTTTCTATAGAAAACTGTGACAAATTTTCCATAGAAAAATTATCACAGTGACAATTTTTTTATAGAAAACTTATCACAGTGACAAATTTTCTATAGAAAACTTATCACAGTGATAAATTTTCTATAGAAAACTTATCACAGTGACAAATTTTCTGTAGAAAACTTGTCACAATGACGAATTTAACATAAAAAACTTATCACAACTTTTTTATTGAAAACTTATCACGGTGACAAATTTTCTATAGAAAACTTATCACAGTGAATAATTTTCTATAGAAAGCTTATCACAGCGACAACTTTTCTAAAGCAAACTTATCACAGTGACAAATTTTCTATAGAAAACTTATCAAAGTGACAAATTTTCTACAGAAACTTATTACAGTGACAAATTTTCTATAGTAAACTTATCACAGTAAGAAATTTTCTATATAAAACTTATCACAGTGACAAATTTTCCATATAAAACTTATCACAGTGACAAATTTTCTACAGAAAACTTATCACAGTGACAAATTTCCTATAGAAAACTTATCACAGTGACAAATTTTTTATAGAAAACTTATCACAGTGACAAATTTTCTATAGAAAACTTATCACAGTGATAAATTTTCTATAGAAAACTTATCACAGTGACAAATTTTCTGTAGAAAACTTGTCACAATGACGAATTTAACATAGAAAACTTATCACAGTGACAACTTTTTTATTGAAAACTTATGACGGTGACAAATTTTCTATAGAAAACTTATCACAGTGAATAATTTTCTATAGAAAACTTATCACAGTGACAAATTTTCTATAGAAAACTTATCACAGTGACAAATTTTCTATAGAAAGCTTATCACAGCGACAACTTTTCTAAAGCAAACTTATCACAGTGACAGATTTTCTATAGAAAACTTATTACAGTGACAAATTTTCTATAGTAAACTTATCACAGTAAGAAATTTTCTATATAAAACTTATCACAGTGACAAATTTTCTATATAAAACTTATCACAGTGACAAATTTTCTACAGAAACCTTATCACAGTGACAAATTTTCTATAAAACACTTATCACAGTGACAACTTTTCTATAGAAAACTTATGACAGTGACAACTTTTTATAGAAAACTTATCACAGTGACAACTTTTTCTATAGAAAACTTGTTTTAGTTACCACTTTTAAAAAATTACATCTGCCTATTGTGAATTTTTCTATTTAAAATGTAAAAAAATTTTTAAAATTGATGAAAATTCAAGTCCCTTCCCCTTCTGCCTCCTTAGAACAGCATGTGCGTGCATGATATTTTCAAATAAGAGTGTGTTGTTTTTATGTTTCATGAAATGTATAAATAAAGACAAAATCAATTGTTTTGAAATTGTTTTCAATGTTACCAAGGATATTAAACCATAAGACGTTCGTTCCGTCCGCATGTTCATTGTAAATGGAAAAGGAACAGCATGCATGTATTAAAAACACACACACACACACACACACACTGAGATACTCCAACAAAAGGATAACAACATGAAAACAAAAAATCATTATTATTTACTTTATTCAAGAATAAGTGAATCGTAAAGAAATTTATATAAATTGGATTTCAGTTTTATTTTAGTTGTGTTTATTGACCATGATTTTGTATGGTTAAATAATACAATACCAATAAGATTTGCCTTAAGGTTTTTCAAGAAAATAATATTAAAATTTATCTTGTTATGTAAGATATGTAGAGTAGTACTATAAAGGTAATAAGCTGTATATATTTATTTAGAGTAAAATTTAGTAAAATTAGTCGTATTTAAAATTTTTGTTAAAATATTTACGTATTAAAGAGTTTTTAGAATAAAATAAATTCCGGCAAAACTTATCCATAGTTTAGCATTTAATGTTTGCTTTGAACAAGTTTCCAACTATAATTTTCTTTGACGTAAGTCGTCAAAATGTACAACATACAAACGTTTTCCCATTTTCCTAAAATTCGCTATATATAACTTTTATATTACCTAGACTAGGGGCGAAGGCGAAGTCAAAAGAAAAATTGACTTCTGGTAAAAACTAAACACCCTAATGCATATACAACATTATAATTGTGCTTAAATGTTAAAGGTATTACTGTTCTTCTGAAATTGTTATTTATATGATCATAACTTCTATTTATGCATCTCTTAAAGGAAATGATATAGTGTACAGGCTAAGAGGCAACGTTTCCGCATAAGGTCATATAGGATATTATAAATCCATTTTCTACAAAAGGTTAAACTGATACCCTTCACTATTAAAATAAAATATCGACCAACAATTTAACAAGTTTTCCTTATGTCTGAAAGACATACATATATAAATGTATTTTTTTCAAAATTTCGAGATTTTAGTAGATTATTGCAATTTCCGACTGAGGACCTGATAAAGGAGCTAGGGTCAACTGTCGATCGTTTGATACCAAATTTTGGTAAACTCTTTAACTTTACAAAATATTGCTCTGTGCAAAGTTTAAGTAAAAATTACAATTGCCTTTTGATTTATAAGCATTTTTGTGCTTTTATGGATATTTAACAATCTATAATCTTAGGATGCTCGTACGATTTTGACGAAACTTTCAGGACTTTAGCTTCAGGAGGTGTTAGAGCTTATAGCGAATTTGACAATAAGTAAGCTGAAGCAAACAATTAAACATCATTTGTAACTACACTTACAGAAATCAAAACGTTTTTGGGCGTCTTATACAACATGTTACCACAAGTAAATTCTTACTGGTCAAACCGACAATCACTAGATAAAAAAAATCTATTTGGAGTATTTCGATTGATGAACAAATGATAGCCAACTATGGCAGACATTCAAGCGATATGATCGCATCGATCATTTAATAGAAAAGCTAGCATGTCGCACTATTGTATTCCTGCTGCAAAAAGTCATTTTTTGACAACCGCTTTAAAAAAATCTGATGATGCAGTTCTATAGATATTAAGGATCAATAATTGTTTTCAAAATAGAGCTATATTATGCGTTATACAAAACATATTAAAATGTGCTTAATATTCTAAAATAAAATGTAATGAAATTTTTTATCAAATTCAGTAGCAAATGCATAGAATATAGTTTCACAGCTTTTATCTTGATGTCTATTTAATTAAGATACAAAACCTTGGTTTTACACTGCAGAAGAAATTAACTTCATCTCGTATACAGTTTAATAGATATCAGGAAATCAAAAAAGCTCTACAAAATTTAGCATTTTGAAAGGTAAAAAAGCTCTACAAAATTTAGCATTTTCGGTTTTCTTTGGACAAAAATAAGTTAGCTCGATCTTGCTCGGTGCTCGTAGTATAACCATATGAAAGGTAAAAGTCTCTTTTTTAGATTTAGCGAAAAAACTTCACTAAAATTTACCGATCGTAAAACAAAGTTCAAAACTTTCTGAAAAAAGTCACAGAAATTGTTACGCATAATCTAAGCAAAAAGTGTTGCAGTCGTTTAGGCGTAACTTTACAATCAAATTGAATTTGAGTGCAAGCCCCTTAGGAGTCGACGGTTATCAACCATCTTTTTTGGGTCAACCAATAGGTGTGCCGATTTTCATCAAATTCAGAAAAAAAATTAGTAAAAATTGGGGGTCCAAGGCAGGCACCTAAAAAGTCAACTCGGGCCAAATTACCTCATTCGATATCGATCAAAATCTTAGATATTTTCAAAACATAGCATACTTGAAGTATAATCAAAATTATTTAAAATATGCTCAGTTTACTATATTTTTTTTAAGTTATTTGCCAAAAGATGAACAATAGTAAAAGAGTTTTAATTGAACTATATGTTTTTAAAGACGAATCAAAATGGATACCAAATTTCAATAAACTTTAAGCATCGAAGTAATTTTGAACATCCCTGAAGTATACTTCACAATATTTACTTAAAAGTCTGAGTTTTCGATCGATATCGAATGCGGTAATTTGGCCCCTGACTTCAACCAAAATAAGTTGACCTCTTTTTTAGATCAACTTGTAGACGTGTGCCGAATTTCATTAAATTCTGCTAAAATTTGCGGATTGTACATCAAAAAGGAAAATAGGTGAAAAATAGGGGTTCAAATAAAAAGTTCTTTTTTTTAATTAAAGAACAATTGGGGTCCAAGGCAGGTGCTCCAAGGAGTCGATGAATTTCAACCAAAATTAATTTTTTTTAATAAATTAATCAAATTGAATTCCACTTAATTCTGTTTAGAATTGGGGCCCATGGCAGGTACCCCGAGAAATAGATGGATTTCAAAAATGTTTTTAATTTGTCTTATCTATATAAAACTGAACAAGAGTGCAAAATGTCATCGATGTATGATCGCTCCTATTTTTTGCACTTTGATGTATGAAGAAATATCCCTTTACGTCGTCACTATCGACCGTGAGGTGGCAAAGTAGAGTATGGATGTTTGAAGTGCCCGGCGAATTTGTACCCAGTACCCTGCTTCCTGGATTACCGTAGAACTGTCACACAGATAATTCTAAAACTGCAAAGTCTAAATAACCTTTAATTTTCCTTAGATAAATTTAAAAAATATTAATTCATTTACGACTTCCATTTACGCAAAAATGAATTATTTCAATGTAGTTAATTTTGGAAGTCATTATGGACGGTTAGGTATTGAAACACCCATTTTCAACTTTCCGCGTGTGGTGGCCAATTAAGTTTCATATTAAAAACGCGACACTTAAGGCAATTTAGAGTGTGGGCGTTTTTAATTAATTTTTTACATTATAATTTATTTGACAAACCTCTTTCTAATCATTTTTTGACCAACGAAAAAAAAATTTTTCCAATTTCTTTTTCCAATCTTAAAAGTAAATAATTTTTTCTCAAATTAACCAATCCCTTGTATTAAATAAAAAGCCACTTGCAGTTATTATCTCTTAGTACCAGGGCGACCTAGCCTTGCTCGGAGCTTTATGATAAGCATTTCGAGGAAAATTTTAAAGTTTTCATATATTTTATTTTATAAAGTACTAATTAACTAAAATAAATTTAGAAAAAAGGCGGTACACATATATCCAATTAATTTTCAATCATTTTATTCATATTGAATTTAATTTTGGAAATTGGTCATACCGACTTAGAAACCTCCGTCGACTAATGCGCAAGAACTTTGCTAAAGATCATAGCCTGATAAAATGCACAGTTTACGATTTAATTCATTTTGAGTAATTTTCAGTGGCGCCACCTGTCGGAAAAACCTTCGTCGTCTCAATGGCATCAACTTTAGCTAAAGATTATTGCATGCGCATAACATGGTTAAATGCATAGTTTACTATTTTATACAGACAGAAAAACATTAATTTGTTTAAAAGTTATAACATAAACAAATTTTTTCCCCTTTTATTCCCTAATTTATAAGAAGTTACATATGCATATTTGGTACTTTGTACCAATTGAATTCGGTACTTTTAGGTAAAACGCAGTTAACATATTGTTTCTATTCATATTACTTCATGAGGTGTTATCACTTTATCCCTTTTTTACCCATTTTGGCACCCGAAATCAAAAAAGTACCAAATACGTGTTCAATATTTTTCTCACATTTATTGATGGCACTACAAAATTTTTTTCTATATATATATATATTTATATATATACAATTATTTCTCGTTAAGATTAGGCGAACGCTGGAGTTTTTTTACTAATTTAAAATTTTCGGGTATTTAAATACCTAGTCGACTAAAATGGGTTAAAAAACTTTTGAGAATGTATCTTGTATGGGAGCCATGGTCAAGTATGGGTGCATTCCGGAAAATTTAGTAAGCAATAATGAATATTATTAAAATACAGTTAATTTGCTGGCTGCAAAGGGTCAAAAACTCTTTTCAGGAAAGGCATCCCTATGGAAGATGCCCGAAGGACAGTCCCTATCCTTTGGCCAAAATAGAGGCTGTACCAATTTTTATTAAATTATCTTTAAAAATACGACCTGTTCTGACGGACATCGTTAAATCAACTCAATGAGTGATTCTGAATCAATCGGTATACTAGAAGGTTTCATACCATTCCTATGCCTTACAAACGTTAGAACAAACCCAATATAACCTTTCCTTCACAACCTTTGATGGTATACAAAGTCATTACAGCAATTCAATGTATTGGTATTAGCCTAATACTTGACAATTCGATAAGAAATATATGTATATTCTAAATGACATTAAAAATATAAAACCTTTCAAATATGTTAAAAAATATTTGAAAAAAAATGAACAAAAATACCTTGGGGTATTTAATGATTAAAATATAAGCGTCATTTATTCATATCATATTTAGAAAGGCAGGGGAAAAAAATTTTGAAATTCAAATATCAAAAGCAAAAAAAAAGAACATATTTATTTTAACCCTTATGTGTATGGCAAAAAAAAACACCTTTAAGAGAATGGCAAGGTACCCGGGTACCGATATGGAAAAATTATTGTAAACAAACGTTTTTGGAGAAAATAAATGAGTGATCTCGGAAAATAACTCTGAGAGTTACAATGCACGTTTATTTATAGTAAATAGTAAATCTCAAGGTGAATTCAAAGTGGCGGTTGTAAGGATACAAGTCATGGCGAATATATATGTATACCATAAATTTGTATTAAGTAAATTAAGTTTCGTACTACATTAAGATGTAGCCTCCAATTCTTCTACATTTGACTCCAATAAGCCAAATACATGATATATAACCTTAAAATCGGTTGAAGATTTTTCTAATTATCAAAGGTTTTATAAAATATCCTATGTCCTTGAAGACTCTCCTGAGCATATGCTATAAAAAAATTATTATTTAAAAAAAACTTTAAAAAGTTTGACAAGTTTTACTTTTTTAAGGCTTTAGGATATTTAAATACCCATTTTTGATGCAATGGGCTAACGATATGTCACTTTTGCACAGGACGAAAAAAAGTACTTTGTTCCTACCGTTTTAAAAACTCCTTTTTTGGTTTTTTAAAATAGATTGTTAAACGAAATCGAAAAAAGTATAGTTAGAACCCCCTACAGATTACCACAAAGAAAGAACTAGAGCAATATCTTTAACGGCTTAGTCGTACCTGCGACTTAAAATCAAAGGATTTCGACAAAAACATAATTTTTCACCAAAGTTATAAAAAAGCACGTAAATTGTTATATATTAGCAGTTTTTATAAGCAGAACTGAAATTATGATTGTTACAACGGATAAAAATATATATTTTAGAATATTGGTTGAAATTGGATGTAAATCTTGTTTCTACATAAATATTCATATATAAAATATTTATAACTAATCTGTCTAATGTTGCTTTAGTTATCTGTCAATAAAATTTTACTTTTTATTACAGTTTTTTCATATATAATGTATGAAGGTACCCGGGTACCTTGCCGTACGGTTACGTATATAAGATATAAATTGGACCACAGCGCCTATACAATATAATTTTTTAGCTTAAAAGTAATAATAATTTAAACTATTTCAATAGTTAGGAGTTCTCAAGAAGTTTGAGGTTTGTGAACCATCTGTTTCCAATAAAAAAGTTAAGAAAGTGCTAAGGGTACCGGGGTACCTTGGTATACACATAAGGGTTAAATACAGCATGACGTATGAGTATTATTAAATCCGAATACAATAGATATATATTTTTATACTTTACAATATTTATTTGTCAAATTTGAAATGTAACTGTTATAATTTACCCTTAAAAAATAAATTCAAGGTTTTATAGCAACCAAACAATTAAACAGGCATTTAAGCATTTATGTATAATTTTTTTTTTGTTCGTTATTTTTGAAATATGCCATTCACAAATACAATAAAACAGAGATAAATAAAAAAGACAGCACCATTTATTTAGATATAATAAAAAAGAAATGTATTTAATTTTTTAAATATCAAATGAGCATATTTGTATATATTTATACTTATATATAAGAATAAAACTGAATATTTATATAGAAAAAAATATATACATAAATGTCTCTGTATATATGTATTTATAACAATGATGACTGACAATGAAAAGCCGCGAAAGTGAGCCAATTTCAAACTAGAAAAAAAAAAACAAAAGTTAGCATAGAAAAATATTTATATATACATTTAGAATAGAAATTAAAACAATAGACCTTCTACCCTAGAAAAATCTACTATTCCGTTCTAATTTTTTCCAACATTTTTTTTTTCTAAACGAAACCCACATAGAATTGAAACTATAAGCTAAGAGACTGAAAAAAATATTTCAAAATCTAGGCAAATGTCACTTTATAAAATGACAGTGAAATCGAAATAACTGAGATTTAAACAAGAAAAAGTGGCAGCTAAATGACTAATTCTTAGTTAGTCCTCATATACATTAAAGCGAAAAGACTAAAGAAATGGATGTCAATTTAATATTTTGAAAAATTAAAATCCACCACAAAAACCTTGATAAATCACAATTGTCTTTACTGGGTAAACAAAGTAAAATTTTAATTTATAATCTTAATGAAATATTTAAAGTAAAAAAAGAAAAAAAATGAAATTGCATTTTATTAGTTTCTTTTATATTTTCAATAAAAAAAAACTATTACTTTAGACAAGAAGAAAAAAATAGATATTTATATTGTAAAACTCTAGTAAAAGATAATTTATCATTATTGTAATAGTCAATGAAGTAGAACTTGTAAAACTAGGCTAAAAGTAATTTCTTGCTCAAATATAACAAAAAAAAAAAGATAAATTCAAGAGAAAAAATTTATTATAAGGGAAAAACTTTAAAACAGCAAAAAAAACAATGAAAAAAGAACATAATTTTATACTTTTACATAGTTTTCAACAAAAAGGTCTCACACACACACACCCATACAAATTTCCAAAAACTATAAAGAGACATTTTTCCTTAACATTTTTGTTTTTATAAAAGCAACACAAACAAAAAAATAAAAAAACTTAAATTCCAAAAACTCTAGTTAACAATCAAGCCAAAAACTTGTAAGAATAAAAAGGGTAGAGACCTACATATTTTATTTTAGTTTCCTTTTTTTTTTTTGCAAGAAAAGAAAATTACTTGGTTAAAAGTTTTCTTTATATATTTTGCTGTCGTTTTTTTTATACAGTAAAGAAGACTTTTTGGAGCAGAGAATGCTGTTGAGAATTCTTAGGCTTTTAATATTAAGATTATTTTAAAAATTTTTATGTATAACATATGTTTTAGTAAATATATAGTTCATGTATGTTATGTTTGTAAGAGTCTCTATTTATGGGCTACGTACCCTCATAGTTACTTGAGGGTCATGGTTTAGGAAGTACAAAATTCAAGCGGCACTTAAAGGAATGTGGTAGTAAAATCCTCAAAGCATTTTAGGTCTAGTAAATTAAACTTATAAGAAATTGTCTTAGTTGCAAATTTTCTATAATTTTTTCAAATTTAGAGTAACGAAAAGAACCTTGAACGGATATAAAACGAAAATATGGGCAAATACTGCGTGACGGACGATACACTTGTATGGATTTTGTTGTACCTTAATGTCGTTCTACACTAGATATCTTTACACAGATTCCAGGGAATATTAGACCATCGATTGTGCTATCGAATGGCGTTTGCTAATTTACATACTTCTTTTGGAGGAAAAAGATATTCGTTCTTAAAGTGCTGTGACGGACGCTACAAAAAATGTAAGTGATTTTTTTTCAACACGAGTTTCTGTAATTTTCATCAAATCGGTTATAGGAATAAAAAAATTTGTAAAAATTTAGTCTGCGGGTATAGACAGTGTTCTTGCTTTATGAATAAGACAGACATGTGTTCGTAAATGTTGTATTTAATAAATATTATTTTGTAAAAAATTTATACTGTGACGGACGCTACACACTTTCCTATACATATTATTTTGTAAAATTCTATATAAACATCTATATATTTTAAGCCAAATGTTAAGCATTGGACTTAAAATTGAACCAAGTTCAATTGGAGAAAAAAGAAAAATTGCACTAGTCAAATTAAAAAAAAACTTTATTTCTGTGACGGACGCTACACGCTGTGAGCCCTTATTTACTTGACGTTATTTATATCACCTCAATTACTTTTGATGGAGTCTTTTACGTCTAATTGTATAAAATTAAGCAGACTTTGAGCCCCTATTGAAACTTTATATCTAAATGTCCGTAATATATTCTAAAGGTTCAATATATAGTTAATTTTTCCATAAACACAAACGATAGGCGATTTTGATAGTTTAAAAATTTTTTCCTTGGTTTAAGGACGACTGTAAATTTCGTTTTCCTTAGAATAAATTTTTTATCAAAATTTTCTATAGAAAATTTTTTAATCAAAAATTTTGTATATAAAATTTTTTAATCAAAAATTTTCTTTAGAAAATTTTTTTATCAAACATTTTC
This sequence comes from Stomorhina lunata, assembly GCA_933228675.1. NCBI lineage: Eukaryota > Metazoa > Arthropoda > Insecta > Diptera > Rhiniidae > Stomorhina > Stomorhina lunata. Next base: position 96,404,426 of record OW121743.1, on the reverse strand, counting down.
TTTAGAAAATATTTTTATCAAAAATTTTCTTTAAAAAATTTTTTTATTAAAAATTTTCTTTAGAAAATTTTTTTGTCAAAAAATTTCTATAGAAAATTTTTTTATCTAAAATTTTTGTTTGCAAAATTTTTTTATCAAAACTTTTTGTGTAAAAATTTTTTTTATCAAAAATTTTTGTATAGAAAATTTTTTCTACAGAAATTATTTTTAACAAAAATTTTTATATAGAAAATTTTTTTAACAAACATTAGAAAAATATTAGAAAATTTTTTTATCAAAAATTTTCTAAAGAACATTTTTGCATCAAAAATTTTCTAAAGTAAATTTTTTATCTAAAAAATATTTTTATCAAAATTTTTTTATCTAAAATATTTGTATAGAAAATTTTTTTATCAAAAATTTTTTCTATAAAAATGTTTTCTATTTTTTTTAACAAAAATTTTTATATAGAAAATTTTTTTTAACAAACATTTTTCTAAAGAAAATTTTTTTATCAACAATTTTCTTAAGAAAATGTTTTTATTAAAAATTTTTCTATAGAAAATTTTTTTATCAAAAATTTTTCTATAGAAAATTTTTTTATCAAAAATTTTCTAACAAAAATTTTGTTGCTAAAATTTTTCTTAAAAAAATGTCTGTAATCAAAAATTTTCAAAAGAAAATTTTTCATCAAAACTTTTTCTATAAAAAAAATGTTTATCAAAATTTTTTCTTTAGAAATTTTGTCTATCAAAAATTTTCTATAGAAATATTTTTATCAACATTATCTTATTAAATTATGTATTACCAAAATCTTTTCTATGGAAACAAAACATTTATTGAAAGCTTTTCTTGAGAAAAATATTCTGATCAAAAATTTTTCTATAGAAATATATTTCAATCGAAGATTTTTCTATAGCAAAATATTTCTAATGAAAATTTTTCTTTAGAAAATTTTTTATCAAAAATTTTTTTACAGAAAATTTTTTTAACAAAAATTTTTCTATAAAAAATTTTTTATATAAAATTTTTTTATAATCAAAAATTTTTCAATAGAAAATTTTTTATCAAAAATTTTTCTATTGAAAACAATTTTGAATAAAATTTTATTGAAAATTTTTCTATAGAAAAATATTTTTATCGAAAATCTTTTAGTACAAAAAATGTTCTTTAGAAAATTTTTTTATCAAAAATTTTCTATAGAAATTTTTTTTTATCAAAAATTTTCTATAGAAACTTTTTGTTTCAAAATTTTCTATAGAATTTTTTTTTTTTTAAATATCTCTATCGAAAATTTTTCTCTAGAAAAAAATTTATATCGAAAATTTTTCTATAGAAAAATATTTCTATCAAAAATTTTTCTATAGAAAAATATTTCTATCGAAAATTTTTCTATAGAAAAATATTTCTATCGAAAATTTTTCTATAGAAAAATATTTTTATCGAAAATTTTTCTATAGAAAAATATTTCTATCGAAAATTTTTCTATAGAAAAATATTTCTATCGAAAATTTTTCTATAGAAAAATATTTCTATCGAAAATTTTTCTATAGAAAAATATTTCTATCGAAAATTTTTCTATAGAAAAATATTTCTATCGAAAATTTTTCTATAGAAAAATATTTCTATCGAAAATTTTTCTATAGAAAAATATTTCTATCGAAAATTTTTCTATAGAAAAATATTTCTATCGAAAATTTTTCTATACAAAAATATTTCTATCGAAAATTTTTCTATAGAAAAATATTTCTATCGAAAATTTTTCTATAGAAAAATATTTCTATCGAAAATTTTTCTATAGAAAAATATTTCTATCGAAAATTTTTCTATAGAAAAATATTTCTATCGAAAATTTTTCTATAGAAAAATATTTCTATCGAAAATTTTTCTATAGAAAAATATTTCTATCGAAAATTTTTCTATAGAAAAATATTTCTATCGAAAATTTTTCAATAGAAAACTATTTCTATCGAAAATTTTTCAATAGAAAACTATTTCTATCGAAAATTTTTCTATAGAAAAATATTTCTATCGAAAATTTTTCTATAGAAAAATATTTCTATCGAAAATTTTTCTATAGAAAAATATTTCTATCGAAAATTTTTCTATAGAAAAATATTTCTATCGAAAATTTTTCTATAGAAAAATATTTCTATCGAAAATTTTTCTATAGAAAAATATTTCTATCGAAAATTTTTCTATAGAAAAATATTTCTATCGAAAATTTTTCTATAGAAAAATATTTCTATCGAAAATTTTTCTATAGAAAAATATTTCTATCGAAAATTTTTCTATAGAAAAATATTTCTATCGAAAATTTTTCTATAGAAAAATATTTCTATCGAAAATTTTTCTATAGAAAAATATTTCTATCGAAAATTTTTCTATAGAAAAATATTTCTATCGAAAATTTTTCTATAGAAAAATATTTCTATCGAAAATTTTTCTATAGAAAAATATTTCTATCGAAAATTTTTCTATAGAAAAATATTTCTATCGAAAATTTTTCTATAGAAAAATATTTCTATCGAAAATTTTTCTATAGAAAAATATTTCTATCGAAAATTTTTCTATAGAAAAATATTTCTATCGAAAATTTTTCTATAGAAAAATATTTCTATCGAAAATTTTTCTATAGAAAAATATTTCTATCGAAAATTTTTCTATAGAAAAATATTTCTATCGAAAATTTTTCTATAGAAAAATATTTCTATCGAAAATTTTTCTATAGAAAAATATTTCTATCGAAAATTTTTCTATAGAAAAATATTTCTATCGAAAATTTTTCTATAGAAAAATATTTCTATCGAAAATTTTTCTATAGAAAAATATTTCTATCGAAAATTTTTCTATAGAAAAATATTTCTATCGAAAATTTTTCTATAGAAATATATTTCTATCGAAAATTTTTCTATAGAAAAATATTTCTATCGAAAATTTTTCTATAGAAAAATATTTCTATCGAAAATTTTTCTATAGAAAAATATTTCTATCGAAAATTTTTCTATAGAAAAATATTTCTATCGAAAATTTTTCTATAGAAAAATATTTCTATCGAAAATTTTTCTATAGGCAAATATTTCTATCGAAAATTTTTCTATGGAAAAATATCTCTATCGAGAAATGTTCTATAGAAAAATATTTCTATCGAAAATTTTTCTATAAAAAAAAATTCTATCGAAAATTTTTCAATAGAAAAATATTTCTATCGAAAATTTTTTTATAGAAAAATATTTCTATCGAAAATTTTTCTATAGAAAAATATTTCTATCGAAAATTTTTTTATAGAAAAATATCTCTATCGAAAATTTTTCTATAGAAAAATATTTCTATCGAAAATTTTTCTATAGAAAAATATTTCTATCGAAAATATTTTCATAGAAAAATATTACTGTCGAAAATTTTTCTTTAGAAAAATATTTCTATCGAAAATTTTTCTTTAGAAAAATATTTCTATCAAAAATTTTTCTATAAAAAAATATTTCTATCTATAATTTTTTTATAGAAAACTATTTCTATCAAAAAATTTTCTATAGAAAAATATTTTTATTCACAATTTTTACTAAATACAATATTTAAAATATGTAATGTAATATTATCATAGCAAATATTAATGCTCTTTCTAATACAAGAATAATATCATATTAAATATTTTTTTACAAGCTCCCAATAATGTCTAAACATTGAACGTATAAAATTTATAGATTAAAACTATTTACCAACTAATTCTAAAACTAAACAGTAAATTCCTATAAAAACGGTTAGAAAAGTGAAGCAAGTAAAAGAAAAAACTTTTTTTTCTCAAACAAAATTTTTGTATAAAACACTTTACTTTTCAGAACTTTATGTTGGTTAAAGAATTTTCACGGTATTTTAGCAGAGGCTATAAGAAAAATAAAAGTAAAATTTCTTGAAGAAATAACAAACAAACTTATAATATCCTTAATAAAAAATTTCAAAAATATTTTAGACCAAAAATGGTATTTGAGAAAATCTTGGCAATCGTGAATTAGAATGATTGATATTAGTCTATTTATTTATGCAAAAGACACCCATAATAGTTTATAATCCTTCAAGAGTTTTTTTTAATGAATGTGTTTAGATATTTGTAATATCTACTCCAATTAGTCCGTATCTCAAATTATCTTTATATTAGTTAATTGTTATAGTAAAGGAGCAATTCATTGCTCGTTTATAAACACACAAGTGTTGAAATACAGCTTAAATTAAAGCTTATTTTTTATAATAATCTAGATATAATTATAATATTAACTCATTTCACTTATTATTTCCCTTTCTGTGAGTATTTAGCAGAATTTCAATGTGTGTATAATAAATAAGAATATTAGTTTGTAATACCCTCACTTAAACAATTACTAACACTACTAAAGAAAAACGCCCAAAACACAAGTAGAAATCATATAATTTACTATGGAATTTCTGCTTTTACAAATTATAAATATTTAATTATTTTATTCATATTCATGTCATAACAACAAAAACAACAAATAAGAACATAATTATAATTGTTCAAGTATTTATGAAATGATAAATAGAATAAATAGTTGTTATGCCTTTATCACTCATACCATTATACATATATCATATCATTTATGAAATGAATTGTTTTGAAAAGCATTAACTTTAAAATTTGATATATGTATGTATTACTTACATATGTTTTATCTCATGTACATAAATGCATTAGACTGGTCCTTAATATTTTAGGTATACTTTCGAAAATTAGGAATATTTTTGAAAATTTTCAAAATTTTACTATTTAAAAGAAAATTTTCAAAATTTGATTAATTATAAAAAAATTTTACTTTTTTATAGAAAAATTTCCCAAATTTGTCTATTTAAAGGAAAATTTTTAAAATTTGACTATTTTTAGGAAAATTTTAAAAATTTTACTATTTATAGAAAAAATTTGACTATTTATTGGAAAATTTTTAAAATTTGACTATTTTGAGAAAAATTTATAAAATTTGACTATTTTTAGGCATATTTTAAAAATTTAATTATTCATAGGAAAAATTTGACTTTATATAGAATCATTTTTAAAATGTTATAACTGTTAGGAAAATTTTCAAAATTTGGCTATTTTTAAAAATATTTGAAAAATTTTACTATTTATAGGAAAATTATTGTAAGAACATTTTTTAAATCTTTCTATTAATAGGAAATTTTTTTTAAATTTTACTATTTATAGAAAATTTTTAAAAATTTGACTGTTTAAATTAAAATTTTCAAAATTTGACTATTTATAGATAAATTTCCAAAATTTTACTTTTTATAGGAAAATTTTCAAAATTTGATTATTTATTGGAAAATTTTCAAAATTTTTCTATTTGTAGGATAATTTCAAAACTTTTATAATTTAAAGGAAAATTTTAAAAATTTTATAATTTAGAGGAAAATTTTAAAAATTTTATAATTTAAAGGAAAATTTTAAAAATTTTATAATTTAAAGGAAAATTTTAAAAATTTTATAATTTAAAGGAAAATTTTCAAAATTTTACTATTTATAGTAACATTTTTAAAATTTTACTATTTATAGGAAAATTTTCAAAATTTTTTATAGGAAAATTTTCAAAATTTTACTATTTATAGGAAAATTTTCAAAACTTTACTATTTATAGGAAAATTTTCAAAACTTTACTATTTACAGGAAAATTTTCAAAATTTTACTATTTATAGAAAATTTTTAAAAATTTGACTATTTATAGCAAGATTTTTAAAATTTGACTATTTTTAGGAAAATTTTTAAAATTTAACTTTTTATAGAAAAATTTTCAGAATTGTATAATTTTTAGGAACATTTTCAAAATTTGACTATTTATAGGAGAATTTTCAAAATTTGACTGCAAAATTTTACTTTTTATAGGAACATTTTTAAAATTTAATTATTTCTAGAGGAATTTTTAAAATTTGACATTTTATAGAAAAATTTTAAAAATTTGACTACCTAAAGGAAACTTTTCAAAAATTTGACTATTTATAGCAAACTTTCAAAAATTTGATTATTTAAAGTAAAGTTTTAAAAATTTGATTATTTAAAGGAATATTTGAAAAATTTGATTATTCATAGGAATATTTTCAAAATTTGACTTTATATAGATAAATTTTCAAAATGTTATTATTGTTACGAAAATTTTCAAAATTTGACCATTTTTAAAAATATTTAAAAAAAATTTACTATTTATAGCAAAATTATATAAATTTATAGGAACATTTTTTAAATGTTTTTATTATATTTTTATTTATAGTAAAATTAATTAATTTTTGATATTTATAGAAAAATATTCAATACTTGACTATTTATAGGAAAATTTTCAAAATTTGACTATTTATATAAAAATTTTCAAAAATTTTACTTCTTATAGAAAAATATCAAAAATTTTACTTTTTATAGGAAAATGTTCAAAATTTTACTATTTATTCGAAAATTTTCAAAATTTTACTATTTGTAGGAAAATTTTAAAAATTTTATAATTTATAGGAAAATTTTCAAATTTTTACTATTAATAGTAAAATTTTTAAAATTTTACTACATATTAATTGGAACATTTTTTTACTATTTATAGGAAAATTTTCAAAATTTTACTATTTATAGGAAAATTTTCAAACTTTTGCTATTTATAGGAAAATTTTCAAAATTTTACTATTTATAGGAAAATTTTCAAAATTTTACTATTTATAGGAAAATTTTCAAAATTTTACTATTTATAGGAAAATTTTCAAAATTTTACTATTTATAGGAAAATTTTCAAAATTTTACTATTTATGGGAAAATTTTCAAAATTTTACTATTTATAGGAAAATTTTCAAAATTTTACTATTTATAGGAACATTTTTAAAATATTATTATTTATAGGAAAATTTTCAAAATTTTACTATTTATAGGAAAATTTTCAAAATTTTACTATTTGTAGAAAAATTTCCAAAATTTTACTTTTTATTGGAAAATTTTCAAAATTTTACTATTTGTAGGAAAATTTTAAAAATTTTATAACTTAAAGGAAAATTTTCAAAATTTTACTATTTATAGGAAAATTTTCAAAATTTTACTATTTATAGGATAATTTTCAAAACTTTACTGTTTATAGGATAATTTTCAAAATTTTACTATTTAAAGGATAATTTCCAAATTTTACTATTTATAGAAAAATTTTCGAAAGATTTACTGTTAATAGGAAAATTTTCAAAATTTGACTATTTATAGGGAAATTTTCAAAATTTTACTACTTATAGGAAAATTTTCAAAATTTTACTATTGATAGGAAAATTTTCAAAATTTAACTATTTAAAGAAAAATTTTCAAAATTTTAGTATTGGTAGGAAAATTTTAAAAATTTTACTATTTATAAGAAAATTTTAAAAATTTTACTATTGATAGGAAAATTTTAAAAATTTTACTATTTATAGGAAAATTTTAAAAATTTTACTATTTATAGGAAATTTTCAAAAATATTACAATTTATTGGAATGTTTTCAAGATTATACTATTTATAGGATAATTTTCAAAGTTTTGCTATTTATGGGAAAATTTTCAATACTTTACTATTTATAGAAAAATTTTCAAAATTTTACTATTTATAGGATAATTTTCAAAAGTTTACTATACATGGGAAAATTATCAAAATTTGACTATTTATACAAAAATTTTCAAAATTTGATAATTTACATTAAAATTTTCAAAATTTGACTACTTAATAAAAAATTTTCAAAAAATGTTTAAAATTTTATTATTTAATAAAAATATTTTCAAAATTTACTATCCATTGCAAAATTTTCAAAATTTGACTATTATAAGAAAATTTTCAAATTTTTACTATTATAGAAAAATTTTCAAAGTTTGGCTATACAGGAAAATTTTAAAAATTTTATTATTTATAAAAAAATTTTCAAAATTTGACTATAAATAGGAAATTTTTCAAAATTTTACTATTTATAGAAAAATTTTCAATATTTGACAAATTCATATATTTCGGATAAGGACCGGTCTTCTATGTACTTGAAAATCTGTATATATTTCATTATATATTAAATAACAACAAAATACTTCTACATATAAATTAACTGACTGATAGTTTCAATTAAATCTGATTTATTTATAAAGTTCCTAATATACATATCTCCGTCTTTTTCTTTCTATTTAAATGATGTTATAATCTAAATATCATTTGCAAATGTTAGAAATATTAATCATAATTGATTTTATATTAAAACAAACTGTCTCTTCTTATAAGAGGATTAAGTTTATTGAGCGTTGAGTGGGAGCTTTCAATCAAGCGCCTGTTATTTTGATTGGAAGCAATTTGGGGCAACCAAAATGAATTTTTTTTTTTTTGTTTCTTAATATTTAGTAACAATTTAGGGTGATTTTAGAAGAAGAATTAGGTTTTTTATTTAATTATGTTAAATATTTAAGTATAGATTTAAGGATAATTAAGTTTTTATTTACGTGGAATTGAATTGAACTTAGAATTTAATTGGTTTTAAATCTTTTAAAGATGAACAATTTAGAAAATTAAAACGAAAATTTTAAAGTTTTTGAAATTGAATTATTGGAAAATTTACAAAATTGAACTATTTATTACAAATTAGTTATATATAAACATTTAAAAAATTTGTTTATTTGTAGAAAATTTTCAAAAATTCATATGAAAGTTTTTACTTTTACTGTTAATAGAAAAAATTTTTCAAATCTTACTTTTTATAGGAAAATTTTCAAAATTTTACTTTTTATAAAAAAATTTTCCAAATTTCACTTTTGATGTGAAAATTTTCAAAATTTTACTTTTTACATAAACATTTTCAAAATTGTATTATTTATAGGAACATTTTCCAAAATTTTATTATTTATTGGAAAATTTTCTTAATTTGAATATTTATAGGACAGTTTTCAAAGCTGAAATTTTAAGGACCATTTTCAAAATTATGATATTTTTAGACAAAAATTTGAAACATTACTATTAAAACCAAAATTTTTAAAATTTTGCTAAACTAAAGGGTATTTACAAATGATGTCATCTAGATATTTAGTCGTTATTTGTTGGTCTTAAAAATATACCTTACGATTTAAATAAAATTACCTCTTACGACAATAGTTTACACTTTATTCGTCTTACCTAGAAAAACAAGAAAAAACAAAATTAAATTTTTATGAAAGTTATTTAAAAATATCTGTACTAATATTTAAATACTAAATAACAATTGAATAATAACAGTTTTACGACCATCTTGTATTTTTAAAATTTTCTTAAAATTAAAGTCTCAAAAACAAATATTTTTTATATCTATCCAAAAGTCTTTGGGGAAATTGACATACTTTTTCATTAACTCATTAGACATGAGACTACAATAGGAATCGATAATATTTGACAAAAACAAATTTTTTACTATTTCCAAAGTCGTCGTCATCAGCACCATAATCATCTTCTTTTCCTTTAATGAACCATTATTGAATTATACCAGATTTACTACTTAATACAAAGGAAAAAATATAAAAGGCCTTTGTAGTTTTTCCGACTATCGCCAAATATAAGATAACAAAGACAGTATAGAAAAAAATATATATTAAATCCTAAATGAAGGACTTTTTATTAAAAGGAAATTAAACCCTAAAAGTACACAATAAGATTTTGAAATCTAGCAAATTTTATAACTATTTCTTTAGAATTCTCAAGTCTCAGTAAAATATAAAGAAATTTTGTTTTTGTAATGCCAAAGACCCTTATGAGGGTTAATTGCACATGTTATGAACTATAAAAACTTTTATAATAAAATTATTTTAGTTAAAAAATTTCAAAACAAAAAATATTCTTTGATGTCTTATATTATTCTTAAGACAAAAAATAAAATATAAAAATATTAAGATTTTACTTAAATGATATTAAATAATAATGGCAAATTACAAGGTCGTCATTACAGCCAGTAAAAAAGGTATGCGATCATTTAATAACAATAGGTTCATAGACAACTTTTTAAAAAATTTTCAACATTTGACTTTTATTAATAAAAATATTGGAAAATTTTCATAATTTTACTATTTATAGGAAAATTTTCAAAATTTTACTAATAATAAGAAAATTTTCAAAATTTTACTGCCTATAGGAAAATTTTTAAAGTTTTACTAATTTTAAAAATTTTCCAAATTTTACTATTTTTAGGAAAATTTTCAAAATTTTACTATTTTTAGGAAAATTTTCAAAATTTTACTATTTAAAAGAAAATTTTCCAAATTTGATTATTTATGAAAAAAAAATTCAAAATTTTACTATTTATATTTATAAGAAAATTTTCAAAATTTTACTATTTATAGAAAAATCTTCAAGTTTTAACTATTTTTAAGAAAATCTTCAAAATCTTACTATTTTTATGAAAACTTTAAAAATTTTACTATTTAGGAAAATTTTTAAAATTTGGCCATGTAGAAAAATTTATAGCAAATTTTTCAAAATTATGGGAAAATTTTTAAAATTTTATTACTTAAAGAAAAATTTTAATATTTATACGAAAATTTTATTATTTTTTGAAAGTTTCTAAAATTTTTCCATTAATAGTAAAATTTTCAAGATTTTGCTATTTAAAGAAAAATTTTAAAAATTTTATTATTAATAGGAAAATTTTCAGGATTTGACTATTTATACAAAAATTTTCAAAATTTTACTATTTATATTAAAATTTTCAAAATTTTACTACTTATAGGAAAATTTTCAAAATTTTACTATTTATAGGAAAATTTTCAAAATTTTACTATTTATAGGAAAATTTGCAATATTTTACTTTTTATAGGAAAAAAAAATTTTCATAATTTTAATATGTTTAGAAAAATTTTTAAAATTTTACTGTTTATAGGAAATTTTTCAAAATTTTACTATTTATAGGAAAATTTTCAAAATTTTACTATTTATAGAAAAATTTACAAAATTTTACTATTTATATTAAAATTTTCAAAATTTTACTATTTATAGGAAAATTTTCAAAATTTTACTATTTATAGGAAAATTTTTAAAATTTTACTATTTATAGGAAAATTTGCAATATTTTACTTTTTATAGGAAAATTTTGAAAATTTTATTATTTATAGGAAAATTTTCAAAATTTTACTATTTTTAGAAAAAATTTTCATAATTTTAATATGTTTAGAAAAATTTTTAAAATTTTACTGTTTATAGGAAATTTTCAAAATTTTACTATTTATAGGAAAATTTTCAAAATTTTACTATTTATAGAAAAATTTTCAAAATTTTACTATTTATAGGAAAATTTTCAAAATTTTACTATTTATAGGAAAATTTTCAAAATTTTACTATTTATATTAAAATTTTCAAAATTTTACTATTTATAGAAAAATTTTCAAAATTTTACTATTTATAGGAAAATTTTCAAAATTTTACTATTTATAGGAAAATTTTCAAAATTTTACTATTTATAGGAAAATTTTCAAAATTTTACTATTTATAGAAAAATTTACAAAATTTTACTATTTATATTAAAATTTTCAAAATTTTACTATTTATAGGAAATTTTTCAAAATTTTACCATTTATAGGAAAATTTTCAAAATTTTACTATTTATAGAAAAATTTACAAAATTTTACTATTTATATTAAAATTTTCAAAATTTTACTCTTTATAGGAAAATTTTCAAAATTTTACTATTTATAGGAAAATTTTCAAAATTTTACTATTTATAGGAAAATTTTCAAAATTTTACTATTTATAGGAAAATTTTCAAAATTTTACTATTTATAGGAAAATTTTCAAAATTTTACTATTTATAGGAAATTTTTCAAAATTTTACTATTTATAGGAAAATTTTCAAAATTTTAATATTTATAGGAAAATTTTCAAAATTTTATTTTTATATGAAAAGCTTCAATATTTTATATTTAAAGAAAATTTTCAAAATTTTACTATTAATAGGAAAATTTTCAAAATTACACTATTTATAAAAAATTTTCAAAATTTTACAATTTATAGGAAAATTTTCAAAATTTTACTATTTATAGGAAAATTTTCAAAATTTTACTATTTATAGGAAAATTTCAAAATTTTTTTATTTATAGGAAAATTTTCAAAATTTTACTATTTATAGGAAAATTTTGTAAATTTTACTATTTATAGGAAAATTTTCTAAATTTTACTATTTATAGGAAAATTTTCTAAATTTTACTATTTATAGGAAAATTTTCAAAATTTTACCATTTATAAGAAAATTTTCAAAATTTTACTATTTATAAGAAAATTTTCAAAATTTTTCTATTTATAGGAAAATTTTGAAAATTTAACTATTTATAGGAAAATTTTTAAAATTTTACTGTTTGTAAGATAATTTTCAAAATTATACTATTTATAGGAAAATTTTCAAAATTTAACTATTTATAGGAAAATTTTCAAAATTTCACTATATATAAGAAAATTTTCAAAATTTTACTATTTATAGAAAAATTTACAAAATTTTACTATTTAAAGGAAAATTTTCAAAATTTTACTATTTACAGGAAAATTTTCAAAATTTTATATTTTATTTATTTTTAAAGAAAATTTTTTATATTTAAAGAAAATTTTCAAAATTTTACTATTTATAGGAAAATTTTCAAAATTACACTATTTATAGAAAATTTTCAAAATTTTACAATTTATAGGAAAATTTTCAAAATTTTACTATTTATAGGAAAATTTTCAAAATTTTACTATTTATAGGAAAATTTTCTAAATTTTACTATTTATAGGAAAATTTTCAATATTTTACTATTTATAGGAAAATTTTCAATATTTTACTATTTATAGGAAAATTTTCAAAATTTTACTATTTATAGGAAAATTTTCAAAATTTTACCATTTATAAGAAAATTTTCAAAATTTTACTATTTATAAGAAAATTTTCAAAATTTTTCTATTTATAGGAAAATTTTTAAAATTTTACTGTTTGTAAGATAATTTTCAAAATTATACTATTTATAGGAAAATTTTCAAAATTTAACTATTTATAGGAAAATTTTCAAAATTTCACTACACATAAGAAAATTTTCAAAATTTCACTACATATAAGAAAATTTTCAAAATTTTTCTATTTATAGTAAAATTTTCAATATGTGACTATTTATAGGAAAATTTTTAAAATTTTAATTATTATTAAAATTTTTTCAATTTTGACTATTTAAGGAATATTTTCAGAATTTCACAATTATAGAAACATTTTAAAAAATGTAATATTTTTTTATAGAAAATTGATAGCAAAATTTTCAAAGTTTATAGGAAAATTTTCAAAATTTAATTTATTTATAGGAAGATTATTAAAATATGACTATTTTAAAAAAATTTGGAAAATTTTGAAAACTTTTGAAATTTTACTATTTATAGGAAAATTTTGGAAATTTTACTATTTGTAGGAAAATTTCCGGAATTTTACTATTTATGGGAAAACCATTTTTAAGAAATGTTTCAGAATTTCGCTTTTTTTATAAAAACTTAACTATTTGTAGGAAAATTTTTAAAAATAAGGACATATATCTAAAACGATTTCATTGTCTTAAGCACCTGCAAATACATTTAAATAACAAAGGAAATTATAACCCAATTTCAATCCTCATGTATGTTTTTATATAAATTTTTCTCTTGTTTACTGAATATTAAAATTATTTTCTTATTTTTTTGCCAAAACATTTACGAAGGGACTGGTGGCATAAATAAACCATAAAACTGAAGAGGAAAAAATGTCTACAGAAAATTTAACAAAAAAATAACAAGAAAGGAAAAAATATTAAGAAAATTTTTGAAATAAAGGAAATTACATTTATGTATTCTTGAGAATTATATATGAACGTTTTTAACCAGATTGAGGTCAAGGTTAGTAAAAGACACAACACAATACAAATGTAATTTTCAAACGACAATAGCACAATGTCCCCGGTATATATTGGTTGCAATTTACATCAATCCAACCATTCATTCATAAGAATGAAAGGAAAAATGTAAAAGAAAATATATATGCACCAAGTGCAAACGAAAGTGTTGCTTTGCGTAAATACTATAACAGGATGATTCATGAATAAGAAGGAAACACACATTTGTTTAAAAATTGTAAAGGACAATCACGCAAAAAATACTTTACAACATACGTAGTTGTAGTGTGTTGCAAGAAATATTGGTGGTATTGAAATACTTGTGTCACAAAATAACTGCAGCAATAATATTTGTATTTTGAAAAAATGACTATAACTATCTATGCAAATTATAACAAGTGTCCAATACTGATAATTTTGCAAAGTACACCCAAAAAGTGGCAATACCCAGTAGTTCCAAAACTAAAGAATATATTCAAAACCACATTATTATCAATTTTGATGTCGACAGCGCAATTATACCTGAATATTTAATCAATAAATTTTTGGTAAACCTATTTCATTATAAACAAATATTGAAAAATCACTTCCGCTTTCACAAGTATTGGAGATTATTCTTTTTTATGCAACTGCTGGGTATAAATGGATATTGAGTATGTAAAGAAAAATAATTGGTTTTAATATTTTGCTGCATATGTTAAATGCATAGGAAAGGAACATGAGTTCCTTTGATCATTGAGCTCTTTATTGAAGTCTTTACTTGTGTTTGTTTTTAAAGGTCAACACGTCATTTTCTTTAAAATTGCTTTATTCATTTGAACAGTGTTAGGAATTTATAGTCATTAAATTAGAACATGATAAATTATGGTAGCCTTTAATTAAATTTAAAACAGAAGAAATCGATATATTTAATTAAAAATTTATAAATAGCAATTAATTACATTTTTTGTATAGAATTAGTAAAATTTTGAAATATTTTTTATAAATAGTAAATTTTTTGAAATTTTGCCAAAAAAAGAAAATTTTTGAAAATTGTCAAAATTTTACTTTTTATAGGGAAATTTTGAAAATTTTACTATTTATAGGAAAATCTTAAAAATTTTAATATTAATAGTAAAATTTGATTTGATTTTTCCTCTACGTAGTGAAATATTAAAAAATTTCTTAAAAATAGTAAAATTTAAAAAAAAAATTCTATAAATAGTAAAATCTTAAAAATTTTCCTATAAATAGTAAAATTTTAAAGTTTTCCTATACATAGTAAAATTTTGAAAATTTTCTTAAAAATAGTAAAATTTTAAAAATTTTTCTATAAAAAGAAAATTTTTGTAAATTTTCCTATCAATATCAAAAATTTTCCTTTTAATAGTAAAATTTTCCTAAAAACAGCAAAATTTAAAAAAATATTCCTATAAATGAAAAAATTTTGCAAATTTTCTTATAAATAATAAAATTTTGAAGATTTTCTTATTAATAGTAAAATTTTATAAAAAGTAAAATTTTGAAAATTTGTCTATAAATAATAAAATTTTGAAAATTTTCCAATAAATAGTAATATTTTTAAAATTATTCTATACATAGTAAAATTTTGAAAATAAATTTTTAAGAATTTCCTATAAATAGTAAAATTTTGAAAATTTATCTAGAAAAGTAAAATAAAGAAAATTTTTCTATAAAAAGTAAAATTTTGAAAATTTTCCTGTAAATAGTAAAATTTTTTAAATTTTTTACAAACATTAAAACTTTGATAATTTTCCTGTAAATACTAAAATTTTAGAAAATTTTTGAAATTTTTCTACAATAAAATTTTGAAAAATTTCATTTAGATTGTAAAATTTTAACTACTTTCTATAAATAGTAAAACTTTTAAAATTTTCTATAAATTGTAAAATTTTTAAAATTTTCTATAAATAGTAAATTTTTTTAAATTTTCTATAAATAAAATTTTAAAAGCTTTCCTACAAAAATAGTTATATATTAAAATTTTCCTATAAATAGTAAAATTTTGAAAATTTTCCTATGAATAGTAAAATTTTGAAAATTTTCCTATAAATTGTACAATTTTGAAAATTTTCTTATAAATAGTAAAATTTTGAAAATTTTTCAATAAATAGCAAAATTTTGAAAATTTGCCCACATAAAGTAAAATTTGAAATATTTTTCTATAAATAGAAAATTTCTTAAAAGTTTCCTTTAAGTAGTAAAATTTTGAATATTTTTCAATAAAAACTAAAATTTTTAAAATTTTCTTATAAATCAAATTTGGAAAATTTTACTTTAAAATTTTTCAATAAAAAAATAAAAGTAATAGTAAAATTTTGAAAAATTGTCTACAAATAGTTAAATTTTGAGAAGTTTTCTTTAAATGGTAAAATTTTAAAAATTTTCTTAAAATTTTGAAAATTTTCCTATAAATAGTAAAATTTTGAAAATTATCTATAAATAGTTAAATTTGGAGAATTTCTAAAAATAGTTAAATTTCAAAAATTTTCTATAAATAGTAAAATTTTGAAAAATTGCCTATAAAGAGTAAAATTTTGGGAAGATTTTTTAAATTGTAAAATTTTAAAAGTTTTCCTAGTAAAATTTTGAATATTTTCTTAAAATTTTGAAAATTTTCCTAAATTTTTTAAATTTTCTATAAATAGTTAAATTTTTAGATTTTCTAAAAATAGTTAAATTTGGAAAATTTTCTATAAATAGTAAGATTTTTAAAATTTTTCTATAAATAAACAAATGTTGAAAATTTTTCCATAAATAGCTAAATTTTGAAAATTTTCCTATAAATAATAAAATTTTGAATATTTTTAAAATTTTTCTATAATAAGTAAAATTTTACAAATTAGTAATATTTTGAAAACTTTCGTTTAAATAGTAAAATTTTGAAATTTTTTTATAATAAGTAAAATTTTAAAATTTTTCTATAAAAAAAAATTGGAAATTTTCCTATAAATAGAAAAATTTTAAACATTTTTCTATAAATAGTATTATTTTGAAAATGTATCTATAAATAGAAGAATTTTAAAGATTTTCCTAAAAATTTGAAAATTTTGCTATAAATAGTAAAATTTTTAAAATTTACTTTAAATAGCTAAATTTGGAAATTTTCTATAAATAGTTTAGTTTGGAGAATTTCTATAAATATTAAAATTTTTAAAATTTTTCTATAAATAGTAAAATTTTGAAAATTTTCTATAAATAGTAAAATTTTGAGTATTTTTAAAAATTTTCTATAATAATTAATATTCTGAAAATTTTCCTATAAAAATAGTAAAATTTTGAAAATTTTTTTATAAAAACTTTGAAACTTTTCCCATAAATTGTAAAACTTGGAAAATTTTACTATAAATATTAAAATTTTCAGAATGTTTTTTAGAAAGTCAAATTTCGAAAGTTTTCCTATAAATAGAAAAAATTTTGAAAATGTTCCCTTTAAATGTACAATTTTAAAAACGTATATCTTTTATAGCAATTTTTTTTCTATTTTAAAATTTTACTTAAAGCTTTCATGATCCAACTTTCTTATATTAAATAAATCTGTGACTTAAAACTGAATACCAAAAACTCCATTTAAACAATCCAGCCAATAAATTTCAATTAATCTATTTAAACTTATTTTTGCACCCAAAATCTGCACAGAAATGCTATGCATAGCTTTTAAAACCTATAAATTGGAATTAATTCTGAACAATTTTCCTACAAGTGAAAATTGCACTTTAAAAATTTAAACAATTTTTACTTAAACCGATTCTTGACTTTATTGTAATGGTAAAATTTAAAGAATTTATTTTTGTTTTCATTTCAATATTCTCAAAAATAATAACAAGACACACATACATACGTACATAATACATACATCCAAACCAATACATAAGTAAATACATGGAAATGCAGTATTTCCATGTATAGTTTTTAATTTATGTCTGCACACTGCTGTCATAGTGTCCTAGTAACACCGAAAAAATATTTTGCCATACATTCCAAACTCCTCTCATGTACTAAATATATTGTATGAATGTACTCGTATATTATATGTAAAGGGAAAATAACCTAACATGTTGTATATAAGAGACACATACCTTTAAACATTTATGTGTTTGAGTTTGAATGTAAAGTATATAGGTTTGTATGTATTTGAAAGTATGAAAATATAACCAAGCCAAGGTATCAATACATATAGTACATAGTAAAGGCAATTGTACCTTTTTTTTAGATGACCTACATTTATGCTAGTTTTGAAATCATTTCCACTATTTTTTGTTTTTCTTCTTTAGTTTTAAACTCTATCAGTATTTGTACATACATTCATCCATACATTCATTTGTTGTCAAAAGCCTTTGTTTATGTATTTTTTATATACAAAACAATATATGCAACAAAAAAGTATAAATTTTGCCTAAATTTTAGAGGTAAATCTAGTTTTTTGTCATTGTCTTAAACAGAAAAAAATCTATAAATTGAAAAACATTGTATGAAAATTGTAGAAAAAAAAATATAGTTTTGAAACTAAATAATACAGAAAAAAAGAAGATTTGCATGAAATATTTAAATTGTATTTAAATAATTTCAATAAAATCAATTTATGTTTAGATGAGATATAAAATAATTTCACTTAAATTTTATTAAAAGTTTTGAAATGGCAAAAAATTAAGTGGGAATAAAAATTAAATTTTATTTATGAACCGCAAGATATAGCATCAACACACATATCGCACTTGATCAACAAGAGGGTATTAACTCAAAATTTTTAAATTTTCAGTAGAGTCAAAAAACTATTTTACTTTACTACTACTTTCATATAAGAAAGAAGGGTAAAACTGTAGTTTTTTTGGTGAAATTATAGTGAAAATGATGTCAGATTTTTACAGTGGGTAGATAAGACTACTACACATCAATTTCTTTTAAAAAGTGAAAATTTAAAAATTTTGAGTTAATACCCTCTTGTTGAACAAGTGCGATATATTAAACATACACATATATATGATTTTATTCACACATGTACATATATATATATATATATATATATATATATATATATAAATATAACAGCTTAAAGTAAATAAAATGTTATATACATTTATATGTATTAACTTTAAATATAAATATGTATGTATATGTTCATACATTTCACTCAATGTATGTATTTTATATAAATGAAATAAATTTTGAACTAAAAAAAAATTATATAAAACAAATAAAATTCTGTCATAATAAAAACCATAATTTTCCCCAATGAAATATAAATCACAAGATGTGAGAAAAAAAAAACTAAAAACGAAATTTATATTTTGTTGCTTGTATATAATGAAATTAAGTTGCTTAAATTTTCAAAAGCTTTTCTGATATTTGTGAGATAAACCATCTTATTCTATTGAGTTGACTCATATATTTCCCGGGTAAGTTGTTGTACTCGTTTATGGGCTATAGATTGTCTCACAAAATTGAAAGTCATTTCACAGAAAGACGTACCCCCAGCTTTTTTACATTTGACGCCAATGATCCAAATGCAAAGTTTTATTCAGATCGGATATCGGGAAAACGAGCCGACTATACGCCAAAGTTTGGACATGCAAGTTATATGGAAAAATTAGGTGTGTCTTCAATTATTTGAAAAAAAAAATGTCAACTTAGAATACATTTTCAAAAAAGTATTTAACAGCATTATACTGAGACCTAATGGGCTTTCCAATGAGATATATTACTTCAAAATAGAATAAAAAAATTCCCTAATTATTAAGATTTTCAAATATTTTATATACTTGAAGACTCTCCTGAGCATATGCAACAAAAAAATCAATTATTTTTAAGAATTTTAATAAGTTCGACTTTTTTGCTTTTTTTTAAACCTCAAGATATTTCTGTTACTTGGTGGTAAAAAAAAAAAATTTGATTTAAAGTTTTTATTTTCTATATAAATTCATAGCAAAATGGCCCAGAAAAACCCATATAAATCTGCTCTGAGTTAAGTTAGAGATTAGCTCTTGGACCTAAACAAAGGAGGGAAAAGAAGGGAATCTAATGCAATGTTTTACTTAAAATAGCCAAATATTGACAGATTTAAGTATCCATTTTTATTACATTGGCTAACATTAGGGTGTTCGTTTTTATTCTATTCAATGGTATTAAAATGTTTTTACTCGAGCAACTTGATTACTAGTAGAAAATTATTCAAACAAGTCTTTATTTGAAATAAGCCATTTTAATTTATTCTAGCGATTAATCGATTTAATTTTTCGGATTAATCGAGCAAACGATTAATCCGAACGATTTCAATTGCCATGGTTCCATTATCAAAAAAATGATCTGTGCCAAATTTCATGAAATTATATTTAGAATTGCGACCTGCAGTTTGATTACAAGGTTTACATCGGGGTCCAGCCAGACGGACGGACGGACATCGCTAAATCGACTCAGAAAGTGATTCTAAGCCTATTGGTATGATAAAAGGTGGGTCTAAGACAAATATTTCTATGCGTTACATACATCAGTACAAACTTATAATACCCGTTCCACCTGTGGTGGTGAAGGGTATAAAAATACACGGTCCAAAACTTTTTTAATTCTGATGTGGTCTACTTTGACGCCCAATAATTCACCCTGTGTAAACACGTAGCAACCATAAATCAAAATTTCAGAAAGCTTGGGTTCTTTTTAAGAATTTACTCAAACATAGTGATGCAATCAGACTTACAGGTTAGAAGTTATAGATTTATTACCACGTTCTTTTTTTTTTCTAACAAATGTGGATTGTTTTATAGACTTTTGCTTTTTTAAAGAATATAATTTTATTGTTTTAATATCCTGATTTCTAAATTATACCTCTTAACTATTTTATACACCATAATTAAAATTTCTAATATTAATTTTTAGATAAATATATTTATGATATAATATAATTTTCTTTTCATCACAAAAATGCCCATAAAACTTGTATCTTTCAATTTCATCTATTGTAATATCTACCTTTTTTTAATTATATCTCCCAAAACGGTCGTAATCGTTAATTTTACTATCTAACTCTCAATGAAATATGTAAATTTTAACAATATCAAATTAAATGTTACAACATTTATCTTCTTCTATCCTCCTCCTCCTCGAAAATATAATGAAGTATCTGATGTATGTCTGTAAGTCTGCTCTACTTAAGTTAAGTCTAAGATACAAATTTTCTATTCATGCCCCCTTAAATGAAATTAAATGAACAATACTTTAAGCAAAAGCTATTTAAGACTTAAGGAAATTTTTCATGTCTGTATACGGTTGATGGCATTGAGAAACATTAATAATGAAACTTTTTTTTTTCAGATGACGCTCGTGCGACAGACTTTTTGTTGGTAAAGACATAAATTTCAAGTCATTGATATTGTGATAGTGATGGTAAGTAACAATGAGTGCTACTGACAGCTCTAGCGGTTTAGGTGGTTGAGAGTGCCTAGACTTTTAGACATAGACAATCATTTCCGGCAACACAGACACATGTACATTAACAGTTAAGTTACATAAACAAATTTAGCCATCAGGCTTTACACACTTAAATACACTTACAGTTACATACACACACACACAGTTACAGAGTCAATTGTAGAAAATTGAATTAATTATTGCTGCTTAATTGATTGTATGAATAGAATTAGGCAATTTGTAATATGGCCCATAACTTTATAACAACGACAACAAAAACAACAACGACAATACCAAGAAAAATTACAAAGTTTATTACAAATATTATAAATTTTAAGTGTTTAATAAGGCATACCAAAAAATTTTCCAAGGATCATAATTTTAACAATAAGCTTTATTAATAAATATAAACAAAAATAATTGGGGCGAAGAAAATATTTTGGAAAATTTAAAAGGTCATTGATGTGAAGCTTAAATTTTGTTTTTTTTTTTATATAGAAATTATGTCTTTGTTTAAGTTGCTACAAGTAAAGAAGTAAATAAGTTATATTTTTTCTTTTATTAGCTTTTAATTACTTTCAAAATTGTTTTATTAGTCGGATGTTGTCATAAGAATTTAATTTAATTTAATTTAAATTTGTATTTTTTATTCCTAAATCGGTTTAGCATTTTTTTTTAAATAAGTACAAAAGATATCAATCATTTTTTATGAAATCATTTTATTTGAAGTGGAAGCAAATTAGTCTAAAGGATAAGAAGGAATTAAAGCAGTCTATTATTTCGTTATATAAAAGAACTTTTTCGATTCAATAATTTTTTCAAACTTAATTTCTTAAAACGAAATTTTCTTATGGAAAATTGTTGATATAAAAGTCTTCTCAAAAAATACAAAAATTGTCGGGGTGTAAATGTTATTTAAAAAGACAAATTATTCTCGCTTTATCCAAGTCTATCAAATTTATTTATTTATGTAATATACAATTTATTGATAAAAGCCAACAAATTTTTGTTGGTACAACCAATTCCTCGATACGTTTCGATGGTTGGTTAGGCCATTACTCCATAGTGGTTTCAAAGAAAAAATTAGCTAATAAACCTGTTTCTTCTAAACTGTAGGTCTGATTGCATCTGCATGGATTTATGGTTACCCTGTGTTTACACAGGGTGAATCATTGAGATTCAAAGAAGACAACCTCAGAAGTAAAAAGCTTTAGGAATGTGTAGCTTAAAATGAATGAGCTTAAAAAACAAAGAAAAAAACATGTTAACTTTTTTATAACAACTGTAATTGGTTTTAGGTTATTTCATTTAAAAAATAAAATTTCTCTTCGGATTTTTTGAGTTTTTGACACAGTGTGCATTCGATATTAAACCCATAATTTTTTTAAAATATTGGCGAACAGCCACCGGCTCCGAAAATAACTCAGTGAAACCATTTTTAAATATCTTGAAGTGTTTAATGTTGAAAATTTTTCAAATATTTTTCGCTGTTCAAAATAATTGCATTTTTTTTTTCTTAAGATGGTATCAATTTTTTACTTTTGACGAAAATTTTTTCTTTATAAAAAATTTCGTGAAAACTTTTCTATAATAATAATTACATGACAATTTTTCTATATAAAAAATTTTATGAAAATTTTTCTATATAAAAAATTTTATGAAAATTTTTTATACTAAAAATTTCATGAAAAATTTTCTATACAAAAAATTTCATGAAAACTTTGCAATATAAACAAAAATTTTGCTACACATAAAAACAATTTTACGAAAATTTTTCTAATAAAAAAATTCCTGAAAATTTTTCTTTATAAAAAATTTCATGAAAAAATTCTCTGTATACAAAATTTAAGAACATTTTTCTACATATAAAATTTAAGAAAATTTTTCTACATATAAAATTTAAGAAAATTTTTCTATATATAAAATTTAAGAAAATTTTTCTATATTAAAAATTTATTTTTTCTTTATAAAAAATTTCGTGAAAACTTTTCTATAATAACAATTTCATGACATTTTTTTTATATTAAAAATTTTATGAAAATGTTTCTAAACTAAAAATTTCATGCAAATTTTTCATATAAAAAATTCATGAAAACTTTGCTATATAAAAAAAAAAATTGCTACTCATAAGAACAATTTTATGGAAATTTTTCTATAAAAAAAATTTCATGAACATTTTTCTTTATAAAAAATTTTGCGACATTTTTTCTATATAAAAAATTTCATGAAAATTTTTTGAAAATTTTTCTATACAAAAAATTTCATGAAAATTTTTGCTTAAAAATTTCATGAATAGAAAACTATATATACAATTTCAAGAAAATTTTTCTATATACAAAATTTCTAAAAGCTTTTTAACTTCTGAGGTGGTCTATTTTGACGCCTAATGCTGCACCCTGTGTAAACACAGGGTAACCATAAATCAAAAATTTAGAATGTTTAGGACCTCCTTAACAATTCCCTCATACATAAAAATGCAATCAGACTTACAGTTTAGAAGATACAGATTTTTTTTTTTTGTTTCGAACCACTGTATATCATCAGAAAGAGTATCCCTACTTCTAGACGGATCGAAAATTTCATAAATGCACAAACAAACATACATTTCAAGAGCATGTATATGTGCCTTAGGTTTCTATTATTGGATAATCTTTGTTTCCAAATTAGAGTTAAAGTGGTTTACTCTCCTTTTATGGGACTTTTCAAAACTACCATTCAGCATATCAGTATATGGAAGTGCAATATCCTTATATTACAGAGTCTTAGCTTAAACATAAAAATATTGCGAGTGCAGGTTCTACAATAATTATAACAAGATACAAGTTTAAAATGAAAACAAAAGCAAATAACCACTTAAATTACATAAAAAAGACAAAAAAAAAAGACCGAAACAAAATAATTGTTAAACATGTGTCTTCCTTCAAAAAAATTTTTGTACATACATGCAAAATATAGTGTTCGTCTTATTCAAGCATTTAAATGCATGTTACATGTTAAATGTAAATGCAGCTGTTTTAGCAATTTTATTTTCCATTTCTAATGTTGCACAGTTGTTGCTACTGTTGCAGCTACAATTGCTGCTGCTGCACACAATAATTTTGTTGGCTTAGTTGGTAGGCGGTGAAGCGTAAGTAAGGTTTTTGATATCTCGCCCTCTTGTTATGCCATTAGAGCGCACAATGACCTCTTTTATTTGTATTTTTTGTGTTCTGTTTCTATTTTGCATAAATACGCACAAAACAGACATACATATACGAATCATGCACTTACACAGTGTGTATCATTTGCTTTAGAACAATTTATGCAAGCGAAACAAGTGCATTCGTTAGAGGGGGAAAGGGAAAGCGAGGGAATAACGTGAAAATATGTAACAAAATAATGGTAACGAATACCAACAGCAAGCAAAGCAGCCACTTCTATTGAATCTACCACATCAATAAAAATAACTAAATATTGTACAATAGTATTAAATTAGAGAAAACATTTCATTACTAATATGATCTCGAAAAACAAAAATAAGAGATTTTTTTTTTCAATGTACGAGTATGTAAATGTAGCATATTTTAATTTTTATTCCAATATACAAATGTGTTTATATTAAATGTATCTATGTAAGTCTGTACAAATAATATACATATACATATGTAAATTTTATGATTGTATTGGCATACAATTTCAAGAATATGAGTCGAGTAGAGCTTTGAGGCTTTTTAATTTATTTGTTTTTTTCCTGCTTGTATCTGTGTGGAGTATAATATAAAAATAGTTTGGTTTTTTAATATTATCTACCACTTTGATTTAATACTATTTTTATCATTGCAGTTTTTTTCTTCTCATATAAATTCCCTATTCGTAAATAAAATTAAATACAAAAAAAAAAAAAGTTTTAACCTCATATGCCACATTATTCACACAGACTGAAATTGGAATAACAAAATAATTTATTTTGAAGCAGAACAGAACAACAATATTGTTAGTTATGTTAGCACAGTGATTTCAAATTTATTTGGTTTAGTTTTATGATTCAAATGTTAAGAATAAATATCATGATAAAAGAAATTAGTAAGGTATAACCGTTCTCTCTTTTGTCAGCCATATTAACTTTCTGACGTTTGATCGAATTATTATTTTCTTTTCTCAAATTATGCTACCATACTACTTTTAAAAATCCCAGTTTCGGTTTGCTATTATACTATAAACACAATCACGACTGCAGGCTACGGGCTACAACTTGTTAAAATTAGAATACATTCATTCAAATAGAAATAATTTTTTAAGCGTCGACATAGCCACACGACTACCGACTACCGTTGCAGATATAGACAAAAAAAATATACATTTTATATGTAATATAAAAACGTATGTTTAATAAATAAAATTTTGCTTCTATTGAGTTAGAATTATATAAATATTATTTATATTACTCTAACTCAATAGAAGTAAAATTTTACGCTGTCATAACTAACTCGCTACATATGCTAGAGCTAAGTAGTTTATGTTATATAAAAGCCCAGTATATACTGTATAGAATTCATTATATAAAAGACCATATTTATATCTATATTATATTAAGATATGCTCATTTTTATAAACAAAGTCGGTTGTAAAAATAAGTTTTGAGTATATGAGCTCTTAATATTTATAAATCGGAAGAATGCATAATATATCATTTGAATGATACTTTTAGTAGCTTTTGTTTGATATACCTGTTTATATCGGATATAAACTTCTAAAGTTATACCGTATAATTTTTGAAATTTAAAAAGCCCATAATTCTCATACTATAAAAGATCACACCAAAATCTATCTATAAGAACATATTTGAAGATACGTTTTTTAAATAAAATTTTGGTGAAAATAAAATTTTCAATCCCAAAAAGAAGCTGAAGAAACTGTAACATAAATTATAAAAAAATATGTTACACAAAAATACTTTAAATATATTATGACAAAATTGAATTATCTCAAGTCTTTTTTTTCCTTGTGCAGGATCCGCTAAACTTTATAAAATAAGTTTTAACGAAATGTTTACAACACATTATACATTCAAAATTTCCTGATAATAATATTCCCATTTCTCACAAGTGGCAACGACTTTTATAATTGTTTACAAAAAACAAATTTCAAATATTTCGCATTTACTTCAAAAATTTTTTTTGTAAGAGAGAACGGTAATACCTTACAATTTTTTTGCCATGATAAATATCATAAATTACTTTAAAAATTCAGAAATTGTGAAAAAATAATGAAAGTATAAAAAAAAATTCTAGCTGCTTCCTGTCAATTTTTCTTTTCAATTAGAATGTAAAATATCTCTGTATAAATTAGAAACCGTTTTTGGGGCTAGATTTTCACGATTTTGGAGGTTTTGAAGTAGTTGTTTTAAAAATATCTGTGTTAAAGTTTTCTAAGCCTATTCTGAAAGCTAGAATCAAATGTGGACCGATCTGAGCAAGTCAATAAAAGATATGTTATATTTTCTAATATAAAAGCTTTTTGGTGATTTTTGGGGGTTTTTAACCCTAAAATACTAACGCAATTTAAGCATGCGTTAAAACTAACAACAAGTAAATTGTATGTAACTACTACGGAATTTTTTCTACATCACTTTAATTTTTTTGTACATTCTAAGTATTTTTGTGCTTCTTTCTGTTATTGAAAAATTTTACTTTTAACACTTAAACCACGTTATTTTTATGTATATCCTTTAAATATTTCCTCCTCTATGCTTTTTTGTTCGTATTTTTGGGGTCGCTCTTAAACTATTGGAAAAAGCAATAATTGAATTTGATATCAGATGGTCACTAGATTCCTCATATAGAAGCAATAAAAATAAAAAACCAAAACGTTAAATTATCGCATGTTAGACTTCTAGGGTTAAATGATTTTTGAAAAAGGGATATATGGTTCTATTGAGGACCGATTCTACCATAAAAATCTAAGTGCAATATAAATATTGCTGCGGCTAGATCCTCATTTCAGTACCTTAAATAATTTATAATTTTTTGGGGGTTAGGGTCTTATAGGAATCGATTCCAGAGTGATTTTTACGGGCGATAATTTTTCGTAGCTTCATAGAAGTATAATAAAAAATTAGCTGTAGAAGGTTTTATATTAAATTTCGAATTGTCAGTCATATGATGGTTACATGAAATAATGAACCAAATTTGATTAATTTCATAAGGCTGGTCCCAGTGAAAAATTTCGTTGGTTTATCCACCAAAATAGTACCTATACTTAGGACGACAAGCTCAACATTTATAGCCACATAAAAAAGAAATTTCATGCTAAATAATACTTATATACAAAACAGTACGTTTACATAAAAAAAAAAACATTTTTTTTCAAAAATTTAATTTTTCGATGCAAAGTACTTTTACTGAAAGTACTTTAATGTTGAGTGATACAAAACCTTTGAACAGAAAAGTTATTTTTTCTACATAGAAGTAGTTTACATAAAAAAGTATTTTAATAGAAAATTAACAGACAATCTTTATATCAGAAAAGTACTTTTGCACAGAAAAAATTTTTACAAAAAAAGTACTTTTGGACATAAGTTATTTTACGTTTTTGTATTACCAAAAAAAGTATTTTGATAGAAAGTAGAAAAAAGCATTTTTACAGAAAAAGTACTTTTACACAGAGAAGTACTTTTATACAGAAAAGTACTATTACACAGAAAAGTACTTTTACACTGAAAAGTACTTTTACATAGAAAAGTACTTTACACAGAAAAGTACTTTTACACTGAAAAGTACTTTTACATAGAAAAGTACTTTTGCACAGAAAAGTACTTTTATATAGAAAAGTACTTTTTTTTTATAGAAAAAAAGAAACATTTTCACAAAAAAAGTATTTTTATACAGAAAAGTACTTTTACGCAGAAAAGTACATTTACGCAGAAAAGTACTTTTGCGTAGAAAAGTACTTTTACATAGAAAAGTTCTTTAACGCAGAAACATGTTTTACATAGATAGGTACTTTTCACAGAAAAGTACTTTTACATAGAACAGTACTTTTTTTAAAGAAAATCTCTTTTGATACAAAAACACTTTTACACAAAAATATAATTAATAAGAATTTTGTGGAGAAAAGTACATACAAAACTTAACTTGCAGGTAGAAATAAACTTTTATAGAAAAGTACTTTAAGTAATTTTATACCCAAAAGTACTTTTAAACGAAAAATAACTTAAAGGGTCGATTCTAAAACTAACACTTTTTCAAAGAAAATATCTATAGAACATAAAAGTAACTTTGCTAAAAATAAATACGGTTAGAAAGAAAAGTACTTTTGTACAAAAACCACTTTTATACGGAAAAGTACATTTACACAAAAAATCTATCTACACAGAATATAAAAATAGTTATATTGCTTAGAAATTTACTTTTGCATAGAAACATAATTTAAAAAGCACTTTTACACAAAATTTAACTTGAAGGTAGAAATAAACATTCATAGAAAAGTACGTTAACTAATTTTATATCCAAATGTACTTTTAAACGGAAAGTAACTTAAAGGATAGATTCTAAAACAAACACTTTTTCACAGAAAAATAAATTTTACCCAAAAAAGATCTATTAAACCTAAAAGTAACTTTGCTTCGAAAAGTACTTTTACATAGAAAAGTATTTCAAAAAAGTACTTTTAAGCAAAAAATTAATAATAAATTATAATAATTTTATGGAGAATAGTACCCACAAATCTAAACTTAAAGGTAGAAATAAACTTTCTCATTAAAGTACTTTAAGTAATTTTATACCCAAAAGTACTTTTAAATGGAAAATAACTTAAAGGTTGGATTCTAAAACTTTTTACAGAAAAATTAATTTTATCCAGAAAAGGTCTTTTAACGATAAATTAAATTTGAGAAAAGGTACTGTTAGGCAGAAAAGTACTTTTACACAGAAAAGTTTTTTCGTTCAAAAAAACACTTTTATACCGAAAAGTACTTTTAAACAAAAAGTCTATTAACCCAAAATTGGCAAATAACCGAAGTATTATCATTATAATTTAAAAAAATTCTCATTAATTTTCCAAACTCCCATGGAAATTTTTTTTATTAAATTTTGTGTTTGTTGATGTTGTTGTTGTTTTTGTTTTCCGCTTCTATTTATATTTCTTCTTTTATTGCATTTAATACGATTTACATAGAACAGCAGAAGTTTATAACTGGGTTTATGGGTCGATTGGTTGCACCAAATCATGTTGTTCTTGTACATATAGAAAATATATAAAAATTCGTAACAATTGCCTAACAAATGATGGTTAAATGAAAATAAAAAAAACTAACTACATAAAATTGAAAGGAAAATGCAAAGAGAAAAACACACAAACACACACACAGATGATACAACAAGAAAAACATTGAAAAATTATACGAAATTTGCAAAAGATAGAAAACAGAAAAAAAAGTCTACTAAAAGAATTGAAATTAAAATTGTTACAACATATGAAAGCTGCTGATGCCGAGGCGCAGGGGAGATACAAAAGGAGGCAAAACAAACATTTATATGAAGCCAAGAATTTGCATATACATACATAAATACATATATAAATACAACTCTTTTTTTTCTGAAAATTTTTGTAGACGTAGGAGAAGATTTTTTTGTTTTTTTGGAAATTTCTATTTGAACATAAACTCTTCTATGTCAGTTTTTGTAGCCTGTGGAAATTTGGAAAATATACATGAGAGCAGAAAAAATATAGAAAAAACAATTTTTCAGAGAAACCTAAAAAACAAGTTAATTGCAAATACTGCAATTTGTGTAACAAATGCTGTTCACACAAATCTAAACGCATATATTCACATTTTTTTCTTGCCATGTTTCTAAACAAGAACATTGAAATCCATTTAAACTCGAGCCTGGGCTTGTTTAGCTAGAATCTGCCATAAAATATTTAAATTGGTTTCGTTAGTAGTGTTAAATGTTACAATTCTTTTTCTTTCAATTTTTGTAATTTTTTTTTTGTTTCTGGATTTTGCACAAGAATTTTTTTTCTGCTAACCTCATCCTTATGGGATGAATTCTGTTGCTTTTTAAAAATGCTTTAGATCCATCTGCTATTACATTTACACCATGATGATGCCTGTTAAATAGAATTGAATTGGAGGGGGGCTTTGAAACATGATGAAACTACACAAAAAATAGCTGTAAATTTAATTTTGAGGTTTTTGTGTTGGAAAATTTTCAAGTCATTCTAATAGGGATAGGGATTTTTGCACTATAATTTGAATGTTTTTAATAAGGTTTTTTTTATGTTTTACTTAGAAAAGTACATGCTTTGGTATGGAATAGTAATTTTTTGATAGAAAAATTAGCTTTTTTTCAGAAGAGGTACTTTGCAGAAAATACATTTTTGTAAAAATATAGCAAAAGAACTTGTTAATCATTTTTGTAAAAATTCCTGCTCTAATGACCTTATATAAAAATAGTGATCTGACATCCATATTTATGTATACAAATCAACTGAGATTCACTTCGTCATTTTAACCATCATAGATTTCATAGAAAGAAGAAAAAAAAAACATTTTGGGACAAAAATTACTTTTACAAAGAAAAGTACTTTTACATAGCACAGTGCTTTTATACAGAAAAATTGTTTTACATAAAAAGGTACTCTTACATAGAGAAATACTTTTATATAGACCAGTACTTTCACAAAGAAAAGTACTTTAACAAAGAAAAGTACTTTAACAAAGAAAAGTACTTATTTACAGAAAAGTACTTTTTACAAAAAAGCACTTTTTGGTTAGTAGGCTATGTAAAATTTCTCTAACGTCTAAAATTAGTTTAAAAATTGAATCAGATGCAGCTCATTCTGTTATTTGGCAATGAAAAATTTAAATTTTGATATTTGACCCGGATGAAAAAAAAGAATTGGGCTTACCTAATTTCAAAAAGAGTTTTAGCATAAGTTCTTCATAAAGTGAGCAATAATATTCAGTATTTAATTTTTTTAAAATAAAACTTAAAAAAATTACCATGGATCTGCTTAATTTGTGTCCAAAAATAACCTATTAGCGAAAATAGGATCATATATGAAGCTGCACTTTTCTAAGTTTTATTATGCCGCCATTTATCCTTTATAATATGTCCATGAACAAATCTAAGTTTTTTAAATATTTGTTTAACAAAACTTTCTAAAACTCAAAAAGTGATTTTTTAAACTGATCTTATAAGAAAGTACCATTTCCCAGTATAAAAAAACTATGAAGATTCGACTATTTTTTAACAGAATTGAACTATTTAGTACTTACAAGTCTTGTAATGGTAAATCAAATCTTACTTTAAAATTTCTGTATTCCAAAGTAAATTTTGTTGTTGCATATCTTGGCATGTTGAAAACAATAGGAATTTTCTTGCGAAAAATTGCAATAACTTTGAAGCTTTTGCATGGATTTTTAGGTTTTATGTGTCTAGGGAAAGCGTTTTAAGTTATCTTCTACATCCTATAACATTTCTTTGCATATACAAATTATTAATGGATAAAATTTTGCTAAATCCAAAAAAAATCCATATATATGGATATTCGAAAAAAATGTCCTGTGAACATTGACCCAGGAAGATACATTTTTTTTCTGTATACCTTATGATAAGAGGCCTGCACAAAGTGAACAAAAGAAAAAAAACGTCGGCATAGTTGTCGTTTTTTATAAATTGAACTAAAATGGGTATTTTTTCAATGTATTGTTCTGATGTTTTAAAAACAAAAAGTTTTCTACTCCATTTTTTAAATATTTTATATCAAAAATTTTTCTATAGAACATTTTTTTATAAAAAATTTTTCTATAGAAAATTTTTTTATCAAAAATTTTTCTATAGAAAATTTTTTTATCAAAAATTTTTCTATAGAAAATTTTTTTATCAAAAATTTTTCTATAGAAAATTTTTTTATCAAAAATTTTTCTATAGAAAATTTTTTTATCAAAAATTTTTCTATAGAAAATTTTTTTCAAACAATTTTTCCATAGAAATTTTTCTATAGAAAGTTTCTATAGAAAGTTTTTTATCAAAAATTTTTCTATAGAATTTTTTTTTTTTTTATCTTTCTATAGAAAATTTTTTTATCAAAATTTTTTCTATAGAAAATTTTTTTATCAAAATTTTTTCTATAGAAAATTTTTTTATCAAAAATTTCTCTATAGAAAATTTTTTTATCAAAAATTTTTTTATCAAAAATTTTTCTATAGAAAATGTTTTTATAGAAAATGTTTTTATTAAAAATTTTTCTATAGAAAATTTTTTATCAAAAATTTTTCTATAGATATTTTTTTTATCAAAAATTTTTCTATAGAAAATTTTTTTGTCAAAAATTTTTCTACAGAAAATTTTTATAGAAAATTTTTTTATCAAAAATTTTTTGTGTAGAAAATTTTTTTATCAAAAATTTTTCTAAAGAAAATATTTTATCAAAAATTTTTCTATAGCAAATTTTTTTATCAAAAATTTTTCTATAGCAAATTTTTATATCAAAAACTTTTCTATTGAAAATTTTTTTATCAAAAATTTTTCTATAGAAAATTTTTTTATTGAAAATTTTTCTAAGAAAATTTTTCTATAGAAAATTTTTATAAACTTTTTTCTTTAGAAAAATTTTTGATAAAAACTTTTTTTAAACTTTTTTCTTTAGAAAAATTTTTGATAAAAACTTTTTTTAAAGTAAATTTTTTTATCAAAAATTTTTTATAGAAAGTTTTTTTATTAAAACATATTTTATTAAAAATTTTACTATAGAAAATTTTTTAGCAATAATTTTTTATAAAAAATATTTTTATCAAAAATGTTTTATCGCAAATTTGTCTTTAGAAAAATATTTTTATCGCAAATTTTTCGTTAGAAAAAATTTTTTGTCGAATATTTTTCTATAGAAAAAATTTGTGTTAAAAATAATCAATGAAAAATATTTTATCGAAAAATTTTCTATAAAAAATAGTTTTTATCGAAAAATTTTCCAAAGAAAAATATTTTCAACAAAATTTTTCGTTAAAAAATTGTTTCTATCAAAAATATCCAAAAAATATTTTTTTTTTTGTCTAAAAAATATAAAAATCTAAAATTGTTTAATGTTACAATTTATTTCTGTTTCGAAAAATATTCCCAATTCGGTAGCATTTACGTATTTGAAACAATGTTTACAAAAATAATAGTGTCGTGGCAACAATGTTTGAGATTATATTTCTTTTATTGCTATAAATGGGACTTTGATTTGGTTCCTGTATATTTTGTTTTGAATTTTTTTAACAAATCTGAATCAACCTATTTTGCAAACGTCGAAATTCGGACTGAAAGCTTTTAATACTCATTTTCGCGAGTTTCATTAATGATCGTGGTATTTACGAAAACCACAAAAATTCGTCGGCTTCTGGTGGTATGAGCTGCCTATGCCCGCTTATGATGTAGAGCAGATACAATACAAAATAATCAAATTTAAAAAAATGTTTTTGTGCTCCAGCCTAAGGTCTTTATAGAGGCCCAATACTCCACTGGGAGTCAAGAATAACAGAAGAAGAAGAATGTCTATATCACGCGGAGATGATATCAAAGACGGCCTAACTTATGCGATATGGTCGTGAAAAATTGGACATTTCTTATGTTCTCCACTCAGAGATGCTTTGGCAGACATTTCTAATCTTATATTTAATATACGAGTATAATACCTAAAAACCGAGTTTTTTTACCATCGGTCGCTCTGAAGTATAGGCGTTCATATAGTCTATCTTGCCTGTAGTGCTTTCATCCCCATATAAAACTATAAACGTTTTATTTTGCCATTTTTTGTGAAGTTTATTTCAATTAAAAATTTTAGCCTGTGTTAGAAATTTAATTTTTGTGCAGTTGCTCTTTGTATATTGTAAAATTTTTGTGGCTTGGCATACTAAAGCATGGATTTCAATTAAAATTAATTATTTAATTGATAGAAAAAATACCAAAGTATTTGGGTTATATTAAGTAATTTACATATATTAAAAAATACTGTTTAGAAATTTTAAAATAAATAAACGTTTATTAGAGATTTAAATAACATTTTCTAGTGTTAAAAAGTAAATAATTAAATTCTACAAAATTAAACTTTGATTTTAAAAAAATATATCAGATTTTTGTTTCATATTTTTTTCTATAAGAAAATGTCTTTTATTTCACATTTCCTACTTATCCTTGACTATAAGCCTGTTGACTTTGATTTCTTAATTCAACATTCTTTTGATTTTCCGTTTCTGTTTTTTTTTTATCTCAGATAATGTTGCGGAAATAGACAGCTCAATTTTTCTGTGTCTTTTTAATTTAAATGTCGTAAACAAACTAATTATTAAATGTCCTTTGCAGTGAGAGAGCTTGAAGACATGCAGATACAAAACATTGTTATTACAAATACATTCATACCTTTCAAGGACTTTGCTCAGCTTATTTATTTTATCATTCCATTTTGTTTGAGGGATTTTTGCTTTTAATTATGACTTTTCAAATGAGACAGTTTAATAATTACTTATAATGAAAATGTGGATTAATTGCGCGATATCACATTTTGAATTGTTGACAATGCGAATGAAAAGTAATTTCTTTATTATGAAAATAATTAAAGTTTAGTATAAGTTTGTTTTAAAAAAACGTTTAGATTTGTATATGTAGTATAGTTATAAAATTCTAATACTAATTTTCTTACATAGCCTAGAGAAAGATTTTAAACAAATTTTAAGATAAAGTAATAAGAAATCTTAAATGGAGCCTTAATAACTTCGTAAACTAAAAACAACCAGGAACTGTCTTAAAATAACAGTTTGTTCATGCCAGACCGCAAATAAACACTGTCTACACATTTTATTTTATATAAAAGTTCTTGGTCATGTTCTTGTAAAAATAGCCACTGGATATGTGTTTTTTATGTTTGTGGCTCTTTAGCGGAAAAGCTTAAAAAACGTATAAAATAGTTAAAAGTATTATTAAATGAAAATACACACTAATGTGGTATGTGCTTAAATAAGTAGGTTTTTAAAAAACAAACAAAACTATGTAATGTCTACATATTTTATAGCTTTTTTTATTGCGAAATAGCGCACAGTGTCGTGATTTTGGAAAGAAGTCAATGAAAAGAAGTCAATGTTAGAATTTTTGTCGGCGTGATATATTGAAGTCTTGTACCTGCTATGAATTAGGCTTTAATATAAATATCCGACCATTATACATATTTTTTAGATATTTTCGATCCAAGCATTTTTGTATAGAAAAATTTTTAATATAAATATTATTCTTTGGAAACTTGTTCGATAAGAATCATATTTTATAAAAAAATTTCCTATAAAATTATTTTTCTGTAAAAATTTTCAATAAAAATATTTTTATATCAAAAAATTTTCAAATCTTGAATGAAAAATTTTTGATAAAAAAATTTTCTACAGAAAAATTTATGATAAAAACTTTTTTTTATACAAATTTTTGATGAAAAAATTTAGAAAAATTTTTGAAAAAAAAAGTTTTTGATAAAAAAAATTTCTATAAAAAAATTTTTATAGAAAAATTTTTCTATAGAAAATTTTTTTTTATCATAAATATTTTTATCGAACAATTTTATAAAGAAAAATATTTGTATTAAAAATTTTTCTATAAAAAATGTTTGGATCGAAAATATCCAAAAAAAAAAAAATAGAAAAATTTTTGATAAACATATTTTCTATAAAAATATTTTCTATAGAAAATTTTTTGATAAAAAAAATTTCTATAGAAAAATTTTTGAAAAAAAAAATTCTATATAAATATTGTTGATAAATAAATTTTCCATAGAAAAATTTTTAATAAAAAAATTTTCTATAGAAAAATTTTTAACAAAATAGAATTTTGGATAAAAAAATGTCTATGGAAAAATTTTTGATAGAAAAATTATAGAAAAATTTTTTCGTAAAAAAAATTCTATAGAAAATTTTTTGGAAAAAAAAATTTCTATAGAAAAATTTTTGATAAGAAATTTTCTATAGAAAAATTGTTGATAAATAAATTTTCTACAGAAAAATTAAAAAAAAATTTTTATAGAAACATTTTAGATAAAAAAAAATTCTATAGAAAAATTTTTGATAAAAAAAAATTTCTATCGAAAAATTTTTTTTTTTTCTGTAGAAAAATTTTTGATTAAAAAAATTTTCTATAGAAAAATTCCTGATAAAAAATTTTCTATAGAAAAATTAAAAAAAAATTTTTATAGAAACATTTTAGATAAAAAAAAATTCTATAGAAAAATTTTTGATAAAAAAAAATTTCTATCGAAAAATTTTTAATAAGAAAATTTTCTATAGAAAAATTGTTGATAAAAAAAATTTTTATTGAACAGTTTTACTGTAGTATATTGCATTAAGATCCCAATTTATTGCAATTATTTATTATTGTGATAAATAGTGTTCTTGATAAAACCAAAAAATGTTGGTGGGGAAACTTTTCCTCGACGCGTTTCGATGGACCATCCCATCTCATCAGGAAGATTATCCCTAATTCTAGACAGAACGAAAACCACACTTTATGTATAATTTGTTGGACTGAATAAATACGAATTATTATTATTGTGTCCAACAAAAAAAATTTAAAAAAAAATTTCTGTAGAAAAATTTTTGATAAAAATATTTTCTATAGAAAAATTATTGATAAAAAATTTTCTATAGAAAAATTATTGATAAAAAATTTTCTATAGAAAAATTAAAAAAAAATTTCTATAGAAAAATTTTTGATAAAAAAATTGTCTATAGAAAAATTTTTCTTAAAAAGTTTTCTATAGAAAAATTTTTGATAAAAAAATTTTCTATAAAAAATTGTTCATAAAACTTTCTATAGAAAAATTTTTGATAAAAAAATTTTCTATAAAAAAATTTTCTGTACATTAATTTTCTATAGAAAAATTTTTGATAAAAACATTTTTTATAGAAAAATTTTTGATAAAAAAATTTTCTATAGAAAAATTTTGATAAAAAAATTTTCTACAGAAAAATTTTCGATAAAAAAATTTTCTACAGCAAAATTTTTGATAAAAAATTTTCTATAGAAACATTTTTGATAAAAAAATTTTCTATAGAAAAATTTTTGATTAACAAATTTTCTATAGAAACATTTTTAGAAAAATTTTTGATAGAAAAATTTTTGATAGAAAAATGCTTGATAAAAAAATTTTCTATAAAAAAATTTTTGATAAAAAAATTCTCCATATAAACATTTTTGATGAAAAAATTTTCTATAGCAAAAATTTTTGATAAAAAAATTTTCTATAGAAAACTTTCTGATCGAAATGTAAGATATTTCAGAAACATTTGTGTAGCATACTTTAAGGATAATATATAACATATAAGGTCTAATTTATTATACTTATTTGTTGAAAGTTCGCTGATAGTAGAATATTTTCCCAAAACAAGGATATTAAAAAAATCCCTAAGGTATGTTACATAATATTTGCTTAAACGTCTGAGTTTTTGATCAATATCGAATGCGGCGATTTGGCCCCTGGTAAGAGCTCTCAATGAAATGGCACCCAGAAATTGTTGTTGCTATAAGCCTAGGCAAAATTTGATATGTTTTGCTTAGTAGCCAATGTGATAAACAACTAAGGATCCACACGTCTGTATCGAAAAAATGTTAACATATAGTCTTGATGGTTAAATATGATCTGACATAACTTTTGGCCTATACAATGAAATGTTCAGAAGTTCAAATTTGATGTTATAACACAACTCAACATTTGTAAAACAGATATGGCTTAAAACTAATAGCAGATATAGTTCACTTTCACGTGAAATAATAAAAATAGTGTATGCTTTACTTGAAAAAAAAAAAATAATTTTCAGAAAAGCGGCGGTTCACCTAATAACTCAGCTTTCCACTGGTCATTGAGTATTAGGCTATGTAAAACTTTTTTAACTAATGATTTGCCGTTCGGAGCCGGAGCGAGAACGTAGGTCCCTTTCAATAAGTCTAAAAATAGAATCGGACGCTGCTCATTGTCTGAGAGAAGTACCCTTTATTCCAATTGGAGTGTTGTCGGGGAATTATACATTTATATATGCATGCTTTTTATATACTATTTTTCTTTGAAATTAAAGAGTGTTCTAAAAAAAATATGCATTTATTATTTTAGACAAAATTTATCCATAGTGCAAGAAATAATTTATTTTTTGATCATGTTAGTTTCTATAGATATGTCGGATACTATTATTTTTGTTGATAAAAAAAATTTTTATTGAACAGTTTTACTGTAGTATATTGCATTAAGATCCCAATTTATTGCAATTATTTATTATTGTGATAAATAGTGTTCTTGATAAAACCAAAAAATGTTGGTGGGGAAACTTTTCCTCGACGCGTTTCGATGGACCATCCCATCTCATCAGGAAGATTATCCCTAATTCTAGACAGAACGAAAACCACACTTTATGTATAATTTGTTGGACTGAATAAATACGAATTATTATTATTGTGTCCAACAAAAAAAATTTAAAAAAAAATTTCTGTAGAAAAATTTTTGATAAAAATATTTTCTATAGAAAAATTATTGATAAAAAATTTTCTATAGAAAAATTATTGATAAAAAATTTTCTATAGAAAAATTAAAAAAAAATTTCTATAGAAAAATTTTTGATAAAAAAATTGTCTATAGAAAAATTTTTCTTAAAAAGTTTTCTATAGAAAAATTTTTGATAAAAAAATTTTCTATAAAAAATTGTTCAT
Source organism: Stomorhina lunata (assembly GCA_933228675.1). Lineage (NCBI taxonomy): Eukaryota > Metazoa > Arthropoda > Insecta > Diptera > Rhiniidae > Stomorhina > Stomorhina lunata. Next base: position 96,365,495 of record OW121743.1, on the reverse strand, counting down.
AAAACTTTCTATAGAAAAATTTTTGATAAAAAAATTTTCTATAAAAAAATTTTCTGTACATTAATTTTCTATAGAAAAATTTTTGATAAAAACATTTTTTATAGAAAAATTTTTGATAAAAAAATTTTCTATAGAAAAATTTTGATAAAAAAATTTTCTACAGAAAAATTTTCGATAAAAAAATTTTCTACAGCAAAATTTTTGATAAAAAATTTTCTATAGAAACATTTTTGATAAAAAAATTTTCTATAGAAAAATTTTTGATTAACAAATTTTCTATAGAAACATTTTTAGAAAAATTTTTGATAGAAAAATTTTTGATAGAAAAATGCTTGATAAAAAAATTTTCTATAAAAAAATTTTTGATAAAAAAATTCTCCATATAAACATTTTTGATGAAAAAATTTTCTATAGCAAAAATTTTTGATAAAAAAATTTTCTATAGAAAACTTTCTGATCGAAATGTAAGATATTTCAGAAACATTTGTGTAGCATACTTTAAGGATAATATATAACATATAAGGTCTAATTTATTATACTTATTTGTTGAAAGTTCGCTGATAGTAGAATATTTTCCCAAAACAAGGATATTAAAAAAATCCCTAAGGTATGTTACATAATATTTGCTTAAACGTCTGAGTTTTTGATCAATATCGAATGCGGCGATTTGGCCCCTGGTAAGAGCTCTCAATGAAATGGCACCCAGAAATTGTTGTTGCTATAAGCCTAGGCAAAATTTGATATGTTTTGCTTAGTAGCCAATGTGATAAACAACTAAGGATCCACACGTCTGTATCGAAAAAATGTTAACATATAGTCTTGATGGTTAAATATGATCTGACATAACTTTTGGCCTATACAATGAAATGTTCAGAAGTTCAAATTTGATGTTATAACACAACTCAACATTTGTAAAACAGATATGGCTTAAAACTAATAGCAGATATAGTTCACTTTCACGTGAAATAATAAAAATAGTGTATGCTTTACTTGAAAAAAAAAAAATAATTTTCAGAAAAGCGGCGGTTCACCTAATAACTCAGCTTTCCACTGGTCATTGAGTATTAGGCTATGTAAAACTTTTTTAACTAATGATTTGCCGTTCGGAGCCGGAGCGAGAACGTAGGTCCCTTTCAATAAGTCTAAAAATAGAATCGGACGCTGCTCATTGTCTGAGAGAAGTACCCTTTATTCCAATTGGAGTGTTGTCGGGGAATTATACATTTATATATGCATGCTTTTTATATACTATTTTTCTTTGAAATTAAAGAGTGTTCTAAAAAAAATATGCATTTATTATTTTAGACAAAATTTATCCATAGTGGAAGAAATAATTTATTTTTTGATCATGTTAGTTTCTATAGATATGTCGGATACTATTATTTTAGAAATTATTAATTTTCAATAGTTATTTCAATCAAAATGGACTGCGAAAAAAAAGTTCGTGAAAATATAATTAAAACTTTTCAAAAAAATCCGTCATGGACTTTTAAAAAAATAGCTTAAAATTTGAAAGTTGACCCTCGAACGGTTTCTAATGCCATCAAACGGTATAAGGAAAACCTGAGCATTGAAAGAAAACCTGGATCAGGGAGGAAAAAAGGTCCTACAGATATTGGTAAGGCAAAAGAAGTCGAGCGACTCTTTCGAAGAGCGCCTAACACTTCTTTAAAAAAAGCAGCTCGTACGGTGAAATGTTCTACGAATTTTGCACATAGAGTCAAAGCTTATGCTGGACTGAAGACATACAAAGTCCAAAAGGTTCCAGATCGCAATGCTATAAAGAACTTAGAAGCAAAAAAACGAGCGAAAAAATTGAAGTCTGATTTTATAAAAAAATACACCTATTGTGTGATGGATGATGAAACATACGTACTGGCAGACTTTTCTCAACTTCCTGGTCAAGATTTTTATGTTGCTGATAAACGGGGCAATGTTCGGCAAGAGTTTCGCACAAAAAACCAAACAAAATTCCCTAAGAAGTTTCTCGTGTGGCAAGCTATTTGCAGTTGTGGCAAAAGAAGTAAATTATTTTTGGCATCTGGCACAATAAACACAGAAATTTATATAAAGGAGTGCCTACAAAAACGGTTGTTACCCTTTTTAAGAGAGCACAGAGTGACTACATTTTTTTGGCCCGATTTGGCATCATGCCATTATGGAAAAAAGGCCCTTAAGTGGTACTCAAAGAATAATGTCATTTTTGTACCACGAGAGGCAAATCCACCTAACTGTCCAGAACTTCGGCCTGTGGAAAGGTATTGGGCTCTGGTAAAAAAGGAATTGAAGAACACAGGAAAGATTTCCAAGAACATGTCCGATTTTAAGCGCAGGTGGAACACATGCTCCAAAAAGGTATCAGAAGCAACTGTAAAATCTTTAATGGGAGGGTTTCCGAAAAAAGTCGATAATTTTGCACAACCCGAGTATTTGAGTATTTTGTAGAGTTTTTATATTAAAAGGTTTGATTTTTATTTAAGAAAATCCAACTACAAATTTTATTTAGAGCACTCTTTATATTCAGAGTAATTAGTCAAATAATTGGCTACTATTTCAATAGATCTTTCCACCCACTCCGTGGAAATAGAATTTCACCAAAATTTGCCCAAAATTAGGATCTGATATGTAGATTCTTAAAAATAATGGTGTACATGCGTATAAGCTATTGTTTTATTGAGGAGACGATGTAATGATCGGATTAATGGACAGCACATATTGAGGGCATAGAGTTTATTTTTTCTCGAAATTGTTAACATTTTAAAATAAAAACTGTTATTTAATGCATTAAAAAAATTTGTTTTCTATTAAAAAAAATTAATGAAAAACCGAAAATTTAAAGGACATCTTAAACGATTTCTTACCCCTTTCATTACAGTATGCTCAGCCTTATACCAGCCATTAACAAAATTTCTTTTACACACACCAATGCAGTTTCTTTATACAATGCAAATATAAAGCATAATTTTAGGGTTAATCGAGGAAGCAGCAGCCAGGCAAAAATAGTAAACTACAAAAAAGTAGGATATCTGAAAGTCTGCTGCTCAAAAGAAAGAAAAGAAAAACAACCAGGCGGAGAGCTGTCTAAAAGGCTTGAAGAACAAGCCAGCAAGAGTAAAAAATAGTACATACAATAATGGGTTCTGTCTACTCGGTTGTAAATAAAATATGAAATACTTGTAAATTTGTATAAATGTCTGTGCTAATGTGAAAGTATAGTATGTAGTTGAATGTAGGTATATGAGTACTTTAACAAATATTTGAAAATATTTACACTAACCTAAAGACATGTAAATGTAAAGCGTAACCTACCATCATAGTTTTTAAGAAAAATATATAAAATCGAGGAAAAAATATATATAAAATAAACTTAAAACACTTATTCATACACAAGTTATGTCTGCCTAAGTATAAAATGTCTGAATAAATTTATAAGAAAAAAAATCAGTGATATACGAGTATGTACTTTTTGAACATGCATACATGTGTAATGTACTATGTAATGCTTATAGCATATACTATTTTCTGTTTTTGTTCTTGTTGTTTGTTTTCATCTCAAAAAAGTACTTACTTTATACTCTTAAGATTTGTTTGGATAGTTGTTGTTGTTGTAGTCGTCTTGGTATATTTTCTAGTTTCGTTTGTTGTTTTTGTAGTTGCCAACAGCTGGTGGCTTTCTAAAAAAGGACAACGAACGCAAAAGATTTAGTTGCTGCTGCTGCAGTTGTTGTCGTTAGATTTTGATGAACGTTAAAAGTTTAAATCCACATAAACTATATATTTACACATTCGAACTAATGTTCGCAAAAGTTTTGCAGAAACAAACTTTATAAATTTACATACTTAGAAAAGTGTAAATATTTTTGCAATATTATTATACTAAGCTTGTAAGTAAACATTTAGGAAGTAGTCCATTTTGCTTAAAGGTCAGTTTAGAATTTTTCAAAGTTTTATACTGATTTGATTAGTCCAATTAGGACTTATACTAGTTAAAATTTGTTTTGAATAACTAAAATACAAGAGTTTAGAATAGTAAAAGAGAGAGATCATTGAGATTTTTTATTTTAATTTTTATTTTTTAACTTAGCCATCTGCTAAGTTCAACGGGAGGACCCAGGCCCTATTCCACGAAACAACTTATTAACTTTTCACTTTGCACTTATCAAATTTTTCGACAACTAGCAAAAATTTGATAATTGATAAGTTAAAACTGATAAGTATAATTTGCAAACTATTCGCAAATTTTGTATTCTCTTTGCAATTTCTATTACATGTACGTTCTCTTTTGCAAAGTGCAAAGATAAAATTGAGAAGTGTAATTTGCAAAGACTTTGCAAACTTGTTTTTAGTGTCCAAAAAGTATTCAAGTGTCCCGGTTTTCTAAATCGGTGTAAGACATACTTCACTTCAAATAATCTCGTTACTACTTCTACCACCTATATCTGACAGGGAACAGAATACAACTCTCATGTGTAGCCAAGTGATTCAAAGTCTATTTTGGAGCTTCAAGATCGAATAGAGGAGAGGGCAGAAGTGTTTGTTGGTGACAGTAGGATAGCCAACTCAATTGTAATAAAATTAACAAGAGTCGATGGTTTAGTGAATCGCACGATACCAATAACCATCAATGGGATAAAATTCAAAATGAATTAAATGGCCTATATTTGCAACCGGTTAAGTTCAAAGGTCGAGCATATTCTTCTACTTGTTCTTTCCATTAAAGTTTTGACCGTTTGGAGGGCCGTTTTTACTCTAATTTTAGCTTTTTCATAGTAATTGTTTTTTTTTCTACGAGTGGATTTCTAGAACGACGTCCTTACCCATATTTTGACGGTTCTTATGGGAGACATGTGCCGCAAAACATGTTGGCTTACTTCATTAAAGGGTGTTAAGGAAGTTCCCCGGTTGATACCTCGAGCAGGTCAGTGTCCACAGTTGAGATGAAGGATCAATTTTATCGGAGAAAGAAAAAATTAGGTAAACCATTTTGATTGTATTGTACCAAATTTTATAAATTGACAGTTTTTATTTTTTAGAAAAAAAAAAAAAATATCAGCAGTTTTTTAACTTTTATTTTTTTTCGAACAAATAACAGTTAATTCTGGCATTTATTTTTCATGATGAATTCATAAAATTTGAGAAAACAAAAATCATTTTTTATTCTGCTCGAAAAAATTTAAGCCAAAGATAACTGTTATTTTCTCCCGAATATATCTGTGGCAATATGAAAGAATAGCTTAAGTCATAAATTGAAGTTTTCAGATATCATCAATTTTGTGTAATTTTTCTTCTGCGAACAATTTATGAATTAATATATTGGTAACATATTTAGTAGAGAAGAAGGATGAATATTAAAAAAAAATTTGTTAAATTCAGAAGATTTTACGTTTTTGCTACTTAAGCTCTTTTTTGAAACTAAAATTTGGATTGAACTGTACCTTAAGTAACTTTAAGCGGTTCTGTTTATATACAAAATATATATTGTTTAGTTTTATGTAAACTTAAGTTGTTTGAAAATAATGACTTTATTTCTTAAGGCCAACATTTATACAGCTTAGGTGAAGTTAAGCGAAATCTTCATATGATGAATAAAAAATATGAATATGTACACAAAAATATGTTTACATAAGTTGTTTTGATCAATGCATTATTGATTAAAAAAAACTTAAGCTAAAAAGTAAAAGTACATAACTTTGACAAAAACCCGAGTTTTTAAATGCGGACTAGACACATTTAAGCGCCTTCACTTCTTTAATGCTACAAAACGCCTTAACTCAATTCTCTCTTATGTCGACTTAAGCTATTCTTCCATTTTTTTTTCTGTCTGTAAAAATAAAAGTAAAAAATAACTGTGATTTTAGCTCGAAAAAATAAAAGTCAAAAATAACTGTTGTTTTTGTTCGAAAAACTAAAAATCAAAAATAACTATTATTTTTGCTCGAATAGATAAAACAACTTTTTTCATCTTATTCTATTTTCTGGCTTTAGCTTTAGAGTATATTTTTAGAAGCCAAATAACGGTTTAACTTGATTCACCCTTTAACGCAACTGTGGACTGTTGCCCATCTTAACAGCCTTTCTCCCACAATAAAAATATGGGTTAGGGCATGGTGGATGGACTCGATAAATATAAATTTGATGTAACTGGCCGAGGGAATACGTAGAGGAGGACATCTGAAACTTCGATAGAAGAAAATCTTTGGCCTACGAAATCGGAGAATATTTATATGTTCGATATCCAAGCGCATAAATTCTAGTACATACTTGGCCTGTACATATAGGTCATTTAAGTAAGTAATTTTTGAGAAGAAACATTTCATACTTGTCAAATAACATATCGCACAGGTTCCTCTAAACATATCGCACTGGTTCCCCTAAAAAATATGCAGTTTTTACAAGAAATCGATGAACAGTGGTCATATTCACCCTCTATTAAAATCCATCGTTTTATCTACTATTTCACCAAAAAGTGCAAAGTATACTTTCATATCAAGAAGAGGGAGTCAGCTACTACACTAGTAAACAAAATCAGTTTTTTGCATCTAATCAAAATAGGCAAAATTAGCTGAAAAACAGATCCTTATTTTGTTTTTATTGATAATTCGGAATTAATTAAGATTTATAAGAAAAATAATACTTTTATATCCAAACGAACAGAGGTGATCACTTAAATAAAATTTTGATATAAAGACAATTTTTTGTTTTAAATATTTCGTCAAAATTATATAAAATACATAAGAATTAAACTGAAGATTATTATAGTGGTACAAAACACACATACATATGCATATGTATATAGCCACAATTTCATTTTTTATAAAGAAAGAAACAATTCAAGCTTTTAAGGAAGTATTTTTGCAACATGTTTTATGCAACAGAAAATACTCTATATTATATGCCATATTGTGTCGAGAGCTTTAATATTCATAAGTTTGACTGTATGAGTTTTGTATGTAAATCCAAAGTAGCCAAAGTACTTTCAACAATTTTTCCTTTTTTTTAGTTTAGTGTTATTTCTAGCTTTGTCGCTGCTGTAGCAACAACAACAAAATATATGAAGTACTTTTATACTTTGTTGCAAGTTTGTTGTTTTTTTTTTTCTCATACAATTTTCCTTTGAATATGCGTTTGTTGTGCTATATTTTTTTTATTTTCTTGTAGCTTTTTCTAAGTCTACCGAACGAAACATAAGAAACTTTAAATTAGAAAGTTTATTTTTCTTAGTTTTGTGTTAGATTTCTTTTTAATTTGTTTTTAAATGTTGGAAAAAATAAGTGAAAGAAATTATGAAATTAATTTAAGGATTACAGTTTATTTAGTGAAATGACACTTGAAACTTAAGTTTGTGGCATTTGCATGCATACAAATTGAGGGGTTTTTGTGGTTATGGAAAAGGTTTTGGTAAAGAGTATATGTTTATGTGTTTTTTATTTGATCATGTTTTAAAGTATTTAAATGGTTTAATAATAAAGGATATTCTGAGTTAGAATATCAGCTAGGGAATGGTGGACTGCTCATAATGTTCAGGAAATTTTAAAACTAAAGATCTTACTTTATAACGCCTAAGTTTTTGGTTTTTGTTCGTATATACCTGAAACGAAACAGAAGAGAAGACATTATATTATAAATTTGGAATTTTTTTAGTAGATGTATATTAAAACAAGTAAGATAGTCCTATAGTCGGTCAAGCCCGACCATACGATACCCATTGCCACTAAGGGGAAAGGTGTTATTTTTCCTGTATAAAGACAAATATTTGCTAAATTTTGCCATCATACAAATATTTCTTCAAAACTTATATATTTAAGCTGTTTCCGTCATTAGGACTTATATGAGAGCTGGGGTCAAATGTGGATTGATTATCTCGAAATTTGGAAAATTGATTACAGTTGTTACAAAAATTTGGTACAGTGATTTAAGTTTACATAAGCAGTATTTGTTTTAAATTTCATGAAAATATATTGACATTTGTGACCAATATATCAATTCCGGGAAGTAGGACCTATGTGAGGTACCATAAATAATGGACAGATTTTAATAGCTATAGTCCCATTATCAAAAGAATGATCCGTGCCAAATTTCATCAAATTATCTTTACAAATGCGACCTGTAGTTTGATTACAAAGTTTACATTTACGTCCAGCCAGCCGTCCACACGGACGGACGGACTTACATCGCTAAATCGACTTAGAAAGTTATTGTAATCCTATTGGTATACTAAAAGGTGGATCTAAGATAAATATTTCTAGTACCTGATTGACCGAGCCTTGCTCGGAGCTTAATGATAAGCATTTTGAGGCAAATTTTAAAGTTTTTATATATTTTATTTTATAAGTACTAAAATAAATTTAGAGGAAAGATATTGTACAAATATTCAGTTAATTATAAATTAATTTAATTTATTTTGTCCGACCAATTTTGTGGCGTCACCTGTCGAAATTTCTTCATACCAACTAAGAAACCTTCGTCGGCTCATGTGCAACAACTTTGCTAAAGATTGTAGCATGATTAAATTGACTTTGAGTAAGTTTCAGTAGCGCCATCTGTCGGAAATTATTCATACCAACTAAAAAGCCTTCGCCGGCTCATGCGCTGCAACTTTGCTAAAGATCATAGCATGATCAACTGTACAGTTTACGATTTAATTATTTTTTAGTAATTTTCACTGGCGCCATCTGTCGGAAATTAGTCTTATCAACTTAAAAACCTTCGCCGGCTTATCCGCAATATCTTCGCTAAAGAGCATAACATGATCGAGTTCACAGTCTACTATTCTATAAAAAACATACATCAGACAAACATTCCTTTGTTTAAAACATTACTAATTTTTTCCCCTTTTTATCCTCTAATTTCAAAAAGTTCCATATGTATTTTTGGTACTTCTTTGGTACCAATTGAATTCGGTACATTTTATTAAAACGCAGTTAACATAATGTTCCTATTCATATTACTTTTTGAGATGTTAAGTTATCATATTATCTCTTTTTAGCCATTATGACCCCAAAATCAAAAAAGTACCAAATACGTGTTTAATGTTTCTTTTACATATATTGATTGCAGTACAAAGTTTCTTTCTATATTCTTTAGTTTAAAATATAAGAGTGGGTTAAAAAGGTACCAAAAAAATTATTTTCACCCTTTTTTACCTGTCCGCTTATTTTCACAGTTGTTTTAAACGTAATTATAATTTTGTTTCTATACCTATTACTTTAGGAGATATAGCGATTTCGATTTTTCCCCTTTTTACCCGTTTTTACCCTCTTAGATTCAAAGGTTCCAAAAGTACCTTCTTCTTCGACCTATACATCAAAAAACATACCCATGTCCAAATTTTATCAAAATCGTTAGAGCCGTTTTCGAGATAGGCATTCTATATATATATATATATATATATATATATAAATATATATATATATATATATATATATATATATATATATATATATATATATATATATATATATATATATATATATATATATATATATCTATATATATATATATATATATATATATATATATATATATATATATATATATATTTATATATATATATATATATATATTTATTTAATACCCTTTCCAAATATAGTGGTGAAGGGTATAAATATTACTAAATGGAAAATTAAATTCTTTATTAAATTCTAATTCTTAATTTTGTTATACTTAATCGTTCATTCAACTTCTTCATAACAATAATACAAATATTTTAAGCTTCACTTTATCTGTCATTCCAACTCAAATTTTCTATTTTAATATTCCATTGGTGTCTGCTGTTAAGTTTATATTAAATATTCTTGAAAACATTTGTCACAAAAACTTTAAAGTATTTAATTTTTCAAGTACTTAAGAAAAACACCTAAAGTTCAACAGAACTTTTGTCTTTGAACTTTGAAGTCAAATAACACTTGCTTTTAAGTTTTTAATTAAATATTGATAAAATGTTTAGAGTTCTTTATAATTCTTAAGATTTAATAAGTTTTTTTTTCTCAGACTTAAGTATTTATTTATTAAAAATTTATTTAAAAAAATTTTCCCTTTGAAACATATCATTATCTGATTTTCCCCATCTAGTTAGGATTATTAGCTTTAGAAAAATAAGTAGTTTAGACTTTGTTTATTTAGAAGTCGTATCGTAAAACAAATCCTTTTTTGCATTTCTTTGAAGTTGTATTATTTGAATACTCGTATGCATTAAAAAATATTATGTTAAAATAAACATTTCATGATTTTCTTGGTTCTCTACAAAGTTCATTGACTTTCAATATCCACAAGTTGTTGGATTTTTCAAAAAGTTTTCCTTTATTATTTAAACTTGTTAGGAAATGCAATGCAAAAATTAGCTTTTGTTAGAACTTTGACCTGGGTCAGTTGGTGTATATGAGTTTAAATTTAAAATTTGTTCTAGTAAAATATTTCTATAGTTATTGTTTTCTCACTTTTATAAATGTTTGTTTTTTTATAATTAGCGTTTCTATTATGTCTGCTTGCTAAGTTTTCATAATACTTATACCCTTTACCACGGTAGGTGGAAAGGGCAGAGGCTTAAAAATGGTACCAAAAAACTATTTTCACCCTTTTTTACCCCCTATCGCGCATAGATTGAAAAAAGTACCAGACTCCTGTCCGCTTATTTTAACAGCTATTCAAAACACGATTTAAATATTGTTTCTATACCTTTACTAGATATTGCATTTTTTATTTTTTCCCCAATTTTACCCTCTTAAAGGCAAAGGTTCCAAAAGTCTCACTGTCGAAATTCTATCAAAATCGTTAGAGCCGTTTTCGGGATTGCCATTATATATATATATATATATATATATATACATATATATATATATACATAGATATATATATACATATACAATTATAGGTCGTTTAAGAATATAAAGGTACGGTCAGACTCATGAAACATTCAAATCAAATATTTTGAGTAAAATATTGTCAAAACAATATAATAAAAAATTTCTGGTCACACTTGCACATTTATTTGAAGATTTTTATTTGATAAAATACAGAAAAAATACGTCCAAAGTATAAAGAAAAAACAAGTTTTATTTATGGTCACACTGAAGATTAAATATTTTCCCAAAAAATATTTGATCAAATTTTTTCAAAACAAAATTGAGTATCTAGCTATTTGTTTCTCATATTTGATGCTGTTGTTTCTCAACTTTGATGTTGTTGTTTCTCAAATTTGATGTTGTTGTTTCTCAAATTTGATGTTGTTGTTTCTCATATTTGATGTTGTTGTTTCTGTTTGAATAGTAAACAATACACATGCTCATCTGTTGTTTGCCCCTGTTTGATGTTACAAAAATTTTGTAAGATTAAATAATTATTTGATCAAAATTTAATAAAATATTTGCTCTTGCATTAGGAAAATTTTTATTTGCTGGCAAATGATTTTGTTTTTTTCAAATCAGAAGAACTACGAGGATCAAATATTTGATAATTTCGATTAAATGTTTAATCAATGTGACCGTACCTTAAGATTGATAAGTACGATTATGACGATTGGTCGACTTTTGACCTTAAATACCATATTCTATCCTCTACCAGAAGTGACATACAAAATATACTTAAATATCGAGAAATATTTGCTGTGATAAAAAATTAAGCACACATAACATTCTTAGTTTAAGAAAAACTCGAATATTTGTTGCAAAGGGTTGTGAAATAGTCGTGTTTGACAAGTAAAGACTAAAAATGATGTTAAAGAAACATATTTTACTAAATAATATTCTCCTTTACATGCTGACAGAGTTTTAATGGTTATATAAATCAACGCATTAACTATTTTACTGTAAAGATTATAATTTGAAGTTTTTGACTTTAAGTCCATTAGTTTATTAAGAAAACATTTTACAATTTTTTAACTTCTTACACAAAGAAGCTTACCTTTTCCTAATAGTTTTTACAACCAAGATATTATCTAATGCTCATGCTTAATGCAGTTTCCTCCTCCTTGTCTGTATTTTACTTGTCTTATGTTTTAAGAACTCCCGTAAATATTACACTAGCTAAACTAAGATTACCAAAGATTTCAGACAATTTTGTATGTATTGAAAATAACCAAAATGTAAGTAAATTTATAAGTTAGTATATGTAAAAGCGTCTATATAAGATTTTGTGTGTGTATTTTTAGATGTTTTTAGTATAAGTTAGTAAAACTAAATATGTATTAAAAATTCTAGATCATCACTAAAACATTATTTTGTTTGATTATTGTCTGCTTATAGCTTAACATACATATAAACCTTACACAAACATATTTACATTTAAGATACCTAGATATTGTCTTCGTCATCTGTAGTGTAAAATTTTACTGGAAAAAAAATCTCTAAAGTTTTTCTTAACAAAATATTTGCTCACATATTTACATTCATATATTAAAATATTCCTGGATAGCACAAAATTCCCAAATGTGTAAAAAAATATTTCCTTTTTTTTTTTGCTAAAATTTTTTTTTCTAAGTTTTTATTCTAAAATAAACGTTATTGTTCTTTTAAGCACGTTTTTACTGCATCCTAGTTAAATTGTATAATACGGCAAATGGTTACAAAAGTGCTAATGGCTGGCATTTTTAGAAGTTTAACTAATGTGAAACTATAAGAAACCCATCCTTAAAGCAATCAGTTGAGCTGAGAATTTTCTTGGAGCAAATGAAATAAAACACAAAACGAAAACTTATTGCAAATTCATGTCTTTTGGGAAATGATTTTTAGTAAAGAATTTTTTGGTTGATAGGAGTAGAAACCAACGTTTGCGTTATTTTTTTTTTTTTTTCAAGATAAAGTTAAAGTTCAAGTTTTTTAACAAGATGTCAATTACCTAATCGTTTTTTCTTAAAGAATTTCCTGAAATGCTTAAAGGAATTTTTATTATGGTGGGGAATTAATTTGAATGAGGTACTAAAGAAAAATATTTTCGATATAACTTTTTTTTTATTAATGTAAGAAATTATATGGCAAATTCTTTGAAGCCAAATTGTTTGGTGATACATTTTTGGTATATAAAAATTTATTCCTGTTTTTAAGAAAGAAAAGTTGAAGATTAATACTTTTCTTTATTTGGTGAACATATTTCAACACCATTTTTTCAGCTTAAGGGTCTTAAAATATTTTCGTTTGTTCCGAAGAAACTATAAACAATTTGAACGATAAGGAATACTATTATTAACCGGCCTGTGAAAAAAATTAAAAGTCTTAACATTAAATACAAAAAATTATAATTTTTTCACAGCTTAGTCATGGTCAAGGTTCTTAGACTAATTTTCAAAAAAAAATTATAATAATTAGCAAGAAAAAGGTTTTATGACAAAGTCAAAGGCTATTTAAAATGTTTCTATATAAAATATTCAATATTAAAATTTTTCTATAAAAAGTTTTCAGATGTAAAATTTTTCTATAGAAAATTTTTGATATTAAAATTTTTCTATTGAAATTTTTCGATATTAAAATTTTTCAAAAGAAACTAATTTTTAGTTGAAACAAGAATTTATGTTAAGAGGTTGTGAGTTCGAATTCGGGCTCAGGTTCATATCATAAATTTTTATTTTTCAAAATTTATGATTTTTTAAATTACCCACAACCTCTTAACTTAAAATTTTTCTTTAAAAAATTATCGATATTAAAATTTTCTATTGAAAATTATTGTTGGAAAAAAAATGGAAAAAAACTAAATTTTTTTTATTTAAAATTTTCGATAAAAAAAATGTTTCTTTAGAAAATTTTCGATATCTACATTTTTTTATAGAAAGTTCGATATAAAAGTTTTTCTACTAAAAATTTCCGATATAAAATTTTTCTATAGAAAATGTTAAAAATTAATATAATTTTCGATATAAAAATTTTCTTTAGAAAATTTTCGATATAAAAATTTTACTAAAAAAAAATTTTCTATTGAAAATTTTCGATATAAAAATTTTTCTGTAGAAAATTTTCGATATAAAAATTTTTTTATCGAAAATTTTCGATATAAAAATTTTTCTATAGAAAATTTTCGATATAAAAATTTTTCTATAGCTAATTTTCGATATAAAAATTTTTCTATTGAAAATTTTCGATATAAAAATTTTTCTATTGAAAATTTCCGATAATTAAATTTTTCAATGGAAATTTTGTTAAATAAAATTTATCTTTATAAAATTATAGATATTAAAATTTTTCCATAGAAAATGTTTTTTTATTGAAAACCATTTAAATGTTTCTATTAAAAATTTTCGATACACAAATGTTTCTTTAGAAAATTTTCGATATAAAAATTTTTCTTTAGAAAATTTTCGATATCAAAATTTTTCTATAGAAAATTTTGATATAACATGTTTTCTATAGAAAACTTTCGTTATAAAAATGTTTCTGTATAACATTTTCTATATTCAAATTTCTCTATTGAAAATTTTCAAAATTAAAATTTTTCTGTAGAAAATTTTCTATATTAAAATGTTTGTATTGAAAATTTTCGATATTAAAATTTTTTTATAGAAATTTTTCGATATTATCAATAAAAAAATTTTCTATAGATTTTTTTTAAATTATAATTTTTCTAAAGAGTGTTCTAAAATAAATATGCATTTACTATTTTAGACAAAATTTATCCATAGTGCAAGAAATAATTTATTTTTTGATCAATTTAGTTTCTATAGATATGTCAGATACTATTATTTTAGAAATTATTAATTTTCAATAGTTATTTCAATCAAAATGGACTGCGAAAAAAAAGTTTGTGAAAATATTATTAAAACTTTTCAAAAAAATCCGTTATGGACTTTTAAAAAAATAGCTAAAAATTTGAAAGTTGACCCTCGAACGGTTTCTAATGCCATCAGACGGTATAAGGAAAACCTGAGCATTGAAAGAAAACCTGGATCAGGGAGGAAAAAAGGTCCTACAGATATTGGTAAGGCAAAAGAAGTCGAGCGACTCTTTCGAAGAGCGCCTAACACTTCTTTAAGAAAAGCAGCTCGTACGGTGAAATGTTCTACGAATTTTGCACATAGAGTCAAAGCTTATGCTGGACTGAAGACATACAAAGTCCAAAAGGTTCCAGATCGCAATGCTATAAGGAACTTAGAAGCAAAAAACGAGCGAAAAAATTGAAGTCTGATTTTATAAAAAAATACACCTGTTGTGTGATGGATGATGAAACATACGTACTGGCAGACTTTTCTCAACTTCCTGGTCAAGATTTTTATGTTGCTGATAAGCGGGGCAATGTTCGGCAAGAGTTTCGCACAAAAAAACAAACAAAATTCCCTAAGAAGTTTCTCGTGTGGCAAGCTATTTGCAGTTGTGGCAAAAGAAGTAAAGTATTTGTGGCATCTGGCACAATAAACACAGAAATTTATATAAAGGAGTGCCTACAAAAACGGTTGTTACCCTCTTTAAGAGAGCACAGAGTGACTACATTTTTTTGGCCCGATTTGGCATCATGCCATTATGGAAAAAAGGCACTTGAGTGGTTCTCAAAGAATAATGTCATTTTTGTACCACGAGAGGCAAATCCGCCTAACTGTCCAGAACTTCGGCCTTTGGAAAGGTATTGGGCTCTGGTAAAAAAGGAATTGAAGAACACAGGAAAGATTTCCAAGAACATGTCCGATTTTAAGCGCAGGTGGAACACGTGCTCCAAAAAGGTATCAGAAGTAACTGTAAAATCTTTAATGGAAGGGTTTCCGAAAAAAGTCGATAATTTTGCAAAACCCGAGTACTAAGTAAACGTTTTAATGCTAAATGATTTTGTATAATATGTCATTATATTTGCGTATTTTGTAGAGTTTTTATATTAAAAGGTTTGATTTTTATTTAAGAAAATCCAACTACAAATTTTATTTAGAGCACTCTTTATATAAAATATTCGATGTTAAAGTTTTTGTAAAGAAATTTTTCGGTATTAAAAATTTTCTAACGGATAATATTAAAACTTTTCTATTCAAAATTTTCGATAAAAATATTTCTTTAGAAAATTTTTGGTGTTAAAATTTTTCTATAAAATTTTTTTAGAATATAATTTTTCTATAGAAAATTTTCGATATTAAAATTTTTCTATTATAAATTTGCGATAGTAATATTTTTCTATAAAAAATTTTTGATATAAAAATTTTTCTATAGAAAATTTTCGATTAAAATTTCTTAATGGAAAAAAATAAATTTTTTTTATTCAAAATTTTCGATATAAAAATTTTTCTTTAGAAAATTTTGGTATTAAAATTTTCCTATAAAATTTTTTTTAAATTATAATTTTTCTTTAGAAAATTTCCGATATTAAAAGTTTTCATTATAAACTTTATATTAAAATTTTTGATATAAACATTTTTCTATAGAAAATTTTCGGTATTAAAATTTTTATTTGGAAAATTTTCGATATAAAAATTTTCTAAGAATTAATAAAAACGAGCTCGAGGTCTTTGTTTTATAGTTTTACTTATTATTCTCGTCCAATTTTTCGATATCCTTTGGACATCATCATCAGGGACCTTTCGATATTAAAATTTCTCTATTAGAAATTTTCGATATAAAAATGTTTCTATAGAAAATTTTCTATATTAAAATTTTTCTATTGAAAGTTTTCGATATTAAAATTTTTCTTTAGAAATTTTTCGATAAAAAATTTTTCATTAGAAAATTTTTGGTATTAAAATTTTTCTATAGAAATTTTTTATGTTATAATTTTTTTATATAAAATATTCGATATTAAAGTTTTTCTATAGAAAATTTTCGATACTAAAATTTTTCTTATTTTTGGTATTCAAATTTTTCTATATTTTTTTTATTATAATTTTTCTATAAAAAAACTTTTGATATTAAATTTTTTCTATGGAAAATTTTCGATATTCAAATTTTTCTTTAGGTAATTTTTGATATAAAAATTGTTCTATAGAAAATTTTCGATATAAAAATATTTCTATATTCAAATTTTTCTATTGAAAATTTTCGGTATTAAAATTTTTCTATAAAAAAGTTTTGGTTTTAGAATTTTTTATAAAAAATTAAATTATAATTTTCTATTCAATATTTTCATTATATAAATTTTTCTTTAGAAAATTGTTGGTACTAAAATTGTTCTAATTTTTTTATATTATAATTTTTCTAAAGAAAATGTTCGATACCTAAATTTTTCTATAAAACATTTTTAATACTAAAATTTTTCTATAATTAATTTTTCGAACGAAAACTTTATTAAACTTTTACTATACAAAATTTTTAATACATATTATAGTAAATTTTTTTTATAAAAAATTTTCGATGTTATAATAAAATTTTTTAACAGAAAAGTTTTCACATTAAAACTTAAAATTTTTCTTTTCAAAACTTTTGATATTAATATTTTTCTTTAGAAAATTTTTGATATTAAAATTTTTGTATAAAAAATAATTAATTATAAATAAAAATTACTAAATTACGAAATTACTTTGCCAAATACTTTAATATTGTCAAAAAATCTTCAAAAATATCAATATAAAAACTTATTCCTTAAAAAAATATTCTTTTTAATTAAATTTATTACAAAGAACATAGTTTTTCATGTAAAACTTATTTGCTTAAAACTAAAATTGTTTATTATTTATTAAAAAAGAAATAACTTTTACATAACTTTACCAAAAAACAAAACCTTTTGCCTCTCCGGAGAACATAATTTTTTTGCAAATTACTACAAAAATTTCAATGGAAAATCTGCTAGGAAACCTTTATAAATTTAAGGCATTGTCTACTTTTCAGACTTAGCAGACAAAGTGCTTCTGCTGTTGTTGCTACTGCTTCCATTATGATATTATATAGTTAAAAACTTTATTAATTTCAAAAACTTCTATGAAGATCTTTAAAAAAAACTTAAATAAATGAAAATGTGTATATAAAATAAAACTCCCGCTTCATTAATGTAATTTACAGAGTCTGTATGAACTTTAAACTTGTAACTCAGAATTTATTATCGATTATAGTGGCAAAAAAACTTTGGCGTTATAATAATAATAATACTCTTTTTCCACCACCACAACCACAAAACAAGAAGTTGCTGTTTCTGTTCAGAGATCATTAGAGTTTTAACAAAAGCGTTAATGTGGCAGAAAAACGTTTTCAATAATGATGTTAATCTATTGTTATAAAAATATAAATACAATGTATTTTTTTTTTTTGTATTTTGGTTTTCTTTTTCAACAAAAACACACGTTTCTTTGTATACAGAAATGTTATAATTCACATTCTTTCCAATACATATTCAATATTCCTTTTAGTGTATACTACTACAAGCAAAGAAATATAATTTAGGGTATCTGTTAGTATTTATCTGTGAATTTGTGCGAGTTTTATTTTTGTAGGTCTTTGAAAATAAGCCTTTGTATTGTTACATTGGCATAAAATGAAGACTTTATCATAATTGCCATCGATATGAAGCTAAGAATAATACAAACACTAAATATTGGAAACATTTGAAAGAATGAAAGAAAATATATTTGTTCCTGTTAAATATTTAAGTTAAGGGGAATTGCAGGCATGAAGTAAAATATCCTAAAAATAAATATTCTTAAAGCATTGTTATCGATTTTTTCTTTCGTTATATGTCTAAATTATGTATTTTTTTCAATTTGGGTGAAGTGTAGAAAAAAAAGAAATCTGAAGAAAGTTAAATCTTGGCTGTTGATATGGTACTTCATGATCCTCTCAGAGCAAAATTTAATTTCTAAAAAAAATTCTATAAAATTTTAAATCTTTTAGAAGAGATTTACAAATAAATTTACAAAATAATTGTAGAAAAATATAGAAAATTTCTTTATCAAAAATTTTCCTATAAAGAATATTTTTATCAAAAATTGTTCTATTGAAAATATTTTTAACTAACATTTTTCTATAGAAAATTTTTTATCAAAAATTTTTCTATAGAAAATTTTTTTACCAAAATTCTTTTATAGAAAATCTTTTTATCAAAAATTCTTCTATAGAAAATATTTTTATCAAAAATTTTTCTATAGCAAATATTTTTATTAAAAATTTTTCTATAGAAAATATTTTTATCAAAAATTTTTCTATAGAAAATTTTTTTATCAACAATTTTTCTATAGAAAATTTTTTATCAAAAATTTTGTATAGAAAAATTTTTTTTTTTAATTTTTTTATAGAAAATTTTTTTATCAAAAATTTTTCTTTAGATTTTTGTTTCTGAAAAAAATGTTTTTCAAACATTTTTTTATAGAAATTTTTTTTTATCAAAAATTATAATAAATTTTTTTTAGTTTTTTTAGTTTGTATATGGGAAGTGAAGGAAGATAAAACTGAAAAATGTGTTTGCTTTTGTTCAGCTGATAATCTGAGCTTATACTTATGGTTTACAAACATAATTCGCAATGATTGTGCTTGTAAAATAGGTAAGAATGCAAGGTTTTTGATCTGTTTGAAAGTAGGGATACTCATCCTGAAGAAATGGCCTAACAAACCATCGAAACGCATAAAGGAATTGGTTATCCCACAAACGTTTTTTGGCTTTTATCAATTAATTGTCTCTTACATTAATAAATAAATATAACAGATCGATATCAAATGCAAATACTCTTCTTTTGGTTATTATTTACATCTGGACAATTTTGTAATTTTTTGAAAAAATTTTTTCTTTAAAAACATTTTTGAAAAAAATATTTCTATAGAAAAATTTTTGAAATACATTTTTTTCAGAAACAAAAATCTAAAGAAAAATTTTTGATAAAAAAATTTTCTATAGAAAAATTTTTGATAAAAAAATTTTCTATAAAAAAATTTTTAATTAAAAAGTTTTCTGTACAAAAATTTTTGATAAAAAATTTTCTATAGAAAAATTGTTGATAACAATATTTTCTATAAAAAAATTTTTGATAAAAATATTTTCTATAGAAAAATTTTAAATGGAAATATTTTCTGTAGAAAAATTTTTGATAAAAATATTTTCTATGGAAGAATTTTTGATAAAAATATTTTCTATAAAAGAATTTTGGTAAAAAAATTTTCTATAGAAAAATTTTTGATAAAAAATGTTCTATAGAAAAATTTTAGATAAAAATATTTTCAATAGAACTGTATGCCTAAGAAAACAATGGAGAATTGCCCAAAACTTAAAGGACAGATTGTGGAAAAGGTGGATTGCAGAATTTCTTCCCCAGCTACTGCAAAGACCGAAGTGGAGAGATGCAGTAAGACCAATGCAAGTAGATGATTTGGTTTTAATTTTTGATACAAGTCAACCAAGATACAAGTGGCTTAAAGGAAGAGTAACGAAAACTTATCCATCCAAAGACGGTCAAGTTCGTTTTGCTGATGTTAATACTATTAATGGAATTATTCGTCGACCGGTATCAAAATTAGCGATTTTAAACATATCAAAGGGTGAACCATTAGCTGGTTCACGAAGGGGGGAATGTTAGAGCTAAAAACACTTTGTCATAAAATACCTTGTTTCAAATACGAAAATGAAACATAAGTACTTTTGAATTTACTTTATATTGTGAAAATTTTGTCAATAATTTTCTAATTTAATTTTGTCATTGTAAAATATTTTTCAATAAATAAATAAAGACGCCAACATGAACAATTTTTGATAAAAAAATTTTCTATAGAAAAATTTTTGATAAAAATATTTTTTATAGAAAAACTTTTAATAAAAATATTTTCTATAGAAAAATTTTTGATAAAAATATTTTCTGTAGAAGAATTTTTGATAAAAAAATTTTCTATAAAAGAATTTTGGTAAAAAAATTTTCTATAGAAAAATTTTTGATAAAAATATTTTCTGTAGAAAAACTTTTAATAAAAATATTTTCTATAGAAAAATTTTTGATAAAAATATTTTCGATAGAAGAATTTTTGATAAAAAAATTTTCTATAAAAGAATTTTGGTAAAAAAATTTTCTATACAACAATTTTTGATAAAAAATTTTTGATAAAAACATTTTCTATAGAAAAATTGTTGATAAAAATATTTGCTATAGAAAAATTTTTAATAAAAACATTTTCTATAAAAAAATTTTTGATAAAAATATTTTTTATGGAAGAATTTTTGATAAAAAGATTTTCTATAAAAGAATTTTGGTAAAAAAAATTTTCTATAGAAAAATTTTAGATAAAAATATTTTCAATAGAACAATTTTTGATAAAAATATTTTCTTAGAAAAATTTTTGATAAAAAAAATTTTCAAAAAATAACAAAATTGTCGGGATGTAAATTTTGGATAATCCTCCTGAAGAGATGGCCTAACCAACCATCGAAACACGTCGAGGAATTTTGGTTTCTCCGCAAACAATTTTTGGCTTTTTATCAATAAATTGGTCTGTTACATTAATAAATAAATGTAACAGATTTCTTAATTATTAATAAAAACTTAACATATTATAGCCCTCTTTTTTTGTTTTAATTTGAAAATAAAATTTTCCGTAGTCATTTTGAAGAAGGATGACGTTCTAGGTTTAAAAAAATTTTCTTTAGAAAATTTTTTGATAAAAAAAAATTTTTATAGAAAAATTTTTGATAAAAATATTTTCTTTGTAGAAAAATAAAAAAAAATTTTCTATATTTTTCTACAATTATTTTGTAAATTTATTTGTAAATCTCTTCTAAAAGATATAAAATTTTATAGAATTTTTTTTAGAAATTAAATTTTGCTCTGAGAGGATCATGGAGTGCCATGTCAACAGCCAAAATTTAACTTTCTTCAGATTTCTTTTTTTTCTACACTTCACCCAAATTGAAAAAAATACATAATTTAGACATATAACGAAAGAAAAAATCGATGACAATGCTTTAAGAATATTTATTTATAGGATATTTTACTTCATGCCTTCAATTCCCCTTAACTTAAATATTTAACAGGAACAAATATATTTTCTTTCATTCTTTCAAATATTTCCAATATTTAGTGTTTGTATTATTCTTAGCTTCATATCGATGGCAATTAAGATAAAGTCTTCATTTTATGCCAATTTTGAAAAGAAAAACTTTTGATAAAAAAATTTTCTATATAAAAATTTTATCAACAATTTTTCTATATAAAAATTTTTGATAAAAAAAATTTTCTGTAGAAACATTTTTAATAAAAAAAATTAAAAAAAAAATATTTTCATTTAAAATTTTTATGATATATGCATTGACGTTGATTTACTTCTATTTGTAAAGAATATTTTGATTTTATTGGGAGGTTATATATTAAATTGTAAAATGCTAGAGACAATGGAGAATTGTGGTGAATTTTTCAAAGCGGGATTTAAAAGACATCCTTAGGCAAAATATATGGCGACTTCGGCTTACACTGGTCAACAGCCAATATCAGATTTAAGTTAAACTATTTTTGTATCATGTAATATTGTCTCCTGTTTTTAATGAAATAAAAAATTTAAATTTTTTCTATAAAATAATGAAGTTTTCTTCTCCACCATTTAACCGCCATCACGCACGAAACATATTGGCAATAAAAATATGTTTCAAAATAATCTTACTTTTTTCTTTATTGGCTAACCGTTACTACTCGTCTTCTTAAAATCGTAACGTATAATAAAAATTAACTATTCATTTGACTCTCTAACAATTAAAAACCAAACATTAAAACAATTTCTTAAGAGCTGACGAAAAAGAAAAAAGAAAACTAATGTTTAAAGTCATTAGTTACAAAAAAGAAATGGAAAATTTGCAAATGTTAAAAAACAAATTTAAAGCCATTAAGAAAAACAACATCGTCACGAAATAAGCAAAAGAACGTTATGAAAAGATGAAATCAAAAAAAAAAAATGGTAAAAGAAATGAGCTAAAATTAAGTATTGTACTCATCTTCATTTTATAAAATTGCATTTTAAATGCCTTTCTACAACGTCTTTTTTAATTTTTTTTCTACTTTTGCTCTAGCTCCCTCTCACTTTCTCCTACTCCTTAAATTCCACCTAAGACTAAATGCTACTTCCTGCTGTTATGAACACTTCACTTTTACTAATGAACTCTCATTTTACATTAAACATGCAGTTCGCTTTATCCTCCCCCTCTAGCCTTTGGATGTTGTTTTCTAAGAAACTTCAACTTCAACATCCTCCATTCAGTGATGCTTATATGCCAGCTACGGATGAATGAATGAACGGTTGGCTGACTGGATGGATGGATGGATGAATGGCTGACTGCCTGGATGATTGCAAGTTGTGTGTCGGGAATGTTTAATGTCTTTAAACGTCATCTTTTGTAATACAAACATTCTTAATACTTACACGCATATACAAATTTTTAGTGTAATGGAAACATATTGTTTAACTTGACTAATATCGTCTTGCCATAGGAATAGAAATGTGTACAGTTGCAAGCGATTACTACTTAGTTTCAGTATGATTCTCTCTCTTTCTCTGTCGGTAATTTATAGCTTAAGTAGTCGTCATCGTCGTCATGATTATAATACTCTACTCAATTTGATGGAGTAAGTCTTAAGGCTTAAGTTCGTTGTTATTAAATGCATTTTAATTTAAATCTTATTTTTTTAATTTCAGGCGTTTTTTGTTGAAATATTGACATAACTTTAAAGTTTTGAAATATTTTTTAAGCATTTACTTATATAGAAAAATTTTGATATCGAAAATTTTTAATATTAAAATAATCAAACAATTAAAAAAAATTTAATATCAAAAATGTTTTGTAAAAACATTTAAAAAATTTTCTATAGAAAAGTTTAAATATCGAAAAATTTTCTATCGAAGAATTTTCTATAGAAAAATTTTAACATTTAAAATTTTCTATAGAAAAATTTTAACATTTTTTATATAGAAAAATTTTAACATTTAAAATTTTCTATAGAAAATTTTTATATGAAGAATTGTTAATACATAAATCTTAATATCGAAAATTTTAATATCGAAAAATTTTAATATCAACAAATTTTAATATCGAAAAATTTTTAAATCTAAAAATTTTAATATCTAATTTTTTATCGACAATTTTCTATAGAAAAATTTTATTGTTAAAAATTTTCTATAGAAAAATTTTAATATCGAAAACCATCTACTAAAAAATTTATATCGAAAATTTCCTATACAAAAATTTTCTATACAAAAATTGTCTAGAGAAAAATTTTAATATCAAAAATTTTCTATAGAAAAATTTTAGCATCAAAAATTTTCTAGAGAAAAATTTTAATATCAAAAACTTTCTTTAGAAATATTTTTTTATCGACAATTTTCTATAGAAAAATTTTATTGTCAAAAATTTTCTATAGAAAAATTTTAATATCAAAAACTTTCTCTTAAAAAATTTTAATATCGAAAATTTTCTATAAAAAAACTTAATATCAAAAATTTTCTGTAGAAAAATTTTAATATCAAAAATTTTCTATAAAAAAATTTTAGCATCAAAAATTTTCTATTCAAAAAAATTTTCTATTAAAAATTTTACTATCAAAAATTTTCTTTAGAAAAATTTTAATACCAACAATTTTCTATCGAGGAATTATCTACAGAAAAATTTTAATATCGAAAAATTTTCTACCGAAAAATTTACTATAGAATTATTTAAACATGTAAAATTTTCTTTAGAAAAATTTTAATATTTGAACTTTTCTATAGAAAAATTTTAACATATAAAATTTTCTATAGAAAAGTTTTAATATCGAGAATTTTTAATACAAAAACGTTAATATCAAAAATTTTAATATCGAAAAATTTTCTAAAAAAATAATTCTAAATCAATAATTTTCTATAGAAGAATTTAAAATGGAAAAATTTTAATCTCGAAAATTTTTTATAGAAAAATGTTAATGTCAAAAAATTTCTATAGAAAAATTTAAATGTCAAAAATTTTCTATAAAAAAATTTTTATTTTAAAAATATTCTCTAGAAAAATTTTAATATCAAAATTTTCTATAAAAAAATTTTAATATCGAAAATTTTCCATAAAAAAAACTTTAATATCGAAAACTTTCTCTAAAAAAATTTTAATATCAAAATTTTTTTTTAGAAATTTTTCTATAGAAAAATTTTAATATCAAAAATTTTCTATAGAAAAATTTTAGTATCAAAAATTTTATAAAGAAAAATTTTTACATCAAACATTTTAAATAGAAAAATTTTTTTAAAGTTTCTATAGAAGAATTTAATCTCGAAAATTTCTATCGAAAAATTCTAATATCGAAAATTTTGTAAAGAAAAATTTTAATATGAAAAGTTTTCAATAGAAAATGTTTATACTGAACAATTTTTAATAAAAAATTTGTAAAAAGTTTCTATAGAAAAATGTTATTATCAAAAAAATTTTGCAATTATTTCAAGGAGAAATTAAAACGTAACAAGTTTTGGGTCTTAACTGTAGCTTTCAATCGATATCAATCAAAATTTAAGATATTTTAATATCTTTTGTGTAGCATACTTTTAGGATTGTCTATATAATTTATGGCATAAAGTTTACTATATTTACGCATATTTGTCCAAAGATGTCCACTAGTGAAATAGTTTCATTTAAACTTTATATTTTTGGAAAAAAATTTCATATTTTTATATATATTTATTTAAACAAAAACAATTTTTAACATCCCTAAGGTATGCAACATAATATGTTTATCTTATTTTAGAAATTTTTTATGAATATCGAATACGGTGGTTTGTCTCCTGGGGCCAAATTACCACATTCAATACCGATCGAAAACTCAGGGATGTTCAAAGTTACTTCGATGCAAAAAGTTTATTGAAATTTGGTAGCCATTTTGATTCGTTTTTAAAAGCATATAGTAAAACTCTTTGGCTATTGTTCATCTTTTGGTAAAGAACTTAATAAAAATATAGTAAACTGTGCATCTTTTAAATAATTTTGTTTATCCTTAAAGTATGCTTTACAAATGTTTTGAAAATATCTAAGATTTCGATCGATATCGAATGCGGTAATTTGGCCCCTGATTTGAAACTGATATTGGGAATGTATTACAACTTTGTAAATCGGTGAGTAATTCAAAAAGACTTCAACTTATAAATCTACCCTCGCAAAGTCATTAATTCTCTGCCTATTTTGATATGCTTCATTTGTTGTATGTAAACCAGACAAAGAAAATAAAATTAAGAAAATTATATAAATAAATTTACACATTAAAAATATCGAACAAAATTTATTTTTGTAGGCAAAGAAGAAAATAAGGAATCCTCAAAAAATGAGGATAAAAGTTCTAAACTCCATGACCAGAAATTCATTATGATTAAACTTTATTTTATTTAAAGGATTTTTCTAGATTTTGTATTTAAAACAATAAAACGATTGAGTGAAAACCTATAGAAATCTATGCAAGAACGTTTTTATTTTTCTTGCCTCCTAGATTTTTAATAGAAAAGGTATAAAAATCATAAATTAAATAAAACAAAAATAAATTGTTTGGAAAGTTATAAAATGCAAAGAAGAAATAAATGTAATAAAAAAGTTAAAGGAATAAAAAAAATAAATAAATACTCAATATCTCATAGATTGTTTTTACTTAAATGTCAGAAAATTCATTGAATTATTGTTTAAATGCCAAGTTTGAATAGTCTTCAGATATTTCCTAAAAGACCGATTTATTAAGTTTAGGAGTAAATTTTATGTCCATTTTAAATATTTGTAGACTTATTTGTAATAATTTATATAAGCTGTTTTTCGCTTATTCAAAAATTCATTCAGAAACATACCAAAAATTACAAAAATTCCATGAAGATTGTATGTCAACTCACCTGTAAAGATAAAAATTAAATTTATATTAAATATTTTATTTTTATATATTATATCAATACTTCTTTATTAAAATTATATAACAATAAATACTAGGAAATTTTTTTGAAACCCTTCCAAAAGTATTAAAAATAAGTATCCCACTCCTAATAAAATTGGTAAGCAGACAAAATAAGTCTTGTGTTAATTGAGGTTTACCGCTCGAATATAAGTGTTTCCTTGCACTTAATTTTAGATTACAAAAACTATTACATTTTCTCACACACTTGAAGGGAGTTGAATTCAAACACATAATTTTGAAAATTAAAAGCAATAATAAAAAGACTTGAAATTCTTTGTAAAAAGTAGCCAAAATGGCTAGTCGTTGCTGTAACTTACGAATACTAAAGAGGAAAGCAGACAAACAAATAAAATATATATAAAAAAAGTATATCAAACTCAATGAACATGCATCTTTAACAACATAAAACATTACATAAATTTACTTGAACAGACTTTAAAGTTCGATATACCCAGCAGTTACAAGCAATTGAAGGCTTTGTATAAGAATTTTCACTAGAGTTTCTACACCTACTACTACTTCAAAAGTTATATTTTTCAATCTTTATTGATATTTAGATAGTTAGATATTTAACTTCATTACTTCAGAAAACTTTTTTCTAATTTTAAACTGCTGGGTATATAAATATCTTTGTATATATTAAACTATAGACACAATATATATTCAAAACTACAAATTTACCAAAAAGGGTTTTTATATAATTCTTCTCTTAATGGACAAACAAACATATATAAAGTTCAGGCAAAAAGCATTTTACTCATTGGTAATTTATTTTAACAGACAAAAAGATTTTTGTTTTTTAATTTTCAAGTAATAAAAGCAAAAAAACCTAAGCCAACAGACCAAATAAACCACATAAAAGTAACTATCAGAACACCAAAACTAAAGACCAAAATAATGAAAAAAATAAGTTTTTTCTATATTAAAACTTAAAAAGGGAATAAAGATGAGAGATATTTTGTGAATGAATACTGAACTACCAGCTAAAGGATATACTTTGTAAAGTGATAGCCAATATTATCTAACACGACAAATTTGCCAATCTAACGCCCACAAAGAAACGTTTATAAACTCATATATATACATATGTATGTATATAAGAGTGTCCCAAAAATTGAAAGTCATTTTATAGCAAGACCAGATTTTTTTACTTTTGACCCCAATAACCCATATACAAAGTTTCTTTGAGATCGGATATCGGAAAAGCGAGCCGACTTGACGCCAAAATTTGGGAAAATACATTTTACATTACATTTGATACAAATTAACCCATGAGTACCCATGGTATGGGAACTATTTAGAACCCATGGGTATACAAGGGTTAATATGTATAAAAATGTATTTTTGTTCGCCTTTGAACGATTTTTCTATTTCTATTGAAATATAACAATACAAATATGTAACTATTAAGAACCCATGGGTATACAAGGGTTAATATGAATAAAAATGTATTTTAGTTCGCCTTTAAATGATTTTTCTATTTCTATTAAAATATAACAATAAAAATATGTAATTTCTAGTACTTTTTCGAAAAAATTTACTATTTTACAAATTTTACTTTTGACCCTGGTAACAAAAGGGCTAATGACAACCGATTTCAGGCAAATTTCGAATATATATTTCTCGACATTGATGCCATAAAAATTTCAGGTGCTTTTTTTATAACTTTGGCAAAAATTTTTCATAAAAAATTTTCTGTTGATATCAAATTTTTTATACAAATTTTTAGTAACAAAATTTTTGAAACTAAAATTTGCTATAGAAAAATTTTGAATAAAAAAATTTTCTTTAGAAAGATTTTGAATAAAAAAATTTTCTATAGAAAAATTTTAGATAAAAAAATATTTTGTATAGACAAATTTTTGTTAAAGATATTTTATATAGAAAAATTTTTGATACTAAAATTTTCTGTAGAAAAATTTTTGATAAATAAATTTTCTACAGAAAAATTTTCTATTGAAAAATTTTTAATAAAAAAATTTTCTATAGAAAAATTTTTGACAATAAAATTTTCTATAGAAAATTTTTTGATAATAAAATTTTCTATAGAAAAATTTTTGATGATAACATTTTTGATAAATAAATTTTCTACAGAAAAATTTTCGATTGAAAAATTTTTGATAAAAAAATTTTCTATAGAAAATTTTTTGATAATAAAATTTTCTATAGAAAAATTTTTGATGATAAAATTTTTGATAATAGAATTTTCTTTAGAAAAATTTTTGATAAATAAATTTTCTACTGAAAAATTTCCTATTGAAAAATATTTGATAAAAAAATTTTCTATAGAAAAATTTTTGACAATAAAATTTTCTATAGAAAATTTTTTGATAATAAAATTTTCTATAGAAAAATTTTGAATAAAAAAATTTTATATGGAAAAATTTTTCATAAAAAATTTTCTGCAGAAAAATTTTTGATAAATAAATTTTCTACAGAAAAATTTTTTATTGAAAAATTTTTGATAAAAAAATTTTCTATAGAAAAATTTTTGACAATAAAAGTTCCTATAGAAAATTTTTTGATAATAAAATTTTCTATAGAAAAATTTTTGATGATAAAATTTTTGATAATAAAATTTTCTTTAGAAAAATTTTTGATAAATAAATTTTCGTTATAAAAATTTTTGATAAATACATTTTCTACAGAAAAATTTCAAAAATTTTTCAATTTTTCAAAAATTTCCTATTAAAAAATTTTCTATAGAAAAATTTTTGACAATAAACATTTCAATAGAAAAATTGCTGATACTAAAATTTTCTATAGAAAAATTTAGAATAAAAAATTTTAAATAGAAAAATTTTTGATAAAAAATTTTCTGTAGAAAAATTTTTGATAAATAAATTTTCTACAGAAAAATTTTCTATTGAAAAATTTTTGATAGAACAATTTTCTATAGAAGAACTTTTGACAATAAAATTTTCTATAGTAAATTTTTTGATAGTAAAATTTTCTATAGAAAAATTTTTGATCATAAAATTTTTGATAGTAAAATTTTCTTTAGAAAATTTTTTGATAAAACAATTTCGTTAAGAAAAATTTTTTATAAAAAAACTTCGTTAAGAAAAAAAATAAAAAAATTTTCTATAGAGAAATTTTTGATACAACATTTTTTGCGAGAACAGTTTTGTTAAAAAAATTTCTGTAGAAAAATTTTTAATAAAAAAATTTTCTATAGAAAAATTTTTAATAAAAAATTTTTTATAAAAAAATTTCTATAGAAAAATTTTTGATAAAAATTTTCCATAGAAAAATTTTTGATAAAAAACTTTTGATAAGAATTTTCTATAGAAAAATTTTTCAAAAGTTTTGCTGTAGTGTATTGCACTAAGATCATAATTTGTTCAAAAAAATTTCTGTAGAAAAATGTTTAATAAAAAAATTTTCTATAGAAAAATTTTTAATAAAAAATTTTTGATAAAAAAATTTCTATAGAAAAATTTTTAATAAAAAACATTCTATAGAAAAATTTTTAATACGAATTTTCTATAGAAAAATTTTTAAAAAGTTTTGCTGTAGTGTATTGCACTAAGATCATAATTTATTAAAATTATTTATTAGTGTAAGAAGTAGTTTTTTTCTGTTGAAAATTTCTATAGAAAAATTTTTGATAAAAAATTTTCTATAGAAAAATTTTCTATAGAAATATTGTTGATAAACATTTTCTGTAGAAAAATTTTTGATAAAAAATTTGCTATAGAAAAATTTTTGATGAAAACTTTGCTATTGAAAAATTTTTGATAAAAAATTTTCGATAGAAAAATTTTTGATAAAAAATTTTCAAAAAGAAGTGTATTTGCATTTGATCCCAAACCTGTTACATTTATTTATTAATGTAACAGATCAATTTATTGATAAAAAGCCAAAACATGTTAGCGGAGAAACCAAATTCCTCGACGCGTTTCGATGGTTGGTTAAGCCATCTCTTCAGGAGGATTATCCCCAATTTAGACAGATCGAAAACCTCGCATTATTACTAAATTTACAAACATAACTATTAAGAATTATGTTCATAAACCAAAAGTAAAAGCGTAGATTATCGACTGAACAAAAACAAACATTTTTCAGTTTTCATCTACCTTCACTTCCCACATTCTTGCTTGGCTTTTTATCAATAAATTGGTCTGTTACATTAATAAATAAATGTAACAGATTTGGGATCAAATACAAATACACTTCTTTTTGAATAATATTTACATCCCGACTATTTTGTTATTTTTTGATAAAACTGCAAGCATTCAGCTTATTTTTTAAAATAAACTTGTTTATTTTAAAACATCTTACCCCCCCTTCTTCACAGCATTCTGCATATAGTAGCCGACGGCTACAGCAAGAATGTGGGAAGTGAAGGTAGATGAAAACTGAAAAATGTTTGTTTTTGTTCAGTCGATAATCTACGCTTTTACTTTTGGTTTATGAACATAATTCTTAATAGTGTTGTTTGTAAATTTAGTAATAATGCGAGGTTTTCGATCTGTCTAAATTGGGGATAATCCTCCTGAAGAGATGGCTTAACCAACCATCGAAACGCGTCGAGGAATTTGGTTTCTCCGCAAACATTTTTTGGCTTTTTATCAATAAATTGGTCTGTTACATTAATAAATAAATGTAACAGATTTGGGATCAAATGCAAATACACTTCTTTTTGAATAATATTTACATCCCGACTATCTTGTTATTTTTTGATAAAAAAATTTTCTATAGAAAAATTTTGAATAAAAAAACTATTTTTTTTATAGAAACATTTTTGTAAATGAAATTTTCTATAGAAAAGCTTTTGATGATAAAATTTTTGATAATAAAATTTTTTATGGAAAAATTTTTGATAAAAAAATTTTCTATGGAAAAATTTTTGATAAAAAAATTTTCTATGGAAAAATTTTTGATAAAAAAATTTTCTATAGAAAAATTTTTGATAAAAAAATTTTCTATAGAAAAATTTTTGATAAAAAAATTTTCTATAGAAAAAGTTTTGATAAAAAAATTTTCTATAGAAAAATTTTTGATAAAAAAATTTTCTATAGAAAAATTTTTGATAAAAAAATTTTCTATGGAAAAATTTTTGATAAAAAAATTTTCTATGGAAAAATTTTTGATAAAAAAATTTTCTATGGAAAAATTTTTGATAAAAAAATTTTCTATAGAAAAATTTTTGATAAAAAAAATTTTCTATAGAAAAATTTTAGTTAAAAGTATAAAAAAAGGCAACTCTGCCTACGTTTTTTGGTTCTGTTCTCTTTGTGCCGACCTCTGCTTATAAAGCCTTAATCTTAAATGACTTGGTCCATATCTTAATCATCCTTGGTCTAGGTCATATTGCAGAATGTATACAAAAGTTTCAAAAACCAGTATCTAAAGGAGAAAACCTAGAGTAAGCAAAAGTATTTAGTAACTTTTTCCTATTCTTCTTTTCCTTTACAAAGATAAAGAGCAAGTACTAAGGAAAATACAACTGCAGAAAGAAAAGGGCTAGAAATTTTCTACAGCAATGAAAAGTTAAGATTTATTTTGCCTAATGCCTTCTTATAATCTAAAATCCTAAAAGAAGGCGATGACATTAGAAGAAGAGATATAATATAAAAATGTTACAAAATCACGAAGAAACAAGATTGAAAGCATTTTACTATAGAAAGAAACGAAAAGGAAACATTAGAGATAAATAGTTAGTCTGTGTAGAAATAAGTGGAAATTCATTTGTTAAAAAGTGACAACATTAAAAGCAATGTAGATTTTATTTTTATAATTTCATTTTATTTTTATGTTTTTTTGTTTTATAGCTGTAGACTTTTATTTACCAATGACCCCCTGAGTTAAGTGGCAGGAAACTACGAAGCAGAAAACATTTGTAATAAACACTTAAACTTCGCACTCTCTGGTCTAAAACAGGCGTTAATTGCGTTGAGTTGTTGAATGGTTGAAATGCTTGGATGGTTGGATGGATGGATGTTGTTCTTGTCTGCTTAATTCTGTGCACTGGCCTTTATTTTCCACAATTTTAATTTTTCAAGACTCGAACGACGCACAGTGAAAACATGAAATGTACAAAATGTTTCAAGTACTTACAGTCAGCAGTAGCAGCAAATTTTTTTTTTAAGTATTTCTGACTCTTGCCCGCTAAAGGGGGGAGACGAATTAATAGTGACTGCCAGCAGAGTTAAGGCAATTCATGTTGTTTAACGCACGTGACTTTTAGTTATTAAAAAAAGGACTTTTTTATATACACTTTTTTCTTTTCTCCTCTAAATTAATATATATTTTTTTAAAGCATTTTCTACCATCATCACCATCAATGTTAAAATGTTAACAGCGACGACTGTCAGACGTATTTATCTGTTTCCATAAAACAGCCTCAAACAGCTAATTAAGGTTTTAATTATTAAAATTAATGCGACTATGAATATAAAATTAAACGTATCTACATTTTTATTACGAATATTTTAATTATTTATTTAAATTAAAATTTACACACAGATATCAAATGGAATATTATAAAATTATGGTATCTGACTGACTGGCTAACTATAAGGCTTTACTTTTTATATTGGTGGTTTTAGACCAAGGTTTTTTTCTGAGGGGGAAATTGGTGATTAAAGGGCATTAGATAAGGGCGGGTGGTCTTTAATAATTTTTAATCGCATTTTGTTTAACTTAATTTTAAGTTATGGCTTAAGGCATAAGTTCAACTAAAAGTTTTTTAATATTTGTAAAAACTGAGATTTTTTAACCTTTTTAAAGTAGCCACTGAAAAAATGTGATTTTAACTTTTTTACTTTATATAAGGTCTAATTTGAAAGTATTAGACTTTTTTGATTTTGTGCAATATTTTGACATTCAAAAATGTTTTCATTTTTCTGTATACAATTTTTCATATCGTCGGCCTATATCTAAAATGGCTTATCTGCAAAATACTGATTTTTCAGGATAATTTTGTTATTATTGAGTTATTAACAAAGTGATTTTTTACAATATGATCGGTATACTCCTTCTTATTTCCTTTAATAAAATTTATTTAATAAAAACCAATATTCGCGATTTTACGGTAGATCAGCCGTTCACTAAAAACACTGATAGAAGAATTTTGAAAGCACATTTGAATTTAGCGTATTGCCACTCACCAGCAAAGTAAAAAAAGTTTTAATAATTTTAGCTTTTTACAGATTTTTAGCTTACAATTTTTATGACTATTTAGTAAAAACCATTTTGTCTTCGAAAAACAAAAAAAGTGAATAAGTCGCGAATAAATTAATATTTTGATAAAAAATTCACACTGTAGGTAACGAGTGTCATATAGAATCGTATGGTATCAAAATTTCAATTTCTAAAATCTGCAGATAAGCCATTTTAGATATAGGCCGACGATATATAAATTTATTGTATCTAAATTTCACAAATTTGCTATTTCATTGAAATATTTTCATTCTATTATACTTTTTCTTAAAAATATTTATAAATCCTTCACTGCATTAAGAAGAATATTAGATTTGTTCTGATGTTTGGAATACATATTGTTTTAGGTGTTCCCATAGGGCAGACTTCCCAGAATTAAGATTTTTTTTGTCTAAATTTATTTAAAGAACATTCGACATAAATGAAATAAAAATCTTTGTTCTGAATTTTGAATTTTTACCTACAATTTGTATTTTTCAGAGACCGGAGATCGTTTTATTTTTTAAATCCATCAAGTATAAATATCTTTGCCGATGAAAATTTATTTTCATTTCGTTCGAAAAATAAAAAAGATGGATTTATATTTGAAATATAAATATCCCTCATGATGAAAATTTTAAATATCTATAACGATAAATATCCGAACAGAAAAATATTTTATTGATTGTTTTATTTTTGAACTTCTGTTTTGACTTTGAAAAAATAAAATGTTTATGAAATTTTAAAATTTTCAACAATGAATGTATGAATGTTTACAATTTATTGCAATTTTTAGGACATCGAAGTTAAAGATAATAGTTCTAATGGGAACTATTGGTGGTTTCTTTGATTCGAGTCGCTGTTTCCAAAAAAAAAGTAACTTTTAAACGTTTTAAACGCACTTAGACAACGACCATTTGTTGCCCAAACCCATTTCAAAATAAAATTTGCAACAATAATTGAATTTATTGCTATTTAAACGTCCTAAAGATGTTTTATACCCGGACAAATACAAAAATAAAATTTGAATTTTTTCTATCAAAATTTATTTTCATCGGATGAAAAAAGATGAAAATAATTTTGAACTGTACTGATAAATATCCCAAACTATTTTTTTATATTTTATTTTCATCGGATTGAAAAAAAGAACAAAATTTTTGAACAAATAAAAATCATGAGGGATTTTTAATATTTTTTTAAACTTCAATGATTGTTTTTTTATGGATTAAAACATGAAAATATTGTTTTAAAAGTATTAAAATCCGGTCTCTGGTATTTTTATTTAAAATTTTGTTTTTTACAAAAAATTTGTATTTTTACTAAAAATTTGTATTTGTACTAAAAATTTGTATTGGAAATAAACATTTTTATTTTCACTAAAAATTTGTATTTCTATTGAAAATTAGTATATTTACTGAAAATTTGTATTTTTACCAAAAATTTGTATTATCACTGAAAATTTGTATTTTTACTACAAAATTGTATTTTTACTAATATTTTGTATTTTTACTAAAAATTTGTATTTTTATTAAAAATTTGTATTTTTATTAAAAATTTTTATTTTTACTAAAAACTTGTTATTGTTACTAAAAATTTTTATCTTTACGTAAAATTTGCATTTTTACTAAAAATTTGTATTTTTACTAAATACTTGTATTTTTATTAAACATTTGTTTTGTAACTAAAAATTTTTATTTCTACTAAAAATGTTTATTATTACTAAAAATTAATATTTTTATTTATACTAAAAATTTGTATTTTAACTAAAAACTAAAAAATTTGTATTTTATTAAAAATTGATATTTAACTAAAAACTTGTATTTATACTAAAAATTTGTATATCTACTAATAAATTGTATTTTTACTTAAAATTTGTATTTGTACTAAAAATTTGTATTTTTACCTAAAATTTGTAATTTTATAAAAATTTTAATTTGTACTAAAAATTTGTATTTTTACCAAAAACTTTTATTTTTATTAAAAATTTGTATTTCCCCTGAAAATTTGGATATTTATTGAAAATTTGTGTTTTTACTAAAAATTTGTTTAATTACTAAAAATTTGTATATTTACTAAAAATTTGTATTTTTACTAAAAATTTGTTTAATTACTAAAAATTTGTATATTTACTAAAAATTTGTTTTTTTACTAAAAATTTGTATTTTTACTAAATATTTGTATTTTTACTAAATATTTGTATTTCTACTGAAAATTTGTATATTTACTAAAAATTTTGTGTTTCTACTAAAAATTTGTGTTTTTACTAAAAATTTGTTTTTTTTCCTAAAAATTTGTATTTATACTAAAAATTTGTATTTTTACTAAAAATTTGTTTTATTACTAAAAATTTGTATTTTTACTAAAAAATTGTATTTTTATTAAATATTTGTATTTCTACTGAAAATTTGTAATTTTACCAAAAATTTGTGTTTTTACTAAAAATTTGTATTTTCCTAAAAATTTGTATTTCTACTAAAAATCTGTATTTTTATAAAAATTTTACTTTTTACTAAAAATTTTCATTTTTACTATAAATTTGTTTTATTACTAAAAATTTGCATATTTACTAAAAATTTTTATTTTTGCTAAAAATTTGTATTTTTACTAAAAATTTTTATTTTTACTAAAAATTTGTATTTCTACTCAAAAATTTGTATTTAACTAAAAATTTGTGTTTTTACTAAATATTTTTTTTTAATTAAAATTTTTTTATTTTTACTAAAAATCTGTGTTTGTACTAAAAATTTGTGTTTTTACAAAAAATTTGTGCTTTTATTAAAAACTTTTATTTTTGCAAAAAATTTTTATTTCTACTGAAAATTTGTATTTTTATTAAAAATTAGTTTTATTAATAAAAATTTGTATCTCTAATAAAAAATTTTATTTTTACTAAAAATGTATATTTTTACTAAAAATTTGTATTTTACTTAAATTTTGTATTTGTACTAAAAATTTATATTGATACTAAAAATTTGTATTATAACTAAAAATTTGCATTATTACCAAACATTTTTATTTATACTAAAAGTTTGTATTTTTACTAAAAAATTGTATTTTTACTAAAAATTTTTACTTAAAATTTGTATTTTTACTAAAAATTTGTACTTTTACTAAAAATTTTTACAATAAATTTGTATTTTTACTAATAATTTGTATTTTACTAAAAATTTGTATTAAAAAAAAAAATAATTTTTACTAATATTTTTACTAAAAATTTTTATATTTACTAAAAATATGTATTTTACTAAAAATTTGTATTTTTACCAAAAATATGTATTTTCACTAAAAATTTTTATTTCTGCTAAAAATTTGTATTTTACTAAAAATAAGTATTATTAAAATTTTTACTTTTACTAAATATTTTCAGTTTTAACTAGAAATTTTTATGTTTATTAAAAATATTTATTTCCATTGAAAATTTTTATTTTTACTTAAAATTTGTATTTATATTAAAAATTTGTGTTTTTACCAAAACTTTGTTATATATTAAAATTTGTATTTGTACTAAAAATTTTGTTTTACTTAGTAAAAATTTGTAATTGCACTAAAAATGTATATTTACTAAAAATTTGTATTTTTACTAAAAATTTGTATTTTTACTAAAAATTTGTATTTTTACTAAAATTTTGTATTTTTACAAAATAATTGTATTTTTGCTAATTGCAAATTGCATTTGTACTAAAAATTTGTGTTTTTACTAAACATTTTACTTTTACAGAAATTTTTTTTCTACTGAAAATTTTTATTTTTACTGAAAATTTGTATTTATATTAAAAACTTGTATTTGTACTAAAGATTTTTATTTTTACTAAAAATTGTTATTTTACTAAAAATTTGTACTTTTACTAAAAATTTGTATTTATACTAAAATTTTGTATTTCTACTCTAAACAAAATTTGAATTTTTACTAAAAATTTTAATTTGTACTGAAAATTGGAATTTTTACTGAAAATTTGTATTTTATTAAAAATTTGTATTTCTACTAAAAATTTGTATATCTAGAAAATATTTGTATTATTGCTAAAAATTTGTATTTTAACCAAAAATTTGTATAGGATGATCCATCTAGATTAATGCCGGTATCAATAACAATTTTATAAATTTTTTTTTTTTTTAGACTAGAAACCGGAAGTAAAATCCACTTTGAAATTAAATTCATAAATACTAATATGACATATAATTCAAACATATTCCTTCCCTTCTTCAAGTGAAAATAATTATAAAAAAATCAGTTTAAAACTTTAGAGAAATTTTTCAACTCAACAAAAACTGTATAATTTATAATTAATTAGCAAATAATAAATTATAATTTTCTGAAAAACAAAAAATTATATAATACCAGTGAGAGTATAAAATGAAATGAAATATAAACACATATTTTTCATTAAAACATGGATATGAAAAAAAATTAAAATAAAAAAATAAAACCAACAGCAGAAGCTACCACTGAAGCTGCTGCTACAGCAAAATTAATAACAGTAGCTTGTCATATAACTAAACTTAACTTTTACAAAACAAAACAAAAAAATAACAGAAAACATAACACTTCCGTATTTACCGTCAACAACGTAAAAGCAACAAAAACAAAAATTATAACAAAAACCTTACAAAAAAACAAAATTACCACAAAGTGTCACATTGTATTAATTACATTTTCTTTTTTGTTGTTTTTCCCTCTTACTCTAACTCTTTCCCTTAATAGAAAAAGAAAAACACACACACAGAAAAAGTAAACAAATCTCACAAAACAAAACAATGTAATGAAAATGCAGTTGGAAAACAATGAAAACCAAAATAAAACAGTTAGAAATATAAACAAATAGGGAGAGGGAGTATTAAATGGCGATAGTCGGGACTATTAAAGGGAGCAAAATTTATAGTACCGTCTTGGTGTAGCAAAAAAACTGTTAAATACAATAAAGATTTCAAAACTGTTCCAAGTTAAGTTATAAGTGCGATAAAATTCTCAATTTACTTTAAAAATTGTTATGGAAAACTTAGAAATGGTAGAAATTTTTACTTTCCTCTGAATTTTATTGAGTGGGAATTAACAGGTTAACACTTTACAACAACGATGCGCTACTGTTTTATGTATTTACATAAATATACCCACAAATTCTAAATAAACAACTAAAACAACTTGAGTCCCAAACAAATAACAATTACAAATGCACATTTACATACACACACCTACAATAATGTAAATAAACCCAGTAAACACACAGACAATCGTGAATAGAAAATGTAATTTTTAGTTTATATGAAGTTTTACTCTAAAGTATAAATACATATTTATGTATCATTCTAAACATTTTACTATTTTTTTTTAAGAGCATTAAAATCAATAGAAACTATCAATTAATTTTTATCTTTAAAGAATATATTTGCTATTGAATAATTTTAGATTTCAAAATCTACATTTGTGCTTGCTGGGTTATTTACATAAATAAATGTAAAAAATATGTATTTATGCAAAAGCTTGTAGCCCGAGGCAGTAACAACAACTCCTACTTTACTTCTCTTATTTATGTATTAGAATAAAAAAAAACTGTATGTACATTCATTATTCATATTTGTAACATTAATAAATAAATTAATAATATTTTAAATAACAAGGATGAATGGGCGAAAATGTAAAGCAGCTAAAATAACAAAATTTTAAAAAATTAGGTTTGTAATCGGTCAAAAATGATATTTGGTGAGCCCTACTTTGGATGAAATTTAAGAAAAAAATGTTTAATCCCGTATATGCACAAAATTAAGAGCATATTTTCGGGAAATTGTGACTTTGTTATAACTAAAACTTACATTAATATGTATGTAAATGTTTTATCTTAAATACTTATTTCAAGATTTTAGTAATGAGAAATGCGAAGTGAGATTTGAACATTTTAAATAATTTTATAGATTTGAAAACCCAAAAAAATTTGTTTTTACTAAAAATTTGTATTTTTACTAAAATTTTGTATTTATACTAATAATTTGTATTTGTACAAAAAAGTTGTATTTTTACAAAAAATTTATATTTGTACTAAACATTTGTATTATTACTAAAAATTTGTATTTGTACTAAAAATTTATATTAATACTAAAAATTTGTACTAACAATTTTTATCTTTACTAAAAATTTGTATTTTACTAAAAATTTGTATTTTACTAAAAATTTGTATTTTACAAAAAATTTGTATTTTACTAAAAATTTGTATTTTACTAAAAATTTTTATTTCTACTTAAAATTTGTATTTTTACTAAAACTTTGTATTTTTATTAAAAATTTATATTTTTACTAAAAATTTGAATTTAGACTAAAAATTTGTATTTGTACCAAAAATTTGTATATGTACTAAAAATTTGTATATTCACCAAAAATTTGAATTTTGATTTGTATTAAAAATTTGTATTTGTACTAAAAATTTGTATTTTTACTATAAATTTGTATTTTTACTAAAACTTTGTATTAAAAAAAAAAGAATTTTATTTATATTAAATTTTTTTTCTTACTAAAAATTTGTATTTTTTACTAAAAATGTTTATTTTTTCAAAATAATTTTTATTTTACTCAAAATTTGTATTTTTACTAAAACTTTGTATTTTTACTTAAAATTTGTATTTTTACCAAAAATTTGTATATAAACTAAAAATTTATATATGTACCAAAAATTTGATTTTTTATTTTTTTTTGTATTTGTACTAAAAATTTGTACTTTTCCTAAAAATTTCTATTTGTACTAAAAATTTGTATTTTTCCTGTTTTAGTAAAAATTTGTATATCTACTTTAAATTTGTATTTCTACTAAAAATTTGTATATTTACTAACATTTTTATTTTTTCAAAATAATTTTTATTTTACTAAAAATTTCTATTTTTACTTAAAATTTGTACTTTTACTAAAACTTTGTTTTTTTGTACTAAAAATTTTTTTTTGTACCAAAGATTTGTATATGTACTAAAAATTTGTATATTTATCAAAAATTTTAATTTTTATTTGTACTAAAAATTTTTACTTTAAATTTGTATTTTTAATAAAAATTTTTTTTTTACTAAAAATTTGTATATTTACCAAAAATTTTAATTTTTATTTGTATTAAAAATTTATATTTGTACTAAAAATTTGTGTTTGTTCCTAAAAATTTGTATATATACCAAAAATTTTAATTTTTATTTGTACTGAAAATTTGTATTTGTACTAAAAATTTGTATTTGTACTAAAAATTTGTATTTGTACTAAAAATTTGTATGTGTACTCAATATTTGTATTTGTACTAAAAATTTGTATATTTACCAAAAATTTTAAATTTATTTGTACTAAAAATTTGTATTTGTACTAAAAAAATGTATTTATCCTAAAAATTTTTATTTAATTAAAAATTTGTATTTCTACTTAAAATTTGTATTTCTACTAAAAATTTGCTCATTTACTTAAATTTTTATTTTTTCAAAATAATTTTTATTTTTCTAAAAATTTGTATTATTACTAAAAATTTGTATCTGTAACAAAAATTTGTATATTTACCAAAAATTTTAAATTTATTTGTACTAAAAATTTGTATATTTACCAAAAATGTTAATTTTTATTTGCACTAAAAATTTGTATTTGTACTAAAAATTTGTATTGTACAAAAAATGTGTATTTGTACTAAAAATTTGTATTTTTCCTAAAAATTTGTGTTCTACTAAAAATTTGTATTTGTACTAAAAAATTGTATTTCTACTAAAAATTTCCATATTTACTAAAATTTTTACTTTTATAAAATAATTTTTATTTTACTTAAAATTTGTATTTTTACTAAAAATTTTTATTTTTTCAAAAAACAATTAGTATTTTTATTAAAAATTTGTGATTTTGCTCAAAATATGTTTTTTACTGAAGATTTGTATTTTTCTAAAAATTTGTACTTTTACTAAAAATTTTTACTTTTCTGAAAATTTGTAGTTTTACTAAAAATTTGTATTTATTCTAAAATTTTGCAATTTTAATAAAAATTCGCGTTTTCACTAAAAATTTTTGTTTGTACTAAAAATATTTGGTATCACTAAAACTTTGGTTTTTACTGAAATTTTGTATGTTTACTTAAAATGTTTAAAAATTTGTATTTTTATTAAAAATATGTGTTTTTACTAAAAATCTTTTATTAACTTAAGTTTTGTATGTTTACTTAAAATTTGTATTTTTACAAAAAATTTTTATTTTTTAATTAAAATTTATATGTTTCTCAAAATTTGTATTTTTACTAAAAATTTGTATTTTTATTAAAAATTTAAATTTTAGCTATAAATTTGTATTAATACTAAAAATTTGAATTTATACAAAAAATTTGTTTTTCTTCAAAAAATTTGTTCTATACTTAAAATTTGTATAGATACCAAAAATTTGTATTTGGGCTACACATTTTTATTTTTACTTAAATTTTGTATTTTTACCAAAAATTTGTATTTACTAAAAATTTTTATTTTTACAAAAAAAAAAAATTATTTTTACTAGAAATTTTTATTTTTATCAAAAATTATTGTTTTTACCAAAAATTTGTATTTTTATAAAAGTTTGTATTTTTTACCAAAAACTTGTATTTTTACTATTTTTTTTTTAACTTGTATGGAAAACAGATTTTCGTTAGTGCCGTAAATTTTTTGAAGAGAATTTGAAGAAAAAAATTAAAAAAAAAAATCTTAAAAAAATGTATAGAAAAAATTTAATAAAAAATGAGAATTTTTAAATATATATTTATTTAATTGTTAAATTGATTACCGATTTAAAAATTGTTCGAATATTTTATTTTTTGCTAAATTAAAATTTTCTATTGCCACCACTAAGGTCTTTTATCTAGAGTTTTACCAATTAATATTCTAAAATTACACATGCTTATTCTTTTAACCTTCAGTATTATTCTAAAACGAATAGGCCTTTAAAATCTCCATAAACAAAGTTTTAACTTCAAAATTTTTGTTAAAAATTTTCTTAAAATTTATGGATTTTAAAAGTTAGTACATTCTAATGACTTTTTCTCTATATAACCTAACTTTTGCAGTAGTTAACAGTTTCTATTGGTATGTTTATTTATGTTAATGTATTTTGGTACTCAGTTGTTAACCACAGCAGCAGTGTAATAAGTTCTATGTAATAGTTTTTTTTTTTTCATTTTAGATGTGAAGCAGAAAAACAATTCGCAGACACATGACCAGACCACAAAAAAACATACCCGGAAAATTTTAAGCAGTTACACAAAAAAAAACATACACACACAAATATTAAATCACTCACAAAAACCTAAAAAACATTGCACAAAATAAAGTAAAAGCATACAAAACTACAAGTACGAAAGAGTATATAAAAATATAGTGAAATAATGTTGCATACTTTTGGGTTGTTATATTATATTGTGTTAGGCTGTGTTAGTAGTTTAAGTTGTATTTGCAGCGAAAACAAAAAAAGTTATATAAAAACATTAAAATGCAACATATATTTATATACAATAAAAAAAGAAGAAAAAAATATATTAGAAAATGTTAACAACTCATAGCTTTTACAAACTTGCTAAAAGCAATGACGCGTCATGAAGAAGCAAAAAAGTACGAACAATAAGCATGTAGCAACAACAAAAAATCTAGAAACAAAAAATAATACAATAACAACTGGTAAATAGAGTAGTCATCTTAAAGTTGGATAGTTTTTTTTTCTTCTAGAGGGTGGATAATAGTTAGTAGTGACTTTAGTCAGATGTGATTTAGGTACTTAAAACTCATGGCCGCAAACTACTTTCGGTTCAAGAGATAGAGAGAGAAAGAACAATTAAAAATAAAGTTTTTAAAAGGTTTCGGGTAAAGTAATTTAAAATACTTAAATGAAGCTTTAATTTGAAGTCAATTTTGCTTCAATGGGTTTGGGTTAAAATTAGGTTTTAAAAATTATTTTTGTTAGTTAACAAAATTTGAGACTAAACAAAAATTAGATTAAAATTTTGGAATTACAAAATTAAATATGGATAAGAAGAAAATATTTGAAGTAAATACGAATTATGGAGAAAATAATTTTCTTTATTAAATTAAATTTTAAAGAGCACCTCCATATTCTTCACCTTAAATATCTCTTCTAACCCTCATGAATCTTAGTAAACCATAATTCTCTTTTACAATTTATTTCCTTTTCTATACCATTTTCTAACAAATTGCAAAAATATGCTTGCTTCCTTTTTTTATCCTGCTTGATTTCCCAATTGTAACTGCAAAGACTCTTTGATTGTCTGCTTGCCTGTCAGGGGAGGAGTAAATGAGAGTTACTATTTACTACAATATTTTCCGTATTTTCCTCGCTTTTACCTTGGAGTGCAAACTGCAATAGTTCAGAATACAGAATTTACAAAAACAACTAAAAAACATCTGAAAAAATCGTATACTACTGCACAACATGATTAATGTGTCTAGTTTTCTAAAATTAACATCAACATTAACAAAAACCTCAGAAAACACTCTAACATCTAAACTAAACCAAAAATTCTTATCTATTAAATAACTTGGAAAATTGTTCTTATGAAAAATTAGATGTCGAGTTGTTTTCACTCACAGGATATTTAATGATTATTAAATGGGACTAGAAATGCGAAAAAATGTATGAGAAAGGCAGAGAGAAGAGGAAAATTTAAAACCCTAGAGGAAACTAAAGTAAATTGGCAACTAAACAATAAAACGTAGGTATATTTCCTGCTTTTAGTTAGTAACTCTCTTCAGAAGCCAGGGAAACTACATATTTTTTAGAAATAAATTCCCTACACTCATTTGAGGGGATTTAGTTTTTTATTATACCCTACATCGCAAAAATAAGGTATATACAACCAATATGTTATGATACAATATTAAATTTCAAGTACTGTTAATTTTATTCTTTATAAAAAAATTTTCTTTGGAAAAATTTGTAATAAAAAAATTTTCTATTGAGAAATTTTTGATAAAAAAAATTGTTTAAGAAAAATTTTTGATAAAAACATTTTCCGTATAAGAATTGTTCATAAAAAATTTTTCTATAGTAAAATTTTGATAAAAATTAAAAAAATTTTCTAT
The DNA here is from genome assembly GCA_933228675.1 of Stomorhina lunata. NCBI lineage: Eukaryota > Metazoa > Arthropoda > Insecta > Diptera > Rhiniidae > Stomorhina > Stomorhina lunata. The sequence continues at coordinate 96,320,572 of OW121743.1, read as the reverse complement.
AGAAAAATTGTTTATAAAAAAATTTTTGGTAAAAAAATTTTTTATAGAAAAATTTTTGATAAAAAATTTTCTGTAGAAAAATTTTTGATAAAAAAATTTTATATAGAAAAATTTGTAATAAAAAATTCCCTTTACAAAAATTTTTGATAGAAAAAAAATTTGTATAGAAAAATTTTTGATAAAAATGTTATAAAATTTTCTATAGAAAAATTGTTTATAAAAAAATTTTTGGTAAAAAAATTTTTTATAGAAAAATTTTTGATAAAAAATTTTTTGTAGAAAAATTTTTGAAAAAAAATTTCTATAGAAAAATTTTTGATAAAAAAATTTTCTATTGGAAAATTTTTGATAAAAAAATTTTTTATTGGAAAATTTTTGATAAAAATATTAAGAGAAATTTCTACATAAAAATTTTTGATAAAAAAACTTTCTAAACAAAAATTGTTGATAAACAAATTTTCTATACAAAAATTGTTGATAAACAAATTTTCTATACAAAAATTGTTGATAAGCAAATTTTCTATAGAAAAATTTTCAATAAAAATATGGAGTAGAAAATTTTTTTTTTAACATCAGAACTACAACTTTCTATAGAAAAATTGTTGATAAAAAAATTTTTTGATACAAAATTTTCTATAGAAAAATTTTTGATAAAACAATTTTCTATAAAACAATTTTCTATAGAAAAATTTTTTTTACCAAAAATTTTTTTAAAAACAATTTTTCTATAGAAAATTTTATAACATTTTTATCAAAAATTTTTCTATACAAATTTTTTTTCTATCAAAAATTTTTGTAAAGGTAATTTATTATCAAAAATTTTTCTATATAAAATTTTTGTATCAAAAGTTTTTCTATATAAAATTTTTTAATCAAAAATTTTTCTATATACAATTTTTTTTCAAAAATTTTTCTATAGATTTTTTATAGAAAAATTTTTCTATAGAAAACTTGATAGAAAAAAAATTTTATAGAAAAATTTTTGATAAAAATGTTATAAAATTTTATATAGAAAATTGTTTATAAAAAGATTTTTGGTAAAAAAATTTTTTATAGAAAAATTTTTGATAAAAAAATTTTCTGTAGAAAAATTTTTGATAAAAAAAACTTCTGTAGAAAAATTTTTGATAAAAAAAAATTCTATAGAAAAATTTTTAATAAAAAAAATTTCTAAAAATTTTTGATAAAAATATTATAAAATTTTCTATAGACAAATTTTTGATAAAAAAATTTTCTGTAGAAAAATTTTTGATAAAAAAAACTTCTGTAGAAAAATTTTTGATAAAAAAAAATTCTATAGAAAAATTTTTAATAAAAAAAATTTCTTAAAATTTTTGATAAAAATATTATAAAATTTTCTATAGACAAATTTTTGATAAAAAAATTTTCTATAGAAAAATTTTCTATAGAAAAATTTTCTGTAGAAAAATTTTTGATAAAAAATGTTCTATTACTAAAAGGTACAAACATACAGGGTTGTTGGTATACTTCAATAAAAATCTATTTTTTTTGTCTAAACCAAGGGTGCCCAAAAGTTTCTTATGGAAGATCAAACATCAATACACTTAAAAAAAACGAATTTTTATTTAATTTTTTGTTGCAAAAACGAATACCAAAAAAGAATTAACGAAAGCATACGAAAAATGCGCACAAAAATAAAATTTTCATTGATGTCGTCAATACAAGACAAAGTTGTTTATGTATTTCGTATTGCTAGTACTGTCTGCTGTGTATGCATATTAAAATACACAGTTTACAGCTAAGCGCTCTTACAAAAAAAGATATAACAAAAAAAGCACCAAGCGCATAGAGCTGGGGCATTATTGATCTAAATACTTATTTTTAATAAGTTGCTTTTTATCGAAGCGTAAGCGTCAAGTTCATACTATTACAAATTGTGATAGTGTGTAGATCTGATATTGTTTCTCTGAACAATTTTCATAATGATATCTATTTTATACTTTACGTCAGAGCAATAAGAAAAGACTACTCGAGAGTGTAGTTTTGCCAAGGACTGATCTAGGGTTAGATATGAATTCTTTATAAAATTTATTTTAATTATTTTTCTTACATATATTTAAAATTCAATTTAACTTCCAAAAAATCATTTTTCATAGGAAATAATTATTTGAGTGCCTTAAAGTTTTCTGTATAGCCATGAAACAGTAGTGTCTAGTATTCTGTAGTCGGGTTTGATCGACTATATACGAACACTTATCGTATATATACATATGTATATATATTTATGTGTATTTGCCAACTCACACACTATTTCATGTGTTTCTTATTTATACGTAAATATATGTGCGACATAGAAATTCTGCGCCTTCATCTAGCATATTTATTTCATTTCCGGTATTTTTCTTTTCACTTCACTTGAAAATAAAAATAAATAGTTGAAAGGAAATGAAGCCTGCAACGAGACTATATAAAGTAAAATAATGGGACAATAGTATTGTAGAGTGTTAAAACTACAAATGTAACTACAGCATCACTGGCCTACTATAATCTTCTCACTACTAACGCATGATTTTCTTTAAAAAAGAAATGTGTCAAATTTTAAAGAAAGCTCTTATTTTTTGAAATATCACACATAAAGTTACAACTTTCTCTACATATGTATGTATGTGTATAAAAAAGTAAACGGTCTATGTATGTAATAATGTTAAAATTTTTTTAAGAAAATCGTTGGTAAAAAGCAAAAGTTATGAAATTCATTATATAAACATTCTTCTAAGTCACTTTATATCTGAATAGTTAGAGGCTTCAAAAAGCCGTATTTTTAATAAAAATTATCAATACAGGCAAAGTTCCAACCTCCATGCGAAGATATGTTTTTATTTCCGTGCATCATCATAACCAGGCACCGAAGACTTTTTGTAATTTCGTAAATATCGCGATGATTTATGAAACTTGGGATTTGGATGTTAGCAAAGTCGGTTGGTGCCGCTTTGTTAATGAAAAAACGAAAATAAAATATAGAAGAAACAGAATCAAAGTCCAATTTATAGCAACAAAACATACGGTTCGAGAGCATAAAGAAATATAATCTCTAACATTTTTGCAACGACATTTTTGTAAACATTAAAAAAATGAAACAGAATTGGAAATATTTTTCAAAACCGAAATAAATTCTATTATTAAACTATTAAGGATTTTTATATTTTTTACATAAAAAAATATTTTTTAATATATTCATAAAAAAAATTTGTTGGTTATAAAAATGTTTCCATAGAATAAGAAAATGTTATTATAGAAGTTTTCGTGACAATTTTTTCTATAGAAAAATTTTCGATAAAACTATTTTTCTTTTGAGAAATTTTTGATAAAAATATTTTTGTAAAGAAAATTTTACTGAAATATTTTTCCGTCAAAAATTATTATTAGAATAACTATAAAAATTAATAACTATATAATTTATATATATATATTATATATAATAATAAATAATTGCAATGAATTGGGATTTTAGTGCAATACACTACAGTAAAACTTTTAAGTATATAAATTGCTTGTTATAAAATTTGTCCAATAAAAAATTTTATAATAAAAAATTGTCTATTGAATTTTTATACTAAAAAAATTTTCTATAAAATTTTTATATCAAAAAAATCTTCAATAAATTTTTTTTAGAAATTTTTTTTTTTTCTAAAAAGGTTTTTATTCTATTAAAAATTTTATAAAATTTGTTATACTTAAACATTTTTTTTTTTTAATTTTCTGTAGAAAAATTTTCTTATAATAAGATTTTCCATCAAAAATTATTTCTTTGAATTTCTATGAAAATTAATAACTAAAAATGTATTAAAAATTTTTTTTTTATAAAATTTTCCTAATAAAACATTTTGAATTAAATTTTTATAATAAATAATTTTTATAAAAAAAATGTTTATCAAATTTTCATGCTAAAAAAAATTTCTATAAAATTTATACCAAAAATTTTCTTTTTTTTTTTCAAAACTTTTTATTCAATGAAAAATTTTATGAAATTTTTTAATAAAAAAAATTGTTATCCTAAAGGTTTATACTAACAAATTACCTTTTAAAATGTTGATACATACAATTTTCGTGGAAATTGTTTACGTAAAGAATGTATCTACAAAATCCTTCTAGACAGAACGAAAACCTAACATTATTACCCATTTTACAAACACAATCATTGAGAATTATATTTGTAAACCATAAGTAAAAGCTCAGATTATCGACTAAATAAAATATAAACATTTTTCAGTTTTCATCTTCCTTCACTTCCCACATTCTTGCTGCAGCCGTCGGCTATTATGTGCAGAATGCTTTGAAGAGGGGGTAAGATGTTTACTTTTGGTTTACAAACATAATTCTTAATGATTGTATTTGTAAAATAAGTAATAATGCGATTTTCTGTACAATTTTCCTATGAATATTTTTTATGAAAATTTAAAAAAAAGTGTTTATTCTGAAAAATTTTTAATACAAATTTTAAGTTCAATATTTTAAAATATATTTAGTCTCATAACCGGGTATAGTTTTACATTAATAAGTAGTTAAATACTTTTCGTAAATATGTAGTTAGGCTAAACACGTTAATAGTAATACGGCAGGTCCCTATATATCGTTAGGAGTTTCTAATGCATTCATCATATATAAAGTCTGGGCTGAACATTGATTGATGCCTATCTAATCTCATAGGTGCAATCTTAATATAATAAATAAATCTTTTTGATTGTAGATATAAAAAAGGGGATATTATATATATAAAAATTATAGGCAAATATTGACCGATTGTAATGTTGACCGATTGTAAATGCTGACCGATGAAAGCTAAAGTCATATATGGACTGATTCCTATAAAATTTGATAAACTGATTGCATAAAACTTCCCTATTTTAAATTTAATCGTCATAGCTATTACAATTGTATTCAATTTATCAGCATTAATATGTTTCCCGGGGCGGGGTTATATGGGAGCTCTAACTAAATTTGAACCGATTTTGTCCATTTTCAACACACATCTTTTTCAAGACATTCAAAATACTTTTGTAAAATTTTGTCTCTCTAGCTTGTGTAGTTAAAGAGCTATCGTGCTTTTAACAAACAACCTTTTCTTTATGAATTTTTGTGTTTCCATAAGTTTTTTTATATGGGAGCTATGTTCAAATGGTGACCAATTGTAACCAAATTTTGCGCACTGGCTGGCATTGACGTAAGACTTTCTTGTGCCTAATTTAGTCTTAGTAGCTCTTCTAGTTAAGGAGCTATCACGATTTTATCCGACGGACAGACGGACATAGGTGTTATCGTGATTTCAACAGACAGACAGACGGACATCGCTCAATCGTCTTAGAATTTCATAAGGATTCAAAATATATATCGTTTTTGGTTTTTGAGCCAATATTAAGGAAATTACAAATGGAATGACAATCTCAATATACCCCCCATTCTTTTTGATGGTGGGTATAAAAATTTTCGACAGTGTTTTCTTCCTTTGGGATCCTAGTGCAATACACTTATGTCAAACTTAATTAGAACATTTGATTTGTTAAAAACAATCCTCATGAAGGCGAATTTATAGTGACAAATAAAAATCGTGTGTTCCCGACTTAGTTAGCTTTCTTGCATTTCTATTTATTATTCATGTAAGTATAATAGTAAAACCTATTTCATTTTCATTTCTCAAGTAAAAAACTAGTCTTTAAAACTATGTTATTTGGAACTGGTGTAAAAGGAAACATCAAAAAATAAAGAAATCAAATCTGCACTCATATGACAAAATGTCATGCGTTGCACAACATATGAGTTTTCAATCCCTGGGTCCCATTTCATCATATCATCCTGATTTGTTTCATTACAATAAAGAAGGTAGTAAAACTAAGCAAAAAAACTACAATTTTTTGCTGCAACTATTTTTTTCAAAGCCTTTTCCCTGTGAGTGTAATTCTAAGTTTTAGTTGTTGTTGTAGCTCTATTTGACTCTTTTTTTTTATTTTTTTTTAGAAAAGTAGATCAGGAAGTCAAAAGGATTTTTCCGGATGAAATTTTAATGTAATGACAAATATCAAGTCATGTGTTGCTGTTTTTGCTTCTTTCCTTCTCAATGTGATACTATTAAAACTGTTAGTTGGAAGAAAGAAAAAAGAAATTCTGTCAAAGCAGGTGGTAGTGTGTCAGTGTGTGTTATATGAAAGTTAATTTTGCACTAAAGTGAAGATATCAAGAGTTATAAAGAAGCTTAAAAATATTTAAAATTTATGATGTATGTTTTAAATTTTTAAACTTAATATATCAACATTTTAAATGAACTAAAATCTAGTTTTCAAATTTTAACCACAAGTTTCGTTAATTGTCTTTATTTTGTCTTTCACTTAAAGTTTTATAATCCCTTGTTGCCATTTTTTCAACTCAGATTGACAACGTATTGTTTCAACACAAGATTATTTTTGCAATTTACGTTGGATTGGCTTTAGCTGAGTTTTCTGTTAGCCACGAGTGTTAGCTTTCATTCTGACAAACTGTCTAAGTGACATGGCAAGTTTGTAGATTAATGAACTCAATGTCTATCTTAATTTTATTTTGCTGTTTTTCAATTCATGTCGTTTGTGTTTTTTCTTTTTCTCTTACTAAAATGTATCAAAAAATTAAAATGAAAACAGTCAAAATAGCAAAATAGACACAAGAAAAGAGTAAAATAACAAAATAACATTACCACAATCTTTAGAAGTGGATAACAACCGCATGCAACTAATGGAAAAAAAACTGCACATTAATGATGTATACGAAAATATGCTAAATGTGGCAAAATATAGCAGCAAATAGAAAACACTAAAAAAATATAGAAAAAAAAAATAGAAATAAGAGCAATAAAAAAATCAATCACTTATTTTTTTATTCCTTAAGTACATATCAACATTTTAAGTTAAAAGTATTAAGAATAAATAAAATTGTAAAATATATATTAAAAAAGTTAGAACAAAATAAAAAATACTTTGAAGGATATGTTGAATTTTTGGATTAAAAATTTATATAACGAAAAATGTCACGTGACGATACTGAAGCATCAATTAACTACAGCTTCAATGTTTATCAGAACTACAACCCATTTTAGACGATCTTCACTGTAGAAACCTTTTCTTTAGAGAAAATTATATATATTTTTTATAAAGAAATCTTTTGTGGAGAATTTTTCTACAGAAAAATCATCGATTGAAATTTTTTATAAAGAAATAACTTCTATTGAAAATTTTATATAAAAAAATATGGTCTAACCAACCATCGAAACGCAAAGGAAAGGTTTTCCCACCAAAATTTTATTAGTTTTATCAAAAAAACTATTTGTTAATATAAAAAATATTTGTAATAAATTGGGATCTTAGTGCAATACTCTACAGAAAAACTTTTTAGTTAAATGTTTGATATTCCATAATTTTTGAAAAAATTGTCCGTTGAGAATTTTTCTATAAAAAATCTTTAGTTGAGAATTTTTTATAGAAAAATCTTCGGCTATGAATTTTTCTGTAAAAAAATTTTTCTTTTAGAATTTTTTTACAGTAAAATTTTTAGTTTAAAATTTTTCTACATAATAATCTTTTGTTGACAATTTTTCTATAGAAAAATTTTTCATTGAGAAATTTTGTATAGAAAAATTTTTCGTTTAGAATTTTTGTATAAAAAAATCTTCCGTTGAAAATTTTTCTATAGAAAAAACTTTAAATGAGGATTTTTCTATAGAAAAACTTTCGGTTTTGAATTTTATTTTAAAAAACCTTATTTTGAGGAGTTTTCTATAGAAAAATCTTTGCTTTTGAATTTTTTTATTGAAAGTTTTTCGATTGAGAATTTTCATATAAAAAAATATTTTCAGAAAAAAAATCTCCGGTGGAGAATTTTTTTTATTTTATGAATTTTTCTATAGAAAAGTCCTCCATCGAGCATTTCTCTATTAAAAAAGCTTAAGTTAAGAATCATTCTAAAGAATAATCGTCCGTTTAGAATTTTTCTATAGAAAAATATTCCGTTGAGAATTTTTTTATGGAAAAATTTTTCGTTGAGAATATTTCTATAAAAAAAAAATATTTGTTAAGAACTTTTCTATAGAAAAATTTTCTGTTGAGAATTTCTCTATTAAAAAACTTAAGTTAAGAATCATTCTAAAGAATAATCGTCCGTTTAGAATTTTCTATAGAAAAATATTCCGTTGAGAATTTTTTTATGGAAAAATTTTTCGTTGAGAATATTTCCATTGAGAATTTTTCTATAGAAAAATTTAATGTTGAGAATTTTTTTAAAGAAAAGCTTTCCATTGAGAATTTTTCTTTGGAAAAACTTTTCCGTTATAACTTTTCTATAACAAAATTTCCCTTTAAAAATTTGTTTATAAAGAATTTTTTTTATAAAAATCTTCGGTTTTAAATTTTTCTATAGAAAAATATTTCGATCACAATTTTTCTATAAAAAAATATTCAGTAGAGACTTTTTAACAGTAAAATCTTCCATTAAGAATTTTTCTATGAAAATTTTTATACTAAAAAAATATTCTATGGAAATTTTTATACTAAAAAATTTTCTATGAAAATTGTTTTTTTTACTGATTTATGAACATTTTTATACTGAAAACTTTTCTATGAATATTTACATACTAAAGAATTTTCTATAAAAATTTTATACTGATAAATTTTCTATATTTTTTTTACTACAGAACTTTCTTTCAAAACTTCTATACTTAAAATGTCTTTAAAAATTGTTATACTGATAAATATTTCATAAAAATTTGTAGACTGCAAAATTTTCTATATCTAATAATATTTCCTGTTATATATTTTTTCCTGAATTATTTAAACCTCAAAATTTAATTTAATAAACAGCTTTATGCGGATAATGAAAAATAATTTTTCGATATTTTATATATGTTTTAGTATAAGAACCCAATAAAAAATATAAACAATTTATGACAGCAAATGTCGCACTAAATAATACCAATAAATTTAAACATAATTAAGTACAAAGTGTATTAAGTTTAAACACACATCGACACTCCAAACAATAAAGCGAGTATTTCTTACATAAGGCAAAAACAAAATATCGTAAATGCAAAAGGATATAGCTTTTCCACACATATAGCGAAACACTTTGTCGTCATTACAAGTGTATTAGAATTGAGCCAATTAAAGTGTAAGAATTTTTTTATTTATTTTGTTTAAATTATTTATTTAAATCTAAAGTTTTTCCAATCAAGTCATTTTAAATTTTGTGTTACGTTAAAGATATGGATATAAATAATATAAATGAGTGAAAAGATTTATAAACACCCTCCAAAAAACATGTTGTTAATGTTGTCTTATTAACCCGCAAAAAGACACAAATATTAAATTCCTAACAAAAAGTGAAATTACACAACAGAAGAGATATGAAGAGGCAATGAAAGAAGCGACAAATAAAAGGCAAACACATATCCTTACAATAAAATCATCCTTAACACACTTTGCTATTTTTCACATTTGGTTTGTCGTGAAATTCGTGAAATATCACCGTTTCTTACTTTGTCTGCATGTGTTGGGTTTAGTAAATATTTTCATTTGGAAATTGAATTTTGTTAAATTTGTATTGGAATGAGTGAGAAATCGTGTATATATCATTTAGTTGCTCAAGTGCCATTAAATCCAAACATTAAGACTAAATTGTTTGCGATTTCGTTTATAAAAATCAAAATATATTAATTTAAAGTGGAAAATAATGAGTTGGGAAAATACGAGAGGAATAAGAAAATCATTCGATTTATAACTAGAAAAAAATTTAAATTCTAAGTCAGTTTCTTTTGCAAAAAAAAATGAAAATTTTTCATTGCGAAGATTTCATTAAAATTTAAGTTAAAAAATTTTATTGAAAAATTTTGGGTATAAAACCTTCTTTGAAAACTTTCATAGAAAGTTTAAATAAATAAAATTTTTTTATGAAATTTCTTATATAAAATTTTTCGAAGTAATTTTTTTTTATATAAAATTTTTCAAAATAAATTTTTAATTAGAGTTTTTTTTTAATTGTTTCCACTTAAAATTTTGATATAAAATTTCAATGTTAACATTTTATAGAAAATTTCAATATAGAACTTTTTACAGACAATTTCAATATAAATTTTAAAACATTTGGTAGAATTTGTTTCACTATAAATTTTCCGATATAACAGTTTTAATAATCAATTTTTTAATAACATTTTTTTATATAAAATTTTGAAGTATGTACCTTTTTTTATTTCGAGATAAGAGTAAAATATTTATCATTGCAAATGGTCTTAGTAAGTTTTCTATATAAATATTCTTTACGAAAAAAGAATTTTCTTAAAGAAAATTCTTACCCGAAAAATTTTCTGTATAAATCTTTTTTTGATTTTTTCGGTTGAGAATATTTCTATAAAAAAATCTTTGCAAGAGAATTTTTCTATAGAAAAATACTCGGTTGAAAATTTTTCAATTAAAAAAAAAAATTCAGTTGAAAATTTTGCTATAGAAAAATTTTCGATTCAGAATTTTTCTATAGAAAAATATTCGGTTAATAATTTTTCTATAGAAAAATATTCGGTTAATAATTTTTCTATAGAAAAATATTCGGTTAATAATTTTTCTATAGAAAAATATTCGGTTAATAATTTTGTTGAGAATTTTTCAATAAAAAAAACTTCGGTTGAAAATTTTGCTATAGAAAAATTTTCGGTTCAGAATTTTTCTATAGAAAAATATTCGGTTAATAATTTTTCTATGGAAAAATGTTCGGTAAATAATTTTTCTAATGAAAAATAGTTGAAAATTTTTCTATTGAAAAAGAGTTGAGATTTGTTTTTAGAAAAATGGATCATAAGTTGTCAGGACAAAAATGGTTGAAATTTTTCCATAGAAAAAGGTTGAGAATTTTTGTTAAGAAAAAGATTGCACATTTTTCAATAGAAAAATTGTCGAGAATTTTTCTATAGAAAAATATTAGATTTTCAACAAAATATTAGGTTTTCTATAGAAAAATATTTTGTTGAGTTTATTTCTATTATATATTTTCTATAGCAAAATCTACGGTAAGAAAATTTTGTGCGAAAATTTTAAAACCAAAAACTTTTCTATTACAATTTTTAAAATTAAAATTTTGTTATAAAAGTTTTTATACTTTAAATTTTGTTATGATAATTTTCTGTCAAAGAAATTTCGGTTGAGAAAACTGTTCTATAAAAAATCTTTGGTTGAAAAATTTTCGGTTAAGTAGTTTTTTTTAGAGAATTTTTGGTGTCCAATTCTGAGGGTTTGTATAAAGAAAAATCTTAGGTTGAGAATTTTTAAAAAACTCTATTTGAGATTTTTCCATAGGTCTTTTTTGAGAAGTTTTCTATAGGAACATTTTTATTTAAGAATTATTGTATAGAAATAAATTCATTTGAGAATTTTTCTATAAGAAAATTTTCATTTGAAAAATTTTCTATTGGAAAATTTTCTTTAAAATTTTTTTCTTTAGAAAAATCTTTTGCTGAGAATTAAAAAAAAAACGTTCATTTGAGATTTTTCTAAAAAATTCTTTTTGAGAATTTTTCTGTTAAAAATTCTCAAATGAAGATTTTTCATTTCTATAGAAAAATCTTCACTTGAGAATTCTTTTATAGAAAAATCTTCACTTGAGAATTTTTCTATAGAAAGATCTTCACTTGATAATTTTTCTATAGAAAAATCTTCACTTGAATAGAAAATTTTTCATTTGAGAATTTTTCTATAGAAAAATCTTCATTTAAAATTTTTTCTATAGAAGGATCTTCATTTGAGAATTTTTCTATAGAAAAATCTTCATTTGAATTTTTTTTTGTAGAAAAATGTTTATTTATAAATTTTTCTTTAAGAAAATGTTTTCTGTAAATTTTTCTATAGAAAAATTTTCTTTTGAACATTTTTTTGAAAAATCTTCACTTGAGAATTTTTTTTTTAGAAAAATCATCACTTGAATTGAAAAATTTTCATTTGAGAATTTTTCTATAAAAAAATCTTCATTTGAGATTTTTTCTATAAGAGGATCATCATTTGAGAATTTTTTTTATAGAAAAATCTTTATTTGAAAATTTTTTTATAGAAAAATATTTATTTATGATTTTTTCTATAAGAAAATGTTTTCCGTAAATTTTTCTATAGAAAAATTTTCTTTTGAAAATTTTTCTTTGGAAAAATCTTCATTTGAAAATTTTTTTTATAAAAAAATTATATTTGGGAATTTTTTTCTCTTTAAATTTTTTCTTTATAATGTTCTTTTGAGAATTTTTCTATAAAAAAAATCCTCATTTTAGAATTTTTCTATGGAAAAATCTTAATTTAAAAAATTTTCTATAGAAAATTTTCATTTGAGAATTTTTCTAAAGAAAAATCTTCAATTGAGAACTTTTCCATAAAAAATGTTAATTTGAGAATTTTTCTATAGAAAGATCTTCATTTGTGAATTTTCTAAGGAAATACCTTCAATTGAGAACTTTTCTATAAAAAATTTTAATTTGAGAATTTTTCTAAATAAAAATCTTCATTTCGGATTTTTTATATAGAAAAATCTTCATTTAAGAATTTTTCTATAAGAAAATTGTATGTGTAAATTTTTCTGTAGGAAAATTTTTTTTGAAATTTTTTGTATAGTAAAATATTCTTTTCAAAATTTTTTAGAAAAATCTGTACTTGTGAGTCTTTCTATAAGAATATATTATTTGGAAATATGTCCATAGGAAAACTTTCCTTAGAAAAATCTTCATATGAGAATTTTTCAATAGAAAAATCAATTTTCTTTTATAGTTTTTATAGGAAAATCTTTGATTGGGAATTTTTTTTTGTTGAAAAATTGTCCGGATTAAAATCTTTCATTTTGCATTGTGCTATAAAAAATCTATAACCTTTTAATTTATAAAAAATTTAATTTAAAAATTCAAGAAATTTAAAAAAAATATATTTTTTTTTGAGAAAATTTTACATAAAAAAATTATTCTAAGCCACACCTCGTATGTGTAATAAACATGTGTATTAGTGTGTCTTCATTTGTATGTATGTGTATCAAACTACTAAACGTATAAACTGTATTAAACAAATAATAATACAATAACAAAAAATCTTAAACTGTTATAAAAAAGACAATTTGGTAAATGATATGAGCATAAACTGTAAAATATACAAAAATAAAATAACAAATTTCAAAAAATAAACTCAAAGAAATGGCAGAATGTGACGTTCTGAGCGTACAAAAATGTCAACAATCTATTAACATGGAAGGAATGTATGCCAGGAGAAGAGCAGCTACAAAAAACAAAGACTACTACTGAAACGAGTAAATCTATGTGACAAAATATAAAAAAAATCCTCATTTTAGAATTTTTCTATGGAAAAATCTTAATTTAAAAAATTTTCTATAGAAAATTTTCATTTGAGAATTTTTCTAAAGAAAAATCTTCAATTGAGAACTTTTCCATAAAAAATGTTAATTTGAGAATTTTTCTATAGAAAGATCTTCATTTGTGAATTTTCTACGGAAATACCTTCAATTGAGAACTTTTCTATAAAAAATTTTAATTTGAGAATTTTTCTAAATAAAAATCTTCATTTCGGATTTTTTATATAGAAAAATCTTCATTTAAGAATTTTTCTATAAGAAAATTGTATGTGTAAATTTTTCTGTAGGAAAATTTTTTTTGAAATTTTTTGTATAGTAAAATATTCTTTTCAAAATTTTTTAGAAAAATCTGTACTTGTGAGTCTTTCTATAAGAATATATTATTTGGAAATATGTCCATAGGAAAACTTTCCTTAGAAAAATCTTCATATGAGAATTTTTCAATAGAAAAATCAATTTTCTTTTATAGTTTTTATAGGAAAATCTTTGATTGGGAATTTTTTTTTGTTGAAAAATTGTCCGGATTAAAATCTTTCATTTTGCATTGTGCTATAAAAAATCTATAACCTTTTAATTTATAAAAAATTTAATTTAAAAATTCAAGAAATTTAAAAAAAATATATTTTTTTTGAGAAAATTTTACATAAAAAAATTATTCTAAGCCACACCTCGTATGTGTAATAAACATGTGTATTAGTGTGTCTTCATTTGTATGTATGTGTATCAAACTACTAAACGTATAAACTGTATTAAACAAATAATAATACAATAACAAAAAATCTTAAACTGTTATAAAAAAGACAATTTGGTAAATGATATGAGCATAAACTGTAAAATATACAAAAATAAAATAACAAATTTCAAAAAATAAACTCAAAGAAATGGCAGAATGTGACGTTCTGAGCGTACAAAAATGTCAACAATCTATTAACATGGAAGGAATGTATGCCAGGAGAAGAGCAGCTACAAAAAACAAAGACTACTACTGAAACGAGTAAATCTATGTGACAAAATGTGAGTGGATATATGTTAATATGCGAAATGTTAACCATTATGAACATCACTGTATAATCGTGGTTGTAATATGAAGTTGATATCAGGTCTTAACCCTTTAACTGCTACACAGTTTGGGTAGGAAAAATATGATTTTAAAAACTTCTGGTAATAAATCGAGTGTTACTGATACAATGTTAAATATTATTTTGAAGAAAATTTCTAGGTTAGTGCAGCATTCTTATTTAGTACACTTTCCCGCTTTGGGGTTAATGTTTATGTATGCAAGCATACTTGTTTGTGTGTACAAATATATGAGCTGAAAGTATTGCTAGTACTCCAGATATTAAGCACTTCTTCACATCGTAACATATATATTAGGAAATAATAATGACAACAACAGCATCAGCTTAATACAAGACAAAAATATGACATAGGACAAAATGAGTTAAGTACTTGCAACATTAAGTGGCCTAAACGAAGCAAAATTGCCTTCTAGAAATCACAAAGATTTAAATTTTAGAACAAATGTTTTAAACATCTAACAGAAACCTAGAATTTAAGTTCTTTTAAATTCAAAATTTCAAAATTTCTTTGTAACATTCGTTTAGTTAAACCTAACACACCTACCATATCTACCTAGCCTTTAAAGACACTAAAGAAAAACACACTTTTTATGCTTAAGAATCTCTGTAGGAAGACATGTATAAGTATTAACATGAAAAAAAAACTCAAGAAAAAAGTAGACAAATACATAATGAAATTGATGCCATTAAATAGCTTTAGACATTTATATACACAAAGACATAGACGCAAATACATACAAGATGAAGTGAAAATAAAAAAAAAGAACACAAATAAACTCTCAACAACTGACACACATAACTTGGCAACACTTTAACTTGCTACAGCACAGACTTAAGTCATTTTTCTTAGTCCTTTTCGTATGAGACTCCTTCGACAGAAATGACAATAACAACCCAATAAGGATGAATGAAAAACAAGTATTTAATGTTAAGTGAATAAGGATATAACCACGAAATTTAAAGATAGATGTGAGGGTATTTATCGAGAAATTGATATCTTCTTTAAATTTGTTGAATATTGATTTCAAACTTTATACATATCAAAGGATATTTCATAGAAGAAATGTTTCTGAAAAGTTTTTATTAAAGGATTTTTCTATTCAAGAGTTCCATTTAAACAAATTTCTTTAAAAAAAACTTTCGTCAAAGGAAATTTTTATAAACAAAATTTTCTAAGAATTTTTTTTTTAAAGATTTTCTATAAAAAAAATTGTATTTTTTATAAACAAATTTTTGTCAAAATGATAAAAAGTTTTCTTTAGAAAAATTTTTATCAAAAGATTTTTCTTTTGAACAACTTTTATCCAAATATTTTTCTATAGAAAAATGTTTATAACAAAATTTTTATTAAAAAAACATTCTATAGAAAATTTTTATTAAAAAAACTTTCTATAGAAAAATTTTATCAAAATATTTTTCTATAGAAAAATTTTCACAAGATTTTTCTATACAAAAATTTTTATCACAAAATTTGTATGAAAAGATTTTTCTATAGAAAACTTTTTATCACAAAATTTGTATCAAAAGATTTTTCTATATAAAAATTTTATCAAAATATTTTTCACGGAAAAGTTTTCATTAAATTTTTTTTATTGCAAAAGTTTTTTTTAAATGATTTTCTATAGAAAAATGTTTACTAAAAGATTTTTGTATATCAAAAAATTTTTCAATCGAAAGATTCATCAAAAAAATTTTCTATGGAAAATTACTAATCAAAAAATTTAATTCAAAAAATTTTTCTTTGAAAAAATTTTTATCAAAAAATTTTCTATTTAAAAATTTTCGTCTAAAGATTTTTCTATAGAAAAACTTTTACTAAGAGACATTTACATATAAGAAAAGTTTCTCAAAAGATTTCTCTTCAGAATAATTTAAACATAAAGATTCTTTAAAAATCTTATCTATAGATTTTTCTATAGAAAAAAATTCATGAAAAGATTTTTCTATAGAAAAACATTAATTAATCAACTTTTTTACACAAAAAATATGTTCTTCAAAAATTTTGTAAAAAGTGTTTCGACGTCTTTTTTTCTATTGGAAAATCTTTCGACGACAGTTTTTTCTATAGAAAAATTTTTCAACGAAACTTTTTTCTATAGGAATTTTTCTTCGAAACTTTATCTTCAAAACTTTTTTCGATAAAAATATTTCTACGAAACTTTTTTCTCTAGAAAAATTTGTTGACGAAACTTTTTTCTAAAGAAAAATCTTTCGACGAAACTTTTTTCTAAAGAAAAATCTTTCGACGAAACTTTTTTCTAAAGAAAAATCTTTCGACGAAACTTTTTTCTAAAGAAAAATCTTTCGACGAAACTTTTTTCTAAAGAAAAATCTTTCGACGAAACTTTTTTCAAAAGAAAAATCTTTCGACGAAACTTTTTTCTAAAGAAAAATCTTTCGATGAAACTTTTTTCTAAAGAAAAATCTTTCGACGAAACTTTTTTCTAAAGAAAAATCTTTAGATGAATTTTTTTTTACAGAAAAATCTTTCGATTAAACTTTTTTCTAAAGAAAAATCTTTCGACGCCGCCTCTTTCCACACACCTTTCGATATCACTTTTTTCTATAGAAAATGTTTCAACGTCTCTTTTTTTATATAAAAATCTTTCGACGAAACTTCTTTCTAAAGAAAAATGATTCGATGTCACGTTTTGCTATAGAAAAATCGTTCGATGTTACTTTTTTATTAAAAAATCTTTTAAAGTCACTTTTTTCTATAGAACATTTTTTCGACGTCACTTTTTTCTATAGAAAATGTAGAAAAATCTTTTCTTTTCTATAAAAAAAATCATAAGACGTCACTTCTTTCATAGATAAATTTCTAGACGTCACTTTTGTATATAGAAAAACCTTTCGACGTCACTTTTTTCTATAGAAAAAACTTTTGACGTCACTTTTTTCTATGGAAAATCCTTTCGACGTCACTTTTTTTTATAGAAAAACTTTTCGACGTCACTTTTTTATATAGAAAAACCTTTCGACGTCACTTTTTCCTATAGAAAAACCTTTCGATGTCACTTTTTTCTATAGAAAAACCTTTCGACGTCACTTTTTCCTATAGAAAAACCTTTCGATGTCACTTTTTTCTATAGAAAAACTTTTCGACGTCACTTTTTTCTATATAAAAACCTTTCGACGTCACTTTTTTCTATAGAAAACTCTTTGGACGTCACCTTTTCCTATAGATTCTTTGGAATTCATTTTTTTACAGAAAAATCTTTCGAAGTCACTTTTTCTATAGAAAAATCTTTCGACGCCACTTTTTTTTATAAAAAAAATCTTTCGACGTTACTTTTTTCTATAGACAAATTTTTTGATATCACCTTTTCCTATAGAAAAATCTTTCAACGCCACTTTTTTCTACATAAAAATCTTTCGACCTCGTTTTTTCTATAGAAAAGTCTTTTGACGTCACTTTTTTGAATGGAAAAATATTTCGACATTACTTTTTCTACAGAAAACCTTTCGACGTCACTTTTTTCTATAGAAAAATCTTTCGACGTCACTTTTTTATATACAAACATTTTTCGACCTCACTTTTTTCTACACAAAAATCTTTCGACTTAAATATTAAATATAATATAAATATGTTTCCGCTACATTTTTTTTATGGAACAAATGTTTCAAAAATAGAAGAAATTGTTACAGTAAAATTTCTATTGCTATAAAGGGATATTTTTTCTAATGGCTTTCTATAGAAATTTTTAGTTATTAATTTTTTTTATGAAATTAGTAGTTTGAAAAATGTCCCTTAATCCCTTTTTCACTTTATCCTTAATCCATTAAATTAATTTATTTTTATATATGGCCTCATTTAACCCAAGTCACTTGTTATTCCCCCTTACAGTTCTCCAGTTCTAGAGCACTATTTTCACAATATGAAGAAGTAGACAAAAATCTGTGCAAATAAGTACATAAATGGTGGTACTTTCTCGTTATGCCTCACAGATATTAAAAATAATTTGTAACTTATAATAATACATTGATATTTTATTATTTATGTCTTTATTTATGTTTGATTTAAAAAGAATATATGTTGCTAAAAGGCAATTTAACGCACATAAAATTGAAAATGAAATTAAATTTAATGCTTTTTATTTGCCTCGAAAATTTATTAAGAAAATTGATGGTTGTTACTACGACAACATAAATAAGTTTAATGAATATGGCAGAGAGAAAAACTATTGTTATAATAAAATATAAAATATTAATTTTCACACAAAAATTTTAAAATAAATTTGATTAAATGTGTTTGAAAATTGCGCGACTCCTCAGGCGTATGATTAATATTTCAATACTTTTACGCCAGAAAGAACTTTCTGTATTTACATGTTAATTGTAGGTAAATAATCTGTGAAATTTTTAGTATTTAAATTAAAATTAAAATATTATTTTAATTTTATGTATTCAAAATTCAGCTGTCAGCAAAATATTGTAATAACAGCACGCTTCCTTTATTACAAACAAAAAAAAGTGTAAGCAGAAAAAAACTGTCGATATATGTTTAACAAGCCGAACCTGTCTGATTTTAATGTTGACACGTTTGCTTTTTTACTTTACGTGTTTATTTACTTTTGTCTTGTTCCCACCCTTTGTCATGTTAAAAGGTGTTGGCGTTTATCAATACCATACAATTGTATAAAGTCTGCGTTTGTTAAGCCTGTTCATCACTTTTGTGTGAAAAAAATATCATCACCAATATCAGGCACCCGCATCTTGCAAGTTTACATTCATTTCTTGCTTTCGCTGTTGTTGTTCTGGTTTTTTGGTATTTGCCAGTTTTTTTTCTGTCTGTTTTTTCTGCATTTTTTCTGTTTTGCTTACCAATACACACTTCAAGTGTATGAACATAATAATGGTACTTCGTCAATAGTGTCAACTTAAACAGACGAAGACTTTGGTGGTAAGTTTTGACATAATTGAATTTATAGTCTTTAAAAATAGTAGAAAAACGTGAAAACACACATTTTTCTTTTCCCGCTATGTGTGTGTGAGGATAGCAAACATGAAGAATCTGGCACGTGATTCATGACCGAAGTCCTTCTTAAATTATCTGTGATGACAACTTATATTGAATTCATTTGTTTGATGGCAACTTATACATATAAATTAAATTGCATTAAGAAATTAATTAATTGGAGAAAACTTAGTGTAGAGATATCATTATTGGACAAATTAATCGTTCCTTAAAAAAATATATTTTATAGAAAAGTTTTCACAATTTAGTTAAAATTTAAATTCTCAGCGAAAGACTTTACTAAATTTTCAATAAAAAGTTTTTTAAATATGTAAAAATTTTTAACACAAAAAGTTTAAAGCAAAGATTTTTAAAAAGTAAAAATTTAGTGAAATATTTTTTTTAAGAAATATTTAAAGCAAAGATATTTTTTAACTTTTTAGGACCAGACTTTTCTTGGTTATTCTTCATCTCAACTGTGGACACTGACCTCCTCGTGAAAACACCCGAGTAACTATATTGACACCCTTTTTATAGACATCACTTTTTTCTAAAAAAAAAATCTTTCGATGACACTTTTTTCTAAAGAAAAATCTTTCGACGTTATTTTTTTCTATATAAAAATATTTTGACGCCACTTTCTTCTATAGAAAAACTTTTTGACATGATGTTTTTCTTTAAATATCTTTCGACGTCACTTTTTTTTATAGAAAAATTTTGGACGTCACTTTTTTCAATAGAAAAATCTTTGGACGTCCCTTTTTTCTATAGAAAAATCTTTCGAGGTCACGTTTTTCTATAGAAAAATCTTTTGGTGTCACTTTTTTCTATAGAAAAATCATTCGACGTGACTTTTTTTTATAAAAGAATCTTTCGACGTTACTTTTTTCTATAGAAAAATCTGTCGACTTTGCCTTTTTCTATAAAAAAAATCTTTCGACGCCACTTTTTTCTATAGAAAAATCTTTCGACGTCACTTTTTTCTATAGAAAAATCTTTGGACGTCACTTTTTTCTATAGAAAAATCTTTCGACGTCACTTTTTTTATAGAAAAATCTTTCGAGGTCACCTTTTTCTATAGAAAAATCTTTCGACGTCACTTTTTTCTATAGAAAAATCATTCGACGTGACTTTTTTTATAAAAGCATCTTTCGACGTTACTTTTTTCTATAGAAAAATCTGTCGACTTTGCCTTTTTCTATAAAAAAAATCTTTCGACGTCACTTTTTTTGTATATAAAAATATTTTGACGCCACTTTCTTCTATAGAAAAACTTTTTGATATGACGTTTTTCTTTAAAAAAATCTTTCGACGTCGCTTTTCCTATAGAAAAATCTTTCGACGTCACTTTTTTTATAGAAAAATCTTTCGACGTCACTTTTTTCTATAGAAAAATCATTCGACGTGACTTTTTTTTATAAAAGAATCTTTCGACGTTACTTTTTTGTATAGAAAAATCTGTCGACTTTGCCTTTTTCTATAAAAAAAATCTTTCGACGCCACTTTTTTTATAGAAAAATCTTTCGACGTCACTTTTTTCTATAGAAAAATCTTTCGACGTCACTTTTTTCTATAGAAAAATCTTTCGACGTCACTTTTTTCTACAGAAAATTCTTTCAACGTCACTTTTTTCTATAGAAACATTTTTTGACGTCACTTTTTTTTATAGAAAAATCTTTCGACGTCACTTTTTTCTATAGAAAAATCTTATAGAAAAATCTTTCGGTGTCAGTTCTTTTTATAGAAAAATCTTTCGACGTCACAGTTTTGTATAAAAAAATCTTTCGACATAATTTTTTTTTATAAAAAGATGTTGCGACCTCACTTTTTTCTATCAGAAAATGTTTTGACGTCATTTGTTAGCTATAGAAAAATTTCTTGACGTCACTTTTTTCCATAGAAAAATCTTTTACCGTCACTTTTTTCTATAGAAACAATTTTTCTTAAAAATGGTAAACATTTAATTTTTTTCTTCCAGAAAATGTACAAGAAAGTATATCTTTTTTTCTATAGAAAAAATTTCATTGTTTCTACTGAAAATATTTGTTTGTAATATAATGTTTTTTTTTAAGATTTTCTCACGTAGAAAAATTTTACCTAGAGATTTTTTTAAAGGAAATGTAATAAAAATAAAATTTAATAAAAGACTTTTACAGAGAAAAATTTCAGTAAATGATTTTTATATAGAAAAATTTTGAATTCAAAAAGTTTTCTTAACCAAAACTTTGGAGCCTAAAAAATAATTTTCCAACATGAAAATTTTAACGACAAATCTTTCGATTTTCATTGAAATAATTTTCTATAAAAAAAATTTTAGAAAATTTTTTGAGATACATTTTGATATAGAAATTTCTCTATATAAGTTATTGTACGGAAAAATGTTCAATATAAAATTTTTTACAGAAAAAATTGCATATACATATTTTTTAAAAAAACATTTTTGACATAAATTTTTTTATTAAAAAAATTTTAAACACATTTTTTTTTAGAAAAAGGTTAGATAAAAATGTTTTTATTGAAAAATGTTAAAAATAGTTTTTTATATCAATTTTTCTATTTGTTTTATAATAGAAAATTTTTCGATATGAATTTTTGAATGGAAAATACTTATTCTTTAAGAAAGTTTTCAATAAAACTTTTTTATAAAAAAATTTTTGAAATAATTTTTTTTTAATAAATTTTTTTATAAAAACTTTTCGATAAAATTTTGTTATAGGAAAATTTTTTATGTAAATTTTATTTTAAAAAATTGTCAATACTTATTTTTTTTAGAAAGTTTTCAATAAAGGTTTTATATTAACAGATGTCGAAATAATTTATTTTTAATAAAAAAATTTTCTTATAAAAAAATTGTTGATATAAATTTTTTTATAACAACTTTTCGATAAAATTTTGTTAAAGAAAAATTTTAGATATAAATTTTTTGTAGAAAAATTTAAATAATTTTAAAGATATTTTTTTTAAATTTTAATAGATAAATTGTTTTTGTAAATATATTTTTTATAAAAATTATTTATACAAAAATTAATTAGAAATATAAATTAAAAAAAACAAATTTTTTAACTAAAATTGTATAATAGAAGATTTCATTAAAATTTTGATGAATTTCAAAAATTTTTCTTGGTAAGGTTTTCGTTGTAAAATATTTCTATAGAAATTTTCTATTTATTACAAGAGAAGAAAACTTTCCTGTTGCAATTTTTTAATTACAAAATTTCCTAATTTTTTTATGAAAAATATTTTAACAAAAAATTTTTGAAAAAATTAATTGTAAAATTTGTTTGCTCACAAAATTCTGAGTTGCTAAATTAAGTAGTTTTTTTATAAAAAAATGTGTAATACTTACAAAATTTTTTTAAAATTTAAAAGGAATTCTTTCTTACCTGTAAAGAAAAATATAAATAATTTTATTAGAAATTTTTCAAATAAAAATTATTACATGAAAAATTAAAAAAATAGAAATATAATTTATATTCTTTGAAGGAGGATAAAGCTTCTAGAACATAACATGTGTATGTATTTAAAATAATCAGAAATAATTAATTCGTACCCACAATACTACTTTAGATATACCCCCCAATCTAGTAGTACAGGGTTCAATCTGCAATACTCGTTTTCTATTTTACTACATCTCAAACATGTTTCTATACAATTTATCTAAATAAATTTCTCCATTTAAGACGCTTTACAGCACGTGACAGATTTAAGGAAAATGCAAAATTTTGCCGGTGGTAAACAAGAGCTAAAATTGTTATTTTTATTTTGTTAAATATGTAAAAGTATAAGACAAACAAAGAAATAAAAGTAAATAAGAAAATAAAAAAATTCATTTCATAAACAGTATTTTTTTATAAAACTAAGAATGTTAAAAAAAGTTAACAAAATGTTTAAAAAGTTGTACTAACTTAGTCTAAGACTAACAAATCACCTACTAACCCTCCTATCAAACTAAAATTATTTTTAATGTTGTCAATAGCAGAATCCTGCTACTGGTAATATCTACTACCTTTAGAAAACGTGCAATGTACTTTAAAGTCACATAAATCTTCTACTAACATATTTATAAAATAATAATAAAAGTATGTGTAAGCGAAAGGGTATGTTTTTAACATATACATGGAAAACAACATCAGGCCTTAGGCATTTTATAATGTCAAACACCTTTAACATACTGCACCATCGAGCACTCAATATGAGAAAGAGCTCAACCATCCAGTTTGCCAGCCAACCAGTCAGGCAGGCATTCACCTATACTACTTTGCTGTATATTATTTATATACATGCTCACGAGTGGGTGCATGCCTTTGAATGGATAAGCCCGGTAGTTCCAAATTCCAAAAATTCCAGAACTAATTTCGAATTTTTTACATGTAACTTTTATTGAAGGTAGAAAAAGGAAACTTTTGGCGTAACCTGGTTTCAATTTTAGAAATTTTTCTGAATTTTTAACTATTCACCACTTATTTAACTTTGGAGCTGGATCTCCAGTTTTGAACTACTGGTTTAAAACAACAAGTCTGTCATCAGCAGCTATCCAGTCGGCTAGTCGTGTATATAGTACTACACATTTTGTATTGTAAAATATATAATACTAACATATATTCTAACTGAAATTGTTACACTCACATACATTTTGATTGTATTACACTAACGGAGATGAAGTACTTACATTACATTATATACACACACATTCACACTCATATAGAAACTTAAACACTTTACTCACGCTTACGCTCATATACATGAATGACTCTTTTTTGCGTTCAACAACATCATATGCTAAAAATATATAGAAAAGTAGTCGGAAAAGTGATTTAGAAAAACTTTCATACAACAGAACAGAATTTTTTATTTAAATTTTTTTATTTTAAAATTTTCTATATAAATTTTTTTATAGAAAAATTTTCTATATAAAGTTTTTTATAGAAAAATTTTCGATATAAATTTTTTTATAGAAGAATTTTCGATATAAATTTTTTTATCGAAAAATTTTCGATATAAAATTTTTATAGAAAAATTCTCTGTAAAAAGTTTTTTATAGAAAAATTTTCTTTATAAGTTTTTTTTATATAAAATTCTTCTTTTTAAATATTGCTATAGAAAAATTTTGTACAAAAATTTTTTATAGAAAAATTTTCTATAAAAAATTTTTATATAAAAATTTTTTTTATATAAAAATTTTTTTTATTGAAAAATTTTATATGTAAATTTTTTTTTATAGAAATATTTTCTATATAAAGATTTATAGAGAAAATTTTTTTGTAGATATAAAAACGTTTTCTACACCAATTTTTTTTATAGAAACATTTTCTATATAAAGATTTTTATAAAAAAATTTTCTCTATAATTTTTTTATAGAAAAATTGTCTATATAATTTTTTTTTATACAAAAATTTCCTATATAAATTTATTTATAGTAAAATTGTCTATATAAAATTTTTATAGAAAAATTTTCGGTATAAAATTTTTATATAAGAATTTTTGGTATAAAATTTTTATACAAAAATTTTCGGTATGCAATTTTTATAGAAAAATTTTTGGTATAAAATTTTTAAACAAAAATTTTCGGTACAAAATTTTTATAGAAAAATTTTCGGTATAAAATTTTTATAGAAAAATTTTCCGTATAAAATTTTTAAACAAGGATTTTCGGTATAAAATTTTTATAGAAAAATTTTCGGTATAAAATTTTTATAGAAAAATTTTCGGTATAAAATTTTTATAGAAAAATTTTCGGTATAAAATTTTTATAGAAAAATTTTCGGTATAAAATTTTTATAGAAAAATTAACGATATAAATTTTTTTATAGAAAAATTTTCGGTATAAATTTTTTTATAGAAAAATTTTCGGTATAAATTTTTTTATAGAAAAATTTTCGGTATAAAATTTTTTTAGAAAAATTTTCGGTATAAAATTTTTTTAGAAAAATTTTCGGTATAAAATTTTTTTAGAAAAATTTTCGGTATAAAATTTTTTTAGAAAAATTTTCGGTATAAAATTTTTATAGAAAAATTTACGATATAAAATTTTTATAGAAAAATTTACGATATAAAATTTTTATAGAAAAATTTACGATATAAAATTTTTATAGAAAAATTTTGGGTATAAAATTTTTATAAAAACATTTTCGGTATACAATTTTTATAGAAAAATTTTCGGTATAAAATTTTTATAGAAAAATTGTTGGCGTAAATTTTTTATAGAAAAATTTTCGGTATACATTTTTATGTAAAAATTTTCGGTATAAAATTTTTATAGAAACATTTTCGGTATAAAATTTTTATAGAAAAGTTTTCGGTATAAAATTTTTATAGAAAAATTTTCGGTATAAATTTTTTATAGAAAAATTTTCGGTATAAAATTTTTATAGAAAAATTTTCGGTATAAAATTTTTATAGAGAAATTTTCAGTATAAAATTTTTATAGAAAAATTTTTATAGAAAAATTTTCGGTATAAAATTTTTATAGAAAAATTTTCGGTATAAAATTTTTATAGAAAAATTTTCGGTATAAAATTTTTATAGAAAAATTTTCGGTATAAAATTTTTATAGAAAAATTTTCGGTATAAAATTTTTATAGAAAAATTTTCGGTATAAAATTTTTATAGAAAAATTTTCGGTATAAAATTTTTATAGAAAAATTTTCGGTATAAAATTTTTATAGAAAAATTTTTTTTATACAAAGTTTTTTATAGAAAAATGTTCAGCATAAATTTTTTTCTAGAAAAATTTTCGATATAATTTTTTTTATAAAAAATTTTTCGATATAAATTTTTTATAGAAAATTTTTTTATACAAAGTTTTTTGTAGAAAAATTTTCGATATAAATTTTTCGATATATATTTTTCGATATATATTTTTATAGAAAAATTTTCTTTAAAAATTTTTTACAGAAAAATTTTCTGTATACATTTTTTTTATAAAAAAAATTTTTTATATAAATTTTTTGATAGAAAAATTTTCGATATAAATTTTTTTATAGAAAAATTTTTGATATAAATTTTTTATAGAAAAATTTTAGGTATACGTGTTTTTGTAGAAAAATTCACTACTAATGCAATATTATTAATTTTTTGAAATTCCTTTTTTCATTTTATAAAAATTTAATATTTGGTCAAATTTTCTCAATAAATTCTCATTCCACCTTCATACCTAAAAGTCTGTATTTGATATTTTGTACCATAAAAATTTTAATATTTTTTCTAACCAAACCTAAAAGTGTAAATGCGTATTAGTGAATGTGTGGGAATGTTTTGGTTAAATGTTTATGACTCGTTGTACTATGTCTGTACCTTTATGGTCTACAGCTACATTATAATATTAAATAGATGTTTGAGTATTTAAAGGTGGGCGTACAAAAAAAACCTAACATAAGAGTTTTTCCATCTTATTTCTAACAAGTTTGTTTTTTTTCTAGTTTAAAAAGAGTTGAAAAATATATGAAATAAAAAAAATGAACATGCATACATGTATTTTCTAAAAATAATATTGCAACATACGAATATGTTATTCAGGTGTTTTTGCAGACGACGCGTCGTCTACTGCTTGTTTTATTTTAAATGTTGAGGTTGGGTGACCCAATACAAGGACATTATTCTAAAACACACAACAAAGAAAATCAACGATAAAAATAGCAAAAAATATATTTATGGAAAATTTGTTTAACCGGCATATGTACTTAGATCAAACATATAGTATACTTTGTAATATAATATCGTAGTGTATGTGTATTAGAAATATTTTTGTATATTTTGTTTTAAAAAACTTGAATTAGTTTTTAAATTTTTAAACCATTTTTATCATTTAAATATTATTCAGGATAGAATATATTACAGTACGATCATTAAGCTAATGAAGAAAGATGCTTCTTAGGAATACTATCAACCAGACACAACGAAAAGGATAAGTTTTATTAAAACGGGAAAAATACCCTGTTGCCTAAAAAATAATTCAAAGTCGTAAGAAATATGTGGGAAATAATCTACACCACCACAAAAGGGTAGGATATTTTGTTAGTTGTCAAATACATAGATCGTGTAAAGCTTACAATCGAAGTGCAGATTAAAACTTTTAAGCTACGATAATGAAATTTGGCGATTTGGAATAATCGGTTTATTACCTCAGATAGCTCGCATAGATCATTTTATTTTTAATTTAGGTTTTCTGAATTTCTTTGTACCAGATCGATCGTCAACAATTGGTCGAAATCGATTTATTATTTCAGGTACCACCTATATTAAACTTATTTTGAACAAATCATTTTTTGTATACAAATTTTCGATATTCAATTTTTTATAGAAAAACTTCGATATCAATGAGTTTTTTATATAAATTAAAAGTTTTTTGATTTATGAAAAAAATTGTAATAGATTTTTATTTGATAGAAAACTTTCGACTAAATTTTGTTATAGAAAAATCTATACACATTTTTTTGCATATATTTTATATATACAATTTTTTACAGAAAAATTTTCCATATAAATTTTTTAATAGAAACATTTTCTTCATAAATTTTTTTGATATAAATTTTTTATAGAAAAATTTTCTAAATAAATTTTTATACAAAAATTTTTGATATAAATTTGTTTAAAAAAATGTTGTACAATTTTTTTTATAGAAAAATTTTCTATATGAATTATTTTTAAGAAAAATTTACGATATAAAATTTTCCATATAAATTTTTTTATAGAAAAATTTTAAGTATAATTTTTTTTTTTATAAAAAATTTTCTGTAAAAATTTTTTTAAAGAAAAATTTTCTATATAATTATTTTATAGAAAAATTTAGTATATAAATTTTTTAACAGAAAAATTTTCTATATTAATTTTTATAGAAAAATTTTCTATATAAATTTTCTATATAAATTTGTTTATAGAAAAACATTTTTTTTATAGAAAAATTTTCTGTATAATTTTCTATAGAAAAACTTTCTATATAAATTTTTTCATAGAACAATTTCAATATAAATTTATAGAAAAATTTCCGAAAAATTTTTTATATAAACTTTTTTATAGAAATATTTTCTATATAAATTTAGAGAAATTTTTACAAAACTATTTTTTATACAAAATTTTGTATAGAAAAGTTTTCTATAAGAATTTTTTAATATAATTATTTTTATAGAAAATTTTTCCATATTAATTTTTTAAAGAAAAATTTTTGGTAAAAATTTTTTATAGAAAAATTTTCTATAGAATTTTTTTAGTAGAAAATTTTTTGATATAAAAATTTTTATAGAAATATTTTCCATATTAATTTTTTTATACAAAAATTTTCTATATATTCAGAGAAATTTTTTACCAAAAAAATTTCTATGCTTAATCGTGTATAGAAAAGTTTTCTATATGAATTTGTTTATAAAAAAATTCTCTATATTAATTTCTTTATAGAAAAATTTTCAATATACATTTTTTTTATAGAAACATTTTCGATATTAACTTTTTATAGAAAAATTTTCGGTGTAAATTTTTTATAGAAAAATATTCGAAAGAATTGTTCTTATAGAAAATTTTTTGATATAAATATTTTTATAGAAAAATTTTCCATATTAATTTTTTTTAAAGTAAAATTTTCTATATAAATTTAGAAACAATTTTTACAAAAAAAATTTCTATACAAAATTTTGTATAGAAAAGTTTTTTATATGAATTTGTTTACAGAAGAATATTCTGTATTAATTTTTTTATAGAAAATTTTTCAATATAC
Organism: Stomorhina lunata; assembly: GCA_933228675.1. NCBI lineage: Eukaryota > Metazoa > Arthropoda > Insecta > Diptera > Rhiniidae > Stomorhina > Stomorhina lunata. The sequence goes on along the minus strand of OW121743.1, from coordinate 96,291,474 downwards.
ATTTTTATAGAAAAATTTTCGATAGAATTTATTTTATAAAAAAATTTTTGATATAAATATTTTTATAGATAATTTTTGATATAAATATTTTTATAGAAACATTTTCCATATTACTTTTTTTATTGAAAAATTTTCTGTTTAAATTCGTTAATAAAAAAGATTTTCAATATAAATTTTTTTATAGAAAAATTTTTTCTATAAATTTTTTTGAAGAAAAATTTTCGATATAAACTTTTTTATAGAATATTTTTTGATACAATTTTTTTCAGGCAAATTTTTAAAATAAATTTTTTTACAGAAAAACTTTCAAAGTAAATTTTTTTATAGAAACATTTTCAATATAAATTTTTTTTTAGAAAAATTTTCTAAATAAAGTTTTGTATAGAAAAATTTTCCATATAAATTTTGTTATGAAAAAATTTTCAATATAAATTTTCGATACAATTTTTTTGAGCAAAATTTTCTATATACATTTTTTTGAATAAAAATTTTCGATATAAATTTTTTTATAGAATATTTTTTGATATAATTTTTTTTTTAAATTTTTGAAATAATTTTTTTAATAGAAAAACTTTCAAAGTAAATTTCTTTATAGAAAAATTTTGTATATAAATTTTTTTTATAGAAAAATTTTCTAAATAAATTTTTTTATAGAAAAATTTTTCGTATAAATTTTGTTATGGAAAAATTTTCTTCAATTTTTTTACAGAAAAGTTTTCGATATAGTTTTTTATTGAAAATTTTTTTTGTATAAATTGTTCTATAGAAAAATTTTGTATATACATTTTTTTATAGAAAAATTTTCTATATAAGTTTTTTTAATAGAAAAATTTTCTATATAAATTTGTTTAATAACAAATTTTCTACAAAATTTCTTTATAGAAAAATTTTCGTTTTAAATTTTTTTATTGAAAAATTTTCTATATAAATTGTTTTATAGAAAAATTTTCTGTATAATTTTTTTTACAGAAAAATTTTCTATATAAATTTCTTAATGGAAAAATTTTTATTAAAAAATTTTCTATAGATTTTTTTTATAGAAAAATTTTCGATATACATTTTTTTATTTAAAAATTTTTTGTATAAATTGTTTTAGAGAAAAAATTTCTGTATAAATTTTTTTAAAAGAAAAGTTTTCTATATAAATTTCTTTATGGAAAAATTTTTATTGACAAATTTTCTATATAAATCTTTTTATAGAAAAATTTTTCTATATAATTTTTTTTTAGAAAAATTTCTATATTTTTTTTTTCTTGCAGAAAAACTTTCGATATAAATATTTTTATAGAAACATTTTCAATACAAATTTTTCTATGGAAAATTTTTCTTATAAGCTTTTTTTTTAGAAAAATTTTCGGTATACATTTTTTATTGAAAAATTTTCGATGTATATTTTTTTGTAGAAAAATGTTCGATGTATATAATTTTAATTATGAAAATTGAAAAATATAAAATAAAATAAGTTTTCTATCTCTCCTGCAAAATTTGCTGAAAGTGAGTTAGCATTTTTGCATATTAAGCCGACAACATGATTTATTAAAGTAAAACCAAACAAACAAATTAGTATGTTAAACAAATGCTCTAATAACCGAGTAAATAAGTGATATTTGGTTTTTCAAAATTGATTGCAATTCATCTTATTCCCTTAAGGTTTTACCAAAATAACGCAAAAAAATACCTAATGTTTCTACTGTTTTGTTATTCACATGCTTAGCTCAGTAAAGGAATTCTTTAGATATTATTAAAATTATTTTGTTCATTCGATTTACATTTACGTTACTTTCATTTTGGCGCCAGACTTCCGATGTTAAACACAAGTGCTTAGAGGGAAATCATTGTTGGAGGGGTGGGTTTTGTATTTTTTTATTTGCCTGATTCGTTCTGGTTATTTGAGTCCTAAGGGATCACAAGTGCCACACGGTTAGGTCGTGTGGGTGTTAAAGAAAAGTATAAACAAATGAAGGCAAATGGATAAGGTTACGCAGCTAAAATATATGTATGTAGATTCTTTATACTTTTGCATATCTGTATTTGTAACTACAGAGCATAGCAAACAGACATATTGGGAAATATATACATGTATATTTATATACAATTGGTATATATTACTTATATACCAATAAAGGACTTCATTTTTCAGTTTTCTTTTGTTTTTCTCTCAACGTGCGTGTATCTGTGTATATGTGCGATGTTTTGTGTGTATATTTTTGTATAGCACATGTAATGAATTTTAGATTTCATTTTCAATGAACCAGCAAAAAAGACATTATTACAAAAGACTGTTGTTATTTGAGAAATGAAGCACAAAAAATAAGAAAAACTGCTGATATTTCGTTTTATTTCTTAATGTTTTATTTATACGTTTTATGCATAAAAATATGCCTTTCTTTACGCAGACACTTACATATTCAGACTGGAAAAATAAAATCAGCAACCAGAACAACTGGTAACAACCATTTGATAGGCCCATTACATGTTGCTGCAGGATATTTTTAAACAAAATTCAACTTTTGTATAGACTTCAGTAAAGGAAAAAAAAAACTTCTTATTTGCATATAAAAATCTTGAAACTGTTGTTTTTCTTTATTTAATATTTTCTTTGATTTTCTGATTTTTTTTCTTCAGTTTTTTTTTTCTTCAATTTGGCAATATTGAATACAATGAACCCATTTAACATTAGTGTCTTAACCAGTCAAGCTTTTTATTTTGATGTTATATTTTTTTGTTTTCTTATTTCCCGCATAAAAACAGCCATTTTTAAAAACTATTTAGTCTCTATTCCACTGGAATAAATGAATTTGGTTCATTTTATGGTTATTTTCATTTCTTTCTTTAAGAGCCAAAACTTTGTTTAAGTTGTTTCGTAGTTTTTTCCAACTTCAAAATTTATGCTCTTTTTAGGTTTTGTTTGGTTGCATTATTGCCTTCCTTTTTTTGGTTTATTTCTCTAGATTTTCAGATTTTTTTGATAATGTTCCAGCAGATTAACCATAACTGCGGCATGTTGCGGCTTAATTTGTTGAGCTCATAAACCACGCCTTAATAACCATAGCATCAATTTTAGAAAATAAGACTTTTTTTTAAAGGATTTGTATAGATTTGAAAACCCGGCGGGATATTTTTTGCAAAACTTAAGCCAAAAATATGCTTTTGTCATTATTATATATTAAAAGTTTGTTATGAATTAACCCTTTGGGCACAAGAAATTGTTTTCATAACTATAAAAATGTTTTAAAATTTTAATTTCAATGGAATTTTTTTTAAATTTGGTAAGATTTTTATAGTAATGCAAATTTTTCTAAAATTTGAACAAATTTTAATTTCTACCAAATTTTAATTTCAATGAAAATTTTTAATATTTTTTTTCTATAAAAATTTTTATTTCTATGAATATTTTAACAAATTTTCATTTTTATGAAAATTTTTAAAAATTTTAATTTTTATGAAAATTTTTAGAAATTTTAATTTTTCTGAAAATTTTTAGAAATTTTAATTTCTACACTAAATTTTGATTTCAGCAAATTTTCATTTCCATAAAATTTTTTTTTAAATTTTGATTGCTATAAAAGTTTTAACACATTTTTATTTCTTTGAAAATTTTAATAAATTTTAATTTTTATGAAAATTTTAATAAATTTTAATTTTTATGAAAATTTTAATAAATTTTAATTTTTACACAAAATTTTAATTTAAATGAAAATTTTACCAAATTTTTTATTTCAATTAAAATTTCACTAAATTTTCATTTCCAAGAAAATGTTAACAAATATTTTTTTCTTTTAAAATTTTAACAAATTTTCATTTCTTTGCAAATCTTAAAAAATTTTCCATTTTTTTTTTAAATTTTAACAATTTTTTTTTTTTAAATTTTAAGAAATTCTACTTTTTTTTTTTTTTTGAAAATTATAAGAAATTTCCATTTCTAGAAAATTTTAACACTATTTTATTTCAATGAAAGTTTTAAAAAAATTGTATTTCCATAAAAAATTTTAAAAATTTAAATTAAAATCTAAAAAAATTTTAATAAATTTTAACAAATTTCCATTTCAATAAAAATTTTAACAGATTTTCATTTTACACTAAATTTTAATTTCTATAAAAATTTTCCCAAAAAGAAAATTTTAATGTTTTATAAGAAATTTATATTTCTATGAAAATTTTAACACTATTTGATTTCAATGAAAGTTTCAAAAAATTTTTATTTCCATAAAAAATTTTAAAAATTTAATTTTTTCATTTCTAAAAAAATTTTAATAAATTTTAACAAATTTCCATTTCAATAAATATTTTAACAAATTTTCCCAAATATGAAAAATTTCATTTCTTCAAAAATCTTAAGAAATTTTTACTTCTTTGAAGATTTTAACAAACTTTCATTTCTATGAAAATTTAAAAAATAAATTATTTCTATGAAAATTTATTCCGAATTTAATTTTTTTTGAAAATTTTAACAAATTTTCATTTCTATGAAAATTTTAACAAATTTTTATTATTTTTACATTTTAAGAATTTTTTGTTTCTATGAGAATTTGAACAAATTTTCATTTTTATGGGAATTTTAACAATTTTTATTTCTATGAAAAATTTTACAAATATAATTTTTTTTTTATTTTAACAAACTTTTATTTCTATGAAAATTTAAACTAATTTTGATTATTGGGAAAAGTTTTAAAGTTTTCTTTGGAAATTTTAAGTAATTTTTATTTCTGTGAAAATTTAAATAAATTTTCATTTGTACTTAATTTTAACAATTTTCATTGCAATTTTAAAAAATTTTAATTTTTATAAAATTTTGAACAAATTTGAATTTCTTTGAAAATTATAAGAAATTTTCAGTTTTACACTAAATTTAATTTCAATGAAAATTTAAACAAATTTTAATTTCTATGAGAAATTTTTCAAATTTAAATATTTAAAAAAAATTTCACAAATTTTTTATTTCTATTTTTTTTTCTAGTTTTTTATTAAAACAAATCCGATCTCTATGAAAATTTTAACAAATTTTCAAATCTTTGACCATTCAATAAATATTTGTTTCTTTGAAAATTAAAAAAAAAATTGTATTTTTATGAAAATAAGACCAAATTTTCTGTTTGATTAAAATTTTTATGAAATTTTGAACAAATTTTCATTTCTTTGAAAATTATAAGAAATTTTCAGTTTTGCACAAAATTTTAATTTCTATGAGAAATTTTTTAAATTTAAATAATTAAAAAAAATTTTCAAAAATTTTTTATTTCTATGAAAAATTAAAAAAAAATTCAATTTCTATGAAAATTTTAACAAATTTTCAAATTTTTGATAATTTAAAAAATTTTTGTTTCTTTGAAAATTTTAAAAATTTTTTATTTTTATGAAAATAAGACCAAATTTTCTGTTTGATTAAAATTAAAAAAAAAATACCTTTTGATGAAAATTTTAAGAAATTTTCATTTTGATGAAAATTTTAAGAAATTTTCATTTTGATGAAAATTTTAAGAAATTTTCATTTTGATGAAAATTTTAAGAAATCTTAATTTCTTTAAAAATTCAAAACAAAAAAAATATTTTTAAGAAATTTTCGGAGGATTATCCCCAATTTAAACAAATCGAAAACCTCGCATCATACTTATTTTACAAACAAAACCTTTAAGAATTATGTTCATAAGCCATAAGTAAAATTGTAGATCATCGAATGAACAAAATACAAACAATTTTCAGTTTTCATCTTCCTTCACTTCTGTTACATTAATAAATAAATGTAACAGATTTGGGATCAAATGCGAATATTCTTCTTTTTGAATTTTAGAAAATTTAAAAAAAATTTTAGTTCTATGAAAGTTTAAAAAAATTTTAGTTCCTTAAAATTTTCATTGAAAGTTTTTTCAAATTTAAAATTTCGTAAATTTTTGTCAAATTTTATAAAATTTTGTATTAAAATTTTCTCCAATTTTGTAAAAAATTAATTTTTTTTGTAATATCATAAAATTTTTAAAATTTTTGTATGAAAACTTTCTAAAATTTTGTATAAAATTAAGAACAATTTTTCTAGCATAAATCTCAATTAGAAAAATTTCTAAAATTTCTTCGAAATATCAGGAAATTAAGTGGCTCTGAAAGAGTTAAAATTCAAAGCTTCAATTGTATACAACTGTTTTGTCTGTATGTTTTCGGGTTTAGTTCTGATTTTGAATTACAATTTTATTACTAAATTTAATTTCCAGAAAAATCTAAAATTTTTAATACAAAGTTTTAGGTATAATTTAATACAACTTTCCAAATTAAAAATTTAATTGTAAACTGTAACAAATTTTAGATTAAGTATTAAATTTTGTATCAAAATTTATTTTCTCAAAGAACTGTTTATGATAAAAAATTTAATTTCAAGCTTTTCCCAAATTTATCCCTTAAATTTTGTCAAGTCATAAACAAATTTAAACTCAAAAGCATGAAATTAATCGAAAACATAACTAATTTCATTCCCTTCTTCATGTGCATCAATAACTTTTAATTACTTTCACAAAAGTTTCATTATTTATTTTCTGACAAAAAAAAATGAAAATACGTAAAGAAAAACTCCCAGAATAATTTGAGTGTAAAAAAATTTTCGAAAAATTTTGAAATAAGAAACACCTTTAAGTACTTGTTATCTTGCAAATATCAACAACCAAAAAATTGTCTACATTTCCTGTACATGCTCTCAAAGAAATGAAGCCAAATGAACCAAAGTCAAAAAAAAAAAAGGAAACAGAACAAAAAACAAAGTCATATAATCAGATTTCCCTTTACCCAAATACTCACATATAAAAAAAATATATGATCATGTATAAATTAAGCTAATGAACTGCTATGTACACGATGACATCGGCAACAAACTTTGAAATTTTGTTCAAGACAATGAATATTTCGATAACACAAAATGTAAAAGAAGGATACACATGACTAGATTTTCAAAGCTTACTTTTAGGTGTTAGAGGGGAGAGGTGGTAAAGCTGCTGTGTAAAAAGGAAAACATGTCTCTTGCATTCTTTACGGAAATACCGGTAACAATTCATGTGTTTAAAAGCAAGTAACGAAAAGAACAAATAAGCCTAATGGCATAAGAATTGAACAGTCTACTCCAGCATGAAATAACAAATCAAAGAAAAAATTTTAAGATAATTTTCCATTCCCAAAAAAATCAAAAGAAAAAAGAATTTAATTTTACAGACAACAGCTGATGTTAACAAAAAAAAAAATAAAATTTATAATAATTTTGTAAAAGGAAATAAGCAAAAGAAAATATGACAACAATAACAAGGACAGGTTACAAAATTATTTTTTGAAAATATCGAACAAATATGTTACCTAATACAATACAAATTCCTTTGAATCCAAAAAAAAATGTCCTTATGTATCCTTTTAAGTATATATTGTACACATGTAAAGTAAATGTATTTGTTATAGGTTTTTGTAATTTCTTTTTGTACAGACAGTTATTTTTTCAAGCCATATTTGGTATAACCAGCACCATGTGTTTTGGATCATTAAAAAGTTTTCAAAGACACATAATTTTTTGGGGGAAATATATAAAATATGTATAATATGTTTACATGAAAATTTGTATATGTTTAAAGTGAAAACTGCATTAATTTTTATTTTTTAATGATGAAGTCTAGTTTGGAATTAAGTAAAATTAAATCTAAGGTAAACAATTTGAAGATAAAACTAGGGAGAAGGGATTTTAAGTGGCCGACATATACCATTACATAACCCTAGACTGCGAAGGCTATTTTATGTATTTTGCAAATACTGGCCGTTTATTGGTCGATGTACTTAGAGCAAGAGTCACTAAGCTCATCTATATGGGATTGCGGATTGATTTTTTACATTCGTATTCTAGGGTTAATAGCTTCTAACAATAGAATTTATGTGTCATAGTTTTTTTTTTTTTTCTTAAACTGACAATTACAAATTGCGAAAACACGTATAAAAGTTTGGCTTTATTAGAAAACAAAGTCTTATTAGTCAATAAAACCCAACTTGATCTACGGTCAACTTTTTTGGGGGTTAGATTTTACTAAAGTTTATATTCTAAAGTTTTAAAGTGAAAAATTAAAATAATAATTAAGTTCAAAATATGGAAAGATAATAAGCAATTGATTTATAGTAAACACATGTGCAGCGATTATGGTACATTTGAAATTGTTAAATGAAATATTTATAAAGAAAAATTTTATAATTTTATTTGTTTCCTTATAAAAATTTTTTAAAAAAGATTTTTTTTAAATGTTTATAAGGAAATTTTCTATAAAAAAAGTTTACAACGAAAATTTTCTATAAAAAATTTTTATACTGAAAATTTTCTATAGAAAAATTTTATACCCAAAATTTTCTAAAGAAAAATTTTGTATCGGAGTTTTTATATAGAAAAATTTTGTACCCAACTTTTTCTGTTAAAATTTTTTTTTTTCTAAAACAAATTTATACAAAAAATATTCTATAAAATATTTTTCTATCGACAATTTTCTATAAAAATTTTTAAACCGAAAATTTACTATAAAAAATTTTATTCCGAAAAAATTTCTAGAAAAACATTTTATAACGAAAATTTTCTATAACAAATTTTTCTACCGAAAATTTTCTATAACAAATTTTTTATACCGAAAATTTTTATACCGAAAATTATCTACAAAAAATTTTTATACCTAAAATTTTCTATAAAAAATTTTTATAAAACTAATTTATACAAAAATTGTCTATAAAATATTTTTCTATGGAAAATTTTCTATAAAACTTTTTATACCGAAAATTTACTATAAAAAATTTTATACCGAAAAAATTTCTAGAAAAAAAAATTTATATAATTTTCTATAAAAAAATTTTATACCGAAAATTTTCTATAAAAAATGTTTTTACCGAAAATTATATATAAAAAATTTTTATACCGAAAATTTTCTATAAAAAATTTTTATACCGAAAATTTTCTGTAAAAAAATTTTTATACCTAAAATTTTTATAAAACTAATTTATACAAAAATTGTCTATAAAATATTTTTCTATGGAAAATTTTCTATAAAACTTTTTATACCGAAAATTTACTATAAAAAATTTTATACCGAAAAAATTTCTAGAAAAAAATTTTATATAATTTTCTATAAAAAAATTTTATACCGAAAATTTTCTATAAAAAATGTTTTTACCGAAAATTATATATAAAAAATTTTTATACCGAAAATTTTTATACCGAAAATTTTCTGTAAAAATTTTTATACCGAAAATTTTCTATAAAAATTTTTATACCGAAAATTTTCTATAAAAAATTGTTATACCGAAAATTTTCTATAAAAAATGTTTATGCCGAAAATTTTCTATAAAAAATGTTTATACCGAAAATTTTCTATAAAATATTTTTATACCGAAAATTTTCTATAAAAATTTTTATACCGAAAATTTTCTATAAAAAGTTTTTAAGCCGAAAATTTTCTATAAATGATTTTTATACCAAAAATTTTCTATAAAAAACTTTTATACCGAAAATTTTCAATAAAAAATGTTTATACCAAAAATTTTTTATAAAAAATTTTCTTACCGAAAATTTTCTATAAAAAATTTTTATACCGAAAATTTTCTATAAAAAATGTTTATACCGGAAATTTTCTATAAAAAATTTTTATACCGGAAATTTTCTATAAAAAATTTTTATACCGAAAATTTTCTATAAAAAATTTGTGTACCGAAAATTTTCTATTAAAAATGTTTACACCGAAAATTTTCTATAAAAAATTTGTATACCGAAAATTTTCTATAAAAAATTTTATACTGAAAATTTTCTCTAAAATATTTTTATACCGAAAATTTTCTATAAAAAATTTTTGTACCGAAAATTTTCTATAAAAAATTTTTATACCCAAAATTTTCTATAAAAAATTTTTATTCCCAAAATTTTCTCTAAAAAATTTTTATACCGAAAATTTTCTATAAAATATTTTTCTATCGAAAATTTTCTATAAAAATTTTTATACCGAAAATTTACTATAAAAAATTTTATACCGAAAAAATTTCTATAAAAAATTTTTATATCGAAAATTTTCTATAAAAAATTTTTATACCGACAATTTTCTACAAAAAATTTTTATATCGAAAATTTTCTATAAAAAATTTTTATACCAAAAATTTTCTATAAAAAATTTCTTAACAAATTTTATAACGAAAATTTACTAAAAAAATTTTAATACCGAAAATTTTTTATAAAAATGTTTATAACGAAAATTTTCTATAACAAATTTTCGTACTGAAAATTTTCTGAATACATTTTTATACCGTAAGTTTTCTATACAAAAAATTTCATACGGAAAATTTTTTTCGAAATTGGAAATGGTAAAGGTTCAGTACGAGTTCGAAAATTTTTGATTTGACTCAAATATCAATATTTTTGTTTTATTTTCAAAACCGCGTAAATTCGAATTCGCATAAGCCGAGTACTGCGTAAACCAAGGTACAGGAGTACTATGACATTGAAATTAGAAGATTTCTGTGAGAGGAAGACAAAAAATTCTAATTTTTATATATTTTATTTATAAGCTTTACATTGGCAAACAAGTGGACAGCTAAATTTACAAATGGTGGATGCATTTTAGAAATTTTTTTAAAAAATTTACTAATTTTTCATACAAATTTTTACTAATTTTTAATTGTAAAATTTTGATAGAGAACTTTGGAACTTTTCTTAAAAAATTTTAGGAATTTTTCTCAATTTTATCAATTCTTCTAAAAAAAAATTGTTTGATTTTAACTTACAAAATTTTATGTATTTTCTTAGAAACGTTAAAATTTTTAATGTATTCTTTTACTTTTTAAAACAATTTTCCACTTGTCTGAGTTTTTCTACTCATATCCTTTTTTTGTTATATAAGTCTTTGGAATTGTATAGTTGACATTAGAATTTTTTTCACATAAAAATTTCCTACTTGTACTTGAAATGTGTGATAAGCATTTCTCTTTGGGGATTTATAGTTTCTTTACATTTTTATCATTATGTATAAAAAAGAAAGTGGTCACTTTTGGTTTTTTGTTATTTTAAATATATGTTATGGCTCTTGCCCTTTTCTTTTATTTTAGAAAAAGTATAAAATCAAACATCTTTCAATTTGAATGGGAAAAAAATCCCATAAAATCTTAGGAGTAATTTAAAAAAAAACATAGTTTTTCTTTCTTTAAGGCCATATTTTTCTTTTATTTTCAGATAATTTTTCTTTTCTTGGTTTAACATAAAATGTTTGTTTCAAACTGATAACAGATAAATGCTTGTTAGTGTTAGTTAGGTTCATAATATATATGTGTTAACTTTTACTCCTCCTTTTTAACACACATGCATGTTTAGCATATGTTTTTGTGTTTGTTGATAACAGGCCATAACTCTTGGTATTTGTCTTAAGGAAAACGCAAATTATTTTTGAAAAATGTCTGACATTTTGCGAAGATATAATTTGTATGATTTTAGTTTTAGTTTTTAGAAATATTATTAACAAGACTTAATAAATTACGGTAAGGGCTTCAAGGGCATTTGGTTTGTTGAAGTAAAAAGACGATTACTTCTTATATACAATTACTTTTCATTACAAATTTTTTTCTTTAAATTGTTATGTCGGGATGTTTTGAGAAATGTTAGACTTAGAATTACTTTTTGGGTGAATTTGTTTAATCTATAATCGAAAATTCGGGGCAAACGGGCAATAATTTATATCTAGCTCCTAAATCAGACTGTGTACTTTAACATTTTTGATATGTGATTAACTTTTGAGAGATTTTTTGTCTGTTTGTGTGTCGTAAAAAGACCCTAAATTTAAAATTCTATGCATACGATTTTTTTTAATTTTTTTTTTAAATTACAGATTTTCACAGATTTTATCATAACTTGGGAATGGCTTATCTAAATTCGTTGAAAGAAACACCCGAATATTTACTACAAAATTTTCTTTAAGCCTTGATATGAATATTCTGAATCCTTATAAAATTCTATGACAATTGACCGATGTCCGTCTGTCTGTCCATATGTCTGTCTGTTGTCGGTATGATAAAATCTTAATTAAAGGAAAATTGAAATGCAAATTCTTCATTTCTTGGAAAATTTTGGTACTGAAATGAGGCAAAATCGGTTCACATTTGACCATAGCTCCCATATAACCTCGTCTAGGCTAATCGCTTATTTGCTAATAAATGAAGAGCTATGATGATAGAATTTGGTATATATAAGTTTTACGTAAGTACTAGGCAGCATATAAAATTTCATTGAAATCGGTTCACATTTATCCATAGCTCCCATATTAAAAACTTACAGAAACAGCGTAAAGTTCGCCTTAAATACACTTAAATATCTATAAATGATAAACTGTAATAGCTTTGGCAACTAAACTTAGCACAAGGTAGTCTTATATCAATGCCAGCTAGTGTGTGAGATTTTGTCACAATCGGTCACCATTTGACCATACCTGACATATAAAAAACAAACGGAAACACAAAAATACAAATGGAAAAGGGGGTTTATAGGGTTTATAAAGCACAATAGCGCCTTTACGAAAATAGCTAAAATATTTTACTGCAAAATTTTTCGATAAAAATATTTTTATATCAAAAAAATTTCAAATCTTCTATAGAAACATTTTTGAAAATCAAATTTTGTATAAGAAATTTTTGACTGAAAAATTTTCTAAAGAAAAATTTTTGATAAAAAAAAATGTCTATAGAAAAATTTTTAATAAAGAAATTTTCTATAGAAAAATGTTAAAAAAAATTTCTATACAAAAATTTTTGATCAAAAAAAATTTTCTTTAAAAAATTTTTGATAAAAAATTTTCTATACAAAAATTTTCGATAAAAATTTTTGATAAAAGATTTTCCATAGACAAATTTTTGATAAAAAAATTTTCTATAGAAACATTTTTGATAAAAAAAAAATTTATAGAAAAATTTTTGATAAAAAAATTTTTGTAAAATAATTTTTGATAAAAAATTTTTTATAGAAAAATTTTTGATAAAAAAATTTTTGTAAGAAAATTTTCTATAAAAAAATTACTATAGCAATTTTTTTGATAAAAAAAATTTCTACAGAAAAATTTTTGATAGAAAAATTTTCCATAAAAAAATTTTTGATAAAAAATTTTCCATAGAAAAATTTTTGATAAAAAATTTTCCATAGAAAAATTTTTGATAAAAAAATTTTAATGGAAAAATTTTTGTTAAAAAATTTTTTTAAGAAAAATTTTAATAAAAAAAATTTGGTCTGAAAAATTTTTGTAAGAAAATTTTCTTTAGAAAAATTTTTGATAAAAAAATTCTTGATAAAAAAATTTTGAATAAAAAAAATGTTCTATAGAAAAATTTTTGGTAAAAAAATTTTCTAATAAAAACATTTTCTATAGAAAAATTGTTGATAAAAAAATTTTCTATAGAAAAATTTTTGATAAAAAATTTGCCACAGAAAAGGTTTTGGTAAAAAAAATTTTATAGAAAAATTTTTGATGAAACAATTTTCTATAGAAACATTTTTGTAAGAAAATTTTCTATAGAAAAATTTTTGATAAACAAATTTTCTATAGAAAAATTTTTGATAAAAGAAATTTCTGTAGAAAAATTTTTGATGAAAAATTTTTCATAAAAAAATTTTTGATAAAAAATTTTTCATAAAAAAATTTTTGATAAAAAATTTTTCATAGAAAAATTTTTGATAAAAAATTTTTCATAGAAAAATTTTTGATAAAAAATTTTTCATAGAAAAATTTTTGATAAAAAATTTTTCATAGAAAAATTTTTGATAAAAAAATGTTTGTAAGAAAATTTTCTATAGAAAAATTTTTGATAAAAAAATTTCTATAGAAAAAATTTTTGATAAAAAAATTTTTTATATAAAAATTTATATAAAAATTTGTTAAAAAATTTTCTATAAAAAAATTTTTATAAAAAAAAATTTCTATAGAAAAATGTTTCTTAAAAAAATTTCTATAGAAAAATTTCCGATAAAAAAAATTTCTATAGAAAAATTTTTGATAAAAAACTTTCTATAGAAAAATTTTTTTTATAAAAAAATTTTCTATAGAAATATTTTTGTAAGAAAATAGAAAAATTGTTGATGAAATATTTAACTAAAAACTTTTTAAACTTTTTCTTTTTAAAAAGTTAGAACTACACATTGAAAAATAATACCTATTTTAGTTAAAAGAATATAGGCCGACTGTTTTTTTTTTTGTTCCGTTCTCTTTGCGCCGACCCGTATTAATGAGACTAGACATTGCTACTCAATTCATTTACTTTTTTCTTAACAAAGTCTATTTATGAATGAATTTTCAGGAAATCTGGTTTATTTTATTTAAAACACTCACAGTTTTGTGGCCATGCAATAAAAATTGTATATTTTTATTTTCTTCGATTTTTTATGAATTTTTAAAAAATAAAAAAATTGAAATTTAAAGAAAAAAAAAATTACACTGAAGTGCTTATAACTCCGAATCTGTTAAGCATATCAAAAAACGATTTTAAAAGCACCTTAAGATATTTGTATTTGTTATTATATTCTGTATTTTTTAACAAAAACGAACAAACCGTTTTAAAGTTATGATAAAATTAATGGATCAGACTCTTGAAAAATGGCATATGAAAAAATTGTCTTTGCAAGGCTTAAAAAAAATTTTGTGCTGAATCAGCCGGTGTTGCCTTCAACGAATTTTGAGAAGCCGTTCCCAAGATGTGATAAAATTAGTGAAATGACCGCTGTGAAAATCCTTAATTTGAGAAAAAAAAAAATTAAGAAAAAATCGTATATGTATATAGAATTTAAATTTTGGGTGTTTTTGTACTTAGGGGCCATAAAACTTCGAAATTTAACAGTCAAACTTCAGAGTAATCTTTCTTGTTGACCAGCTTAATAGAAATACTAAGATTTCTTCATAATTCGTCTATTAATTTGCCCAGAATTTAATATAAAGAAATTGAATATGAAGCGCTATTGCTGATATTTAAAAACCTTTTATTTTAATAGAACTTCTTCAAGAATTTAAGTATCTATTTAAAATACATTTTAAATAAATAGTTTATTCTCTTTTATGAAAAACTTCCTCAACCCACCGACAAAGAACTACTTAACAAATTGATAGAGGAGAAAAAAATGCTTAAAAAGAAAGAAAAAAGAAATAACTAAAGATGAAAAATATACATTAGAGTTTGTATTCACTATTTCCACTAATACTCTGGTACATAAAAATTCTTTTACCACCTTTTTACAAGTAGATACTTTAAATAATTTATCACTACATCTGCCTTTATAAATTCCCCAAACGTTTGTATCCATCCTGCCGCCTGGAAGTCCGTCCAACCGCCCCTTCCTTTCATCTTGCCCCGCTCCTCAACAACATTCGTTGTCAAACTGTTGAAATGTAGCAGCAGCATTCGTTTATCTGCACAAATACTTAAAAATGTCAAAATAAAATGAATGATATTAAAATAATTTTTCATACAAGTCCTAGCAATTTTGCAGCATTTCGTTTTTTATATACCGCTACCAACTTGCATTGAAAAATTGGCAGAACAAGAAGAAAAAAACGTGTAAAAAATTATATAAAATATTCAAGAATGAAAAAAATGTTAAGAGAAAAATAGAATCCGTAAAAACTAATATCAAAGTGTCTGTAAATATAATTTTTCTTTTCTAAATGCCAGCCAAACAGCTACTAACTTAACGTATCCAGAATCCCCACCCTCAAACTCCCTTTCATGCCCCTCCTAGTCCTGGCCCAAAAACACAAACCTTCTATTGAAATTGAATAACAACATGAATGATGAAAATGGGAAAAAATGTTTGAGCTGAAAAAAAATATAACTAAAAACTATAGCACTTACATAAGAGTTCCATAACCTTTAAAATGAGTATGAGGCTTTCTAGGATAGTACCGGGAACAGGCAAAGTACAAAGAGGAAGCAACAAAAAAACAGCAGCTTTGAATAAATAGCACAAAAATTAAAAAAGCCATATCTATATATAGGGATGTATAAAAAGAAAACTATTTCGAAAAATATAAAAGCAAACCATTTGTAACAACACTAACATACGTCTAAATATAATGGCCATTTATACTTTAAGGCATGTTGCAACAAAGATGAAACAACATAGAAAAAAAAAACAAAAAAAGCTTACAAAAGCCAATAAAAGAGAGCGAGAGAGAACCAGAGCATCTAGTATATTTCTTTGAATACCTAATAATGCCTGACCAATCTAGGTCTTGCAACCAAACAGACTGCCTGCCGCAAGATTCAACAACCTCAAAAAATGTTTGATACTTTTAGAAGGCTATTGCAATTTAACATCTCTATTCACAAAAAAGAAAATCTTTTAAATTGTGTATAAAATTTATCAGTCTTTAGAAAACCCGAGGCTAAATTTGTCCATTCTCTGTTAAATGTTAAGGCATAATAAGAACGTGGCTGTTTTTCTCGAGCTACCGTTACCGCCAGCTATTCCACTGATAAAAGTCAAGTTTGAGGCTGACATTCACATATGCCTTGCATATATTAGTTATTTAAATATTTGACTTATTGCAGGATATGGTAAGTTATGAAGCGTTAAATGTAAATGACAACGCACTTTGGTTTGAAGGAAATTGTATTGCCTGAGGAACCGGAAATTTATGTACATGGTTCAGGGCTAAGTAGCCTACATTTTGTTATATATGTATGTATCTATTTATGTTGTGGTTTATGAAAAGATATATAAATAGAAATTTGTTTAACGATTTTACTGTATCCTTTCATATGCTTATAGGCATGGAAGAACATTAATGTGCAATTAAATAAATTTATTAAGTTTCTTAAAAAGTTATCAACAAATGCTACAATATCTGAAAAGGAGTATTTGGCAAAGATTTTAGCTGAAAATTTTTGAAATCATTGCAAAGGAAAAGTGACTTAAGAATTTTCATTGATAACTCCCAACTATGCAAGTTAGCAATGCCGATTAATTTCTCTTGATCACGGGTCGGCGAAAAGAGAATAAAACATAGAAGTAGTCGGCAGAGTTGCCGTTTTTTATACTTTCAACTAAAATAGGTATTCAATGTGTACTTTTATAGACAATTTTTTTTATCAAAAATGTTTCTATAGAAAATGTTTTTATCAAAAATGTTTCTATAGAAAATGTTTTTATCAAAAATTTTTCTATAGAAAATGTTTTTATTAAACATTTTTCTGTAGAAAATTTTTTTTATCAAAAATTTTTCTATAGACAATTTTTCATCAGAAATTTTTATCAAAAATTTTTCTATAGAAAATTTTTTTATCAAAAATTTTTCTATAAAAAATTTTTTTATCAAAAATTTTTCTATAGAAAATTTTTTTATCAAAAATTTTTCTATAGAAAATTGTTTTATCAATAATATTTCTATACAAAATTTTTTTATCAAAAATTTTTTTATAGAAAATTTTTTTATCAATAATTTTTTTATAGAAATTTTTTTTATCAATAATTTTTTTTATCAAAAATTTTTCTATACAAAAAGTTTTCTATAGGCAAAAAAATTTTTTCTATAGAAAATTTTTTTTATCAAAAATTTTTCTGTGGAAATTTTTTTTGTCAAAAATTTTTTTATCAAAAATTTTTCTATAGAAAATTTTTTTATCAAAAATTTGTCTATATAAAATTTTTTTATCAAAAATTTTTCTATAGAATTTGTTTTTTTTCAAAAAGAATGACTATTCGCATTTGATCCCAAATCTGTTACATTTATTCATTAATGTAACAGACCAATTTATTGATAAAAAGACAATATAGAAAAACTGTTATACAAAAATATTATGTATAGGATAACTGTTATACGAAAGTATTCTCTATGAAATAACTGTTATACAAAAGTAATCTCTGTATTATAACTGTTATACAGAAGTATTCTCTATAGAATAACTGCTATACAGAAGTATTATCTATAGGATAACTGTTATACAAAAGTATTTTCTATGGAATAATTGTTATACAAAAGTATTCTCTATATGATAACTGTAATACAAATATGTTCTCTAAAAGATAACTTTATTGCAAAAGTATTCTCAATAGGATAACTGTTATACGAAAGTATTCTGTATAGGATAACTTTTATACGAAAGTATTATCTATATGATAACTGTTATACAAAAGTGTTCTCTATAGGATAACTGTTTTACAAAAGTATTCTCTATGGAATAACTGTTATACAAAAGTTTTCTCTTTATGATAACTATTATACGAAAGTATTATCTCTCTGATAAATGTTATACAAAAGTAATCTCTGTGTGATAACTGTTATACAGAAGTATTCTCTATAGGTTAACAAAGGCAGTCTCTGCAGAATAAGTGTTTTACAGTTATAAAATTTTATATTTTTTTTTCCTTTTTTATAGGATATTTTAAAAAAGGCATATTTTTAAAATTTCCCATAAAAATGAAAAATTTTTAAAATATCCTAAACAAATGGGAATTTTTTTAAATTTTCTATAAAATTGGGATATTTTTCAAAATTTCTTTAGAAATCGATTATTATGAAAATTTCCTATCCAAATGAAAAATTTTGAAAATTTGTATTTTTAATAAGAAATTTTGAATTTTAAAAATTTTTCATTTTTTTTAGGAAATTTTAAAAATTTTATTTGGATAAAAAATTTTCAAAATCTCCCATTTTTATGGAAAATATTTAAAATTTTACATTTTTATGGAAAATTTTTAAAATTTTGCATTTTTATGAAAAATTTTTAAAATTTCCATTTTTATAAGAAATTTTCAAAATTTCTCATTTCTCTGGAAAACTTTCCAAACTACCATTTTTATGAAAAATTTCACAAAATAACGGTTTGAAAGTGCAAAGAAATGTAATCCGGAACTTTGTTGCCACGATACTATTATTTTTGTAAACATTGTGTAAAACAAACGTAACCGAGAAAATTACTAATATTTTTTTCGTAAAATAATTTTTCTATAAAAAAAAATTGTTCATACCAAAATTTTTCAATAGAAAAATTTTCTATAAAAATATTTTTCTACAGAAAAATTTTCTATAAAAGTATTTTTCAATAAAAAATTTTCGAGAAAAATATTTTTCTAAAGAAAAATTTTCAAAGAAATATTTTTCTATAGAAAAATTTTCGATAGAAATATTTTTCTATAGAAAAATTTTTTCTATTGAAAAATAGAAATTCTTTCTATAGAAAAATATAAATTTTTTCTATAAAAAATAGAAAGCAAATCATAAAAATATTTTCGATAAAAATATTTTTCTATAAAAAATGTTCGATAGAAATATTTTACTATACAAAAATTTTCCATGTTTTTGCTATAGAAAAATTTTTGATAAAAATATTTTTCTATAGAAAAATTTTCTATTAAAATATTTTTCTATAGAAAAATTTTCTATTAAAATATTTTTCTATAGAAAAATTTTCTATTAAAATGTTTTTCTATAAAAAAATTTTCGATAAAAATATTTTTCTATTTTTTCTATAGAAATTTATTAAAATATTTTTCTTTAAAAAATTTTTGATAAAAATATTTTTCTGTTTTTTCTATAGAAAAATAGAAATTCTTTCTATCGAAAAATAGAAATTTTTTCTATAAAAGATAGAAAAAAAAATCATAAAAATATTTTTCTATTTAACACTTTCCGATAAAAAATATTTTTCTATAAAAAGTGTTCGTTAGAAATATTCTTCAATAGAAAAATTTTCCATAAAAATATTTTGCTATAGTAAAATTTTCGATTAAAATATTTTTCTGTACAAAAATTTTCGATTTAAATATATAAAAAAATGCAATAGACAACTTTTTCTTTTTAAAACATCAGAACTACAGATTGAAAAAATACAAATTTCACTTATAAGTATAAAAAATGGCAACTCTCTCTGATTGCAAGTTCTGTATTCCTAGTTTCACTACAATTTCCTAATTTTTATTATATTATATTTTATTAAAACAAAAGTTCTGAACTGACATTTTGGCAATATAAATATAAGCAAATAAAAATCTAAAAGTATTTGAAGTCAAAACTAAAACCATTGCCAATTGATATAGATTGTAATTTTGTTTTTCGTATCATTATTTATATATATATCCATTTATTTGGCAAAGTGCAATATACCCATGTAGCTCCAAATCATATGTAATGCATAAAACATGCAATATTATGATGATGTTGAATGGAAACACAAATAACAAATTTTGTTGTCTAGAGAAAGGGAAAAATGTCGAATATAGGATATTTTTTAATATCGTTGGGAAACATAAAATTGCTTATATAATCGTATGTATATTTTGGGAAATAATATTTTAAATATTTTAACAGAAAATATTGAATATTTTGAAATAGAAGACAGGTTTTTCCTTAAATGGCTAGCATTGATAAAGGTATAACAAAAATATACACAGATGATTTAAGAAATCAACAAATTCTAAGTTATTCTACAGGTTAAACAATATTGCAAATTTTGTTTCTATATTTAAAATTTCAGTATCAGAATTGGCTTTATTAATTTACCTTAACTGTTTATAGGACTTAAGTTATCTTCTTACCTGCAAATAAATAAAAATTTAATATTTAATAAATTGAAATCATATAAAATTTATAATCTACAATTAGAATTCTAGAAATATTTAGTAATATTTGGTTCAGCTGAACAATTTAACTAATACAAAAACAAATATAATCCCAAAGTATAACATATTAAAGAAAAATTCCAATACACATGTAAAAATATTAAAGCCTAAGCTTTAATAATTATTTCCTTTCAAATCCAAAAAAGCCTCCCCCTTATAATCAATACAAATAAATCTTTAACATACATAAATATTTTTGTTAAACTTGCCGAAACAAAAATTAAAATAAATAGATTACACAACATTTTTTCTAAGCTATTTACAAATGTTTTCATAGTCATTTTCAACTATTTACTACCCACTACTTTATCATTTCCATTACTCCTTATTACTATAATCCTTAGAATCTAATATACTAAATGTTTTAGTTTCTAAAGATATTCTTCAAACATTTAGTATGAAATAACTATGAATGACTTGGTTGGATGGATGGATGAATGAATCATTGACTGACTAAAGAATGTATTGTTGCCAATACTAAAAATAATAAATCTTTTCCAAGTATATTTTTTTACCTAAAGACTAGATTTTATTTTTTAACAACATTAAGTATTAAAGCCGTTCTTGTATATTTATTCATGCCTTGGTCAGAAAATTGGCATATGTGAATTTTCTGGCTTAACTTGTATACGACCAATTCAATGACTGTTTCATAATCGGTCAGCCTATACTACAAAAGTGATTAAAAACAAGTAAGTGCTATAGTCGGTCAAGCCCTTCACCATTGAGGTCACATATCAGTTTTCGTTTATAAGAAGACAAATATTTGCTAAATTTTTTCATCATACAAACATTTTCTCAAGACTAATATATTAAAGCTTTTTTCGTTATGTCACTTAAAGGGTCAAATGTGGAACAATTATGTCGGAATTTAGCAAATGGCTTACAGTTTTTACACAAATTATGTATGCAAAAAATAAACTTAAAGTTGTCGTTATCTTCAGACTTACGAGCGTTTTAGTGATTTTTGTCTCAATTCCGGGAATTGGGGCCTTTGAAAGGTACCATAAATAATAGACCGATTTTGACAAATTTCAACAAAATCACTTGAGCCAAATTTCATTAAATTCCCTGTAGAAATGCGACCTCTTCTTTGATTACATGGTTTACATTGGGGTCCAGCCAGCCAGCCGTCCAGAAAGACGAACGGACGGACTGGCATCGCTAAATCGACTCAGATAGTGATTCTAAGTCTATTGGAATACTAAAAGGTGGGTCTTAAACAAATATTTCTATGCGGTACATACATTGTCACAAACTTATAATACCCTTTCCACATATGGTAGTGAAGGGTTTAAAAATAGTAACGTTATATCTTTGAAACCAAACGGAGTAAATGCTAAATTTTTATTATGTTCAGTTTAACTTAAAAGCCTTTAATATATGTATGTATAATAATATAATCGCCTCATTCGATATCAATCGATAATTTATATTTTAAAGCAAATATTGTGTAACATACCTTAGGGACTTTCGAAATAATTTATTTTGCAAAAAGTTTAAAACAATTTGTCATCCGTTTGTTTGTCAAAATATTTAGTTTAAATAAAATTCATTCACTATCATTTAACTTTTTGCAAATAAATTGTAATGTGGTGAATCTTATAAATTGTATGTTATTTAGACATTCCTAAAAGTATGCTACACAAATGTTTCTGAAATATTTTACATTTCGAAAGATATCAAAAGCGGCGATTTGGCTCCTGAAGTTAATAAATGTTAAGACTTCACAATAAAAATAATATTGTGTATTATGCTCTCAAAAGTTGTTCAAAACACTTAGGTCATATTGCAGATTAGCAAAGTTATGTATCTTTTCGAAGGAATTGGTCAAACTTCTGTAAATAAATACACAATAAATTACTTGTATTTATTTCTGGAAAGTAAAAATTGCATCTGGGAAATGAGGAACAGAAAAAAGAGATCCTTTAAAGAAAATTAAATTATAAATGCTAAAAGCTAAGACAAATAAATAGCGTTACAAAATTTGAAAATATTTCTTCAAGAAAATAGCAATAAAATTACTAATGCACAATGGGTAAGTGCAAAAATATCACTCAGTAAAATTAATAATAATAAACAGTGATAGACTCTTGCTGTTATAGAAAATTTTTTTATCAAAAATTTATCTATAGAAAATTTTTTTTAACAAAAATTTGACTATAGAAAATTTTTTTATCAAAAATTTCTCTAAACAAAATTTTTTATCAAAAATTTTTATATATTTGGGGTTTATATTACTCAAGAGGCTGACGATTGAGTGAAACTTACATGTATTTTGTTATTGTTACAATAACAAAACACATGTAAATTTCACTCAATCGACAGCCGCTTGATTTATATAAACCCCATAACGACAATTTGTTTATAAAAGTTTTTTTATAGAAAATATTTTTATCAAAATTTTTTACTTAATTTTGTATATAAAATTTTTCTATAGAAAATTTTTTGATCTAAAATTTGTCTATAGAAAATTTTTTTATTAAAAATTTTCTGGTCAAAAATTTTTTTATCAAAAATTTTCTGATCACTTTTTTTTCAAAAATTTTTCTAGTGAAAAATGTATTTATCGAAAATTTTTCTATAGAAAAATTTTATTGTAAAAAATTTTCTATAGAAAGTTTTTTATCAAAAATTTTTGCATAGAATATTTTTTTTATCAAAAGAAATTTTTTGATAAAAAGATTTTTCTATAAATATAATATTGATAAAATTTTCTTTTTTTTTTAGAAAAATTGTTGATAAAAAAATTTTCTATGGAAAAAATTTTCTATAGAAAAATTTCCATAGAAAAATTTTTTATAGAAAATTTTTTATCAAAAATTTTTCTATAGAAAATTATAAAAAATTAGATAAAAAATTTTTTTTAGATTTTTTTTTTAACAATTTGTCTATAGAAGATTTTATTATTAAAAATAATTCTGTAGAAAAATTTTTTTATCAACATTTTTTCTAAAAAAAAAGAAAATTTTATCAATATTATATTTATAGAAAAATCTTTTTATCAAAAAATTTCTATAGAAAAAATTTTTTTTATCAAAAATTTTCTTTTGAAAAGTGTTTTTATCAAAATTTTTCTATAAAAAAATGTTTCTATGGAAATTTTTTTTATCAAAAATTTTTCCAGAGAAAATTTTCCTATACAGAACTGTTTTATCAAACATTTTTAGACACAAAATTCTTTTATTCATAATTTGTCTATAGAACATTTTTTTATCAAAAATTTGTCTGTCGTTAATTATTTAATTCAAAAATTTTTCTATAAAAAGTTTTTTACCAAAAATTTTTCTACCGGAAATTTTTTTTATAAAAATTTGTCTATAGAAAATTTTAGATCACAAATTTTGTACGGAAAAATTCTTTATAAAAAATTTTTCTATAGAAAATTTTTTATCAAAAATTTGTCCATAGAAATTTTTTTTTATCAAAAATTGTTTTATAGAAAATGTGGGAGGTGAAGGAAGATGAAAACTAAAGAATACTCCTACTGATGAGATGGCCTAACCTAGGAATTGGTTTCTCCGCAAATATTTTTTGGCTTTTATTATTAAATTGTCTATTACATTAATAAATAAATGTAAAATAATGCGAATTCAATTTCTTTTTTGAGGATATATTTTTATCAAAATTTTTCTGTATAAATTTTTTTTATCAGAATTTTTTACCAAGTTTTTTTGTATAAAATTTTTCTATAGAAGATTTTTTGATCAAAATTTTTTGAAATTTTTCAAAAACTTTTCTACAGAAAATTTATAGAAAATTTTTTATCAAAATTTTTCTATAGAAAATTTTTTATCAAAATTTTTCTATAGAAAATTTTTTATCAAAATTTTTCTATAGAAAATTTTTTATCAAAATTTTTCTATAGAAAATTTTTTATCAAAATTTTTCTATAGAAAATTTTTTATCAAAATTTTTCTATAGAAAATTTTCTATCAACATTTTTCTATAGAAAATTTTTTTATCAAAATTTTTCTATAGAAAATTTTTTATCAAAATTTTTCTATAGAAAATTTTTTATCAAAATTTTTCTATAGAAAATTTTCTATCAAAATTTTTCTATAGAAAATTTTTTATCAAAATTTTTCTATAGAAAATTTTTTATCAAAATTTTTCTATAGAAAATTTTTTATCAAAATTTTTCTATGGAACATTTTTTATCAAAATTTTTCTATAGAAAATTTTTTATCAAAATTTTTCTATAGAAAATTTTTTATCAAAATTTTTCTATAGAAAATTTTTTATCAAAATTTTTCTATAGAAAATTTTTTATCAAAATTTTTCTATAGAAAATTTTTTATCAAAATTTTTCTATAGAAAATTTTTTATCAAAATTTTTCTATAGACAATTTTTTATCAAAATTTTTCTATAGAAAATTTTTTATCAAAATTTTTCTATAGAAAATTTTTTATCAAAATTTTTCTATAGAAAATTTTTTATCAAAATTTTTCTATAGAAAATTTTTTATCAAAATTTTTCTATAGAAAATTTTTTATCAAAATTTTTCTATAGAAAATTTTTTATCAAAATTTTTCTAAAGAAAATTTTTTATCAAAATTTTTCTAAAGAAAATTTTTTATCAAAATTTTTCTATAGAACATTTTTTATCAAAATTATTCTATAGAAAATTTTTTATCAAAATTATTCTATAGAAAATTTTTTATCAAAATTTTTTTTTTATAGAAAATTTTTTATCAAAATTTTTCTATAGAAAATTTTTTATCAAAATTTTTTTATAAAAAATTTTTTATCAAAATTTTTCTATAAAAATTTTTTTATCAAAATTTTTCTATTAAAAAATATATTTATCGACTTTCGAAAAATATACAAACCGACTTTATTGATATCCAAATCTCAACTGAAAGATTCTAATACTAATTTTCACGAGCTTAATTAATGACATTGATTTTCACGAACTACTAGGAGCCGAAGACTTTTTTCGGCATTGAATAGGACAAAAATTGACATTGAATAGGACAAAAATTAATTATTATTAATTATTAAATAAGCTTTTTAGAACTTTCTAAATATTTAAATGAATTTTTATGATGATAGTTCTATTGGAGGTTCCTAAAATAAAGACCCGATTTGGGCCAAAAAATATATATCCCCAAAATAAGCTTTTTTGTTGCGTCCTGTACGTTGGTCTGAGTGGATTGGTATACTAAAATATGTTGAACTGATATTTGTACGGGTTACAAACATCAGCGCAAACCCCATATATCCATTCTACGTAAGGTGGTAAATGGTATGGAAATCTTCAAGTTCTGTCCCATAGTGCCTTATTTACTGACTACTTATAAATACTATTCATTATGATTATACTATTTAGCACTTTAACAATTATTTATACTAATACAAAACTTCTAGTTTCTGATTTTAAGATATCGTTTTCAATTTTACCAGGATCAAGGACCTCTAAAATATATTTCAACGATTCATATACCACAATGTGCAGATTAGACTTGATTCTGTAAATTGTGCAAAATACTATCACAACCCAAACTTTTCAAACATTTTTATATTTGTTATAATAACAAACGTTTCTTTTGTTGGTTTAGTGAACCACAATAATTGTGTATGAAACATTTGACAACTGAGATTGTAGTAGTAACATCAAAGGATGCCGAGAAAGGATATCTAGGAAAACTAAAAAAACTTAGATAAATGGTAGCAGCAACAGTAAATGTCCAGAGTATAATTTACTTGGTTGTTTGGTGAATAGTCAGAAGGACCAACTTAATGACTGACTGACTGAATAGATTGTGTACTAGTTTTCAAACTACTAACACTATAAACATAGAATATTAGATACACTTACATATTTTGTTTTTATACACACATACAATTATTTTCTCATAGTTTGGTTGTTAGTATAGCAATTTTTATAAAAGGGATGATGAGAATATTGTTGACCATTTAACAAGAAAAAAATCTTTGCAGAAATTATTTGTTTGAGCTACAATAAAATCTGAATTGTTTTGATAGAAACATTTAATACCAGTTGTTGGCCACACTCTCTTTTATTTGTAGTTATTGTTGTTTGTTCTTTTACTGTAAGAAGCGAAGTACAGTAGGACTAATATCGCAAAATGGTGAAAAAATGGTGCAAAATGGTGAAAAAATGGTGAAACTGTTAACTCAAATATTTTAGACAAAGTTAAATTATTGTTAAGTTTTGAAAAGAAATTTGTAAACTATCATTTTTTTTTAAATAATTTTAATTACAGAAATTTTTTTTAAGTTTTTAACAAAACATTTGGATATTTACTTTTTTTGAAATAACTTTCTGAAAATAAAATTTTCGTTGTAAAAAATATTAACAAATTTTTAATAGAAATTTTCAATATATTTTTAGTTCCACTGTTTTCTTAGCATTTATTAGAACTAATACTTTTAGTAATAATAAAATAGTTATGGCTGAATGATTTGCTCTGCAAGATTGAATAAATCTAAGGAAACGGAAACTACTGATATCAAAGAAAACCCATACTTTTTATTCCTTTAGACAGACGATTTCAAATAATCACCATAATGACAGAAAACTAACAAAACACAGAATTTAACTTCAATTTATCTTAAATTTAAAAAGTTGAGAAAACATAAAGAAATTCATATGAAATAAAATTGCATTAAAACCTTAAAAAAATGGCTAAGAAATTTTCATTTCAAAACATTTTTATTAGAAATTTAAATCTAAACCATAAATCCCATTTAAAACTTCAAACATACGCATTTGAAAATAAAATAGAATTTCCTTGCAGTCGGTAAAACTAAAGCTGTTTTTCATTTTTTTAGTGAATACAAATGAAGAAATTATAATGCACACACTCTCATATTGTTTGAACTAACACAAGCGGCAGACGTCTGTGAAAGAGAGATGGAGAGGAAAAGGAAACGCATAATGTGGCATTGCACAATAAAGCCAATAAAATATAATCTAACAAACAATGCAAATGTTTAAAAAAAAACAAAGAGGGTAAGTATTATTAATAGTAAAGCCCGACTATATGATATCCTATAGCATTTTAGTCATATATATATACCGATCTACTGCTAGTATAAACATCTTCAACCAATTGACCCAAAAATCTGAAAGCTTATTACATATATTATACCTAAGGTTTTTCTAATTCATCTCTGAAGTTTTGGACTGCAGGTGGATTTAAGTACAATCTTCAAAAAATAAACATGTACTGACACCTAATTCCATATCTCATAAAATATTCGAAATATTGCTTTTCTCGCTTCATTAAATTTTTACCTCTTAACTAGATATAATAGTTTTACTTTGGATTGATTAAAAAAACAACATAACCTTACTCAAAATAGAAAAATTTTCGAAAAACGTAAAATTTCGGCATAGATTTTTATTATTGACGACGGAATGATGGATATTTTTAAACGAGCATTTTAAAAAGAAAAATTTTCTATAAACAATTTAAAAAAGAAAATTTTTTATAAAAAATTTTTTAACCGAAAAATTTTCTGAAAAAAAATTTTTAGACGCAAAATTTTTATGAAAAAAATTTTAACACCAAAAGTTTTCAAATTAAAATTTTAAAATCGAAAAATTTTCTATAAAATTTTTTTAAGACGAAAATTTTAATATAAAATTTTTAACCCAAATAATTTTCTACAAAAAATTTTTAAACCAAAAATTTCCAAGAAAAAAAAATTTAAAACCAAACAATTTTTGAACTAAAAATATTTTGTATAGAATTTTTAAGCCGAAAAATTTTAACCCAAATAATTTTCTCCAAAACATTTTTAAACCAAAAATTTCCCACACAAAAATTTTAAAACCAAACAATTTTTGAACTAAAAATATTTTGTATATTGTTTTTAAGCCGAAAAATTCTCTATAAAAAATTTTTTAGATGAAAAGTTTTCTATAAAAAATTTTAAAATCGAAAAATTTTCTAAAAATATTTTTAAGACGAAAAATTTTCTATAAATTTTAACCCCAAAATTTTTTATCAAATTAAGCTGAAAGGTTTTATAGAAATGAAAAAAATCTGTTCGTGTGAAAATAAATAAAACAATAAATTTTAAGTTTTAATAAAAATATATAATTTTTATTTAATAAAGTTTTACCTTTGATAATTTGTGTCTGTCACGTACAAAATTCCAAGAATTTATAATATAAAAAGAAAAAATGGCAGCACAACACTAATTAACTAATTGATCCTGTTACTCGTTAGAGTTTAGAAATTTCCCACCCAAAGGTGTAAATTAGGGAGCTAATAAACTTTAACGAAGTAGACCAGGAGTTGTACATACACTTAAAGAAATCTTAACTTAAACATTGCCGCCCACCTTGCAACAACAAGGTTTGTTACAACAATTCAATATTTAAATATACAAAATAAAAGGTAAATCTATATTAATTAATTATTATTATTATTATTATTATTTTTTTTTTTTATACATTTCATTTTATTTTATTAATTTTTTCAAAAAAAAACAAAGTGGTCATACGACCAGACCAATATGACGGTCAAGGTAAGGTTTAGTGGTCATACGACCCGACCAATATAGCGGTCAATTTAAAGATGACTGGTCATACGACCGGACCAATATAGCGGTCAATTTAAAGATGACTGGTCATACGACCGGACCAATATAGCGGTCAATTTTTATCTAAATCGACGAATGGTCATACGACCGGACCAATATTGTGGTCTAAGTTTTCTATAGAAGAAAACTTTAATTTAAAAATAATTAATATAAAAAATAATAAATAAAAATCAAATAAAAATTAAATAAATAATTTATTTAAAACGGTGATGGGCCAGAAATGACCCAACCAAACATGGTGTATTGAGCCACTGGCAGTCCCGGGTTCGATATGAGATTTCCCTTTAAAATTTGCGGTGCTAATTCCGGACCGAGAACTAGTGCAACATTCGCGGACACGTTAAAACTCGGATCCGCGAGCTGTAGTCCTAAAAAGGATTGCTTAATAGACTCGGAGACAGAGACCAACGGGGTTTTTATTTTATTCATTTTTGTGACCTTTACCGTACACTCCAACGTTTCTTTAGGGTCGTGTATCGACCGAATTTGGATTCGCGACATCAGGTCTGTTCCGAATGGCATTGTGGGTAACTTTATTGTTTTGACCAGCTCATCGCAAACATAACTGCGGGCGCAACAAAGGTCGATTACTGCCCGAATCGGTATGGTTTGGTGAGTGGTCTTAAGAAGAACTCTCACAGTAGGGGAGAAAGTTACCATATGCCTTATAGGCAAATAAAGAGTCGGAGATTGAGTTGTCGGACGATTTGTAGTCTGTTTCGGTTTCGTATTCGGAAAATTGGTCGGAGCGGATCGTTTGTGTGTGTGTAAAAGGCTGTGGTGTTTACCTTTACAGTGCTTACACAATTTTTCACTCGGACAAACATTAACGTGATGATGTGGTGAAAAGCACCTCGAACAATACCGATGCAACACGACTTGCCGTATGCGTTTTTCCAACGACAACTTTCTAAATGAAGGACACCCGTACAAAGGATGTAATTTGTTACAAACCCGACAATTGACCGGGGACGGTTTTAGTTTCGAACCCGAGGCTTCCTTGGCTTGTGACGATGTCGTTGCATTTGATTCTGGGTTCACGACTATAGGAGCCGGTACCCCGGACGGGGAAGTATTTCCCACGACCGGAACTAATGGCGCCTGGAGCAACGATGTTTCAGCGGTGCCTCCTGCTTGAGCATGTACGTTGGAAGAGGAAAATGATGTTATAACAGCTGGAGGGGGTTCTACGACCATAGAGGAGGCTTCATCTACTTTTTCTTCTTCAACAGCCACCGATTCAGTTGCGGAAACCGATTTTGTTGCAATTTCGGACTCATCCACTAACATATCATCATAATCCTCCAAACCATCGTTGTTGAATAATAAACGTAAGGACTCCATGACGCTAAGAAATATTAAATATTAATATACTTGGATTAAACTATATAACACATTCACTGATCAAAGGGATCAATTTTGTGATTGGTCGCTTGAATATCCCGTTTTCAGTTTTAATATCCGCGACCCGCACGTGTGTATCGCTACCCGGATATGTTTTTACGACCCTACCTAGTTTCCAAGATGTAGGAGAAAGCTGTTCATTTCGAATGACTACTAAGTCATCAACAGCTATATCGCGTTGTGGATATTTCCATTTGTATCGCTTATGGAGTTCTGATAAATATTCTTCTTTCCATCGGCGACAGATATGGTGGATAAAAGCCTGAACTTTCCTATATCTGTTCACAACACTCAGATGTGAGTCATATATTGTTGGTTCCGGTGGAGCCAATATAGGCGATCCAATTAAAAAATGACCCGGAGTCAGCGCTACTGGCTCGTTGGGATTTTCGCTCATGGGGCAAAGAGGTCTCGAATTAAGACACGCTTCAATTCTCGCTAATATAGTTGAGAGTTCTTCAAAAGTGTATCTTACCGCTTGAACTTCTTTTCGAAAATGAAGTTTAAAACTTCGAACACCTGCTTCCCAAAGCCCTCCCATATGGGGAGCGCCAGCAGGTATAAAACGCCACGAGAGGCCTTGAAGTCCATAAGTAGAACATGCTCTAGCCCTACTTTCGGCTAAAAATGTTCGGAAATCTCTTTCGATTTCTCTTGAAGCGCCAACAAAATTAGTGCCATTGTCTGAAAACATAGTCTTAGGGCATCCTCGTCTTGCAATGAAACGATTGAAAGCAGCCAAGAGAGGCCTTGAAGTCCATAAGTAGAACATGCTCTAGCCCTACTTTCGGCTAAAAATGTTCGGAAATCTCTTTCGATTTCTCTTGAAGCGCCAACAAAATTAGTGCCATTGTCTGAAAACATAGTCTTAGGGCATCCTCGTCTTGCAATGAAACGATTGAAAGCAGCCAAGAATCTATCGGTTGATAAATCCGAAGTTACTTCCAAATGAATAGCCTTCGTTGAAAAACATACGAAAATACAGACATATGCTTTTAGTACCTGATTTGATCTACCACTACAGTTTCTCATATCGAAAGGGCCGGCGAAGTCGACACCTGTAGTGGTAAATGGGCGGTTCAAGGTAGTCCGCTCTGGTGGCAAAGCAGCCATAATTTGACTACAAGAGCGTTTTCGATCCAATATACAACGTTTGCAACGATGTACGACCGATCTTACCAAAGTTTTTACTCGAGGAATCCAGTATTCTATACGTAAAATTCTCAACATTAATTGATTTCCCCCATGCATTGAAATGACATGAACAAAGCTTGCTAGAAGATGTGAAAAGCGACACGAATAAGGCAACAGAATTGGATGCCTTTCGGTGTAAACCAGTGAAGGAGATTTAACAAGGCGACCGTTAAGACGCATAACACCCTCGTTATCCAAAAATGGATTTAAACTTAAAAGAGAACTCTTCGGAGGAAGAGGAGTCTTATCAAGAAGACATTTGTATTCGTCTTGAAAATGAACCTTTTGAGCCATAATAGCCAATCGGATTTTAACAAACTTAACTTCGTCGTCACCAATCAGATCAGACGTATATCTGTGGTGACCTTTGTGGGCTGAATGTGTATTGCGATAAAATCTAAACATATATGATATAACCCGTAATGCTCTATCCAGAGTGGAAAATCGCTCTAACACATCTTTATAATCTGTAAAGAATGAAGCATGTGTTTTCACAGAACGAAGTTCAATTTCTGTGTCAAGCGAAGACAGATTTTGCGAATGCCAAGATGATTTATCTTGTTTAAGCCATTGTGGACCGTGCCACCAAAGTTGACTTTGTTCCAAATCGGAAGGGAGAACACCTCTGCTTCCCAAGTCAGCGGGATTATCCTCTGATTTGACGTGATTCCAATTATGCTTACCGACTATTTCTTGCACCCGGCAGACCCTATTGGCCACAAATGTGGTCCAAGAACAAGGATCTTTTCTTAACCAAGCAAGGACGATTGTAGAATCGGTCCAACAAAATACTTGGCTCAGGGTTACATCGATTTCTCTTAACACGCTTGATAAGAGCTCGGCAGCTAAGACAGCACCACACAATTCAAGACGCGGTAAAGAGACTGATTTAATTGGCGCCACTTTTGTTTTGCTAGTAAGCAAATTGGTAAAAATTTCGTTGTTTGGAGTTTGTATACGAATATATACGGCCCCCGCGTATGCCTTTTCCGAGGCATCTGAAAAGACATGAATTTCAACCGTAGACTCAGGTACATAACGAACCCATCTAGGAATTTGAATAGAATTCACTTCATGATATGAAGAAACAAATTTATCCCATTCAGCCATCGTAGAAGGCTTGAGAGAATCTTCCCATTCGATTTGGTCTTTCCAAATTTTTTGCATAATCATCTTGGCTATGACTATTACTGGACTAAGCCAGCCAACAGGATCAAATAACTTTGCAATAATTGAAAGTACTTCCCGTTTAGTATAATTAGCGCGATGTGCAATTGGATCAACTTTAAAATAGAACACGTCCAATTGAGCGTTCCATTGAAGTCCTAATGTTTTCGAACTGCTAAACTCGACAAAAGTTAAAAGCTTCTCATCAACTAAATGATTGAGAGGTAAGCCCTCTAGAATGGACTTATCATTAGAAGTCCATTTTCGAAGTTCAAAGCCAGCTGAAGACAAAGCTGCTATAATTTGATCACGAGCGACCAGAGCAGTTGATATATCATGAGTTCCGCTCAAAACGTCGTCAACGTACATACATCTCCGAAGGATTTGTGATGCGAGGGGATACTCATGTTCACAGTCATCAGCCAGTTGCAACAAGGTACGAATGGCTAGATATGGAGCGCAATTAACTCCAAAAGTTACAGTTTGTAACTCATACTCTTTAATTTCCTCCGAAGGAGAGTCACGAAATAAGATTCGTTGAAATGGAGTATGAGCTTGTTCAAGTCTGATCTGCCTATACATTTGTGTTATATCACAGTTGAAAACAAACCTATAAAATCTCCAGCGTAATATAAGAAGAACTAAATCCGCTTGCAGTGTAGGTCCTACATCAAGACAATCATTTAAACTAAAACCGCTAGAAGTTTTATTCGATGCGTTAAAAACTACTCTTAATTTTGTTGTCTTCCTGTCCAATTTTATTACCGGGTGATGGGGTAAGTAGCAAGACAGAATTCGTTCCGCATTGTCCTCAACTGCCTTCATATGCTCCAACTCCAGATATTCTCTGACAACGTCATCGTACATCTTCTTTATTGTAGGCTTCCTCAGAAGTGAGGTCTCAATTCGTAGAAATTGAGCTCGAACATTATTTCGCGACAAGCCTAAAGAAATATGTTCGGGATACTCCGGTTTAAAAGGAAGGGTTACAATATACCGTCCATCAGATCCACGACGAGTAGTTTTCCGGTAGTTCTCCTCACATCTGCGATCGACAATAGAAATAGATTTTCTTTTTGGCGTTTCCTCCAATTCCCAGAAACGAAGTAAGCTTTGATTTAAATTGTCTTCTTCAGAAAATTCAACGCGTGTAGAATACACGTGCACCGAAGGTTGTGAAACGGGACCGCTGAGAATCCAACCGAAGATTGTATTCTGGGCCAACAAAGTTCCTAGCACATTACGTTGAATTTCTCCTAACATTATTTGTGGATATAAATCCGCACCTAATAGTAAATCGACTGGTCTACTATCAAAAATGTTAGAATCTGCCAAACGTAAACTTGGCAAATTCTCCTTCATTCGATTATCAACAATGAACGAAGGTAAGTTACCAGAAATTTTCGGTAATACAAGAAACAGAGTTCTCAAAACTATATTTGAGTCCAAGGGAGAGCCTATTTCAACCGAACAAATTTTTCGAGTTGAAGCAGAAACGGTTTCATTTACACCAGAAATGGTGGCATTCGTAAAATGCGCAGATATTTTCAACCGATTCTGGACCCGTTCAGAAATAAATGAGCTTTCCGAAGCTGGGTCAATAAGAGCTCTAGCTGGGTACGTAGTACCCTGGTGACGTATAGTCACCATTGCTGTCCCTAAGAGAACACTCCGATTTTGAGACACATGATATGTCTGCCGATTTATCGAAGTCGATGATTGTATACCTGTAGAAGTACTAGGCAATCCAGGAACAAAGGCTCTAACATTAGGATTTGCAGTTTGATTCTGAAGATTTTGATTTGTATTATTTTGAGCTATGTTATTTTGAGTGGTAGCACTCGAGGCATTAGAAGAATTTTCTGATGCAGGCAAATTTCTATGCAACATAGTATGATGCCTCTTTCCACATGAAGCACAACTATGTTGACTATTGCAACTTTTTGCTTCATGTGTACGTGACAAACAATTGACACAACAGTGAAACTTTTTTACCGTTGAAAAACGATCAGCAACTGAAAGGTTTTTGAAGCGTTTGCAATCCCGTAGAAAATGGTTTTGGTTTTTACACATTACACAATTATTATTGTTGGAAGATGAAGTCGCGTAGTGCGCATTCACTTTTTGACTAGTAGCTTTTTTCTGATTAAGTGGTTCCCTAACATCACGAAGACATTCTAAAGTTTGGATCCTTTCCGTCAAAAATGCATCCATGTCTTTCCAGGCAGATAAGACGAACTTGTCTTTTATGCTCTGCTCCCATAAGGTAACTGTAGAGTCTGGAAGACGTTGAACGCACATAAAGACTATAATTGGATCCCAGTATTCGGTCTGCACTTTATAAATTGATAATGCAGAAAGGCAAGTATTTATTCCTCTTTGCAAATTTTTGAGCCCTGTACCAGTTTCTTTATCAAGTACTGGAAGCTTAAACAGTGATTTGAGCTGATTGTTAACCAACATTCGAGGGTTTTCATAAGTCTTCCGAAGACTTTTCCAAGCCAAATCAAAACTTTCATCGGAAAGCGGAAATTTTTCTACGATTTCTTTGGCTTCCCCATTGGTTTTCCTCAAAAGGTGACAAAGCCTTTCAATGTTGGTTAACCGTGAACTATTTACATAAAGTGCAGTAAATAAATCTCTAAACCCAGGCCAGGATAAGTAATTACCCTCAAAAGTGTCCACATCGCAAGGTGGCAACACTAAATTATGGCCTGTGTTGTGGACGGTTACTGAAGATGCCGGAGAATCACTTAGCTTTTTAACTTCTTTAAGTTTTTCTATATGGCTTTGCAAGTTCGCGAAACACTCAATTTGTGAAGTATAAGCCGAATTATACTTTTTTATTGCAGCCCCAATATCCCTCTTATTTGGATTTTCCGCACTATTTAAAAATTCCATACATTCGTCATTTGTTCTTAAAACTTTTTCCCATAAATGGTTTAAATGGTTGAAATGACCTTGAAGCATATAAATGCTTTGGTCTTCTTTTTTTAAATTATTGACGAAGTCATTAAATTGGATTAAAGAATCCGAAGTACGAATAAAATTTTCAAAGGGTGTGGAAGGCATTTTTCTTTAATTTATTTAAAAATAATTTCCCAAATTATTTTAACAAGCTCTATTGATCGCGAACTAATTCAAAAAATATTAAATTTATTTATATATGAAACCTATATAAAAATTCCCAAAAAATTTTAAAAATTAAAAATTTTTACAAATTATAAATATTTGTTTAAAGAAAATTTAATTTATTTAATAAATTTAAAAATTTACTTGAATTTACTTGTCACAAACGATATTCAAGTCAAACAGACCGACTGTAGGGTGTATATTACTAATAAAAAAAAGGAGCAAAGAAAAACAAAAATTTCCAACAATATTTTTTACTTTATTTTATTTCACCCTTGTTTTTACGAAAGCACTCACAGAATTTTTTGAATTATAATTTTATTTATTTAATAACAAATTATCAAATAAAAAACCGTGAAATTAAACAAATTATTTAAATTCTATATTTATTTTTATAAAATTTTTTATTTATGTCCGTCTTTTAAGAGCCGGCTCCGTTTTAGTAATTAAGGGCGATACTACACTATATAAGTAATGTAAAAACGGGTTCAAACACGACCAATCACAATAATTAAGAACGTATGTATATACAAAAAATATGTATATATGTATGTATATACACATAAAGCGAATGCAAATGAAAACAAACACTTTATTCACTTGTTCAATATTTATTTATATCACACTTGAAGCTTCACTTTTTTAAATTCAAATTACGCACCTTTATAAATATGTATTTATTTCCAAAATAAAAAATTAAAGTGGTGGTGGACTGTAGTTTGTCGACTGGTGAAAAGATGGCAATCTGTCGAAAATAAAAAAGATTATTAAAAACCTTTTCCAATGAGCTCCAAATTCTTTGATCTCCAAAATCCGGCTCGAAGGACCAAAATGTTCGTGTGAAAATAAATAAAACAATAAATTTTAAGTTTTAATAAAAATATATAATTTTTATTTAATAAAGTTTTACCTTTGATAATTTGTGTCTGTCACGTACAAAATTCCAAGAATTTATAATATAAAAAGAAAAAATGGCAGCACAACACTAATTAACTAATTGATCCTGTTACTCGTTAGAGTTTAGAAATTTCCCACCCAAAGGTGTAAATTAGGGAGCTAATAAACTTTAACGAAGTAGACCAGGAGTTGTACATACACTTAAAGAAATCTTAACTTAAACAAATCTTTGATCGAAAAGTTTAATATGAAAAATTTTCTTAAAAAATTTTAAAACGAAAAATTTTCTATAAAAAAATTTTAAAACGAAAAATGTTCTATAAAAAATTTTAAAACTGAAAAACTTTTTACAAAATATTTTTAAGACAAGAATTTTTCTTTAAAAAAATTTTAAAACAAAAAATTTCTTATAAAATATTTAAAAACCAAAAAAATTTTGTATAAAAATTTTTAAACCGAAAAATTTTCTATAAAAAATTTTTTTAACCAAAACCTTTAAACTAAAAATTTCTATAAAAATTTTTTTATCAAAAATTTTAACAAGTTTTCTATAAAAAATTTTAAAACCAAAAAAAATTTTAAAATTGAAAAACTTTCTATAAAAATTTTTAAACCGAAAAATTTTCTGTAAAAACTTTTAAACCGAAAAATTTTCTTCTCAATATAGACGAAAATTTTTTTATAAAAAATTTTTGAACTAAAAATATTCAAACCAAAAATTTTCCATAAGATTTTTTTAATCAAAAATTTTAACACAAACAATTTTCTATAAAACTTTTTAAACCAAAAAAATTCTAAACCGAAAAATTTTCTATTAAAAATTGTTAAACAAAAAATTGTCTACAAAAGTTTTTAAACCGAAAAATTTTCTATAAAAAACTTTTAAACCGAAAAAATTTCTATAAAAAATTTTTAAACTAAAAATATCCGAACCAAAAATTTTCTATACATTTTTTTTAATTGAAAATTTTAACACGAACAATCTTCTATAAAAAAATTTTAAAACAAAAATTTTCTATAAAAACTTTTAAAACAAAAATTTTCTATAAAAAATTTTAAAACGAAAAATTTTCTTTAAAAAATTTTCTATAAAAAATTTTAAAACCGAAAAATTTTCTACAAAATATTTTTAAACCGAAAAAATTTCTATTAAAAATTTTTGTACCGAAAAATTTTCTATAAAAAATTTTTAAACTGAAAAATTTTCAATAAAACTTTTTTAACACGAAAAATTTTCTACTAAAAATTTTAATAGGAAAAATTTTCTATAAAAAATGTTTAATCCGAATAATTTTCTATAAAAAAATTTTAAATCGAAAAATTTTCTTTAATAAACTTTTAAACCGAAAAATTTTATATAAAAAATTTTTAAACCGAAAAATTTTCTACAAAAAAATTTTTAATCTGAAAAATTTTCTTTAAAAAAATTTTAAGCTAAAAATATCCAAACCAAGAATTTTCTATAAAAAATGTTTAATCTAAAATTTTAGCACTAAAAATATTCTATAAAAAATTTTAAAACAAAAATTTTCTTTAAAAAATTTTAAAACCTACAAACTTTCTTAAAATTCTATCAAACATTTTTACACCGAAGATTTTCAATAAAAAATATTTAATTTTCTTTAAAAAAAATTTTAAACCAAAAATTTTCGATAAAAAAAAACTTTCTAACCGAAAATTTTTTTTTACAAAATTTTTAAACCGAAAAATTTTCTATAAAAAAGAAAAATTTTAGAGCTAAAATTTTTATACAAAATTTTTATAAAATTTTCTATACAAATTTTGCATCTTCAAAATAGCTTGGGTCGATCGTCATTTTAGTATCTCACCAAGGTTTCTATGAGTACAAAATAGTATAATCTTACTCATTGTCGTGTAGGGTATTAAAACAGCTAGACTTTGTACAATTCCTTTTCATTTCCGTATTTCTTTATATATGGAAATTTTGCAATTTCATCCAGACGTTATTTTTTTAGCATTTTCCTCAGTTCTTTTTTATCGCAAACAATATTGTATTTTTGTATATTTATCTTTTCAATTTAGAAACATTTTTTTAAGAACATTAGACGATTTAAAGATTTTTAGTTCATTTTGATTTTTTTAACAAAATCCACATGATTGTTAAGAAAATACGAATTATTTATATGTTTGTATGGAAGGGATAGGAAGAATGAAAAATAAACCGGAAATGGTAATAAAATAGAAGACTTAGAGTAGTTTTTATAAAAAAAAAAATACTATAAAGAAAATACAAACTACAATTGGTTTATTGTTGCAAATATGTAAAAGGGGGGAATAAGAAAAAAATTTATAGTCTTCAACATCATTTTAAAGGAAGTTTTTTTTTATAGATTTAAGAAAAACCATCCGAAAACCCCAATACTTTTTTGAACTAAGTTATAAAGAAACTGAGAAGAACATATTGTCAAAAAAGAACGCATCTTCAAATACAATATTATTTTGAAAAATATTTAAAATTGTGTAAAAATAAGCTCGAATTTTGATATACATAAATTCTGAATTCAAAACTTTTTTAAAGTTATGAATTCAATCTAGAACTCTAATAACTTATCTCAAAATTTCTTTCAAAAACTCAAGCTTTAAGATCAAAGATTTTTAGATCTCATTTTTACATTTTAATTCAACTTTTAGATCATCTTAGGATATAGTCATCCTTAAAAAGAAACATATTTTATAACATTTCCATCTTGAGCTCAGTTGCAACATGAAAATTGTGGCAAATTCCCATTAGAACGTACAGTTTTTAAATTTGTTTTCTAAAAAAATCAAAATGAGGCCATGGCAAAGCAATACTGGAAATGGACATTTCATTTTATAAGAAAAAATAATACAAAAAGACATTATATTTATCCCAGTTTCAATATTTCTATATTTTTAATGTATTTATTTCTATTAAGAAGATTTCCTTAGAAATGTTGCATTTTGCAACAAATCGCATTTGAGCCAAAGCA
The DNA here is from genome assembly GCA_933228675.1 of Stomorhina lunata. Taxonomy (NCBI): domain Eukaryota; kingdom Metazoa; phylum Arthropoda; class Insecta; order Diptera; family Rhiniidae; genus Stomorhina; species Stomorhina lunata. Next base: position 96,251,510 of record OW121743.1, on the reverse strand, counting down.
ACAGAAAGAACACAAATAAAACGTTATACTTATGTATTTGTTTGCCCAGAAATACTAATAATATTTAAGTTCGGATACGTGTATGGTCAACATAATGTTAGTTTTCTGAGAAAGTATTAGAGTAAAAGGTATTAGAAAATAAAAAGTAATATTTAAAGCCACAAAGTTATATTTTGAGAATAAGGATAAGTATTCAAGATTTTTATTAAAGACAGTTTTTTTGGGATAAAGGGACAGATTTTAGATTTCAAATGAAATATTTAATACATTTTAAATACATGAATTTAATACAAAAAAAAATTCTATAAAAAAATGTAATACGAACAATTTTCTACAAAAAAATTTTAATATGAAAAATTTTATATAAAAATTTTAATACGAAAAATTTTCTAAAAAAACTTTAATAAGAGACATTTTCGATAACAAAAACAAAAGACCAAAAATTTTAATACGAAAAAATTTCCTATAAATAATTTTAATACAAAAATTTGTCTTTAAAAAAAAAATTGAATACGAAAATTTTCTAAAAAAAAATTTAAAACGAAAAATTAGGCGAAAATTTTTTCAGAAAACATTCTTAAAGAATATGCTAAAAAAAAATATACAAATTCTTCAAATTGTATCAAAAATTTTAAATCGAAAAATTTTCTATAAAAAATTTTTAAACAGAAAAATTTTCTAGAAAAAATTATTAAACCAAAAAATTTTCTAGAAAAAATGTTTAAACAGAAAAATTTTCCATAAACATTTTTTATACTAAAAAATATTTAAAGCAAAATTTTTAAATCGATAAATTTTCAATTAAAAATTTCTAAATTGAAAAATTTTCTATAAAATATTTTTAAAATTAAAATTTTCTATACAATATCTTAAAACGAAAATTTTTGTATACAAAATTTTCAGACAAAAAATTTTCTATAAAAAATTTTTAGATGAAAAGTTTCTTTAAACTAATTTAAAAAAAAAAAATATTTTCTTTAAGACTTTAATTTTCTATACAAAATTCTAAAAAAAAATTTTAAACTTTCCTATAATTTTAAATTTTCCTATAAAAATTTTCACACGAAAACTTTTCTATAAAATATTTGTAAGCCTAAAATTTTTTATACTAAAAACAAATTTTTCTATAAAAATTTTAAACCGAAAATTTCTAATGAAAAGTTCTTAAACCGAAATTTTTTTATTAAAATTCTTAACCCGGAAATAAAACGGAAAAATTTTCTATAAAAACATTTAAACCGAAAATTTTCTATAAAAAAAAATATTTATACCGAAAAATTTTCTTAAAAAAAACTTTTAAATCGAAAACATTTCTTTAAAAAACTTTTAAGCCTGAATATTTTCTAAAAAAATCTTTAAACCAAAAATTTTTCTATAAAAAATTTTTACAAAAAAAAAAATTTTCTATAACAAATTTTTAAAACAAATTTTTTTTTTAAATTTTGTAAAACGAAAAATTTTCTATAAAAACATTTAAACCGAAAAATTTTCTACAAAAAATTTTTAAACCGAAAAATTTAAAAATTTTCAATTAAAAATTTTTAATCCATAAAAAATTCTATAGAAAATTTTAAAATTATTTTTTTTTTTTTAATTTTAATACGAAAAATTTTTATTAATAAAATTAATAGTAAAAATTTTCTATTAAAAAATCTATGACAAATTTTTAATAGAAAGTTTTTCTATAAAAAATTTTTAAACCAAAATATTTATTTAAAAATTTTCACACCAACAAATTTTCCTTAAAAATTTTTATACTGAAAAATTTTATATAAGATATTTTTAAGACAAAAAAGTTTCTATAAAAAAATTTCAACCCCAAAATTCTTCTATCATTTGAAACCGAAAAATTCCAAAGAAAAAATTTGAAGCCAAAGAATGTTCTAAAACAATGTTCTATATTAAATTTTCAATCGGATAAATTGTATCAAAAATGTTTCAATAGAAAAATTTCCTTTAACAAATTTTAAACCAAAAAATATCCTATAAAAATTTTTAAACCAAAAAAATTTCAATAAAAAGTTTTTAAACCGAAAAATAATATATAGAAAATTTTTAAACTGAAAAAATTTTTAAAAGGAAAAATTTTGTATTAAAAATTTTTAAATCGAAAAATTTTCTAGAAAAATTTTGAACCCAAAATTTTCTATAAAAAATTTTAAAACGAAAAATGTTCTACAAAAGTTTTTAAATGAGAAGTATTTTATATAAAAACGAAAAATATTCTATAAGAAATCTTAAAACGAAAATCTTTCTATAAAAAATGTTAAAACGAAAAATTTTTTATACAAAATTTAAAAACGAAAAATTGTCTAAAAATTTTTTCGTAAAATATTTCTAGACTAAATAAATTAAAAATATTAAACAGAAAAATTTTGTACCCAAAAATTTTCTGTAAAAATTTTTAACCCAAAAAATTTTCTATAAAAAATTTTTAAACTAAAAATTTTTCTATAAAAAGTTTTAAAACCAAAAAACTAGCCAAAAAAAATATTTTGCCGAACATTTTTTTTGCAGAACATTTTGAATCCAACTTATTTTCTTTATACAATTTAAAAAAAAATGATTCTAAAAATATTTTAGCAAAAACTTTTCTATCAAAATTTTTCAATTAAAATTTTTTAACCGAAAATTTTCTATGAAAAATTCCTATAAAAATTTGATGACTAGTAGACATTTCTATTGAAAATGTTGACGACAGAAAGAAATTGGCATAGGAAAACCATTTTTATAGAAAAACTTTTTAACCTTGAGTTCTGAAAAAATATAAAAAAAAGTTTTTTAGCGAATTTTTTTTTTTCAAAATATTATAAATCCCAAAATTGTTTTATAAAATAACCCCTTAATTCATAAACGAAAAATAAAGTAATTATTATTAATATTTAATTTTAGATTTAATATAAACAAGTAAGAAAGTGCTATAGTCGGTCAAGCCCGACCATACGATACCCTTCACCACTAACGTCAAAGGTGTTATTTTTCCTGTATAAAGACAAATATTTGCTAAATTTTGCCATCATACAAACATTTCCTCAAAACTAATATATTTAAGCAGTTTCCGCCATTTGGGCTTATATGAGAGCTCATTATCTTTAGATTTACGAGCGTTTTAGTGATTTTTTGTCTCATTTAGGTCGTTTTTAAAGAAGAGTTTGTATGGGAGCTATGGTCAAATGTGGACCGATTTCAACGAAATTTCGTACAGTGATTTGGGTTTACATAAGCTGTATTTGTTTTAAATTTCATTAAAAAATATTGATATTTGTAATATAGCAATTCCGGGAAGTGGGACCTATGGGAGGTACCATAAATAATGGACCGATTTTGACCAATTTCAATAGCCATGGTCCCACTATCAAAAAAATGATCTATGCCAAATTTCATCAAATTATCTTTAGAATTGCGACCTGTAGTTTGATTACAAGGTTTACATGGGGGTCCAGCCAGCCAGACGGACGGACGGACGGACATCGCTAAATCGACTCAGAAAGAGATTCTAAGTCTATTGGTTAAGAGTGCTCTAAATAAAATTTGTAGTTGGATTTTTTTAAATAAAAATCAAACCTTTTAATATAAAAACTCTACAAAATACGCAAATATAATGGCAAATTATACAAAATCATTTAGCATTAAAATGTTTACTTAGTACTCGGGTTTTGCAAAATTATATAATTTTTTCGGAAACCCTCCCATTAAAGATTTTACAGTTGCTTCTGATACCTTTTTGGAGCATGTGTTCCACCTGCGCTTAAAATCGGACATGTTCTTGGAAATCTTTATTGTGTTCTTCAATTCCTTTTTTACCACAATACCTTTCCACAGGCCGAAGTTCTGGACAGTTAGGTGGATTTGCCTCTCGTGGTACAAAAATTACATTATTCTTTGAGTACCACTCAAGTGCCTTTTTTCCATAATGGAATGATGCCAAATCAGGCCAAAAAAATGTAGTCACTCTGTGCTCTCTTAAAAAGGGTAACGACCGTTTTTGTAGGCACTCCTTTATATAAATTTCTGGGTTTATTGTGCCAGATGCCACAAATACTTTACTTCTTTTGCCACAACTGCAAATAGCTTGCCACACGAGAAACTTCTTAGGGAATTTTGTTTGTTTTTTTGTGCGAAACTCTTGCCGAACATTGCCCCGTTTATCAGCAACATAAAAATCTTGACCAGGAAGTTGAGAAAAGTCTGCCAGTACGTATGTTTCATCATCCATCACACAACAGGTGTATTTTTTTATAAAATCCACCTACGGTGGTGAAGGGTATAAAAATTCCCACAACAAGCCTATGAATATATTATTAATCATTTTTGAATTTATACTTAAAATTTTATATTCAAAAGTTTTACACCAATAAGTTTGATATGAAAAAGATATGTAGATACGGAAAAATATTTTTTTAGGAAAACAACTTTTTTATGAAATTTTCAAGAAAATATCTATCAAAATATCTAGCACAATATTCACTTATCAATTATCAGCTCTCAGCCTATTTTTGGTAACCAAAACTATTTTTCTCTTTTCCTTTTACTAAAATAAAAACTCCTTCCTAAAAAGGCACAACCTATAAAAAGAAAATCTAGAAGAAAAAACTAATTTTAAATAAAAGTGCAATTTATCTTAATTGCTTTTTGCGCAAACCTCTTAACGAAAAATGTTCATTTAATGGCTGCTTATTTAACCCCATTTAGTGGTAAAATGCATTAGTTATCTTTTACTTTTAAGTAAAAAAAAAAAAAACTAAATAAAAAACAAATTTCATATAATAAAAAAGCCAAAAAAAAAAATACTCACATACATATACGCAAAAATTTATTATTAAAAACTAAACCATTAAAGAATACTCGTACCATTTCATATTTACGCTCTGATTTCATTTTAAGATCTTGAGTATTAAAATTAAGTTGTAAATACGAAAAAAATGGCAACAAGAAGCAAAACTTTCATGCCAACTGCTATTTAGTTATGTGAAGCTAAAGCTAAAGTTTTCTCGTTTTTCCAGTTTTTGGAAAATTTCTTATAATTGCTTTAGTTTGTTCTATATGCAGGAAGATTGCCAGAAAAAAAAATGGTAACATTAAAAAGAAATAAGGAATTTAAGAAAAGAAACAGCAGAAGAAAAAAAGGTATGAGTGTGTAAGGTAAAGTAAAGGATGTCTAGTATGTAGAGCTCGTTTTTTATTCAAGTTAAGTAAGTATATAATTCCGGTATTTAAAAAAGTGTAACAACATTTTCACACACATGCTTCTTACCAAAGCTTAAAACTTTTTTGAGTTTGTAGAGTTGAAGAAAAAAATTAAAGATACAAAATGTATCAGCCTCATCCTTAGCTCAGTGGCAGCAGCTTCATCATCGTCTTTCTCATCATCTGGTACACATGTGTGTTATTCGTAATGAAAAAGCAAAACTTTCCAACTAAAAAGAAGATATGACAAAATTGGAAAAAACTAAGGACCTATTTTTTTGCTGTTGGTGGTTTGCTTAAAACTAACCTACCATTACCTGCATCAGTGAGTTTGTCGTTAGAAACGAAAATTGGAGAAAAAAAAGATGTTCCCAAAATGGAAACTGGAATTGAAACCATTAGAACGATTTCGTTCTTGCAATAACGACTTCGTCTTGACTACAACTGTACGAAAAAACAAGTCAGCCATAAAAGATATACATGAGAAGATATATTTGGAAGAAGATGGAAATTAATAAGAACTGAATTGAAAATGTATAAATAAAATAGATATGAGCATGTATTTTCTACGATTAAAGGCAATAAAAGGATGTTTCTAAAGAAAAGTTAACGATAGGAGGACATTTTTGTTAAAAAGTTAACGATACGTAGATATTTATAGAGAAAAGTTGACGATAGGAAGGCATTTCTTAAGAAAAGTTGACGACAGGAAGATATTTCTTAAGAAAAGTTGACGATAGGAAGACCTTTCTATAGAAAAGTTGACGATAGCAAGACCTTTCTATAGAAAAGTTGACGATAGGAAGACCTTTCTATAGAAAATTTGACGATAGGAAGGCACTTCTATAGAAAAGTTGACGAAAGGAAAACATTTCTATAGAAAATTTGACGATAGGAAGACCTTTATATAGAAAAATTGACGATAGGAAGACATTTCTATAGAAAAGTTGACGATAGGAAGACCTTTCTATAGAAAAGTTGACGATAGGAGGACCTTTCTATAGAAAAATTGACGATGGGAAGACCTTTCTATAGAAAAGTTGACGATAAGAAGACCTTCTATAGAAAAGTTGAAGATAGGAAGACATTTCTACAGAAAAGTTGAAGATAGGAAGACATTTCTATAGAAAAGTTGACGATAAGAAGACATTTCTATGGAAAAGTTGAAGATAGGAAGACATTTCTACAGAAAAGTTGAAGATAAGAAGACATTTTTATGGAAAAGTTGACGATAGGAAGACATTTCTATAGAAAAGTTGAAGATAGGAAGACATTTCTATAGAAAAGTTGACGATAAAAAGACATTTCTATAGAAAAGTTGACGAAAGGAAGGCATTTCTATAGAAAAGTTGACAACAGGAAGACATTTCCTTAGAAAAGTTGACGATAGGAAGACATTTCTCTAGAAAAGTTGATGATAAGAAGACATGTCTCTAGAAAAGTTGACGATAAAAAGACATTTCTATAGAAAACTTGACGATAAGAAGACACTTCTAGAGAAAAGTTGACGATAAAAAGACATTTTTAGAGAAAAGCTGACGATAGGAAGATATTTCTAGAGAAAAGTGTACGATAGGAAGACATTTTTAAAGAAAAGTTAAAAATAGGAAGACAATTCTAGAGAAAAGTTGACGATAGGAAGACATTTCTATAGAAAAGTTGACGATAGGAACACATTTCTATAGAAAAGTTGACGACAGTAACACATTTCTATAGAAAAGTTGACGATAGTAACACATTTCTACAGAAAAGTTGACAATAGGAACACATTTCTATAGGAAGACATTTCTAGAGAAAAGTTGACGATAGGAAGACATTTTTAGAAAAAAGATGATGATAGGAAGACATTTCTAGAGAAAAGTTGACGATATTAAGACATTTTTAGAGTAAAGTTGACGAGAAGAAGATATTTCCATAGAAAAGTTGACGATAAGAAGATATTTCTATAGAAAAGTTGACTATAGGAAGATATTTCCATAGAAAAGTTGACGATAGAAAGATATTTCTATAGAAAAGTTGACGATAGAAAGATATTTCTATAGAAAAGTTGACGATAGGAAGATATTTCTATAGAAAAGTTGATGATAGTAATTTATTTCTATAGAAAAGTTGACGATAGGAAGATATTTCTAAAGAAAAGTTGACGATAGGAAGATATTTCTATAGAAAAGTTGATGATAGTAATTTATTTCTATAGAAAAGTTGACGATAGGAAGATATTTCTAAAGAAAAGTTGACGATAGGAAGATATTTCTATAGAAAAGTTGACTATAGGAAGATATTTCTATAGAAAAGTTGACGATAGGAAGATATTTCTGTAGAAAAATTGACGATAGGAAGACATTTCTAGAGAAAAGTTGACGATAGGAAGATATTTCTATAGAAAAGTTTACGATAGAAAGACATTTCTAGAGAGAAGTTGACAATAGGAAGACATTTCTAGAGAAAAGTTTACGATAGGAAGACATTTCTAGAGAAAAGTTTACGATAAGAAGATATCTCTAAAGAAGTTGGCGATAGGAAGACATTTCTTAAGAAGACCTTTCTGTAGAAACATAAACGATAGGAAGACGTTTTTACAGAAAATCTTGACTGTAGGAAAAGTTGATGATAAAAAATACTACTAAAATATAAAACTAATTTCTTATTTATATCAACTTTTACTCAACTTTATCGTATTCTTAATATTTCTTTATATGAAAAATAATATAAACCATACGCCTTAGTATAAACCATACGCCTTAGTGCTCAATACAAAGTTATCATAACAAATGTTGAACTTTAAAAATCACTTGACAATTATCATAAAAGCTTAATTTGAAATAACAAAATCTGCATGTGATTGAAATTCCCAATTAATCCTTTATTCACCTTTATAATTTGTACAAAATTTATGTTGTTTTTTTTAGACTACAGACGGACAGACCGACGGACATAAATAAAACCATTGTCAATGTGATGGAAGTTAACAAGGATTTCTGTGGAAAAACGTTGTCTCAACCATACCGAGCACATGACTAACGACTGTCATTTGTTGATTTTTCGTGTTTTATCCTCGCGTTGGTGTCCTGTGAACAATTTGTAAAGTAGATAATCTATAGCGAAAAGGTGGTCATATTTCCAACTTTTGCATATTAAAGACAAGAACAATTTATATGGTTTTTCTGTTGATGAAGGTGGTCACCTTTAACTTTTCACATCAAAAACCCTGTAAAACTTCTAGAATATAGAACATTTGTTGTTTTGAATTTTCTCATTCGTTATGTTACTTTTGTTTTTCTATTCATTTTTCTCTAAATTGTGTTTAGATTTGAGTTCACGCTAATTACATGGTCATTAATTGAGCCAATTATTTTTCATTATCTTCTGTAGAACAAAGAAGATTCAAAGTCTTTTAGCAACACAAGCAAAGTGCAGACAAAAAGGCGATATGGAAAAATTAGGAAACTGATTTCGCCACAATTACTTAAGGGCAAAATAATGTCTGGTATTCAGGGAAATTTATTTTATTTTAAAATTTTGCTCGTAATGGTTTTTATAGTCTTAAATGTATTTTGAAAGGAAATTGTTAAATAAAGAAAGTGCTAAAGAATTAAATAGTGATAATTTTTGTCCTCTAGTTATATTTTAAGTTCTTAAGAAAAGAGTGCTTTTAATGTTCTGAAATTTCTTTTGTCAAAATCGTTATTTTCTAAAATATTTTTGATCATTTATATAGAATAGCTTGGTTATCCAAAATTTTACTCCCCAATATGTCTTTAAATTTCCTGCCGAAAATTTGCTAATGTCAATAATTTTATAGAAAAATTTTTCAAATTCTGAAGATTTCTGTATTTACATTTTTGGTATCATCAAGTTTTTAAAAACTAAATTTAATGTCTTTAAATATTCTACAGCAAACCTTGAATGTCCTTGAGCAAAGAAATTTAAATATTTTTTAACTTTAAAAACAATTCCTTGATTTTTTTTTATGTTCCATATATTCTATGGAAAATGTTTGATATGCCAAAAATTTTTGATATCCTAAATTTTCTGTACAAAATTATTCATTTTCTGTATTACGATTCTAAATATGTTTTATAGCCTTTAAATTTTTACAGAAAAACGAAAATAACCTCAATTTTTAGTGCCCATAAAAATTTGGAAACAAAATTTCTTAATGTTTCAATTTTTTATAGAAAATTTTAAATCCCTTTTTTATATAGAAAATTTATAGTGTTCCAAATTTTCTGTAAAAGAGTTTTTGTAATGGATACCATAAAATAACTAATTTGTTATTTACCGAAATTTCCTATCGTCAACTTTTCTATAGAAATGTCTCCCTTTCATCAACTTTCCTATATAAACGTCTTCTTTCGTCAACTTTTCTATAGAAATGTCTTCCTTTCGTCAACTTTTCTATAGAAATGTCTTACTTTCGTCAAGTTTTCTATAGAAATGTCTTTCTTTCCTCAACTTTTCTATAGAATTGTCTTCCTTTCGTCATTTTTTATATAGAAATGTCTTCCTTTCGTCAACTTTTTTTTATAGAAATGTCTTTCTCTGGACAACTTTTCTACAGAAGTGTCTTCCTTTCGTCAACTTTTCTATAGAAATGTCTTCCTTTCGTCAACTCTTCTATAGAAATATCTTCTTTCGTCAACTTTTCTATAGAAATGTCTTACTTTCGTCAACTTTTCTATAGAAATGTCTTTCTGTAGTCAACTTTTCTATAGAATTGTCTTCCTTTCGTCAACTTTCCTATATAAATGTCTTCTTTCGTCAACTTTTCTATAGAAATGTCTTCCTGACGTCAACTTTTCTATAGAAATGTCTTCCTTTCGTCAACTTTTCCATAGAAATGTCTTCCTATCGTCAACTTTTCTATACAAATGTCTTCCTGTCGTCAACTTTTCTATAGAAATGTCTTCCTGTCATTAACTTTTCTATAGAAATGTCTTAATATCGTCAACTTTTCTATAGAAATTTCCTCCTATCGTCAACTTTTCTATAGAAATGTCTTCCTATCTTCAACTTTTCTATAGAAATATCTTCCTATCGTCAACTTTTCTATAGAGATGTCTTCCTATGGTCACCAATGTCTTCCTATCGTCAACTTTTCTGTAGAAATGTCTTCCTATCGTCAACTTTTCTATAGAAATGTTTTCCCATCGTCAACTTTTCTATAGAAATGTCTTTCTATCGTCAACTTTTCTCTAGAAATGTCTTCCTATCGGCAACTTTTCTATAGAAATGTCTTTCTGTCGTCAACTTTTCTCTAGAAACGTCTTCCTATCATCAACTTTTCTATAGAAATGTCTTCCTATCGTCAAATTTTCTATAGAAATGTATTCCTTTGGTTAACTTTTCTATGGAAATTTTTTCCTAGCTCAACTTTTCTATAGAAATGTCTTCCTTTTTTCAACTTTTCTGTAGAAATATATTCCTTTCGCCAACTTTTCTTTTTTACTGTTCTCCTATCTTCAACTTTTTTTTAGAAATATCTTCATTTTGCCAACTTTTCTATTGAAATAACTTCATATCGTCAAATTTTTCATTGAAATGTCTCCATATCGTCAACTTTTCAATAGAAATGTCTTCCTTTCGTCAACTTTTATTATGGAAATGTCTTTCTTTGGTCAACTTTTTTACAGAAATATCTTTCTTTTGTCAACTTTTATATAGAAACGTCTTCTTTTCGTCAACTTTTTTATAGAAATGTCTTTCTACTGTCATTTTTCTTTTAGAAATGTCTTCCTTCTTTTAGAATGTCTTCCTTCTTTAAGAAATGTCCTTCACAGAAAATTGGTTAGACTCTGAATCTTTGTATCCTTAAATTTTGTGTAGAAAAATATTTTTGAACGAGAACTAGAATAGCGCATTAAGAAATTGAAACGACTAGAATGAAGTGAATATCTTAGTTATATTTAAATTTCTCTAAATTCTTATGAATAAAAACCACAAGAAGTGAAAATTAATAAAAAGTAAAGAAGATAATTCTTTACTATTTACCCCATGTCTCTCCAAATAAAAAGAAACTTTCTAGTATAAAATGTCAGAAACGCAAACAATACATTTGCTGTTTTAAATAAAAATTATAAATGTTGCTGATGTCGTTGCTAAGCTGTTGCTGCAATCTTTTGTAAACGAATAGTAAAAGACATTCATACTAAACAGAATTCTAGAAGTTTTAAGATAAAAACAGAAAAAAGAGGCCTGGAATGTAAGAAAAGAACAGATGATATAAAAAAAGGAAAAATTTTACATTAAAAAGGATGGGAATGGTGATGACGAAATAAAATTGAAACCAGCCTCTTGTGTACAATGCAGTTATGCGCTGATTTGTGGAGCGTAAATAAAGACGCATTTAGATTGTAACATTTCGAGCAACACAACGAACTTTACTAGTTTACACCATTCAACCAACAATCATTCATCCAGTCAACCATCCATCCAGCCATCCATCTATCCAGGACTCTTGTTTTGCTAGTGACCGACATTTCAAGTGGAAATGAGTAGAAAAATACTTTACTATTCCCTTACAAATTTTTTTGTGTAATTTTATTTTTTTTTTTTACTATTTTTTGTATTTAATTCTTACTAGGTTGCTGCAAATAAACGAGCAAACAAGCTGCAGTAAAAGGCAAAAAAATTCCAAATATTTAAATAGAAAAAAAATCGACCACAAAATAAAAATAAAACAGATACAGATACATATTATTTGAGAAAAGAAATCAAGCATAAAAAATTTTGAAATAAAAAAATATGTGGTACCCTAGTGTTATTCTATTTAATGTTTCCTGATAAATAGCAAAGGCAGGATAACTGCTTGTTCTACAGTGATAGTAGCATGAAAGAACTTTGGCTGCAAGAGCAGCAACCCTGTATCTCTACACCAGCAATTTGATGAATGCTTAAGGATAGTTTGTCATTAATTGAAAGCATAATATTACATACAATTATATTCACAGATATTCTATTTTTTGCTTCTATTTTATTCTATGATGGCGATGATGCTACTGCCTTTACTGCTGTCATCCCATGTTGACTTTCTTTTATATGTTGCCCTATAATATGAGTATTACTTAAGTTTTATGTTTTTCTTCTTTTTAATTTCTCATTTTATTTTAACTTTTGGCCCCTTTTTTCTACTTTATCCCTTTTTTTATGCTATACTTTTTTTCTTGCTTTTTATATTATCATCATCATAAAACACATTTGGATCGTTAGCAGCAGCATCAGTTACAAATTGATGCATTTCACTTTTTCTTCATTTCTTCTTTTCTATTACTCGTTTTTCTTGTTCTTTCCCAACGTTCATACAGAACTTCTTTCTCATTAATTCTTGGCCCTATAAAATGTTTTTAGCCTGTTAATGTGTGTAATAGTGTGCGTGTTCTTATCAAAATAAGAAATAGAATATAAAACTGGCAATCTAGAAATTAAGAGCCTGTTTGCCATAAAATTTAAGTTGTTAATTTTCAAGATGAAATGTTGGCTTTCTTCGCTAGCCCAAGAATTTAGCCACTTTAGGTTTGAGTTATTTTTGTTGTTGAAATTTTAAATTGACATGAATTTATGACTTGAATATTAATGAAAGGAGTGAAGAAACCATTTTCGGGTTTTGTGTTTATTATTTAAGGAATTGAGATAGGATTATTTTATTGTCCTTTATCGCCATTGGGTCCATTTACTCGCCATTTTCAAGTTATGTGTGAAAGTAATTATTTTTTAGTATATATTATAGATAGACATAAACTATTTCAGGCAAAATAAATACATCAATACATATGTGGGGTTTATATAACTCAAGCGGCTGACGTTTGAGTGAAATTTACATGTGTTTTGTTATTATCACAAAAACAAACTACATATAAATTTCACTCAATCGTCAGCCGCTTGAGTTATATAAACACAACAATAGTTTGACAAATAATAAGAGAAATTACTATGAAGTCCAAATATTTAATTTCGATATATTATGTTCTTTAAAGTACAAAAACAGCCAAAATTTTAAATTCTATGGATACGATTTTTTAAATTTTTTTTTGTAAAATAACGGATTTTCACAAAAGGTAGTTCCGTTGATTTTTTCATATCTTAGAAATGGATTATCTCTATTCGTTGAAAGAAACACAAGCGGATTTGACAGAAAATTTTCTTTAAACCTTGATAAGGCAATTTTTTCACATGGTCAACGGCTGTTGAGTTTTTTACATAAAAATGTAAATATTTTTTTTGCAAAATCGAAAAATTTGTATTTTTCAAAAATTCATGAAGATCGAAGAATTCAAAAATTTAAGATTTTTATTTCACGGTCTTAAAACTGTAAATAGTGTAAAAAAGCCGAAGCTTTATTTCGTAAAAACACATGAATAAATGTTGGTTTTATTGACAATAAATTGAAAATTAGCAAACATGTTTCATATGAAAAATTAAAAAATTGAAAAAAAAATTAAGTAACGGATACAATTTTCTCAATACTTTAATGAGACTTGGCATTGCTACTCGCTTCATTTACTTTTTATTAACAAAATTACTACTATTGCATGGATTTTCAGAAAATGAGGTTTATTTTATTTGAAACATTCAGATTTTTGCGATCATGTAATAAAAATGGTATATTTTTTATCATCTTCGATTTTTTATGAATTTTTAAAAATTAAAAAAAATGTAAATTTAAAAAAAAAACAAAATACACTGAAGTGCAAAAAACTCCGAATCCGTTAAGCATAATAAAATGATAAAAAAAATGTAAATTTAAAAAAAAAAAAAATACACTGAAGTGCAAAAAACTCCGAATCCGTTAAGCATATCAAACAAATTATTTTAAAGCACTAAAAGATATTTGTATTTGTTATTCTATTCTGTAATTTTCAACAAAACCGAACAATACGTTTAAAGATATGATAAAATTAATAGATCAGTCTCTTGAAAAATTGCATATTTTTTAAAAAACAAATTTTACATAACAATAGAATTATTATAAAAATTATAATGGTAGTCAATTGTAACGCAAAAAGTTTCATTTTTTGGAGAAACGTAATTTATTAAGTTTGTGCTGATGTATGTAACGCATAAAAATATTTGTCTTAGACCCACCTTTAAGTATACAAATAGGCTTAGAATCACTTTCTGAGTCAATTTAGCGATGTCAGTCTGTTCGTCCATCTGGACGGCTGGCTAGACCTCCATGTAAATTTTGTAATCAAAGTACAGGTCGCAGTTCTAAAGATAATTTCATGAAATTTGGCACAGAATTTGATAGAGGGGCCATATCTATTGAAATTCGTGAAAATCGGTCCAATATTTATGGCACCGCCCATAGGTCCCACTTCCCGGAATTGATATATTGGCCAAAAATATCAATATTTTTTCATTAAATTAAAACTAAATACTACTTATATAAGCCAAAATCACTGTACCAAATTTCGTTGAAATCGGTCCACATTTGACCCTAGCTCCCATAGAAACTCTTCTGTCAAAACGTACTAAATGATATAAAATTTTCAAAAACGCTCCTAAATCTGAAGATAATGAAAATTTTTAGTTTGTAATCAATTTGCCAAATTTCGAGATAGTCGGTCCACATTTGACCCTAGCTTTCATATAAGTGCAAATGACGGAAACAACTTGAATATATAAGTTTTGAGAAAATGTTTGTAAGATAGCAAAATTTAGCAAATATTTTTCTTTATACAAGAAAAAGAACACCTTTGACCTTAGTGGTGAAGGGTATCGTATGTTCGGGCTTGACTGAGTATAGCACTTTCTTACTTGTTACATGAAAGCTATGGTCAAATATGGACCGATTCCTATAAAATTTGATATTCTGACCAATACTTCCATAAAACTTCGCTTTTGTAAATTTTGTTGTCATATCTATTACAATATATATATATATTTATATATTTATAACATTCCCTTTTTATATCGATAATCAAAACGATTTTGAGTACATTGAGTATATTATCCTTGCACCTACGAAATTTTATAGCTATCAATCAATGCATCTATAATATATAAAGTCTGGACACTTTATATATAGTACATATAGCATAAGGAACTTCTTAAAAAAATATATGGACCTGTCGTTGTACTATCAATAACGAAAAGTATTATGAGACAAAATTTTATGCAAAACACTAAGGAAACCACTTAGATACTTTTAAATTAATGATGAATTAGATTATAATAAGATTTTACCAATAATACCAACTAACGTAACAAGTTTTTTTTTCGAATTTGGTCTACATTTTGAATTAGCTGCACCATCATAGATGTGTGAGATATGTTTCTTAATTAAACACAACTTGATGGTGGGTATATAAGATTCGGCACATCCGAATATAACACTTTACTTGTTTAAGTTAAATATTTTTATGCATATGTCGTACTATTAGTTTCTTACTATAAAAACACCTGCCTCTTCTTCACTATAGTAATGAATTTTTTAACAATTATTATACATTTTTGTAATTTTTTCTATATATATATAACATTTAAATACCTTTTTTAATTTTTTTCATATTCTCCCCTGTTAACTGCAACTGTTCATGATCTATAAATGATGAATTTGCTGATAGATTTACCCAATAAATCGTTAATTTCCAACATTTTTGCCATTTAAAATATTGCACTTTATGCTCAACAAGATTTTAAAATGAAGTACTCACATTAATAGATAGATAGAAAAGGGGAGTGAGAGTTGTAATAATGGAGATAAATTTACAGTCGAGAAAAAAGCTATTCATTTGCACTCATAAGTACTCAACAATTTTAACATAAATTATAAATAAAAAAAAATTGTCCATGTGTTTGTGTGTATTTAAATTTATTTCCGCTTTTCTTTTTTTAATTTTTATATAGAAGTATTCATTAAGAGTGTAGATTTCACAGCAGTTACTTACTTATATTTTTTAATAACACAAAATGCTGTGAGTTACTCCCGTTTTATAGGCTTTAGCTGTATAGAACTGCTGAACTGTTAAATGTATAGAATATACAAATTAATACAAAAATTGAAAAAATAAACTACTTCCATATACAGAGAAATTCATGAAAATATCACTTTTTCAAATATATGTAAAAAATGGATTGTTCACAGTAATGTTCACAAATCAATTGCATTTCTACTGAATTTTTGTATTTTTTTGTCATGTGTTATTTATGCCAATCTGGCATATATGTATTTTTCTACCTTTTATAACAAAGGCAAATTTTATAGGCTAAAATATTAAAGGTAAAAATTTACAAATTCTAGTAAAATCTATTTAATAAAAAAATCCATTTAATATATGAAATCCCTAAAGAATTTGTTTTAAATTTCGTGTAACTATATATTTCTCTAACATATATAAAAAACTTGGCTTGCTTTTGCAAAAAATGTGTAGGGAAGTGTTAGTGAAGGAAAATGCGAGTGTAACATTATTGCTTATTTAACAATTTGATTAATGAATTTTTCTGTTTACCTCCCCTAGAGTGTATACTTTTTTGTGATATCCCACTTGGAGTTTGAATTCATGGTGGTTTTACTTTTAAATAGGTCTAAAAATATAAACATATATCATCAACTGATTTATAAAACGTATTTCATATTTTTTGATTTCCCTCTACATGAAAACGTCTATATATGTATGTGTTAAAATCAAAAATTTTGCATGCATGTGTAAAAATCGACAATATTTATTGGAAATTATGTCTAATGTAGCATGTAGCCAATTTATTATTTTATTTGATAAATGGCTGAGGAAGTTGTCGAAATTCATACCTTTAGATATAAACTTTATAAAACCATTTATACATTAAATAATTTTAAATTCTTTGATGTTATTTAGTGTGAAATTTTGTTGAGTAATAAGCTGTTTTTCCAGAATATAAAATAAAATTATTTAAAAGTTAAAAGCAAACTTTAAAAAATTTTAATATATCAAAAATTATCATAAGCAGTTTTTTTTACGAACCAATTTCCATTTTAAAGGCAATAAGTACAAGTCAGACTCACAAAGTCTATCCTTTATTATACCTGACTCCCAGTGAAGCTAGGACTTAACGAAGTATAAAGAGACACTAAATATACGGTATTTCACATTTTTATACCATTCTCCACCATAGGTGGAAAGGGTATTATAAGTTTGTGCTGATGTATGTAACGCATAGAAATATTTGTCTTAGATCCACCTTTTGGTATACCAATAGGCTTAGAATCACTTTTTGAGCGATGTCAGTCCGTCCGTCTTGCTGGATGGACCCTAATGTAAATCTTGTAACCAAAGTACAGGCCGCAATTCTAAAGATAATTCAATGAAATTTGGCACAAATCATTTTTTAATAGTGGGACTATGGCTATTAAAATTTGTTCAAATAGGTCCCACATCCCGGAATCGCTATACTGGTCACAAATATCAATATTTTTTTATGAAATTTAAATTAAATACTGCTAACGTAACAAATTTCACTGTAACAAATTTCGTTGAAATCGGTCCAAATTTGACCATAGCACCCATACAAACTCTTCTATCAAAACGCACTAAATTAGACAAAAAACACTAAAACGCTCTTAAACCTGAAGATAATGGGAATTTTAAGTTTATTCTTTGCCCTAGCTCTCATATAAGTCCAAGTGACGGAAATATAAGTTTTTAGAAAATGTTTGTATGATAGCAAAATTTAGAAAATATTTGTCTTTATACAGGAAAAATAATACATTTGACCTTAGTGGTGAAGGGTATCGTATGGGCGGGCTTGACTGCACTTTCTTATTTGTTATACTTGGCCTCGTTCAACAGCTTTTCTGTAAGATATATTAGACGCTCCACAAAGAGTTTCTTGACTGCTTTAGCTTTACCAATGTATCTTTTTTACTTATTACTTTCCTAAGATATCGAAAATGCTTTTGTAGAAATTTTTTGTCTCTGACGGACAAACGGACATAAACTCCTTTTCTTTTTGTATTTTTGTATTTTTGTATATCGTAAGTTTTTTATATGAGAGCTATTGTCAACTGGTGAGGGATTATGACAAAATTTTGCACACTGGCTGGCAATGACATAAGAATTCCTTGTGCTAAATTTATCCATTTATCATTTATTGGCATTTAAGAGTACTTTAGGTGGAATTTAGGCTATTTGTGTAAGCGTTTTGTATGGGAGCTATGGTTAAATGTGAACCAAATTCTATTGTAACATCATAGCTTCTACAATTTGTCATTTATTAGGAAATAAACGATTAGCCTAGACGATGTTATAAGGGAGCTATGGTCAAATGTGACTCGATTTTGACCAATTTCAATACCAAACTTTAAAAAAAGAAATGAAGAATAGCTTTGCCAATTTTCAGTTTCCTAGCTCCTTTCTTTTAGCCGTTATCGTGCTTTCAACAGTCAGACAGAGACACAGACATCAAATAGGCAGACAGTAATACAGACAGACTCATAGACAAACAGAGACACAGACAGACACACATACAGACGGACATCACTCAATCGTCTTAGAATTTCATAAGGATAATTCAGAATTGATATATATTCTTTTTTGCCTCAATATTAAGGAAATTACAAATGGAATGACAATCTCAATATAACGCCCATTCTTTTTGAAGGTGGGTTTAAAAACTTAATATCAGCATCTGATACCAGAAGATCTGTCAATGGCACGTATTAATAGTTCAGTAGTAAAGGAAATCTAGTATGATCCAGAGAACTCCACTTTTAAATATCTAATGCGAAAGGAAGAATATAATTTAGGTTATATGAGATGACGGATAATCAGGCACCCCATACCACCAGAAGCCGAAGACTCTTTGTAATTTTCATAAGTATCACGATCATTAATGAAACTCGTAAAAATTAGTATTATTCAGTTGAAATTTTGATAAAAAAAAGTTTTCTAAAAAAAAAATTCTATAGAAAAATGTTTGATAAAAAAATTATCTATTGAAAAATTTTTGAAAAAAAAATTCTATAAAAAAATTTTTGAAAAAAAAAATTCAATAGAAAAATGTTTGATAAAAAAATTTTCTATAAAAAAAGTGAAGGAAGATAAAAACTGAAAATTGTTTGTGTTTTATTTAGTCGATGATCTACGCTTTTACTTATGGTTTATGAACATAATTCTGAAAGGTTTTGTTTGTAAAAAAAGTAATAATGCGAGGTTTTCGATCTGTCTAATTTGGGGATAATCATCCTGAAGAGATGGCCTAACCAACCATCGAAACGCGTCGAGGAATTTTGGTTTCTCCGCAAACAATTTTTGGCTATTTTATCAATAAATTGGTCTGTTAGCTTAATAAATAAATGTAACAGATTTGGAATCAAATGAGAATAGTCATTCTTTTTGAATAATATTTACATCCGTACAATTTTGTTATTTTTGATAAAAAATTGAAAAAAAATCTATAGAAAAATGTTTAATAAAAAAAATTATCTATTGAAATATTTTTTAAGAAAAAATTTTCTATAGAAAAATTTTTGATAAAAAAAATTATCTATAGAAAATTTTTTTATGAAATAATTCTCCATAGAATTTTTGTTGATAAAAAAATTGTCAATTTATAAAAACTTAGTAGAAAAATTTTCTATTATAAAAATCAAAACTACGCATTGAAAAAAATACCTATTTCAGTTAAAAGTACAAAAAACAGTAACTCAGCCGTTGTTTTTTTGTGCCGACCTCTGTTAAATCATACATCAAAATACATGGATGATGGACCTATAACAAAAAGTTTATTTTCAAAAACATAATATAACTACTTTGGGCTACTTTGATTTATATTTGAAACAAATTGAAATTTTTAAAACAAAGCTTAAATGACACTTATTTATACCTAACTCAGTCTTTGAATGATTGAGACTTTTATATAAAGTCCTGTTTTTAGGCTACTTTGTCTTATTACTCTTTTCAATTCCTATCTTCATTTTCCTTAAAACCCAAAATATATTTTGCTCCTTCCTCTATCTTAAACCTCATTATTTATAAAATTTATACTCTTTCTAAGTTGCAAAAGGAATGGCAAAAGTTTAAAACTACATTTTATCTTTGCAACAAAAGTTTTACTCTACTTAAATGATTTGTGCTATTGTATTGTTTGACTAAATTCCACTCACTCACATGCAGAAAATATATTTTTTGGGTAAAATAAAAACTAGAACAAATAGCAATAATAGATATAAGTAATAGCAAAAAATACAACTAAATATCAAAATACTTGAACAAATGTTAGAAAAACTTATTTTATATTTTTTCAGATGCAACAAAAGCAGAAAGAGTTTTCCAAAATGTATTCGTATGTTGCATTTAGCAACATATTAGTTTATGTGCTTGAGTAGTTGCGTATGTGTGTGTGTTTGTGAGTGAATGGATGTTTTAAGGCTGTTTATGAAAATGTTTGGGCAAATGTGCCTTTTTTGTAATTTTACAACAATGTTATCTCAATTGTTCTTTTTCGAT
This sequence comes from Stomorhina lunata, assembly GCA_933228675.1. Lineage (NCBI taxonomy): Eukaryota > Metazoa > Arthropoda > Insecta > Diptera > Rhiniidae > Stomorhina > Stomorhina lunata. The sequence continues at coordinate 96,230,898 of OW121743.1, read as the reverse complement.
TCTTTTATGTTGTGCATTCAACTTGATGAAACTTTAATTTTTTAGACAAGTTTACTTTTCTTTTTAGTTACAAAAAAGAGATGTTTGAGAAAAAGTAATGTTTAGTTCTTTCAAGTCCCATAAAAGAAAGAGTTAAAATGTTAAAATTTTAAATGCATGTAATGTTTATAAACGACTGCTATTGATAGAAGAAATTAAATTAAATAAAAGAAAAGAAATTAAATTAAATAAAATTCAATTTTTTATCCAATTATGAGATTTATTTCAATTTAGATAAATATATTTCAATATCCAAGAATAATATAATTTTTAAAAATTCATCAATTTCTCTTTATTCTCTAAATTTTTTATGCAAATTTATCATAAAACAAATAAAAAATAACATTTATTTGTTATTCAGAAATCAAGTCCTTAAGATTTTATTGTTTTTCTTTTTTTTTCCCAAAAAAGAAATCATCATAATATTGATATCAATAAACACTAATGTCTCAGGTGAATTCTAACATTTTTGCCATAAAAACAATAAAATTCAAGAAAAATAATAAAACTAATAATAAGTTTCAAAAGACATAAACATACTACAACACTCACGTTTATGGCCACAAAATAAAACAAAAGAATAAATAAATAGAAGAAAAACTATCAAATAATCCTTAATTTAAAAGAAAAACATTCCTTGTGCTTAACTTTAATCTAAACTTTTGTACGAGTAAAAATGTGTATGTAAAGGACTTTTAGTACAACGACAACAAATGGTCTGTCACGTTTTCCTAAATAAACAATTATTTGAATGTTTAAGGAAAATAACAATTTGTCTAATTTTAACAGGATTAAAGTTATACTCACACACAAACATGCACACTTAGTATACAGGATATGACAATGCAAACACTAGCACAATCACACAACTGTGACAACAACAACAACATCAAAAACCAAAATTGTAGCAAAAAATATATTTAAAGGAAGTAAAAATAACAATCTTTTAGCAAAAGTCTAACACATTTGTAAATACATCCACACACATATATACACACATACATACAATTTTCATGGCAAATAATCACGCACTTTGTTCGAGTGTAAAAGTGATAGTTAAAAGTTGGTTAGAGAAGAAAATAAAATTTGGTGGCATTAGAGAGTATTGATAGCGATTGCTGTGGTAGTAGTTATGGTATTATCACTAGTAAAAACAATAAACCACAATACTCAGAGACACCCGCGTGCTACATTTGCACACAGAACGAAGCCTTGAGTTATTCTAATTTAGTTTTTGGTTTTTGTAATCACATGCTTTTCAAACACACACACACACATTCACCATTTTCTGTGACATGAACATTTAATTTACAGACAAATTGTACAAGAAAACTTTAGTTGTGTTAGAAAAACTTAAGGTTTTATTTTTGTATTCGATGTTAGTTTAAGGGTTATAACGAGTGCTCCCAAGAATATTGGGATAAGCTAAAATTAGTAGTACCACAGATCTGTAAGTTTTCTAGGTTAAATAAGAATATGTACATATATAGAGATTTGATGAAACTTGTGCTGTCATCAGACAATTGACCTTCCTATTGTAAATTTTGTTATTACTGACAACATTTACATTTTTTAACTTTTGTTATGAAATAAATTTAATACATTTAAACGATGAATACAGTTTGTTTTTTGGTGCTGAAATACAATTATGGACAAGAGTTGATCGATAGTTTTTAGTTATGTAATGATAGATCTTCATATTTGAAATAACTTAAAATATTAGAGGGACCCTAAAAAATGTATATTTGATTCATTAATTTGGTTTAAAAAAATACATTAAGTATAATTTCAAGATCGTTCTACCATATGTCATCAAAATCTCAATTTAATTAAAAAGTGGACTCAGCTGGCTTTCATACTAAGCTGATGTAATTCTTTACAAATCAAAACAACTGAACATCGTCTGCAGATTATTGATATTACAAGGGTTATGTTCAGGCGTAGGCAGCCCATGCCACCAGAAGCCGAAGACTTTTTTGAACTTTTCGTGAATTGTGATCGTGATCATTAATGAAACTCGTGAAAATGAGTATTAACAATATTCGGTTGGAATTTGGTGGCGCCTTGTTAAAGAAATTACAAAAACAAAATACACAAGTAACAAAATCAAAATCCATTTTATAGTAATAAAATATACGGTTCGAGGGAACAAAGAAATATAATCTCGAACATTGTTGCCACGACTCTATTATTTTTGTTAACATTGTTTGAAATAAATGAAACCGAATTGGGAATATTTTTCGAAATATTAAACAAATTAAGTTTTTCTTAAAATAATTTCGATTAAAATTATATTTTATAAAAAATTGTTCGATAAAAAATTTGCCTGTGAAAATTTAAATAAAAAAGTTATTTTTTTTATCGAAAAATTTTCAGTAAAAATTTTTCCTAAAGAAAAATTTTCGATAGAAACAGTTTTTAGTAGATAAATTTTGTAAAAAATTTTTGACGCAAAAAGTTTTCCATAGAAAAATTTTTGATAAAAAAATTGTGTATAGAAAAATTTTTAATAAAAAAATTTTTGATCAAAAAATTTTCTATAGAAAAATTTTTGATAAAAAAAAATTGTATCGAAAAATTTTTAATAAAAAAAATTTATACAAAACAAATTTTGAAAACAAAGTTGTCAATAAAAAAATGTTTGATGAAAAAATTTTCTATGGAAAAATTTTTGATAAAAAAGTTTTCTATAGAAATTTATAGAAATTTTTGATAAAAAAATTTTCTGTAGAAATATTTTTGATAAACAAATTTTATAAAAAAAAAAATTTTTTGATAAAACAATTTTCTATAGAAAAACTGTTAATAAAAAAATTTTCTATGGAAAAATTTTTGAAAAATAATTTTTGTAAAAAAATTTTGATGCAAAAGATTTTCTATAGAAAAATTTTTGATAAAAAAATTGTGTATAGAAAAATTTTTAATAAAAAAAAATTTTGATAAAAAAATTTTCTATAGAAAAATTTTTGATAAAAAAATTTTCTATAGAAAAATTTTTAATATAAAAATTTTCTATCGAAAAATTTTTAATAAAAAAACTTTCTACAAAAAAATTTTTGATAAAAAAGTTGTCAATAAAAAAATTTTTGATAAAAAAATTTTCTATAGAAATCTATAGAAATTTTTCATAAAAAAATTTTTGATAAAAAAATTTTCTGTAGAAATATTTTTGATAAACAAATTTTCTATAGAAAAATTTTTGATAAAAAAATTTTCTATAGAAAAATTGTTGATTAAAAAATTTTCTATGTACAAATTTTTGAAAAAAAATGTTCTATTGAAAAATTTTTGAGAAACAAATTTTCTATAGAAAAATATTTGATAAAACTTTTCTATAGAAAAAGAAAAACTTTTAATAAAAAAAATTTTCTATTGATAAATTTTTGATAAAAAAAATTCTAGAAAAATTTTTGATAAAAAAATTTTTTATAAAAAAATTTTTGATAAAAAAAATTTTGATAAAAGAATTTTCTATAGAACAATTTTTGATAAAAAAAATTTCTATAGAAAAATGTTTGATAAAAACTTTTCTACAGAAAAAGAAAAACTTTTAATAAAAAAATTTTCTATTGAAAAATTTTTGATAAAAAAAATTTTCTCTATAAAAATTTTTGATAAAAAAATTTTCTATCAAAAAATTTTTGATAAAAAAATTTTCTATAGAAAAGTTTTTGATAAAAAAATTGTCTATGAAAAATTTTTGATAAAAAAATTGTTTATAGAAAAATTTTCGATTGAAAGAGTTTTCTTTTTCTGTAGAAAAATTTTCTAAAAAAATTTTTCTATAAATAAATTTTTGATAAAAAGATTTTCTAATGAAAAATTTGTGATAAAAAATTTTCTATAGAAACGTTTTTGATAAAAAAATTTTTGATAAAATAATTCTCTATAAAAAAATTATTGATAAAAAAATATTTTATAAAAAATTTTGTTATAAAAAAATTTCTGTAGAAAATTTTTTGATAAAAAAATTTATTGATAAAAAATTTTTCTATAGAAAAATTTTTTATACAAAAATTTTCTACTACGTTCTAATATGGTAATACGGTATGTAGACATTTTTACAAGAAATTTATTATAATTATATTATTATAAAAAGTATTTTATTTCCAATCGAAAAATTTTAACTTTAGAAAAAGTTATATAACTTTTGTAAATGTAATATCTCGTTTTTTTTTCTAGTAGGTTTTTATAGAAAAAAGTTAAATCTTTTGAATTTTGAAGATTACGAAAAAATTAAAAAAAAGCTAAACTTTTGTTAAAAACTTACCTAATTTCTTAAAATATAAGCCCTATGCATACAGCTTGTAAAAGCTTTATACCTTGAGTTTTGAAAACTGAGTCCCAACTTTAGTTAGTTCTAGAAATAATAAACTCAATATATTGTGAATTAATAAGACACCAAACCGGCATGAAACCAAAAAAAAAATCTAAAAGAAATAGAATAAAATAGTTTGACATATATCTACATATGTAGACTTCTCAAAGTGTTTGCCAGTTTTTGCACATAAACACGAATGTTGCAAAAAGAAAAGTTTACAAAAAAAGGTTTGAATTTGTATACATCAGTCACATAATGAATAACTTCCCTATTTTTCTATCCTCTTCCAGGCATAATCATTACTATCATTATTATAGAGGAACCCCGTCATTATTATCCTGCTCTTCGCCAGTCAGTCAGTCTCATATTGTAACACTATTTATAAGACAAATGTGACGCATTCAATTTATTATTATTCAACCAGGAAAATGGCAAGAGTTTTAGAAAAGACTAATAGTTTTGCTGAAAAAAAAAACTTAAGCAAACAGACAAACTAACACATATGCAAACATTTTATATCTTTTTTTTTTGCAAAATGAATGTTAGCATTAACGTTTTGTCTATTTACTACCGCTCACACCAATTTTGCTGTTTGCCAACATTATGCTACTTTTGCCTTTAGAGACAACAGATTTGAGAAGAAGCGTTAGCTGTTGACTTGCAACGTTTTGAATATAAATTTATGTATAATGAAATGTAAGTAAGTAGAAACGTTTGAGTTTTTCTTTGAGCAAAAAAAGAAGAGACAAGAAAAATGTAAAATGTCATCATATGATGGGAATCAATCTAAAGTCATTCTCTAACCCGTAAAGTCATAAATCTAACTTTAATACTAAATACGTGACTGAATCAAGAGAGGTTCGTGAGGAAAGGGAAATGTTATACTCAACTATTAATATAGAAAACTTAGAAAACTAACATATAAAGTTAGAAAAAAATATTGACAACAAAAATTTAATAAAAAGTGGGCAAATGAAAAAGTGGGGAGAATGGTTAGATTATATTTGTATAAATCTGTTCTCAGTCTAATAGCTAGCCCGACTACTTCTCTGACTATATTCTAATACTTTGTCTTATATTTTTAAATATCTGTCTGTCTGTCTGTCTGTCTGTCTGTCTGTCTGTCTGTCTGTCTGTCTGTCTGTCTGTCTGTCTGTCTGTCTGTCTGTCTGTCTGTCTGTCTATCTGTCTGTCTCTATGTCTGTCTGTCTGTCTGTCTGTCTGTCTATCTGTCTGTCTGTCTGTCTGTCTGTCTGTCTGTCTGTCTGTCTGTCTGTCTGTCTGTCTGTCTGTCTGTCTGTCTGTCTGTCTTTCTGTCTGTCTGTCTGTCTGTCTGTCTGTCTGTCTGTCTGTCTGTCTGTCTGTCTGTCTGTCTGTCTGTCTGTCTCTCTGACTGTCTGTCTGTCTGTCTGTCTGTCTGTCTGTCTGTCTCTCTGACTGTCTGTCTGACTGTCTTTATAATTTTAATAATTCGTTTATAACTTATGGGGTTACACTTTAGAAAAGTCTTATACTCTGATTGAGTGAAGTGTAGCAAAAGGTACCAGTCTTTAAGCACTTTAAAGACTTTAACAAAACTGTATTGGACTTCGTGCATAATTTTTGTCTACCACAGTTTTATATATGTGCTTCACTTTAATTTAAAACATATCTAACTAATCACTTTAGACCAACAAAAATTTTTGAATTCAACAATAATCAGAAATTAAAAGCAAAGTTTTTAGTCAGTTTTGACCAATGACAGTTGGCAAATTTTGTAGAATTTTGTCTAATGAAATTAATTAAAGCCAATTGAATGGTTGAACGAGAGTTATAGTTTAGGAAGTAACTTACAATAAAGGAATTTTAATGCAATTGTATTTGTATTTATTATGTGTACGTACTACTTGAATGGGAGAGTGTATTTTGAAATATCGTAAGCTAAAATGTGTAGTAGAAGCTTAAAAGCAAATGCGACTTTCTTTTAAAAAATCTATTTTGTTTAAATAAAATATATTAAATAAGTATTTTAAGTGTGTCACTTCAATTTTTAAAGAGCTTTTTGGAGAAAATATAGTTTGGACATAAGAATTTTGTCAAAAAATAAATGGAAAAAAAACAGAATTTTAAAGAAAATTTCTTATATTTATTCAAAAGGTCTTGAAAAGTGTTATAATCATCACTTGTTAAAATATAATACATTTTTCTATTTATGTCATTTCTACCCCTTGCCATTTCAGTTACCCATACATGTTTGAATATTTCAATATTTTATGTATGCATGAGTAAAAGTTTATAATGAAATTATTCGACTACCAAATGAAATAAATGCCATTAAGGATTTTGGAATAGTTATAGAAAACGGAAATATTGTTTAGTAACACAGACTCACACCGAGAGAATTATAAACTGAAATGTACATAAAGGCAAAATATACGTTGTAATTGGATTACAGTAGAGGGCAAAATAGGGCAATTACAAATAAAAAAAAAATCTATATAAAAATGTTTCTTTAGAAAATTTTGCGATATAGCTTTTCTATAAAAAATTTTTCTACAGAAAATTATCTAGAAAATTTTTCGTTATACAAAAATTTTTCTAAACAAACTTTTTTAAAATATAAAAATTTTTTATCAAAATTTGGGACATCAAACATTTAATTAAAAAGTTTTACTGTAGTGTATTGCACTAAGGATTTTTAGTGCAATACACTACAGTAAAACTTTTTAATTAAAAATTTTTCTACAAACATTTTTTTACTATATTAAAATTATTTTGGAAAAAATTTTCTATAAAAAATTTTTTCGCTATATAAAAATTTTTGTATAGAAAATTTTTCGATACAAAAATTATTCGATATACAAATTTGTCTATAGAAATTTTTTCAAAATATTTTTTTTTTTTTTGTAATTCATTTCTTATTTATTTCAAAAGCACCTTTTTTTAAAATATTTTTTTAGACAAATTTTCACTATATACAATTTTTTTTTATAGAAAATTTTTTTGCTAAATTAAAATTTTTTTACAGAAAATTTTGTCAATTTTTTGTTAGAAAATATCTGTTAAACAAAAATTCTTCTATAGAAAATTTTTCGCTGTATATGAATTTTTCTATTGAAATTTTTTCGATATAAGAATTTTTCTATAAAAAATTATTCGCTATATATAAATTTTTCTATTGAAATTTTTTCGAGAAAAGAATTTTTCTATAAAAAATTTTTCGATATAAAAATTTTTCAATGAAGAATTTTCGATATAAAAATTTTTCTATCGAAAATTTTTCGATATAAAAATTTTTCTATAGAAAATTTTTCGATATAAAATTTTTTTATAGAAAAGTTTTCGATATAAAAATTTTTCTGTAGAAAATTTTTCTATAGAAAATTTTTCGATATAAAATTTTTTTTATAGAAAATTTTTTGGTATAAAAATTTTTCGATATAAAAATTTTTCTATACAAAATTTTTCGATATAAGAATTTTTCTATAGAAATTTTTTCGATATCAAAATATTTCTATAAAAATATTTCGATATAAAAATTTTTCTATAGAAAATTTTTCGATGCAAAAATTTTTCTATAGAAAATTTTTCGATATAATAATTTGTCTATGGAAAATTTTTTGATATAGAAATTTTTCTTTAGAAAATTTTTCGGTATAAAAATTTTTCTATAGAAAAATTTTCGGTAAAAAGTTTTTCTATAGAAAAATGTTCAGTATAAAAATTTTTCTATAGAAAAATTTTCGATTTAAAAATTTTTCTATATAAAATTTTTTCGATATACAAATTTTTCTATACAAAATTTTTAGATATAAGAATTTTTCTATACAAAATTTTTCGCTATAAAAATGTTTCTATAAAAAATTGTTTGATATAAAAATTTTTCTATACAAAATTTTTCGATACAAAAAATTATTCAATAGAAAATTTTTCGATATAAAAATGTTTCTATAGAAAATTTTTCGATACAAAAATTTCTCTATAGAATATTTTTCGATATAGAAATGTTTCTATAGATAATCTTTCGATATAACAAATTTTAAAAAATTTTGCTCTAGTGTATTGCACTAAGATCCCAATTTATTTCTTTTTTTTATTTTAAAACCCCATTTTTTAAAATATTACTTATTAAATTTGTTTTTGTAGAAAATGTTTTGTTAAATAAAATTTTTTCTATAGGAAATTTCTCATTTTAAATAAATTTTTCTATAGAAGTTTTTTAACAAAATTTTCCTATAGAAAATTTTTTGAAATAAAAATGTTTCTATAAGAAAGTTTTCGATATAAAAATTTTCTAAAAAAAAAATTTTATAAAGACAATTTTTTGACATAAACATTTTTCTATAGAAAATTTTTTGATATAAAAATTTTTCGATAAAAAAATTTTCTATAGAAAATTTTTCGATTTAAAATTTTTTCTTTAGAAAATTTTTTGATATAAAAATTTGTCGTAGAAAATTTTTCGATATAAAAATTTTTCAATAATAAAAATTTAAACAAAAATGTTTCTATAGAAAATTTTTCGATACTAAAATTTTTCTATAAAAATTTTTATACAGCAAAAAATTTTAATGTCAAAAAATGTTTGCTATATAAAATTTTTTTATAGAAAATTTTGTCAAAATTTGTTTTTGTAGAAAAATTTTTGTTAAATAAAAATTTGTCTATAGGAAATTTCTGGCTTTATATAAGTTTTTTAACAAAATTTTCCTATAGAAAAGTTTTTGACATAAAAATGTTTCTAAAAGAAAGTTTTCGATGTAAAAATTTTCCAAAGAAAATTTTTCGATATAAAAATTTTTCAATAAAAAAATTTTTGATATAGAAAATTTTTCGATATAAAAATTTTTTGTATAGAAAATTTTTCGGTATAAAAATTTTTATATAGAAAATTTTTAGAAATTAAAATTTGTATATAGAAAATTTTTCGATATTAAAATTTTCCAATATTAAAATTTTTCGATATAGAATATTTTCTATAGAAAATTTTTCGGTAACAAATTTTTCTATAGAAAATTTGTCGATATTAATATTCTTTGCTGTAGAAAAATTTTTCTATAGCAAATTTTTCGATACTAAAATTTTTCTATATAAAATTTTTCGGTGAATAAACATTTTTGGATACAAAAATTTTTGGATATAAAAATTTTTGAGAAAAAAAAAAATTTCGATACAATTATATTTCTTTATAAAATTTGTCGGTATTCAAATTTTTCTATATTTCGTTTTATATTTTGTGTTTCTCCAGTTCCTTTTGACACCCACTGTTCTTCGAACTTTTGGCTTTTCGTATTTAATTGTCCATGTAGTGGTGATAAGAACGTTACTAACATAGTTTATTTAACTGGGAACTCTCTTCTTCTGTCCACATGACTGCAAACATCAATTTAAAGTAACCAAACACAAAACTAATGTGAATTTTTGGTTTTGATAAATGACACTTGCACATATTTCGACTTAAATAAATGTTGTTTAATTTGCGAGACCAGAAAAACTACTAAATGGGGGAAAAAATTAACAAAAAATAAAATAAAATACCAAAAGATTAGAACTTACTGTGACATAAAGAAGACAGAGCAATTAAACCATAGAATGGAATAATAAATATAAATTTTATCTTCCGCAATATTTAGACAAGACATACCTAAAAAGGAAGAGAAAAGTAAAAGAAAAACATTTAGTAATTGGCTGTAAAAATACTAGGGAAATAAAAATACAAGAAAAAATTTAAATGGGTTTTTAAGAGCTTTTCTTTTAAGATTTTTAAGGAAAAATTTTAATTTTATAAAAAAGTTCCTTTTTTGTTAATGGGAAATCAATATCATAGCATTTCCATATCTTTATTAGGTGTTAAACATTAATTTTTTTTTTTAATTTATCTCCTGGGAGGTTTGTCAAAAGAAAGTAAATGTTACAAAAATTATTAAGAAAATAAATTTTATATGTATTTTTGTTTTGATAATTTTAAACGGAAACAGAAAAAGTTATCAAATACACGTTTGTCTTATTTATTTAACATTTAGTGTTGACATAAAGACGAAAAATGAAACAAACCTTCGTCATTATTTTTCTTTTTTTTTTTTGATAAAAGTCCTGAAAGAAGTGTCTGTCATCGTAAGTCTGTCTTTACTGCTCTTGTGCCTAAAAGCAATTTAGCCATAAGGATATCCTTAATATACATTTTACTTTACGATTTTCCAAGTATTACTTTTATTTCATTTCTATTTTGCTACATTTCCTTTTTCTTTTTTTAACTTTGTTTGATACTTATAAGGAAGTTAATAAAAATCAAATAAAATGCTAATTTTCAAATTAATATTAACAAGTCAAAACGAAAAAAAAAATGAGCTATAACAATATTATGATGAATCACAGTAGTAAAACATTTTAACTTTTTGATCTAACAAACAAAAAAGTCGTAAAATAAGAATTTCAAATACAAGTTATATGGTGGGGGGGGACCTTATCTTGGCGAGTTCTTTTTATGAGTTTTAGTGCATTACTTTTACGCAGAATTAAGTAGACAAATCGTTGATTGTTTCAATAATGAATTCTGTTTGATACTAGATATGAGTTGTTTTTGGTGTTCTTTTATATATATATTTTAAAGAAATTCCTGTCATTAAATTTAATAAAATCATGTTAATTGTTTCTCTTGTCATCGACAATATAAAATTTCGTGATAAAAATTGAAAACAATTTTAAAATCGCATATTTGATACATGATGATTTTAAAATTCTTTAGAAAGTTTTTAGCAGAAACTTGATTTTAAGGATATTTTGATTAATGCTTTAAAGTTATTCGTTTAGGCACAACTGAAGTGATACTGAAGTTTTTGGCCAAATTCTCAATTACGGAAAGTGAGACCTGTTACCTTAAAAACTACAAGTTTATATAGAAGCTCAACATTGCAAACATCAGCACAAACTTATATATAGGTCAGATTTGCCAATTTATCGGAAATTTGGCCATTTTTTACCTGAAAAATTGTTAAATGCCGATATGCAAATTTTTGCTAGAAAAATGGCCGTTATTGAAATGCAAATGCAAATCTGTGGTTAAAATCAATATAAGTTTTCAATAATTCCAATATGTTGAAATTACAGAGTCAAAAATTTAAGAATGAAATGAAAATTTTTAATAAAAAATTGTGCTACAGAAAATTTTTCCTACAGAACAATTTTCAATTAAAATTTTTTCTATGAAAAAATTTTTCAAAAAGGTTTATCAAAATTTTGGGACATCAAACATTTAATTAAAAAATTTTACTGTAGTGTATTGCACTAAGAATCCCAATTTATTACAATTATTTATTATTGTAATAAACAGTTTTTTGATAAAACCAAAAAATTTTGGTGGGGAAACCTTTCATAGACGCTTTTCGATGGTTGGTTAGGCCATCTCATCAGGAGAATTATCCCTAATTCTAGACAGAGCGAAAACCACACATTATGTATAATTTGAGGGACTGAATAAATACGAATTATTATTGTATCCAACAAATATCAACATAAAGCGAAGATTATCATCCGAAGAGAAACACACAAACATTTTTCAGTTTTATCATTTCTTTATTTCCCACACTTTTGTTGTTGCTTTGTTTTAATTTTTCATTTAAAATTGTTTTTGTAGAAAATTTTTCAAATTAAAATTGTTTCTACCAAAAAATTTTACATTTTTTTCTATAGAAAAACTTAAGATTCAAAATTTTTCTGTAGTAAAATTTTAAGATTTTTTTTTGATCGAAAATTTCCTTATATATTTTTTTTTTTTTTTTTTGTAAAAAATAATTTTTCATATAAAATTTTTGAATCAAAAATTTTCCATATAATTTTTTTTTTTGTATAGAAAAATTTTCATCAAATAGAGAAATTTTTATAAATTTTTTTTAATAGAAAAAATTTCCATATAAGATTTTTTGTATAAAAAAAATTTCCATATAGAATTTTTTTAATAGAAGAAGATTTAATATATATTTCTTTTGTATAGAAAAATTTTCCATAGAAAGATTTTTGTAAAGAGAAATTTTCAGTATAAAAGTTGTAGAAAAGTTTTCAATAAAAATTTGTGCTATAGCAAATTTACCAATAAACATTCTTTGAATATTCGGCTATATTTGACTGTTAGAAAAAAGTATTAACTGACAATTTTTCTATAGCAAACATTTTTATTGAAAACTTTTCTATAGAACAAATTTTATACTGAAAATTTTTCTAAATAAAAAATTTTATATTAAAAATTTTTCTATACAAAAAATTTTAATTTACTGTTAATATGCCGATTTTTCACGAAAATGTTCAGGCAGCACCGTGGCAAAAAAGGTCAAACATTTGTGCCTTCATATATGATAAACACATAAATTTGTTTAAGGGAGTTTCAATAAAAACGACTGTTTCCCAGACTGTACAAAGTTCCTAGATATTTCTGGCCCATTTGAGTAAAAATTTAACAATTCTTGTACCACGAGAGACAAATCCATCCAACCAAACAGAACTTTGGGCTAGGGAAAGTTATTGATGCTCTAAAAATTCAACAGACGCAATTATTAAATCTTTAATTTAACAACATTTAAACAAAGTCGATAAATTTATTAAATATTTTCGTCAACATTTTAATATCAAAATTACCACCTAATTCATAAACGAAAAATATAACTATAAATAGCTTATAATTGAAATTTTTCACACAAAATTCCTACAATAATATCATTTTATAATTGGTTTATGAATTAGGGGGTTAATATATTGTACGGTTTAAATTTTAATTAACTTTTTACAACCACAAATTGTATATTTGGAAAAACCCTAATATAGATCATCAAATTGTATATGTTTTTTTTTAATTAAATCCTTAAACCTTTAAAAAATCATACAATACAAACTCAAACCAGAGGCCAAATCGAAACATCAAAATATGTAGCATACTTTTGGAATAATCTAAATAATATATAACATATGAGCTTAACTTAATTGTAACTTTTTTTGTCAACCGTTCTCCGATAGTAAAAGATTTTAACGAAAACCAAATATTTTGACAAACAAAAAGATATTTTAAGATATCAAATTTTATAAAACTATTTGCAAAATAAATGTTTTTTTTAACCCCTAAGGTATGCTACACAATATTTGCTTCGATCGATTTCGAATTCGATCGATTTCGAATGCGACGATTTGTTAGCAGTTTTCAAAATATGGTTGAAATCAGTTATTTTTGGCCATAGCTCCGGTACAAGATTTTCTCTCGAAAGCCACTGAAATGTTTTTAGATTTTTCTTATTTGATAATGTTCTTTTGAAGAATTTTCTTATTTTAATATTTTCCGACAAAATTTAATATTCAATATTTTCATTTCAATTTAATAGCTTATTACTTTTTTTTAAGATTCCCTTCCCATATCCATATCCTGCTCCTCTTTCTTTCAAACAAACTCTCTTCAAAAAATACTTATAATTTCTTGTAATTTAGTTTTCTTTTGATTAATATTATAAACAATGAAAGTAAGAAACAAGAGTGTGGGAGTGCGTAGGAGTCTGTGTCTGTATAAGTTTAAGTTATTATTGTTTTTGCTATTTTAAAGATTCTTCTTTTTTTTTTTGTAAATCCGAACGTGTTAAGTGCTTTGATGTATCAAAGGTACATTGCACGATCAAGTGAGCAGCAGCTGCAGTTGCAGCAAATAACAACAACAGCAACAATAACGATAGAAGCAACTTTATAAGAAAAATGTCTTCTTCGTTAGTTGTTTTACAGTTTCTGTTGTTGTTGTTGTTATAATACTCTTTTTCTTAGCTTAGCTGATGTCCTTTTTAAAGGACACTGAACTTACACATACATTTACTCTTACAGTTGATAAAGCTTTCTTAGACTTTAATATTTCTGTTGTTTTCTGTTTTTTTTCTTGCTTCTCTGGATTTTATTATTATACGTTCACGTTTTTCTTGAACATACTAATACATTTGTAAGTACTTTTTGTTGTGTAGGTATGTATGAATAAATGTACTCATACTTACAATGTCTTACAACAAACCATGGCAACTTAAAAAAACTTTGAAACAAAAAAAAAATCAACAAAATCCATAGTTGTTGTTTCTTATATATATATATATTTTGTGCATTTCGTAAATCTTAGATTTTTTTGTTTTTTTGCTATAATATTATTTCTATACATTAATAAAAAAAGGGGTTGTCTGGGTTGTTATTTTTGTTTCCTCCCCTACTTCCCTTTCCTAAATTAGTATCCTCCCCCTCTATTAGGTTTATGAAAAGTACTCAGTACTCTTTATTACTGATAATTAATTTGCTAAGATTTTTATGATTAATATTCGCCTGTTCCGTTTTTTATTACAGTTTTTTTCGTTCTTATTGTACTTTATTCCTTTTTTTTATGTCTCCAGTCATTTGTATTAAAAACCAAACACTCACTCATCTGTATGGCAACTATTTAAGGTTGGGGGCTATAAAAATTAACAAAACCAATTAGTAGGGAAAAAGCTAAATAACTTCTTCTTGCCATAATGGCAGCATTTATTTACCAAGGGGTAATTATTTGCAACAGTAAATTGTGGATTATTAGAAACAATTTACTGGTGATAGAGGTGGTGTTAGTGTTTTGGTGGTAGGGTATACTGAGGACATGCTTCTGTTTAGTTAAACAGCTCTGGAAAAGAGTTTTGTGTGATTAAATGTAATAAATCAAGTGAATGGTAAAAAGGTATTATATAATTATACAAAAAATATAAAAAAAACGAAATCATGATTGATTTTGTTAAGCGTGGAAGATTATTTCGATTATTATAAGCTGCATGGTAACAAATTCCTCACAGCTGTAGGTAAGTTCGTTTGTTGTGAACAAGACTCCCCCTAGAGGGCAGCAACAGGATTTCTGTATGAGGCATGAAATTATTTAAAATTTTATAAAATGGAAATTACTGGAATTAGAAATGCCAAAACTCATTAGAGCTCTAAGCCTGGCTCATGGTTAGGAAATTTTTTAGAAAAGTTTTAATCTTTTGGACAAGATAGTCGAATGTCAATATATCATTTTGACCAAAAAAAAAACAGGTCTGTTACATTACTTTCTGGGTATGTTCAGACAAATGAGAGATACTTATGAATTACAACCACAAAATTAAAAAAAATGTTACATATATAATAAATCAGAGGTAAAAAATGATATAAGTTTTCAATGATTCCAAAACATTGGAATGTACAAAATTTGGGAACGAAAAAACAAATTTTATATACAAATTTTTGCTATATAAAATTTTTTCTACAGAAGAATTTTCAATTTAAATTTTTTTTTATGGAAAAATTTTTCATTTTTTTTTTTTCAAATAGTTTTAACCGAAAATTTTTCAATATAAATTTTTTATTTAAAAAATTTTCTATAGAAATTTTTTAATTTAAAAATTTTCTATAGAAATTTTTTGTATGATAAATTTTCTATAGAAATTTTTTATATGAAAAATTTTCTGTAGAAATTTTGAATATGAAAATTTTTCTATAGAAATTTTTTTATAAGAAAAATTTTTAATAGAAATTTGTAATATAAAAAATTTACTATAGAAACATTTTATACGAAAAATTTTGTTTAGACTCTATATATATCTAGGAATTTTTGTATGAAAATTTTTCTATAGAAATTTTTTATATTAAAAATTTTGTATAGAAACTTTTTGTATGAAAAATTTTCCATGTAAATTTTTTATATGAAAATTTTTTATACACAAAATTTCCTACAGAAATTTTTTAATATGAATAATTTTCTATAGAAATTTTTTATACAAAAAAAATATAAATTTTTTCCATGAACATTTTTTTATAGAAATTTTTTCCAAGGACATTTTTTTATAGAAATTTATTATATGAAAAATTTTTTAAAGAAATATTTTTTAAGAAAAATTTTCTGTTGAAATTTTTATATGAAAAATTTTCTATGGAAATTTTTTGTATGAAAAATTTTCTATAGAATTTTTGTATAATAAAAATTTTCTATAGAAATTTCTTGTGTGAAAAATTTTCTATTCAAATTTTTATATGAAAAATTTTCTATTTAAATTTTTATATGAAAAATTTTCTATAGAAATTTTTTATACAAAAAATTTATATGAAAAATTTTCTATAGAAATTCCTTGTATGAAAAATTTTCTTTTCAATAAAAATTTCTTATATGAAAAATTTTCTATTGAAATTTTTTATATGAAAAATTTTCTATAGAAATATTTTATATGCAAAATTTTCTATAGAAATATTTTATTTGAAAAATTTTCTATACAAATTTTTTCTATGAAAAATTTTCTATTGAAATTCTTTTGCAAACAAAAATTTTCTAAAGAAATTTTTATACAAAAAATTTATATGAGAAATTTTATACAAAAAATTTATATGAAAAATTTTTTATACAAATTCTTTGTGTGAAAGATTTTCTGTTTATAAAAAAATTTGTCAATAAAAAATTTTTATATGAAAAATTTTCTATAAAAATTTGTTGTATGAAAAATTTTCTACAGAAAATTTTTCTTTGAAAAATTTTTTATAGAAATTTTTTATATGAAAAATTCCTTATTGACATTTTTTATACAAAAAAATTTCTTTTGAAATTTTTTTGTACAAAAAATTTTCTATAGAAATTTTTTATTTGAAAAATTTTGTAAAGGTAATTTTATAATTTATATAAAAAATTATCTATCTAATTTTCTATCGAAATTTTTTATATGAAAAATTTTCTATAGAAATTTTTTATACGAAAAATATTTTATAAATATTTTTTATATGCAATATTTTTTAAGAATAAAATTTTGTTTAGAAATTTTTATATGAAATATTTTCTATAGAAATTTCATATATGAAAAATTTTCTATAGAAATTTTTTATATGAAAAATTTTCTATAGAAATATTTTATGTGAAAAATTTTCTATAGAAATATTTTATGTGAAAAATTTTCTATAGAAATTTTTTGTATGAAAAATTTCCTATTGAAATTTTTTTATGAAAAGTTTTCTATAGAAATTTTTTGCAAACAAAAATTTTCTAAAGAAATTGTTTATACAAAAAATTTATATGAAAAATTTTCTATACAAATTCTTTGTGTGAAAGATTTTCTGTTTATAAAAAAATTTGTCAATAAAAAATTTGTATATAAAAAATTTTCTATAAAAATTTGTTATATGAAAGATTTTCTACAGAAAATTTTCATATGAAAAATTTTCTATAGAAATTTTTTGTTTGAAAAATTTTGTAAAGGTAAGTTTTTATATGAAAAATTATCTATAGATTATTTTCTATAGAAACTAATTATATGAAAAATTTGCGGAAAAATATTTTTAAATGAAAAATTTTCTTAAGAAATCTTTAGAAACTTTTTATATAAAAAATTTCATCTTTTCATATAATATGTTTGTTGCAGAACACAATAAATAAGAATTATTGTGTCTAACAATTATCAACATAAAGCGAAGATTTTCATCTAAACAGAAACACACAAACATTTTTCAGTTTTATCTAAATTTCTTCTTGACAAGTTCTTCATAAATATTTGCGACAAAGTTTTAAATATTTATGTATAGAGCATGAACCTGTGAACCTCAATGTAAAATCTACATAATGACTAAACTTACCTTAAATATTAAAGTGGCATAAAAATGTATGTTAACATTTTTCTAAACGCTTTAACTTTAAGTATAAATTTTTTTTAAATAAATATTTCATTTACTTTTACTTATTGTTTAATATCCATCATTATACCCACCATCAAAAAGAATGGGGGGTATATTGAGATTGTCATTCCGTTTGTAATTTCCTTAATATTGGCTCAAAAATCAAAAACGATATATATTCTGAATCCTTATGAAATTCTAAGACGATTGAGCGATGTCCGTCTGTCTGTCCGTCTGTCTGTCCGTCTGTCTGTCTGTCTGTTGAAATCACGATAACGCCTAAACGAAAGGAGCTAGCTCACTGAAACTTAGCAAAAACATTCTTCATTTATGAGAAAATTTTGCTATTGAAATTGGGCAAAATCGGTTAACATTTGTCCATAGCTCCCGTATAACCTCGTCAAGACTAGTCGCTTATTTGCTAATAACTGACAAATTATAATAGCTATGATGACAAAATTTGGTATCTAGAAGTTTTCCATAAGCACTAGGCAGCATATAAAATTTCATCGAAATCGGTTCACATTTAACCATAGCTCCCATATAAAAAACATACGGAAACAGCCAAAATTCCACCTGAAATTCACTTAAATGCCAATAAATGCTAAAATGTAATAGCTTTCGCCACCAAATTTAGCACAAATAAGTCTTATGTGAATACCAGCCAGTGTGCAAAATTTTGTCACAATCGGTCACCATTTGACCATAGCTCCCATATAAAGAACTTACGGAAACACAAAAATACAAAAAGAAAAGGGGGTTTATGTCCGTCTGTCCGTTAGATAAAAGCGCGATAGCGCCTTAACTGAAAGGGCTACAGCAACAAAATTTTGCAAAAGGAAGTCTTATGTGAATGCCAGTCAGTGTGCAAAATTTTGTTACAATCGGTCACCATTTGACCATAGCTCCCATATAAAAAACTTACAGAAACCCAAAAATACAAAAAGAAAAGGAGATTTATGTCCGTCTGTCCGTCAGATAAAAGCGCGACAGCTCCTTAACTACAAAAGCTAGAGAGACAAAATTTTACAAAAGTATTTCCGATATGTAACAAAAGTTGTGTACTGAAAATGGGCGAAATCGGTTCACATTTAGTTAGAGCTCCCATATAACCCCGCCCCGGGAAACACATAAATGCTGATAAATTGAGTACAATTGTGATAGCTATGACGACTAAATTTAGTATAGCAAAGTTTTATGCAACTATTGGTCAGTATATCAAATTTTATAGGAATTGGTCCATATTTGACTATAGCTTTCATATAAAAAACACTCCCGGAAACCAAAAAATGTTTAGCAAGGACCAGTTAAAAGCTATTAAATTAGAAGCTGTGACAGCTATTGCCACTAAATTTTGCAAGAATAAGCCCTGTATAAATACCAGCCAGTGTGTGAAATTTTGTTACAATCGGTCAACATTTGGCTATAATTCTTATATATTTATATTACATCCCCTTTTTTATATCTACAATCAAAATGATTCGGAAGTACAAGCAGAATATTAAGATTATGTATATGGTAGATGCATTAGGAACTCCTAACAAAATATATGGACCTGTCGTATTACTATCAACCTCTTTATCTTAACTTAATATTAAGCTAAACGAAAAGTATTTAACAACTTATTAATGTAAAACCATACCCGGTTACGATAACGAATTTTTTTCAAATTAAATAAATACTAGGGAAACCACTTACACACTTTTGAATGTTGAACTTTAAAGCTACTGCAACCGAAGTTATTCCAAATATTTTACCAACAATACCAACTAGCGTAACAACTTTTTTCCAATTTGGTCCACGTTTTGAATTTGCTGCAGCCTCGTAGATATATGAGATATGTTTCTAAATTTAACACAACTTGATGGTGGGTATATAAGATTCGGCACAGCCGAATATAACACTCTTTCTTGTTTTTTTTTGTTATTCTCTATTTTACGAGGTTTTATTTATTTATCTTATTTTTTTATTCTCAAAAGCATGTATACAGCAATTTTTATGACATGTCATAAAAATAACATTATGATTTTAACATCACATAACGATTATGCGAATACTAAAGAGCCATTCATTCAAAGAATCTTGCAACCAACCCACAAATAAACCATATACAAAAACCCACATCCCTGCCACATTCTCTTACCCAAGTCTCTAGTGAAACAAATCACAAAAAAAAGTACAACTACTATAAAATTTAAAAAAAAAATCTTTTTTAATAAAAAAAGAACCTGTAACAAATAAAGCCAACAAACATACGAGTATTTATAACGTACTCAACTTAAAGGCAAACAAATTTAGTGCAAAACATAAAATAAGAAAAAAAATTAAAAAAGTCAGACATTCAAAGCTAAAAAAAGAAAATAAAAAGACCAACTTGCAAATGAAATTATGTTGAATTACAAAGAAAATCTAGAAAAAATTGTTAAAAAACTAAAGAAAAAGTAGAACAGCCACCCAACAACAATGAACCAAATAGAATACGACGAATAGACAGGCAGAAGCAGAGGCAGCAGCAGCAACAGAAAAAGAAGAGTAAAGTAATATTAATGAAGAAATTACAAAAAAATGACAAATAAAGCAAATAAATGAATAGTATTTTGTACAATATCATCAGTCAGTATGAATAAAGAATGAAGAGACATGAACAGTAGGACACAGAAAGAAAAACTAGAAAGAACGCTCAAAAAAGGGACAACATGTTTAAAGAATGAGAAATTGTAATTTCCTTTATTAATCATATCATGTATATTCTTAGATAATATAGTGATGTCCACTTATATTAATACTAACACTAATACAAATGCTATAAATATATATGCTTATACTAATACAACTAAAACAAGTTAGAAAAGCTAGTCGGTCATACCGGACTTATTTTTTCCCTTGCATTTTTAAAATTTGTGTCACTTAACATTTTTTTTTTAATTATTTAAATTTTTTATATTATTAAGATTTTTAAAATCCATGGAAATTTTTTTGTTAATTTTATATTATTAAAATTTTTAAAATCCATGGAAATTTTTTTAGATTATTAAAAACTTTAAAATCTATGGAAAGTTTTTAAAATTCTGAAATTTATCAAAATCCCCAAAAAAAATTTCTTTCCTTAACGCCTGAATTCTAACTAAGCCAAGTATTTCTGATGACAAATACCAAAAAATGTTTGACTATTTATTTAAATAGACAAATAAACTTCCTGAATCATATTTTAAATAATTCCATATATAATTTTCATATTTTTGCTTTATTTTACCTATTTTGAAATTCTGTTTACATTTTTTAACTCTATTTTCTATGAAATACTTTTTCTCCACATATTTTCCGTATGCAAATGACTAAAGCGTAATATCTTAAATACAATACTTTGTCATAATCTTTTTGGCTTACGGAACTCGGAAGACAAGACAAGAAAAATTTACATAAACAAGAAAATAAATAATGTTCCGGCTTATTATTTATCAACAATTCACAGGCACCAAAACTAGTGGAGAATGGCAAGAAATAGGCGAGAAACCACCAAGAGGTCGTTTAGTAGTTGTTACATGTTTCGAGGCTTTTCTATGTTTGCAAGTACAAGAGAAAATAGTCCTGGGCTTTGTGGAGATTCCACAAATGTTGAGAGTAACAGGGTCTATAGTTGTATTAAATGGATTAGGTAAATTACAGAAAATCTAGCAATAAGTAGCAAATGACTAGCTATTAGGATGCGATGAAAGGGAGGGTCAAAGTAACAGGGAAAACAAATATTTTGGGAGGTAAATAAACAAGCACCTTTAATATTGTTGTAAAATTATAATGGAGTAACTTTTTCATTGTTGCAGTCGTAATGAGATTTTACAAATATAAATTTTATAAATATTTAAAAAATTTCATTAATATTACAAAATTTCATAAATTTTACAAAATTTCATAAGTTTTACAAAATTTCATAAATTTTACAAAATTTCATATATTTTACAAAATTTCATAAATTTTACAAAATTTCCTAAATTTTACAAAATTTCATATATTTTACAAAATTTCCTAAATTTTACAAAATTTCATATATTTTACAAAATTTCATAAATTTTACAAAGTTTCATAAATTTTACAAAATTTCATAAATTTTACAAAATTTCATAAATTTTACAAAATTTCATATTTTTTATAAATTTTATTATACATATATCAAACATTTTATAAAATATCATAAATTTTTCAAAATATATGAATATTACGAAATTTCATATATTTTACAAAATTTCATAAATATTAAAAAATTTTATAAAATTTTATAATTTATATAAAATAAATTTTATAAAATTTCATAAATTTTGAAAAATTCCATATAATTTAAAAAATATCATAAATTTTAAAAAATTTCATAAATTTTCATAGATTTTATAAAATTTCATAAATTTAATTACATATCATAAATTTAATTATTTAAATAATTTTTAAAAATGTTACAACATTTCGTAAATGTTACAAAATTTTTCTTAAATTTTTAAAAATTTCATTAATTTTTTAAAAGTTCATAAATATTATAAAATTTCATAAATTTTATAATATGTTACAAATTTTATAAAAACCATAATTTTTATAAAATTTAATAACTTTTATAAACTTCATAAATTTTACACATCATAATTTGTGTCACTTTTTTCAAATTATTAAAGTTTTTAATATTAAATTTTCAAAATCTATGGAAATTTTTAAAATTATGAAATTTTTAAGATCTATGGAAATTTTTTAAAAATTATGAAATTAATGAAGTCCATGAAATCTTGTGTCAACAAAAAAATTTCTTTCCTAACAGTGAATTGTTTATTGTGAAATATTATAAAGCTTTATAAAGTTTCATTAATTTTACAAAATAAAATTTGTGTAATTTTCCATTTTTTTATATTACTAAAGTTTTTAATATGATTAAATTTTCAAAATCTATGGAAATTTTTAAAATTATGAAATTTTTCAGATCTATGGAAATTTTTTAAAAATTATGAAATTAATCCATGAAACCTTTTGCCAACAAAAAAAATTTCATTCCTAACCCTGAATGTTAATTATGGAATATTATAAAATTTCATAGATTTTATTAAAATTTCATAATTCTTATACAATTTCATAAATTTTATAAAATTTTATATATATCATCAATTTTATAAAATTTTATAAATTATATAAAATTTCATAAATTTCATAAATTCTATAAAATTTCATAAATTTTATAAAATTTTTTAAATTCTATAAAATTTCATCAGTTTCGTAAATTAAAGAAAAAATCTAAATTATTAAAATTTTGAATAATATTAAATTTTCGAAATCTATGGAAATTTTTTAAATTATGAAATTTTTAAGATCTATGGAAATTTTTTAAAAATTATGAAATTAATCAAATCCATGAATCTTTCCTCAACAAAAAAAATTCTTTCCTAACCCTGAATTGGAAATTAACCTACCATTTCCGATTTTACAATACTTCATTTTAAAGCATTTCATAATTATTACAAATTCTCATATATTTCTAAAAATTTTTCTAAAATTTCATAAATTTTATAATATTTCAAAATTTTATAAAATTTCATTATTTTATAAAATTCCATAATTTTCATAAATATCATAATATTTCATAAATATTATAATAATCGTAATTTTACAAAATAAAATTTTTGTAATATTCCAATTTTTTTAAATTATTAAAGTTTTGATTTTCAAAATCTATGGAAGTTTTTAAAATTATGAAATTTTTAAGATCTATGAATATTTTTAAAAATTTTAAAAAATTTTAAAATTAATCAAATCCACGAAATCTTTTGTCAACAAAAAAATTTCTTTATTAATTTCTTTACTACTAATTATGAAATATTAAAAAATGTTATCGATTTTATCAAAGTTTCATAATTTTTATAAAATTTCAAAAACATGATGTTTCATAAATTTTATAAAATTATAATTTTTATAAAATTTCTTAAATTCTATAAAATTTCATAAGTTTCGTAAATTTTACAAAATCAAATTCGTGTCATTAACAATTTTTTTTAAGTTATTAAAGTTTTTAATATTATAAAATTTTCAAAATCTATGGAAATTTTTAAAATTATGAAGTTTTTAAGATCTATGGAAATTTTTTAAAAATTTTTAAAAATTTCAAATATTTTGAATTTTTTTAAAAATATAAATTTGAAGTATTTAAAAATATTCATAAAAATTCAAAATATTTCTTCAATTTATGGATATGAAACTAAAATTAAGTACATTTTAAAAATATAGAAATTTTTTAATTTATTTCAGAATCAAAAATATTTTTAATTTTTGTAATTTTTGCTAAGTTTTAGTTGTATAAAAATTGCTTTAAAAGAATTGATTATTGTATTTGGAAAAGGATAAACTATCGTTTTTCATTGTATTCTTTCTATAGAAAATTCTATCTGTTTGTAAACAACACCCCTAGAATATTATTTTAACAAAACCTATTGCTATTGTAACAGTTTTTTCTAAAGCTATGAGTATGACTGCCTCATTTCTAAGTATACCATTAGTTTATAAATAATTAGAGGTAATTTTCAAAAAAAACCTGATGCTTATCCATAAATTTCGTTCTAATCAGGTGGCTAAGCGAACTCTATACGACATTACTATAAATATTTTATTTCCCGTACTTCTTTTTAAGATATCCTTTTCGAAAAATATGTAACGGAGTATTTTCCAAAACTCATATAAATTGAAATATGAGTCTGTAGCAACATTTGAAAACATGTCTCGATTGTCGCATAACCGTTTAATTGCCTTCAATAAGTGCAAATCAAATTGTGGCATCTGTGACCATGATTCTCACTCCTTAAAGCATAAATATACAAAATATTATTATAGCCAGTTACTTGCACCGAGACAGACCGACACACAGATGGACATATACAGAAGCATGAGTCTTTGCTGTAAAGAAGTTGCTTGTCCTTTATATACATTTGTTTATATATATAGATGGAAGTATCTACATACATATGTTAGTATATGCTGCTGATAGTGTTTTAAATGTCTAATAAAATCACTAATAATAAACAATTGTTAAATCAGTTTTGCTTTGACTGCTGTAGGCACACACACACACGCACATGGAAAATCAATTTTAATGTGAACGTTTTAATGTCCTCATATACATACATTCATACACACGTACGAATGTAACTTGCAAATTTACACAATTGCCTGCCTTAAATTAATGTAGAAATTAAATTATACAGTTAAGTTGTTTCGTCTCCTCTTGCCTTGCTTTTGCTCAGTTAATGCTGTTTTATTGGTAAATAATGTTGGACATTGTAAATAGTAATTGCAAGTAAGGAATGCTGTTTGCTGGTGACCATGGCCGCCATGTCATGACATTTTAACGAGTACAAAATTATTTATTTATCTGTTTTTTGTACCATGAATATATGTGAAGGGTATGCAAAGATAAATAAAGTTGAATATATAAATAAATGTAGCGTTTTCTTTTTAATTAAAAACCACTTTTTATAATTTTATTGAATTATAACAATTTTTATTCAATTAATTTTTCTTATGTGCTAGGGTATTATATAAATTAGATTAATGCGTATGTCCGAACACTTCACTTGATCAACTCCTTGATCCGATCTCTTAGAACTCTAAAACTGAACTGTCCTTGTCTGTCGATTGGCGCTAGACGCTTAACTTTTACTCGTCCGATTTTGTTAGTCACTCGTTAGTTGATCATACAGTGTTGTATTTATGTAGAGTTGATACTTAGTTAATATGTGTTGCCACTTCTTGTCGTCCGTCCGTTAGTATGAATTCCCACATTCGGCCGTCCTGCATGGTCATTCGACCCGGATGACATATGCCACTTCTTCATGTGTTCGGCAACAGTGTTTGTTTTAGCGGGACCCTCACCATCACCAACCTTTTCTACCTCATAGCGGTCGTGATTTAACTCTTTCAGTACTCTGTAAGGTCCAAAATATTTAGGTTTTAATTTTAAACCTGTTCCAAATTGCGTGCGCTTAATAGCCACTAAATCACCTACTTTATATATTGAAGCTTTAACTCTTTTTCTATTAAAGTTTTTCCTATTTTCTGCCTGAATTTGAGCAATATTTTCTTTTGCGGTACTGCGTATTTCTGTTCTTTCTTCGTCTAATTCTTGAACAGTGTAGTCTTCAATTAACTTTCTTATATCTTCGTGTCTATTAATTCTCATTTCTAGACCAGTCAATATTTTAAACGGCGAAAATTTTGTGCTACGCGGAGGCGTATTATTTATGCATTGTTGAACTCGGTCAACATGCTTATACCACTGATTTTGGTTACCTACACACAGCTTAGAGAGTAAAGATATAACGATCTTATTAATTCTCTCCACCTGACCGTTTCCCCTGGGAACACCTGTAGCTATTAATAAATGCTGAATGTTCTGTTCTTCACAATATTCCCTAAATAGATTTGAGGTAAAAGCCGTTCCTCGATCAGAAATTATCCTCTCCGGATTACCAAAAATAACTGATTGCTTTTTCAATCTATCTAAAACCTCTTCAGAACCTGTGCTTCTTGTAGGGTATAACCACACAAATTTCGAGAATGCGTCTACAACTACAAGGATGTGATTATATCGCTTATGGGTTAATTCCATTGGTCCTACGTGATCAATATGGAATGTCCTCAAAGGCCTGTCCGATTTGTCTATTGGGCTTAAAAGTCCTTCTGCCTTACCTGCTTTAGCTTCACTCACAATGCACTCTATACAACTACGTACTACGTTTTGCACTTTAGCTGCTATATTAGGAATGTAAAATTCTCTCTCAATTAACTCTTTTGTCTTCTTTGTACCAAAATGACCTTCCCTATGGGCAATTTTAATTATTTCCTCTTCCATTGTCGCCGGAATAACTATTAAATCCCGATTTGGATCTCTGTATAATAGATCATATTTTATATAAAAATCTTCGTAGCCCTCTTTTTCTACTATTTTTCTGATGGCTTTGACCCATTCGTCGTGCAACTGAGCTTCCTTTAGCCGGTACTTTATTGAATCCTCGACCAATAGACACGAAACTCTGCTGAGAGCATCAACATGTTTCATCTTACTACCAGACCTATGCTCTATGGTGTAGTCGAACTCTTGTAGAAACATAGCCCATCTCGACACTCTTAATGGTACGTCCTTTTTCTTTATTGTCATTGTAAATGCATTACAATCTGTCACTATTTTTATCTTTCCTCCTATCAAGTAAACTCTCCATTTCTTTAATGCTTCGATAATTGCTAGTACTTCAAGCTCATACGAGTGATATTTCTCCTGCGCACTAGTTGTTTTTCTGCTCATGTACTCTATAGGGTGGAATTGTTGATCATCACTATCTTTTTGGAGTAAAACCCCGCCATACCCAAACATACTAGCGTCTGTGTGAACCTCTGTCTGCGCTTTCGGATTGTACAGTTTTAAAACTGGTGCGTTTATCAAACTAGATTTCAACTGCTCAAAAGCAATCATTTGTGTATCTCCAAACACAAACTCAACATCTTTTTTCAGCAAGTCGGATAATGGTTTTGCAATAATAGCAAAATTAGACACAAATCTTCGAAAATACGATAACAAGCCTAAGAAACGTTGAAGCGCTTTCTTATCCCTGGGTACCGGAAAATTTGCTACCGCTGAAGTTTTCTCTACTGACGGTTTTATTGTTGAATTTTCAACCACATATCCCAAAAAATTTACTTTTCTCATTAAAAATTGACACTTTTCCCATTTTATCTTTAAGTTATATCTCTCAGCTACTGATAAAACTTTCTCTAATTTTTTGATACCCTCATCTTCGTTTATTGACGGGATGATAATATCATCAATATATACCACTATTGTTCCATCTTGAATCAACTCACGATATATTGAAAACACGTAGCGGGAAAATACCGCCGGGGAATTTGAAATTCCAAATGGTACAAACAAAAATTCGTATTGACCATTGTGGGTCACGAATGATGTAAACCTCCTAGACTCTTCTTCAACTGGCACATGGAAGAACCCATTTCTCAAGTCTAACGTTGTATAAATCTTAGCGGATTCTAACTTATGTAAGACATCGTCAATCAAAATCATTGGAAAATTATCCCTCATTATCTTCTCGTTTAGTTTTCTAAAATCACAGCACAATCTTTTCTCTCCATTTTTCTTGGGCACTACTACTACAGGCGAAGCATATTCTGAGGTGCTCTGTCGTATGATACCATCTCGAAGCCACTCTTCTACCTGTTTCTCTACAAAAGATTGATCCTCATAAGACAATCGTCGTGGTCTTTGGTAAATCGGAACATTATCAGACAAAATTATTTTCATGCTAATTGGAGACAACTCTGGTTTACTCGGGCTAAACGTTTTTACTAAATTATTGATCTCTATTTCCCTTTCCTTTGACAAGTGTGATAAATCTATTGAATCCACTTGATTCAATTCCTCTAATTTTACAGTTGAACAAAATACTTCAAACTCATTTCCATATTCTGTCGTCCCTGTTTTATTTCTTTGTTCGTCTAAAGTTACTTTTTTAACAAATTTTGCACCATCTCTGCTCATGAGAATATCGGCCTCTTGTAAGATGTCGTTGCCAATAGCTCCTGGATATACAAAATTTTTAGCAACGTAAAATTGTATATTAAATTCATAACCGTCTATGAACACTATTTTATAAAAATATCCTATGGTTTTAAATTTATAGTCTCCCGCTGTTATAAAGTGTCTATCCTCTAATGTTATGTCCACGTCACCAAAACATTTAAAAACATCATACCGGACCAATGAGATATCGCTTCCGGTATCTACAATGGCTGAAAATTCTACACCGTTTATTTCAATCGTCTTAAAGTGTCGATTTGCCGTTCTTCTTACATCCTCTGTGATGTTCTCAAACGACTTAATCATGCACGAATTGTTTGTCTCTTGTTTTACAGTTGACTGTGCTTGTTCCTTGCATTCGAATGATTTATGGCCTAACTTTTTACATTTAAAACACTTAACAGTCGTTGACTTGCAATCTTTTGCAAAATGGTTTTCTTCACCGCATTTATAACATTTTTTCTTTCCACAAGTAGTTGGTTTCACTTTATCATCCTTACTAAATTCAGAAGATACTTTCGAAGTTGATGCCTGAACTGACCCTCTGATCTTCTCGTAAGTCTTAAGTTTTTCCTTTAGGTCCTCAACATCCCTAGCCTGATATAATATGCTCTTACCAAACTTCGAATCTGGTATACCATCAACGAAATACTGAATTAAACTTTCCTCATCTAGCTTAATAGGCTTCCCTATTCCCATTAGTACATAGAGGTACTCACGAAAACTTTCTATATTCTTCTTTCTTCTATTCTTTAATAATTTATGTATTTCTATTGATGCAAGTTTTGTACCAAATTCTTTTTTTAATGCATCTTTTAATAAACTCCAGCTATTTATTCCACTCTGACTTCGAATAAATATCTTAGCTGCACCCTTCAACAACTGTTTTGCATATATGAAACGTTGTAGCTGACTCCAGCCCACGGCCTCAGCATTTTCTTCAAAATCAATTAACCAATTGTCTACCTCTAAATTGTCAGTACCACAGAAAGACGTTAGTGAATCTTCTATGTCCCGCAAGGTAAACGTACTTCTTTCCACTACATTTACTGTACTACCTCTTCTTGCAGAAGCAACATCGTCATATTCCGAATCGGAATCACCATCAGTCAACCCATAATGTGCTAATAACCTTTGCTGTAATTCGCCTTTTCGTCCAGTCACTTCTAACCCCAACTCTGTCAATTTTTCTTTAAGTCTTTCTACCGTTAAAGCTAAAATTTCTTGAGAGTCCATTATTTGTAATTAAATAATTATAATAATATAATAAAAATCAATATATAGCTAATTCACAAAAATAATTTATAAAATTTACGTTAAATTTAAAAAACAAAAGCAAAACTCAGTTTACGTTAAATTAATTCCAATTCGAATATTTAATTCTAATTTGATTCTTCACAATTGTTAATGAGAATTAAAATTTACTTTAAATCAAATACAAATCTCATGTTCTAATTTGATCTTCGCTTATTCTTTTTACTTAAATGTCCAATTGGACTCTCTTCTTTTAATTCAAAGAAAATCAAATTATAACATGCTCACACACAAGTTAAACAATTAACAGAAAAATAATACACTTATCTTAGCAGCAATGATGATTAACAGCAACATGTAATTTCTTCACAGTAACTAGGCAAACATTGGCAAATCTTCTCCTACTTCTTCAATTCTTCTTACGGCGAAATAAGGGCTGTTTTTTTTTTCTCTTCTATCGTTGCTACACTGATGTTAACTGCCTAAACAGTTTTTGTTCTTTCTGATTATTATCGCAATTTTGTAACGTTTTTTATATATAACCGACGATTCGTTATTTTCTACTCTCTTGCAATTTTGTAACGTTTCTTGTTACTACTCAGTTTTTTTTGTGTTCTCTTTAATTTAGAAAAAGACGTTACTTATTATTTTTTTTTTATATAACCGACGCTTCGAATTTTTTTTTTTTCACTGCTTGCAATTTTGTAACATTTTCCTTGTAACTCGGTTTTTTTTTGTTTTTTTTTTCTTTAGAAAAAGACGTTATTTATTTTTTATACAACCAAAGCTTCGATTTTATCTCTCTCTATATTTAAGTTTTGTGTCTTTTACATACCAACTGATTTTGACTCTCTTTCTTTTAATTTTTTGCATACAAAATTCTCTTCAATTTAGTTCTGTGTAACCGTTTTTTCTTGTATTTTTGAATACCACGCACAGTTTTGTCTTTGAAAAAGTTCGTTACTTTTTTCACTCTTGCACATCAATTTTCTCTTACAGTTTTTTGATCAGTTTTTTCTTTAAAGTTTTTTTTTTCAAAGTAACTAACACACCGTTATATTATCTTTGTTGTATCATTAACACTCAGTTTTTTCAATATTTTTCCACAGTTTTTTTTTTCACACGAACAGTTTTTCTCATGAATTTCTTTTTAACACGAACACCCAGTTCTGTTTTTAACGTACTTTTTAGTTCTCTTCCTTTTCTTTTTCAAGCACTCAGCAAGAAATTTTTAGATTTTGCGTTTAAAACTCAATAATTTACGCAGTTCACTCAGAATTTTTTGTCAAATTCACTCAGAATTTTTTAATTCATTCAATTCACTCAGAATTTTGTATTTGATCAAATTCACTAAGAATTCTTTGATTAAGTTCACAAATTCACTCAGATTTTTTTTCTCTCTGATCTCTTAGATGATATTTTAGGTTCAGTATTTTCTATGGAATTCACTCAGAATTTGCACACAATTATTTTTAAATTTTCACAAAATCTTTATTTCTTTAAAATTTACTTATAATTTTTCACTTATGTTCGGACAAATAATACCCTTAAAGCACGATCCTGGTTGAGCCCCCAAATATTGTAGCGTTTTCTTTTTAATTAAAAACCACTTTTTATAATTTTATTGAATTATAACAATTTTTATTCAATTAATTTTTCTTATGTGCTAGGGTATTATATAAATTAGATTAATGCGTATGTCCGAACACTTCACTTGATCAACTCCTTGATCCGATCTCTTAGAACTCTAAAACTGAACTGTCCTTGTCTGTCGATTGGCGCTAGACGCTTAACTTTTACTCGTCCGATTTTGTTAGTCACTCGTTAGTTGATCATACAGTGTTGTATTTATGTAGAGTTGATACTTAGTTAATATGTGTTGCCACTTCTTGTCGTCCGTCCGTTAGTATGAATTCCCACATAAATTTAAAAAAAAAGTTTAATGCACAAACTTAAAGATTTACTACGTGATTTTTTTTTTGCCAGTACATAAAAAGTTAGTCGTGTGTATGAGTGATTTCATATGAAATAAATATTAAGTATACGTCATGTGTCTTTCGTTATGTAATTTGTTATGGTTGTAGTGAATTTGAAAAAAAAAACTTTTTATACTTTGTCAAATATGACTTTATGGATCTTAATTATTTAAGACTTTGTTAAAGAGGTGGATAACATTTATTTACTTTGTAATGAAATATAAGTATCCTAAAAGTATGCTACACAAATGTTTCTGAAATATCGAACATTTTGACCTATATCGTATTCGGCGATAAGGCCCCTAATCTCTTTATAATCTCTTCTATATCCAATCGGAATTAGAATCAAATACTCGTATATACTATATTATACATTTCCTGAGAAATTCTAGGGCTAAGTCGATCGATCGAAATGTAAGACATTTCAGAAAAATTTGTGTAGCATACTTTTTTTAAACATATAAATACAATTTTTTTAAATTGTTAAAGCTGTTAATATTATTAAATTTTCAAATTCTATGGAAATTTTTAAAATTCTGAAATTTTTATAATCTATGGAAATTTTTTAAAAATTATGAAATAAATTAAATCCATGATATCTTTTGTCAACAAAAAAATGTATTTTCCTGAATTTCTAATTTTATAAATTTCATAAATTTTACAATATTTCATTTTAAAGCATTTCATAATTTTTACAAATTCTCATATACTTCAAAAAATTTTTCATATTTTGCAAAATTTCATAAATTTTACAAAATTTCACAAATTTTTTAAATTTCTATAAATTTAAAAAAATTTCATAAATTTAAAAAAATTTCATCATAATGTTACAAAATTTCAGAAATTTTACAAAATTTCAGAAATTTTACAAAATTTCATAAATTTTACAAAATTTCATAAATTTTACAAAATTTCATAAATTTTACAAAATTTTACAAAATTTCATAAATTTTACAAAATTTCATAAATTTTACAAAATTTCATAAATTTTACAATATATCATAAATTTTACAAAATTTCATAAATTTTACAAAATTTCATAAATTTTACAAAATTTTATAAATTTTACAAAATTTCATAAATTTTACAAAATTTCATAAATTTTACAAAATTTCATAAATTTTACAAAATTTCATAAATTTTACAAAATTTCATAAATTTTACAAAATTTCATAAATTTTACAAAATTTCATAAATTTTACAAAATTTCATAAATTTTACAAAATTTCATAAATTTTACAAAATATCATAACTTTTACAAAATTTCATAAATTTTACAAAATTTCATAAATTTTACAAAATTTTATAAATTTTACAAAATTTCATAAATTTTACAAAATTTCATGAATTTAAAAAAATTTTATAAATTTTAAAAAATTTCATTAAAATTCGTAAACTTTAAAAATTTCATAAATTTTACAAAATTGTATAAAGTTTAAAAAATTGCATAAGTTTTAAAAATTTCATCAATCTTAAAACATTTCATTTGTTTAAGAATATTTTACAAATTTTATAAAACTTCATTTTTAAATATTTTATAATTTTTAGAAATTCTTATAAATTTCAAAAAATTTTACAAAACTTCATACATTTTAAAACATATATATATTAATATATACCATATTATACATGATCAGTAATATCCAGGTGCCAAATTGCATCTATCCAAATTTTAGATAATTTAAAAACATTTATGAAGCACACTTTTAGGATAATCTTAATAAGACCCAACATACGGTTCACTACATTTGTCAAAAACTCCCTGATAGTAAAAAAATTTTATTCAAAGTAAAAGGTTTGACATATCATATCATCTTTTATTTAACTTTTTGGAAAATAAATTATTTCAAAAATCCCTAAATTATGTTACACAATATTTTTTAAAAAGTCTGAGTTTTCGATCCTTTTTGCGGATTTTTAACAGTGCACAAGAGATGGCTAAGGTGTTTTTTGATACATAATACTTATAATTGTTAGTCCTCTGTCTTCGTTCCCATAACACCTTTTCCAAGAGGACATCCGATAAAGAAATTTGAAAAATTTTCAAATTTAAAAAATTTTCAAATTCAAGAAATTTAAAAAAATGATTTTTAACAGTTCTTATTTTGCTTAATGTCCCAGAAGTTCTAAACAAAATGATATTGAGACCTTAAACTAAATTTGTTAAATTATGAAATTTTTAAGATCTATGGAAATTTTTTTAAAAAAATAATCAAATCCATGAAATCTTTTGCAAACAAAAAAAATTCTTTTCTAAAACGGAATTGTTAACTATGAAATATTATAAAATTTCCTAAATTATACAAAATAAAATTTGCGTCATCTACCAATATATTTAAATTATTAAAATTTTTAATAATATTAAATTTTCAAAATCTATGGAAATTTTTTAAATTATGAAATTTTTAAGATCTATGGAAATTTTTTAAAAATTATGAAATTAATCAAATCCATGAATCTTTCCTCAACAAAAAAATTTCTTTCCTAACCCTGAATTTACCTAGCATTTCTATTTTTACAAATTTTACAATATTTCATTTTAAAACATTTTATAATTATTAAAAATTCTCATATATTTCAAAATTTTTTTCTAAAATTTCATAAATTTTATAAAATTTCATAAATTTTATAAAATTTCATTATTTTATAAAATTTCATAATTTTCATAAATATCATAATACTTCATAGATTTTATAATAATCGTAATTTTTATAAAATTTCTTAAATTTTACAAAATAAAATTTGTGTAATTTTCCAATTTTATTAAATTATTAAAGTTTTTAATTTTCAAAATCTATGGAAATTTTTAAAATTATGAAATTTTTAAGATCTATGGAAATTTTTTAAAAATTATAAAATTAATCAAATCCATGAAATCTTTTGTCAACAAAAAATTTCTTTACTAATGTCTTTACTACTAATTATGAAATATTAAAAAATGTTATCGATTTTATCAAAGTTCCATAATTTTTATAAAATTTAAAAAATCTTATGTTTCATAAATTTTATAAAATTTCGATCTATACCGAATGCGACGATCTGTCCACAGATCTTTTAATGATCTCATCTTTTTGATAACTAGTACTCATAATTGTTAGTCCCTCTGTCTTCGTATATTTGAAAAATTTTCAAATTTAAAAAATTTTAAAATTCAAGAAATTTCAAAAATTATTTTGATCAGTCCTTGTTTTGTTTAATGTTCCAGAAATTTTAAGTAAAATTATATTTACACTTGAAACTAACAAAGTAATATTACAACTGCATACATACATATACAAAGAGTATATGAATGTATGTAAAGCAAATAAGTTTCTGTTGATAATGATAATGACAACATTCATATGCAGAAATGAAATTTTCGTAATGACTGTCATGCATAAATACATACATAGACAATCGTATGAATAATACATACATAGACACATACATACATTAAATATGTATGTCAATATATTTGTTCATAATTATCTTCAGTTATACATTAATGTTGTCTATATACCAATTCTATGGCAATGGTATGAGTGACATCCAACACATACGTATTTAACATTATCCTGTAGTTTACGAAAACACTCGTTTTGACTAGTTTTCTCTTGAACATTTATAAATTATCAGAAAATTCCTAAGAAAAAAGATAAATCGTACCAATTCATGAGTTTCTGCTTACGATAGTTATAAATTTTGTTCAAATTTTGCAAAAGTTTACAATTGTGTATGTGAGTGTATATGTGTAAGTATCCGAATGTGTGTAAATTTCCTATATTGTCCATACACAACGATTATAACCAAAAGTCTATACTTGTCCGTGGTTCTATAAGTATTCAATGATATGAGGAAGTAGCACTAACTCATTCCACTATTTCTTGTCTGCAGACATTCTAACAAATAATCGTATAGCAAATTTAAGCCTATGACTGTAGCTCAAAATTGTTATTGCCTTAGTTGTTTCCAAAAATGATAATAGTGTCATATTTTCTTAAAGTCAAAGTTATGCTAATCTGCTAAAGGCTGTGAACACGAACCATATATTATGGCTGGTAGAATAGTGTCTGTCGTTTTTTTTTTTTTTTGCTATAAATCTTAATTTCATTTGCCCATATTGTACAAAGACAATAAATTGTTTAACATTCATAATTCTGAAATAAATTTTTTAATTAAAAATTTTTCCTGGAAAAAAATTATTGATGAAATCCCTAATAAATTTACAAAATACATTATTTTTCTCCCCATAACCATTTGAAACATTTTAAAATTTCTCATAAATATATTTACTCATTGAAATTCTTGAAATTTTTTCGGAACATAAAAACTATATTTCAATAGCTAAAATTCAATCTATAAAATAAACAAAAGCTCTTAAAACCACATGCTTTTTTTTAAAGCATAGAAAAAAATCTATGGCAAATTGTTTAAATATTTTTCTCACGTTCTTTGTCTATTGACTGTTGGTTGGCCGTTCGCATGGTCATTATTAATAAATGAAACAATAAAAATATAATAACAAATAGCAAAGAAAAAACTTTAAACATCACTAATAAGTTGTAAATAACAACAGCAATAATAAAGAGACAAAAAGCTTTAAGAAATTGCTCTATAATAATCAAAATAATGTTTAGTTCAATAAACAAAAATCGTGCAGGGAAGTACCTGCATCTAAAATTCAAAATCTTGTAAAATTTCATAAATCTGAGTCTTTTTGTTCGAATAATAAAAAAAAATTTTAGTCCAAAATTTTTCTATAGAATTTTTTTTTTATTTGTGGGAAGTGAAGGTAGATGAAAACTGAAAAATGTTTGTTTTTGTTCAGTCGATAATCTACGCTTTTACTTTTGGTTTATGAACATAATTCTTAATAGTTATGTTTGTAAATTTAGTAATAATGCGAGGTTTTCGATCTGTCTAAATTAGGGATAATCCTCCTGAAGAGATGGCTTAACCAACCATCGAAACGCGTCGAGGAATTTGGTTTCTCCGCAGACATTTTTTGGCTTTTTATCAATAAATTGATCTGTTACATTAATAAATAAATGTAACAGGTTTGGGATCAAATGCAAATACTCTTCTTTTTGATTAAAATTTTTCTATATAAAATTTTTTAATCAAAAAATTCTTAATAGAAAACTTTTTTATCTAAAATTTTTCTACAGATTCTTTTTATATATAAATTTTTCTATAGAAAATTTTTTTAACAAAAATTTTTCTATAGAAAACTTTTTCAACAAAAATTTTTCTATAGAACATTTTTTCATCAAAAATTTTTCTATAAAAAATATTTTTATCAAAAGTTTTCTTTAGAAATTCAATATCAATTTCTATAAAAAAATTTTTTATCAAAAATTTTTCTTTAGAAAATTTGTTTATCAAACAATTTTCTTATATAAATTTTTCTATAGAAAATTTTTTCTATTAAAATATTTTATCAAAAATTTCTCTAAAGAATAATTTTTTATAAACAATTTTTTATCGAAAATGTTTTTATTGAAAATGGTTTTATCAAAAATTTTTCCATAAAACAAAATTTATATATAACAAAAATTTTTCTTTAGAAAATTTTTCCATGGAAAATTTTTCTATAAACATTTTTTTGTCAAACATTTTTCTATAGAAATTTTTTTTATTAAAAAGTTTTCTATCGAAAGTTTTTTATTAAAGCTTCTTCTGTAGAATTTTTTTTTTCAAAATTTTTTCCACAGAAAATATAAAAATTTTTCTATAGAAAATTTTTTTGTCAAAAATATTTCTATAGAAAATTTTTTTATTAAAAATTTTTCTATGGAAAATTTTTCTATCAAAACTTTTACTACAATTTTTTTTTAAATATGTAAATTTTTCTATAGAAAATCGTTTTATCAAAATTTTTTCTATAAAAATTTTTTTATCAAAAATTGTTTATAGAAATGTTTTTATTAAAACTTTCTATAAAAAATTTTTTTATCAAAAAATTTTTTGTACAAAATTTTTTTATTAAAACTTTTTCTTAAGAAAATTTTTGTATCAAACTTTTTTCCATTGAAAATATATAAATTTTTGTATAGAAAATTTTTTTATTAAAAATTTTTCTGTGTACAATTTTTCGATCAAAACTTTTTCTTTAGAAAATTTTTTTATCAAAAATTTTTCTATGGTAATTTGTTATCAAAAAATGTTCTATAGTAATTTTTTTATCAAAAAATTTTCTATAGAAAATTCTTTTATTTAACTTTTGCTATAGAAAATTTTTTTATTAAAACTTTTTCTGTAGAACATTTTTTTATTAACAATTTTTCTATGGAAATTTTTTATCAAAAATTTTTCTATAGAAAAGTTTTTTATTAAAACTTTTTCTATAGAAAATGTTTTATCAAAAGTTTCTGCATAAAAAATTTTTTTACAATTTTTTTTTATTTATAAATATTTATATATAAATTTTTTTTATCAAAAATTTTTCTATAGAAAATTTATATATAAAATTTTTTAATAAAAAATTTTTTACTTATAAATTTTTCTATAGAAAATTTTTCTATAAACAAATTTTTCTATTTAAAATTTCTTATATTTTTTTTTATCAAAATTTTTTATACAGAAAATTTTTTTGTCAAAAATTTTTTTATAAAATATTTTTCTATAGAAAAATATTTAAATTATAATATAAATTTTTCCATAGAAAATTTTTCTATAAAAAAAATTTTTATCAACAATTTTTCTATATATTTTTTTTATTTTTTTTCAAAATTTTTCTATAGAAATTTTTTCTCAAAAATTTTTCTATATAAAATTTTTTTATCAAAAATTTTTCTATAGAAATTTTTTTCATTAAAAATTTTTCAACAGAATTTTTTGTTTTTAAAAATTTTTCTATATAAAATTTTTCTTATCAAAATTTTTATAAAGAAATTTTTTTTTTATCAAAAATTTTTCTATAGGAAATTGTTTATCAAAAATTTTTCTATAGAAAAATTTTTTTTTAATTTTTCTGTAGAAAATTTTTTATCAAAACTTTTTTTATAGAAAATTTTTTTATCAAAAATTTGTAATGAAAAAATTTTTAATCAAAAATTTTTCTATAAAAAATATTTCATCAACAATTTTTCTATAGAAAACTTATTTATAATAATAATTTTTAATTTAATAAACAAAAATCGTGCCAGGAAAAGCTATACAAGATTTTAGGGCGTACCTGCTTATAAAATTCATAAATTTTTATACTTTTATAAATTTTCTTAAAATAGTAAGATTTCACAAATTTGCCCGAATTATTAAAAAAACTTGATGCAGACACTTTCTTAACAAACCAATAGGCTTTTGGCAATTGCTCCTCTTTTGATCTTAGTAGCGTAACATCAATTCTTTAGTACTTCCCTACATGTTTTATCTGTTTATCTTTTTTTTCTAGTTTAAATTAATTTTCAATTTATGAACAGAGTAGCCGAAAAAAAATTCACAAAGAGCGCGATAAACAATAAAAAGCCAATAGTTTCAATAAAACTCTTTTTTCTAAAAGAAAAATAGTAAATTGATTTCCTTTTTTTCCCCTTCAAACACTATACAAATTTTAAAAAGGCCCAAAATTGAAAACTTTAAGAAATTGAGGGAGTCAAAGAAAAACTTTAAATCAAGACAATAAATAAAAAATGTAAGGCAAAAAAAAACTAGTAACAAAACTTAAGATATACCTACAA
The DNA here is from genome assembly GCA_933228675.1 of Stomorhina lunata. Taxonomy (NCBI): domain Eukaryota; kingdom Metazoa; phylum Arthropoda; class Insecta; order Diptera; family Rhiniidae; genus Stomorhina; species Stomorhina lunata. The sequence continues at coordinate 96,191,409 of OW121743.1, read as the reverse complement.
AAGAAACCATATATAACCTACCCCTAGACAAAGAAAAAATGCGAAAAACCTAAAAAGCAACTGAAATATTGAGTGCTTTATAGAAAGTAGTAGTAGTAGTTTCGGGCGCCAGAAAGACGCTGAAGTAACGAAAAACAGTATAAAAATAAATAAATACAAAAGCCGCCAAAAACTATAACATAATTTTTTGTTTTCTTATTTTTTTTTTCTGTTGGTTTTAAATATTACTTTAAAGATAGCCCTGGACCAAAATGTATAGTTATGTACATTTGTATTGTGTAAGTAGACAAGGGTCCTTTCTCTATACATAAAAGAAAAATTTACTAGTTTTAAGAAAATTTATAAAATATATGGGAAATAAATCGTACAAAAGAACATGATTGATGGACAGTGGGTCAAGAGGGAGAATGAAGTCGTTTATCATTGATAAAGGAAATGGTGCTATTTTATAGCTTTTTTCTTTTCCTGAGAATAAAGTAATGTTTTAAATTCGTCTATTGAATTTAAATATTATTTAGAGTTTTATGATGTTTAAATTCAAAGTTTTAAAATTAGTTTTGATATTAAGAAAAAGCTTTACTAAAAAATAATGATTTTCTTTTTAATATTGGGTTTCTACTAGCTTCAATTTAGAAAACTTATCAAACAATTTTCTATTAAAAATGTTTTAAGCAGAAATTTTTTTTCAAAAATTGTTCTATATAAAACTTTTTTATCAAAAATGTTCCTATAGATTTTGTTTTTTTTTTTTTTAAACTTTTCTATGAAAAGTTTTTTTTATCAAAAATTTTTATATTGAAATTTTTTTATGAAACATTTTTCAATAGAAATTTTTTTATGAAAAATGTTTCTATAGAAAATTTTTTTTCAAAAATTTTTCTATCAAAAATTGTCTACAGAAATTTTTCTTATCAAAAAATTTTCTATAGAAAATTTCCTTATCAAAAATTTTTCTATAAAAATTTTTTTACTAAAAATTTTTCTATAGAAATATATAATTTGTACTTTGTAATTTTTAATCAAAACTTTTCTACAAAAAATTTGTTAATCAAAAATTTTTCTAAAGAAAATTTTTTTTATCAAAAATGTTTCTATAGAAATTTTTTTTTTAAAAATTTATCTATGGAATATTTTCTTATCAAAAATCTTTCTATAGAAAATTTTTTTTCAAAAATTTTCTTGAAAAAAATATTTTTACAAAAATTTTTCTATAGAAAATTTTTTTACAAAACTTTTTTTTATAGAAAATTTTTTTACAAAAATTTTTCTATAGAAAATTTTTTTTTATAGAAATTTTTTTTACAAAAATTTTATTAAGAAAATATTTTTTTATAGAAATTTTTTTTTATTAACAGTTTTTCTCTTGAAAAGTTTTTTTATTTTTCTATGGAAAAATTGTTCTGTACAAAATTTTTTCATCAAAAGTGTTTATTTAAAAAATCTATTTTTATAGATAAATTATTCTAATGAAAATTTTGTTTATCAAAAATTTTTCTATCGACAATTTTTTTATCAAAATTTTCCTTAAGAAAATTTTCTTATCAAAAGTTTTTCTATAGAAAATTTTTTTACAAAAAAATTTATTAAGAAAATTTTTTTTTGATAAAAATTTTTCTATAAAAATTTCTTTGATTAAAAGTTTTTCTATTGAATTTTTTTTATTTTATTTTTATATAGAAAAATTTATCTATAGAAAATTTTTTTATCAAAAATTTTTATTTAGAAAATTTATTTTTATAAATAAATTTTTCAAAAGAAAATTTTATTTATCAAAAATTTCTCTATAAAAAAATTTTTTTAGCAACAATTTTTCTACAAAAAAATATTTCTATAGAAAATTTTTTATCAAAAGTTTTTCTACAGAAAATTTTTGTATCAAAAATTTTAATACAGAAAATTTTTTTATCGACAATTTTTCTATAGAGAAATTGTTTTTAAAAATGTTTCTATAGAAAATTCTTTTATCAAAAATTTTTCTATAAAAAATTGTTTTATCAAAATTTTTAAAAATGTTACTTCAAATATTTCTATAAAAAAATTTTTTACGAAAAGTTGTTCTATAGAAAATTTTTTTATCAAAAGTTTTCCTACAGAAATTTGTTTTATCAAATATTTTTCTTTAGAAAATTTTTTATCAAAAAAATTTTGTACAGAAATTTTTTTTATCAAAAATTTTTCTATATAAAATTTTTTAACAAAAATTTTTCAATAATTCTTTTTTTTAGAAAACTTTTCTATAGATAACTTTAACAGAAAAAAATGTTTATCTAAAAATTTTCCAGAGAAAAATATTTTTATGAAAAATTTTTCTAAAAAATAGATCTTTGTATTTAAAATATTTAAGAAATATTTTTTTATCTAAAATTTTTTTTATCGAAACATCTTTCTATAGAAATTTTTTTATTAAAAATTTTTCTAAAGAAAATGTTTTATCAAAAATATATCTAAAAAAAAAACATTAAATTAAAATTGCTTCTACAGAGAATTTTTTATCAAAATTTTTTCTACAGAAAACATTTTTGTCATAAAATTTTTCTATGGAAAATTTTTTTATCAAAAATTTTTCTATAGAAAATTAACTAACAAAAATTGTTCTATATAAATTTTTTAACGAGTTTCATTAATGATCGTGACATTTACTAAAGTTATAAAAAGTCTTCGGCTTCTGGACTTCCTACGCCTATGTTATATATTATTTAAAATATCCTAAAAGCATACTACACAATTTTTTTTAAATATCTTACATTTCCATCGATATTGAATGCCAAATTGAAATTCATTGTCATTTTTGTTGAAAAATGTAAAAAAAAATTAAATCTTCAAAATACTCGAACCCCAAGTATAGACCTACTGTTCTTCATAAAAGAAACTAGGTTATTGTCCAAGACAATCAAAGGTCTAAACCAATACACTGTCATTTTATTTATAGTTTAACATAAAAAGGATGCTAAACTATAAAAAATTACATATTTTCTTAACATTCTATAAATTGTAACAATTTACAGCAAAATATTGTTCCAAGAAAATAGTAAATAAAAACTTTACTTTTTTTTTGTTCAAAAATTCTTTTAGCAAATAAACGGGATAGCCAAGAGTAGAGTAAAAGCGAAAAAAAATCAAACAATAAAGACTAAAGTAAGAAAAAAAACACTATAAAGAAGTACAAAAAGTTGATGTTTTTCTTTTTACTTAAAAGCAGAGGAAAATGAATGTTGAAAATAAGCTTTTGTTTGACTTTAATATCATCAGCTCTCAAATAAAACCCCTTCCATTGCTCACACAAACACCCTTTTTCAGCAAACCCCTAAAAAAATTAAATTTCGCTGCCAAAAAACCCGAAGAAAAATACACACAAAAATAGTAAAACTATTTAAAGAGAAAAGAAGAAATTGTTAAAGAAACTATATTGAAGAAAAAAACCAAGCAAAAAAATAGAAAAAAAGAGACATTTACTTTTGAAAGCATTGACAACTTTAAGAAGACACTAGATTTTGTTGGTGCTTACATCTCATGGTCTAATAGTCCAGCCATGTTCTTTTGGAATGAAGCCCTTATAAAACTCTGACAAATATACGCATAGTTATAGACACATTAACACAAACACACACACACATAGCCACACAAAGCCCCGAGAATATCTTTAAGCCAAATAACCATAAATAAACCCTTAACTAATGTCAGTGGCATAAAGTTATAACTAAGAATATGAATGAATGAAATATTAGAATGAACAAATGAATGAATGAAGTAAATTCTCTGGTGAAAATAGATTTTATATAAGTTATAATTTGTACAGCTCATGTTGGCAAATACAGTAAAATCTAGATCTAGATTTTATGCTAGAATATAATTTTAAGCATACTTTTAGGGATTTTCTTTATCATATAATATACAGAAAGAAATTATTTGTTTAAATGAGGTAAAAGTCATTTATATTTATATTGAAACATATGGAAATAGGGAATTTTGAAAGTGTGGTCCAAGTGAAGTTTTAATTGGAAAATTTTAAACTGTAATTTTCGGTTTTTGGTCCCATACGGGAGCTAATGGGCCCTATTTCATTAAGCAACAAGTTTACAATTACAAGTGATTTTACCTGTAAAATTGTGAACTAGTAAATAATTGTGTTTCATTTAAATACAATTACAAGTTTGTAGTTACAAGTGATTTTTACAATTCACAAGTTTACAAGTCATACTTCTACAAGTGACTTTGTTTCACTGGTCTAAATTTGTACTTGTACACTTGTGGAATTGTAGAAAAAAGCATAGAGTCGACGAAGACTCTCAAAAAAAATTTTGCAAGTTACAAGTGAATGATAAATTGAATTTAAATTTGGTTTTTAACAATTTTTTAATCAAATTTAGTTAAAATTAACACAAAATCAAATCAATATTAATTTCCATTTATTTATTTTGTTTGTTTTTATTTATGTAGTCCAATACAAGTGTACCTTGACGAATTTAGTGTACTTTGACGAATTTTAATAGCCATGGTCACACTGCCAAAAGAATTGTGCCAAATTTAATCAAATTAAAGTAGGAAGTAATACTAAGTCTATTTGTATACTAAAAGGTCTTCTAAGACCAATATTTCTATGATTTACATACATCAGCCCAAACTTATAATACCCTTTCCACCTAAAGTGGTGAAGGGTATGAAAATATAATCATGTATGTAGAACAAGGAAGATCAGTTATATCCTTTACTCTCTTAAATGTGGATAATAGTGTAGACAACAAAATATGAAAAACAAAAAAAAAGGCCCATGGTGGATCGGAAAACAAAAAAACTTTTTTCTAAAACAACTCATAACATTTCAGTAATAATTTGAATCTGAATACAAGGTAAAATTTTTTTAATTAAAAGACCATAAAATTATGCTAAAATATGAGCCTAGTCTTATAAAAATCTGAGAACCGGATATGTTTCGGAAAAAGTCTTGAAAAAAACGAACTTTGAAACGCCATTAAATCTGAACCAAAGCTAAATTAAAAATTTTGAAGAAGTGTAAAATTGTCTAGGACAGGGGAATATATATACAAAATTTCATGAAAATCGTAGATATATGGTTCAGTACGAGTTCAACATTTTAAATTTCACTCCATATATATATCAAAATAATCTATTTTATTATAATTGTAGAAATTGTAATTTTAGAAATTGTAATTGTAGAAATTGCAGTTTACAAGCCCAAAAAGCTACAATTGTTGTGAAAATTTTAATGAAACACAATTGAACAGTACTTGTAAGAATTAGACTTGTAATTGTTACTTGTAGAATTGTAGTTTAGTGAAATAGGGCACATTCATATATACTTGTTTAGAGGTACTCATGTATAAATTTTGACATGAAAAGATTTCGTATAAATATTTTTTTTTTTTTCTTTATTTACAATTTGATCTTTTAGGTAAACTTGGGACAAAATTCTACATACCAAATAAATGAAAAATAAGTTAGTTTATATCTTTTGATTTCATGAATTTTATAGAGACTAAGAAAAAGGTTGTAAGTTTTTGAAAGCAGAAAATGATACAACGGAAAAGCATATTGAAAAATTGATTTTTATTTTCAAACAACAGTGGACAAAAGTATTTAAAACATTAGGATAGGACAAAAAAAATAGAAGAAATTTAAAAAAGTTGTTTATTTGTAATGGGAGTCAAAGATTACAGAAGAAAAAAATATAAGGTTTAGAAAAAAGAGAATATGTTGGCAAAGTTAAAATGTTGAAAATTTTAGACTCTATCAATTTTAAGATAATAATAATTAAAAATTAATTTATATTAAAATTCTTGTATCTTTTTAAACAACTTTTTAAGATATTTATATCTTTGATCTTTTAAAAATTTCTATTCTTTTTTAAATTACGTTAAAAAATTGCGCCAGCAAAGATTTTATCTGGTACTTATTTATCTGATGCCATTAACTATTTCTACTTGAGCATATTCTAACTTTATTTGAAAAACTATTTTAACTAACTTCAATGTGTTCCAAACTTTTTTTTTGTATCATTACTAAAATCCTCAGTTTTTGTTATTTTATAAGAAAATACTAAAACTTATTTGCAACAAATCAAAAATATAAAAATACGAAAATTTATATGAAATAAGAATCCATAACAACAAACTATATCAAATCCATTGAGTTAAAGTATTGAATAGACAGAATATTCAAAAAATTTTATAAGACAAAACTTGGAAAATTTTTTTGCATATTTTTTTTTCTAACTAAATATTGTATGAAAAATATAAATCCGATTTGTTGCATCTAAACAAAAGTGAAAGAATAAATCGAAATAATAAATTGACAGATTAATAAATTGATAAACTGAAATGCTGCAAATTAACATGAAGAGATAGTTAGAAAGAAGATTGAAATGGAAATTGAAAACTGAAAAATTATTGATTGAAGTTTTAATGTGAATAAGTCTAGAAAAGAAGAATATTTTTAGAAATACATAAGAGTGGTTTTAAAAAATATATGCTAAGAAATGTGAACAAGGTTTAAAATGTATATATAAACTCATACAAATGTCTTAATAATGTTAAAGTTCCCCTCATACTTCCTCTTGGTTTTGAGTGGTTTAACTATTGATAACTGATATTTGTCTATGTGACATATGTGGCGTATGAGTATTAAAATATTAAGTATACGCAACATCTAGTAATACTACAACTTGTGTAAATTGCAATGCACAGTGGTTTGTAACCAAAAAATGCGGTTCTTAATCCGTATCTGAGAGAAATTGTTAAGAGAATTGTTAAGGAGGAACCAAGCTTTTCGAATTTTGGATTTGTGGTAACCCTATATTTACACAGAGTGAATTTTTGGGCGTCAAAATAGACCACTTCAGAAATAAATAACTTTTGGACCATGTAACCCTTTTAATTATTGTCCATTATGATTGATTTTTCAAATGACCTATTTTGCATTCAGTATTAATCTGGTAATTTTTAAATAACACTAACATTTAGGCTACAGCTTTGAAAATAAAACCATTTTAAAATATCTTGAACCGTTTTTTGTTGAAAAACTTCCAAAATCAAATATTTTTCGCTGATAAGTGCATTTTTTCTCAAAAAGATGCTATCAATTTTTTAAATTTTACTAAGAAGTTTTTTATTAAAAGTTAATGTTTTATTAAATATTCGTAGAGAATGGGGTCCAAGGATGATATAAAATTAAATTTAAGATAGTGCAAAATTCACTCCACGTACAGCATTGACCGAAATTTGTCTATTTTTTAGGAAATTTTTGTATTTTCGAACATATAACAAAAAAGTCAAGCCGATTTTGCACCTTCTGAAACGGAAATATATACCCTCACAAATTATCTTTAGATTTCAAGAATAAAAAGAAGCGTAAGTTTACAAACGAATCCAAAAAATAGGATTTTATAAAAAATAGCAAATTTCCATATACTACAATTTAAATTGCAAAAAAAAAAAGGGTCAGTTTGGTTGAATTCCTACTTCTAGCTTAATTTTATTGTCCTCTCAAGTGTTTTAATTATATTTTTGCAGCTTTTATTTTTATTTATATCAGAAAGCTAGTCTTGAAAATATATAACCTAAACTAAGACAATTTACAGTATTAATTATACACTAACAGAAATTAAAGGTGATACACACATAAGGTGAAAATGTGTAAAAGATAGTTTTTAAGGCTTGAGGGGGAAAAGAAAAAATTATTTAAAACAAAATAAGATCGCAATTATTAATGTTCATGAAATATTCTATAAAAAATTATTAGAAATAAACATTTTTCTAAAGTAAATGTTTAAATAGAAAATGTTTTGTTTTAAAAATGTTTTAGATATAAACATTTTTTTATTGTTAATTTTTGTGTTAATTTTATAGTTAAAATTAACACAAAATCAAATCAATATTAATTTCCATTTATTTATTTTGTTTGTTTTTATTTATGTAGTCCAATACAAGTGTACCTTGACGAATTTAGTGTACTTTGACGAATTTTAATAGCCATGGTCACACTGCCAAAAGAATTGTGCCAAATTTAATCAAATTAAAGTAGGAAGTAATTCTAAGTCTATTTGTATACTAAAAGGTCTTCTAAGACCAATATTTCTATGATTTACATACATCAGCCCAAACTTATAATACCCTTTCCACCTAAAGTGGTGAAGGGTATGAAAATATAATCATGTATGTAGAACAAGGAAGATCAGTTATATCCTTTACTCTCTTAAATGTGGATAATAGTGTAGACAACAAAATATGAAAAACAAAAAAAAAGGCCCATGGTGGATCGGAAAACAAAAAAACTTTTTTCTAAAACAACTCATAACATTTCAGTAATAATTTGAATCTGAATACAAGGTAAAATTTTTTTAATTAAAAGACCATAAAATTATGCTAAAATATGAGCCTAGTCTTATAAAAATCTGAGAACCGGATATGTTTCGGAAAAAGTCTTGAAAAAAACGAACTTTGAAACGCCATTAAATCTGAACCAAAGCTAAATTAAAAATTTTGAAGAAGTGTAAAATTGTCTAGGACAGGGGAATATATATACAAAATTTCATGAAAATCGTAGATATATGGTTCAGTACGAGTTCAACATTTTAAATTTCACTCCATATATATATCAAAATAATCTATTTTATTATAATTGTAGAAATTGTAATTTTAGAAATTGTAATTGTAGAAATTGCAGTTTACAAGCCCAAAAAGCTACAATTGTTGTGAAAATTTTAATGAAACACAATTGAACAGTACTTGTAAGAATTAGACTTGTAATTGTTACTTGTAGAATTGTAGTTTAGTGAAATAGGGCACATTCATATATACTTGTTTAGAGGTACTCATGTATAAATTTTGACATGAAAAGATTTCGTATAAATATTTTTTTTTTTTCTTTATTTACAATTTGATCTTTTAGGTAAACTTGGGACAAAATTCTACATACCAAATAAATGAAAAATAAGTTAGTTTATATCTTTTGATTTCATGAATTTTATAGAGACTAAGAAAAAGGTTGTAAGTTTTTGAAAGCAGAAAATGATACAACGGAAAAGCATATTGAAAAATTGATTTTTATTTTCAAACAACAGTGGACAAAAGTATTTAAAACATTAGGATAGGACAAAAAAAATAGAAGAAATTTAAAAAAGTTGTTTATTTGTAATGGGAGTCAAAGATTACAGAAGAAAAAAATATAAGGTTTAGAAAAAAGAGAATATGTTGGCAAAGTTAAAATGTTGAAAATTTTAGACTCTATCAATTTTAAGATAATAATAATTAAAAATTAATTTATATTAAAATTCTTGTATCTTTTTAAACAACTTTTTAAGATATTTATATCTTTGATCTTTTAAAAATTTCTATTCTTTTTTAAATTACGTTAAAAAATTGCGCCAGCAAAGATTTTATCTGGTACTTATTTATCTGATGCCATTAACTATTTCTACTTGAGCATATTCTAACTTTATTTGAAAAACTATTTTAACTAACTTCAATGTGTTCCAAACTTTTTTTTTGTATCATTACTAAAATCCTCAGTTTTTGTTATTTTATAAGAAAATACTAAAACTTATTTGCAACAAATCAAAAATATAAAAATACGAAAATTTATATGAAATAAGAATCCATAACAACAAACTATATCAAATCCATTGAGTTAAAGTATTGAATAGACAGAATATTCAAAAAATTTTATAAGACAAAACTTGGAAAATTTTTTTGCATATTTTTTTTTCTAACTAAATATTGTATGAAAAATATAAATCCGATTTGTTGCATCTAAACAAAAGTGAAAGAATAAATCGAAATAATAAATTGACAGATTAATAAATTGATAAACTGAAATGCTGCAAATTAACATGAAGAGATAGTTAGAAAGAAGATTGAAATGGAAATTGAAAACTGAAAAATTATTGATTGAAGTTTTAATGTGAATAAGTCTAGAAAAGAAGAATATTTTTAGAAATACATAAGAGTGGTTTTAAAAAATATATGCTAAGAAATGTGAACAAGGTTTAAAATGTATATATAAACTCATACAAATGTCTTAATAATGTTAAAGTTCCCCTCATACTTCCTCTTGGTTTTGAGTGGTTTAACTATTGATAACTGATATTTGTCTATGTGACATATGTGGCGTATGAGTATTAAAATATTAAGTATACGCAACATCTAGTAATACTACAACTTGTGTAAATTGCAATGCACAGTGGTTTGTAACCAAAAAATGCGGTTCTTAATCCGTATCTGAGAGAAATTGTTAAGAGAATTGTTAAGGAGGAACCAAGCTTTTCGAATTTTGGATTTGTGGTAACCCTATATTTACACAGAGTGAATTTTTGGGCGTCAAAATAGACCACTTCAGAAATAAATAACTTTTGGACCATGTAACCCTTTTAATTATTGTCCATTATGATTGATTTTTCAAATGACCTATTTTGCATTCAGTATTAATCTGGTAATTTTTAAATAACACTAACATTTAGGCTACAGCTTTGAAAATAAAACCATTTTAAAATATCTTGAACCGTTTTTTGTTGAAAAACTTCCAAAATCAAATATTTTTCGCTGATAAGTGCATTTTTTCTCAAAAAGATGCTATCAATTTTTTAAATTTTACTAAGAAGTTTTTTATTAAAAGTTAATGTTTTATTAAATATTCGTAGAGAATGGGGTCCAAGGATGATATAAAATTAAATTTAAGATAGTGCAAAATTCACTCCACGTACAGCATTGACCGAAATTTGTCTATTTTTTAGGAAATTTTTGTATTTTCGAACATATAACAAAAAAGTCAAGCCGATTTTGCACCTTCTGAAACGGAAATATATACCCTCACAAATTATCTTTAGATTTCAAGAATAAAAAGAAGCGTAAGTTTACAAACGAATCCAAAAAATAGGATTTTATAAAAAATAGCAAATTTCCATATACTACAATTTAAATTGCAAAAAAAAAAAGGGTCAGTTTGGTTGAATTCCTACTTCTAGCTTAATTTTATTGTCCTCTCAAGTGTTTTAATTATATTTTTGCAGCTTTTATTTTTATTTATATCAGAAAGCTAGTCTTGAAAATATATAACCTAAACTAAGACAATTTACAGTATTAATTATACACTAACAGAAATTAAAGGTGATACACACATAAGGTGAAAATGTGTAAAAGATAGTTTTTAAGGCTTGAGGGGGAAAAGAAAAAATTATTTAAAACAAAATAAGATCGCAATTATTAATGTTCATGAAATATTCTATAAAAAATTATTAGAAATAAACATTTTTCTAAAGTAAATGTTTAAATAGAAAATGTTTTGTTTTAAAAATGTTTTAGATATAAACATTTTTTTATAGAAAATTTTTCGATAAAATAATTTTCTATAGAATTTTTCGATAAAAAAATTTTTCTTTAGAAATTTCTGATATAAAAATATTTCTATAGAAAAATATAAAAATCTTAAAGAAAATTTTTCTATATAAGAATTTTTCAGTAAAAATTCTATATAAACAATTTTGTATTTAAAATATTTAATAAAAAATGCTTCTATGCAATATTTTTCGTTATCGAAAATTTTTTGCATTAAAAATTTTTCAAGACAAAATTTAAAGTTACAAAAATTTTTCTATAGAAAAGTCTGTTTTTCTATAGATTTTTTATAGAAAATTATTTGATATAAAAATATTTCGATAAAAAAATTTTTCTATAGACAATTTTTCGATATAAAAATTTTTCTATAGAAAATTTTTTGATATTAAAATTTTTCTATAAAAAATTTTTTGGTATAAAAATGTTTCTATAGAAAATTTTTCGATATACAAATTTTTCTATAAAAAATTTTTTAATATAAACATTTTTCTATAGAAAATTTTTTGATATTAAAATTTTTCTATAAAAAATTTGTTGATATAAAAATTTTTGTATAGAAAATTTTTCAATATGAATATTTTTTTATTGAAAATCTATCCATATAAAAATTTTTGTATAAGAAATTTTTCGACATAAAATTTTTCTATAGAAAATTTTTCGATATAAAAATATTTCTACAGAAAATTTTTGATTTAAAAATTTTTCTATAGAACATTTTACGATAAAAAATTTTTTGCTATAGTAAATTTTTCGATACAAAAATTTTTCTGTAGAAAATTTTTCAATATAAAAATTTTTGTTTAGAAAATTTTTCGATATACAAATTTTTCTATAAAAATTTTTTCGATATAAAAATTTTTCTATGGAATATTTTTCGATATAAAAATTTTTCTATAGAATATTTTTTGATATTAAAATTTTTCTACAGAAAATTTTTTGATATTAAAATTTTTCGATATAAAAATTTTTCTATAGAAAATTTTTCGATATAAAAATTTTTCTGTAGGAAATTTTTTGATATAAAAATTTTTCTATGGAAAATTTTTCGATATAAAAATTTTTCTATAGAAAATTTTTCAATATAAAAATTTTGCTTAAAAAAATGTTTAATATAAAAATAGAAAATTTTTTGATACTATAGAAAATTTTTTGATATTATAGAAAATTTTTTGATACAAAAATTTTTCTATAGAACATTTTCTGATATAAAAATTTTTCTACAGAAAATTTTTCGATATAAAAATTTTTCTATTAAAAATTTTTAGATATAAATATTCTTCTATAGAAAAATTTTTGACGTAAAAATTTTTCTATAAAAAATTTTTCGATATAAAAATGTTTCTATAAAAAATTTTTCGATATAAAAATTTTTCTATAGAAAATTTTTTGATATAAAAATTTTTCTTTAGAAAACTTTTCGATAAAAAAATTTTTCTATAGAAAATTTTTTATTATATCAGAAATTTTCTATGAAAAAATGTTAATATCGAAAAATTTTTATACCGAAAAATATTCTATAGAAAAATTTTTATATTGAAAGGGTTTTTATATAAATATCGAAAAATTTTCTAGGAAAAATGAGTGTAGAAAAATGTTTATACAGAAAAATTTTATATCAAAAAATTTTCTATAGAAAAATTTTATATCAAAAATTTTCTATAGAAAAATTTTTGTTTATTTATAACAAAAAAATAAACTTTAATATTGTAAAAACTCATTTATGTACCTTATACAGATTTTCTGAAATTTAAAGATAAATTTCAAAAATGATTCTGTTAAAAAAACATTTTTTAGGAATACAAGGAAAAAAGGTAAAGTAAGCGGACAAATTTTATGGGGACCCTTAGTCAGAACTTCTAAGAGATAAAGTTAATATTAATTAGTTAGATTAATTTCATAAGTGGGATAATGCTAAGAAAGAATTCCAGATTCCCTCAAAACAATGCAATCAGGTTAAAGCTGAGGTTATGTTTTATAAAGATCCATAGTCAGAACCTCCTACAGAACTAGATAGAAGGAATAAAGAAAAACTATGAGTATAGTGATGAAAACGATGACATAATTGCATGAATGAGCCTTGAATATACCTATAAAATCCATGAATTCTCTAGATCGGTCCCCTAGTTCGAAGGCCTTCAAATATTATAGTCTAACAATTTAGGATAAAAAACCCAAGATATTCAACATTTTTTTTTAATTTAATAAAAATTTAAAGTTTTATATATATTGATCTTTTTCTAATTAAAAAGATTTTATTACTTAAAAAGAATTTATAAAACTTATATAAACAGTTTCATAATAAATTTGAAAAATTTCACAAATTTAAATTTTTGAATATTTTTGTTTATACCATCAATTGTTTTGTTTTAATTCTCGTTTAAATTATCCTCCTTTAATATTGATTTTATATTTATATTATGAATTCTATTGCTCTAATTTGCAAAATTTTTACTTTCTTAATTAATATTCAAAAAACATTTATATGCTTGAATGTATGTATCTACAACATGCACATTTTCAATTCAAACATATCACACACATTAACATACATATATCGAATACAATAAATTTGTAAAAATTGAACTCTTATTTTGCTTACTACCCATGAATATTGGCATTTTCTATACATGTTCTCGTATAGTTTCTGGCTTTATTTCCATTAAATCGATTTTTTCTTTATGTATGAGTGGTTATGAGATAGTGTGTGTACCCAGCAGATTAAGAAGGAGGGGTTATTGGTAATAACGGTAACATTACTAAATATTTACCATATGTTTGAAAATGAAAGGGATTAAAAAGCTAACTCGTATTAACTTGACAGAATTAGCTATTGATCAAAAATAAAGACGAAAACTGACACTATCGTCATTCATATCATCCTATTTATTTATGATTCATCACTTTTAAACTACCGGGCTGTTTGTAAACCCGTAGCTTGTTCGTTCACTCATGCAGCAGTCATTTTCTTTAATTGTGTTTTTTCAACCAAATAATACTTTTAACAGAGGAAAAAAATTACTGTCAACAACTCGATAAAGAACAACGGGAACAGAACAGAATACAACAACTATTTTTCCAAGAAAACTTGGAAAAATTTTGTTTATTTTCTCTATATTTTTCATTTTTTTTCTTGTATTCTGCTCTATTTTTAACTACAAATTGCCACTGGAGTCGACAAGCTCTTGAATACAGGTTGTTAATTAAAAAAAATCGGGTTAACAAAAGTAGCACAAAAATTGAGGCAATGACAAGTACAAGAAACTACAAAATGCTAAAAAAAAAATTATATAATGAAAGAAATGGGTAAAAAATGTTAAAAAGAAATGAAACATAAAAGGGCTTGAAAATTATAATTTTCTTTGAATTGACAAAAAATCTACTAGATGAACAGAAAAAAAAACAAGAAGAATCTTAAAATTGTGCCAACTGAAGGAGAAAAAATTTAATAGAAAAATTATAAAGAGACAAGAAAAAGATTTGGAATGTTTGAGTTACAAACATTTTGCTATAAAATTTTTTGTTGAAATAAATACTTAAATCCAATTTATTAGCAAAACTTTTAAACTTTGTGAATAATTAAAAAAAGGAATTTATCATGAAAATTTTCTATAAAAAAAATTTAACACCAAAATTTTTCTAAAAAAAGTTTGAACACTAAAAATTTTCTATACAAAAAAATTTAACACCAAAAATTTTCTATAAAAATATTTAACAGCAAAAATTTTCTATAAAAAATATTTAACAGCTAAAACTTTCTATAAAAAATTTTTACACCAAAAAATTTTAATATCAGAATTTTCGTTAAAAAATTTTACTATCGAAAATACTCTATAAACAATTGTAATATTTCAAATTTTCTATACAAAATTTTAATTTTGAAAATTTTCTAAATTAAATTTTAATATCAAAAATTTTCTATAAGAAATTTTCTTAAAAAAAATTTAAATAGAAAATTTTCTATAAAAAAATTAATATCGGAAGTTTTCTATAAAAAAATTTTATATCTACAAAATATTTTTATATTTAAAATTTCCTTAAAAAAATTTTAATGTCGAAAATTTTTAAAAAACTAAAATTTTATCGAAAATGTATATTTAAAATTTTCTTAAAAAATTTTTAATATCGAAAATTTTTAAAAATAAAATTTTATCGAAAATTTTTAAAAAATAAAATGTTATCAAAAATTTAAAAAAAATAAATTTTTATCGAAAATTTTTAATAAAAAGTTAAAATCGAAAATTTTCTGTAAAAATTTTAATATTGAAAACTTTCTATAAAAAATTTTAATATCGAAAATTGTCTTTAAAAAATGTTAATATCGAAAATTATCAATAAATAATTTTAATATCGAAATTTTTCTTCAAAATATTTTAATATCTAAAATTTTCTATAAAAAAATTTAATATCTAAAATTTTCTTAAAAAATATCGAAAATTTTCTATAAAAAATTAAAATATCGAAAATATTCTACTAAAAATTTAAATATTGAAAATTTTCTATTAAAAATTTAATATTGAATATTTTCTATAAAAATTTTAATATCGAAAAATTTCTGCAGAAAATTTTAATATTAAAAATTTTCTGTATAAAGTTTTAATATCGAAAATTTCTTATAGAAAATTTTTAATCGAAATTTTTCTATAAAAAATCTTATTAATTATAGAACAATTTATATACAAAAAAAGTTTCTTAAGAAAAATTTTTTATATTTTTTTTTTTTTTTCAGAGAAAAAAATTCTTTCAATAAAAATATTTTAGATATTAAATTTTTTCTTTGTTATTTTTAATAAAATTTTTTGTTATTATTTTTTTTTTAATTTATCTATAAAAAATCTTATTATAAAAAATTTAAATATTGAAAATTTTCTACAAAAAATTTAACATTGAAAATTTTCTATAAAAATTTTAATATCGAAAAATTTCTGCAGAAAATTTTAATATTGAAAATTTTCTGTATAAAATTTTAATATCGAAAAATTCTTATAGAAAATTTTAAATCGAAATTTTTCTATAAAAAATCTTATTAATTATAGAAAAATTTATATATAAAAAAAGTTTCTTAAGAAAAATTTTTGATAATTTTTTTTTTCAGAGAAAAAAATTCTTTCATATTTATATATAAAAAAAGTTTCTTACGAAAATTTTTGTTAAAAAAAATTTCTATAGAAAAATTTTTGATAAAATAATTTTCTATAGAAAAATTTTTGATAAAAAATTTTATATAGAAAAATTTTTGAAAAAAAAATTTTCTATAGAAAAATTTTTTAATTTTCAATGGAAAAATTATAATCAAAAAATTTTTTTATAGAAACATCTTAATACCAAATTTTCTAAAGAAACATTTTTATATCCAAAGTTTTAAATTGAAAAATTTTAATTTTTTCCATAAGAAAAATTTTAATTTTTTCCATAAGAAAAATTTTAATATCGAAAATTTTCTATAGGAAAACTTTAATATCGAATATTTTATATAGAAAAATTTTAATATAAAAAAGTTTCTATGGAGAAATTTCAATACCACAAATTTTCTTTGAAAAATTTTAATATCCAAAAATTTCTGTAGAAAAATTTTGAAGAGAAAAATTTTTATATCGAAAATTTTCTATACAAAATTTTAATATCGGAAATTTTCTATAAAAAAAATTTATAACAAAATTTTTCTACAAAATATTTTAATATTTAAAATTTTCTATAAAAATTAAAAAAAAATTAATATCAAAAATTTTTTATAAACAATTTTAATATCGAAATTTTTCTTTAAAAAATTTTAATATCGAAAATTTTCCATAAAAATTTCAATATCGAAAATTTTCTATAAAAAATTTTAATATCGAAAATTTTCTTTAAAAAATTTTAATATCAAAAATTTTCAATAAATAAATTAAATATTGAATGTTTTCCACAAATCATTAAAAACTAATATCAAAAATTTTCTATAAAAAAGTTTAATGTCGAAAAATTCAATAAACATTTTCCTTAAAAGCTTTTATATGGAAATTTTTCTATAAAAAATTTTAATATATACAATTTTTCTATTTAAATTGTAATATCAAAAAATTTTTTCACAAAATTAAAAATCGAAAATTTTTCTATCGAAAATTTCCTTTAGAAAATTTTAATATCGAAAATTTCCTTTAGAAAATTTTAATATCAAAAATTTTTAACAAAATTTGAATGTTAAAAATTTCCGATAGAAAATTTAAATATCGAAAAATTTCTACAAAAATTTTAATATCGACAATTTTTTATAAAAATGTTAATATCGGAATTTATATTACCTTTTTTTTGTGAACATTTTCAGTCAGATTTTAATTAATCTGCTTTTGATCGCATTTTAAACAGTTTCATTTTAAATTTATCCTAGAATCCAATTAAGTTTCCGCATACTTTCCACCATCATTATTTATTTTTATGAAAAACCAAAAATTTTCACATATCCTGTTTGCGAATATAATTTTGTAAACAAATATTTCTACAAAATCTCATATGAAATGGAAAATGCTTTCACATTAAATTCACACTGAAAATATAATATTTAAACAGATTTTCAGCTAAAGTGCATATACTTGTGCCTTAAAATCAGATTGATTTAAAATAGTTTTATTTCAATCATTTCAACGGCATTATATAAATTAAATATTTTTACGTACTAACATGAAGCTCAGCGCAGCTCAAAAACTTTCAATTTTCTGGATTATGTGCAGATAAAAATTTCACTTATTTTGAATATAATGAAAATAATATGTAAATGCCAGTAAAAGCCGAAGTAGTCGGATTTTATTTAACTTAAAATTTATAAATGTAGATTCAGACATACAAATGTGCTTACGAGTATCTATGTGAGCAAACAAGTATCTATGTGTGTATATATGTATGTCTTATGCCCTCAAATGTATCTGCATTCGCAATTTATATTTAAAGTTTGACATACAAATGAAAATATGCATGTAAATATTTAAGTTGAAACAATAAAACCAAAAAATTAATGAAAAATATTGGAGAGATGAAGAAATGGCAGAAAAAAAATCATTTGAAATAAATCTGCTATTATCAATTTAACTTTATGCAGAGGCAAGCTCTATATTTTGTATGTATTTGTGTATGTTTTGCTCGAAAAGCAAAAATTTGGATTGGAAATGCATGAAATGTATGCAATCGCAATTTATTGAAAGCGGAAATGTTGCGATATAAAAACGATGTATACATGTATGTATTTGTTTTGGACATTTGTAATGAAGCAAAAATTTTAAACTTTATTTGACTTAAACGAATTTAGGGCACTGCCTGAGCAGGGAATTTAGTATTGACAAGTAAGAAAGCGCTATAGTCGGTCAAGCCGACCATACGATACCCTTCACCACTAAGGTCAAAGGTGTTATTTTTCCTGTATAAAGACAAATATTTGCTAAATTTTGCCATCATACAAACATTTTCTCATTTGGACTTATATGAGAGCTAGGGCCAAATGTGGACCGATTATCTCGAAATTTAGCAAATTGATTACAGTTGTTACAAAAATTATGTATGCAAAAAATAAACTCAAAATTTTCATTATCTTTAGATTAACGAGCGTTTTAGTGATTTTTTGTCTCATTTAGTGCGTTTTTGAAGAAGAGTTTGTATGGGAGCTATGGTCAAATGTGGACCGATTTCAACGAAATTTGGTACGGTAATTTAAGTTTACATAGGCAGTAGTTGTTTTAAATTTCATGAAAAAATATTCATATTTGTGGCCAATATAGCAATTCCGGGAAGTGGGACCTATTTGAGGTACCATAAATAATGGACCGATTTTGACCAATTTCAATAGCCATGGTCCCATTATCAAAAAAATTATCTGTGCCAAATTCCATCAAATTATCTTTAGAATTGCGATCTGTAGTTTGATAACAAGGTTTACATGGGGGTCCAGCCAGCCAGAAGTACGGACAGACATCGCTTAATCGACTCAGAAATTGATTCTAAGCCTATTGGTATACCAAAAGGTGTGTCTAAGACAAATATTTCTATGCGTTACATGCACCAACACAAACTTTCCACCTATGGTGGTGAAGGGTATAACTATGTACACATGTATTTACTTGTTTTGGACATTTGTAATGATGCAACAAATTTAAACTTTATTTGACTTAAACAAATTTAGGGCAGGGAAGAATTTAGTAAGAATTTTGTCTTATTATATTTACAGTATGCAAATTTGCGATTGTATTGGTAGCTACGAAGGAAATTTAAAAAACTCTGTATTGTGTTCTTCTTTTATCCAGTTTATTTCACAGCGAATGATTAAATTTGTTGGGGAAAGTAAAAAAATCTGGATAGTAATTTAAATATTACAAATTTTCGTATGAAATAACTTAATTTAAAAAATTTATTTTTATCCAAAAACTTATACCACCACTGTGCAGACATGTGCCGCATTTGCATTTAAAATCTTTACTAATCGTGCAAGCAAGAGTAAACTGTATTTATTCATTACCTTTATGCATTTACCATGACGGTGTGTTAACAACAAAAAGAGTTATAATCTTCCTGCTCCTGCCACAAAAGTTGGGTTTGCCTGAAAATTTTAATTTTTTATTGCGGCGAAAAAAAAAAGAATTCAATACAATATAAACGAATACAATGTTTTGAAATGTGGTTTCAAACAGATAAAAAATAGTTGATATAAAAATAACCAACAACAAAAACTTTAAAAACAATATATAAATAAAGCTCATACAATACAATTTATTCTTTACTATGGGATATTTACAATTTTGTATACCAACGTATATTTACAATTTTGTATTGCACAACATTTCCCCCCAACACCTACACATAAAAATATAGATTTTCAAGCTCATATTAAGAATAAATAATAAAAATTCATGTTATTTTGTACTTTATCATTAAAATAAAAAAATAAATATAAAAAAATTATGCATATTACAACAATTAACACTTGATGATTGATACAATTATTAAAGTTATTTGAAACAGAAACAATATCCTATAAACATATCTGCTCAAGTGCGTAAGTTTATAGATAAAAAATTAATAAAAATGAAAAACATGAAATTCGACAAACCATAAATCCGTCAATTTGCCATACCAACAGCTGTCGATAGTAAAAAATTAAAAACACAGTAAATAACGCTACCACGGCAACACATGTAAATGTTATATAATACTCACATTTAAGAGCTCTGGCAACAGTAAAAAAAGGAAATTACAAATTTAAGCTGTAACTAGACATTTTTATGCCACATTTAATCAAGAGTATTGGTGGTACTTTAACACCAAAGCACCAGTAAACTACTGCAGCCATAAGGGAAAATTTAAAGTATATTTTTAATTTAAAAAATCAAGCCAGAGGTTTAAACTTAATTCAAGATAAAGGATTAAGCTATAGAAACAAAATGTTGTATAGAAAAAATTTTGTTTAAATATTTTTTAAATAAAATATTTATTAAAATTGTTTTTACTTAAAAATTTTTGTTTATAAAATTTTATCTACAAATTTTTTTTTTGAAAAAAATTCTTTTTTTTTAATTTTTTTCAATGAGATAGTTAAAATATTTTAGATATTAAATTTTTTCTTTAGAAAAATTTTTGTTATTAAAATTTTTTCTTAAGAAAAATTTTTGTTATCAAAATATTTTCTATAGAAAATTTTTTAGAAAAATTTTATTATCACAATTTTTTATAAGAAAAATTTGAATATCAAAAATTTTTTTATAGAAAAAAATTTAATATCAAAAATTTTCTATTAAAAAAATTTTAAAATCGAAAATTTCTCTACAAAAAAAACTTTAATATCGAAAATTTCTCTACAGAAAAAATTTTAATATCGAAAATTTTTTTATAGGAAAAATTTTAATATCGAAAATTTTTCTGCAGCAAAAATTAAAATATCGAAATTTTTTCTATAGAAAAAATTTTAATATCGAAAATTTTTCTATAGAAAAAATTTCAATATCGAATATTTTTCTATAGAAAAAATGTTATTATCAAAAACTATTTTTATAGAAAAAATCTTAATATGGAAAATCTTCCTATCGAAAAATTTTAATTTCGAAAATTTTTCTATAGAAAAAATTTTAATATCCAAAATTTTTCTGTAGAAAAAATTTCAATATCAAAAATTTTTCTATAGAAAAAATTTTAGTATCGAAAATTTTTCTATGGAAAAAATTTTAATATCGAAAATTTTTCTATAGAAAAAATTATAATGTCTAAAATTTTTTTTATAAAAAAAATTTAAATATCGAAAATTTTTCTATAGAAAAATTTTAATATCGAAAACTTTTCTACAGAAAAAATTTTAATACCGAAAATTTTTCGATAGAAAAAATTCTTTATCGAAAATTTTTCTATAGAAAAAATTTTAATATCGAAAATTTTTCTATAGAAAAAAATTTTAATATCGAAAATTTTTCTATAGAAAAAATTTTAATATTGAAAATTTTTCTATAGAAAAAACATTAATATTGAAAATTTTTCTATAGAAAAAACTTTAATATCAAAAATTTTTCTATAGAAAAAATTTGAATGTCAAAAATTTTTATATAGATAAATTTTAAGTATCAACAATTTTTCTATAGAAGAAAATTTTAATATCGAAAGTTTTCCTATAAAAAAATTTTAATAACGGAAATTTTCCTATAGAAAAATTTTAATATCGAAAATTTTTCTAAAGAAAAAAATTTTTTTTAATTCTTTTTTCTGTGGAAAAGTTTTTCTTTTTGAAATTTTTTCTACAGATAAACTTTTAATTTTAAAATTTTTTTCTACAGAAAAATATTTGTCATTAAAATTTTTTCTTAAGAAAATTTTAAGAATTTTTGTTTTTAAAATTTTTTATGTAAAAAAATTTTGGTTATTAAAACTTTTTCTATAGAAAAATTAAATTAAAAATTTTTCTAAAAAAAAAATTTTGCTATTAAACATTTTTCTAAAGAAAAATATTTGCTATGAAAAATGTTTCTAAAGAAAATTTTTGGCTATTAAAAATTTTTCTAAAGAAAAACATTTGCTATGAGAAATGTTTCTAAAGAAAAATTTTTGCTATTAAAAATTTTTATAAAGAAAAATTTTTGCTATTAAAAATTTTTCTTAAGAAAATTTTTCTAGTGGAAAAATTTTTGTCATCAAAATTTTGTCTATAGAAAAATTTTTGTCATCAAAATTTTTTCTATAGAAAAATTTTTGTCAACAAAATTTTTTTTATAGAAAAATTTTTGTCATCAAAATTTTTTCGATAGAAAAATTTTTGTCATCAAAATTTTTTCGATAGAAAAATTTTTGTCATCAAAATTTTTTCTATAGAAAAATTTTTGGCATCAAAATTTTTTCTATAGAAAAATTTTTGTCATCAAAATTTTTTCTATAGAAAAATTTTTGTCATCAAAATTTTTTCGATAGAAAAATTTTTGTCATCAAAATTTTTTCTATAGAAAAATTTTTGTCATTTTTTCTATAGAAAAATTTTTGTCATCAAAATTTTTTCGATAGAAAAATTTTTGTCATCAAAATTTTTTCTATAGAAAAATTTTTGTCATCAAAATTTTTTCTATAGAAAAATTTTTGTCATCAAAATTTTTTCTATAGAAAAATTTTTGTCATCAAAATTTTTTCTATAGAAAAATTTTTGTCATCAAAATTTTTTCTATAGAAAAATTTTCGAAATTTAAAATTTTTCTATAGAAACATTTTCGATATAAAAATTTTTCCTGTAGACAAATTTTTGTTATTCAAATTATTTTATAGAAAATTTTTTGTTATTATTTTTTACTTTAGAAAGATTTTGCTATTGAAAATTTTTCTATGGAAAAATTTTTGCTATTGAAAATTTTTCTATCGAAAAATTTTTGCTATTAAAAATTTTTCTATAGAAACATTTTTGCTATTCAAAATTTTTCTATAGAAAAATTTTTGCTATTTAAGATTTTTCTATAGAAAAATTTTAGCTATTAAAAATTTTTGCTATTAAAAATGTATCTATAGATATTTTTGATATTAAAAATTATTAAAATTATTAAACAATTTTTCTAAAGAAACATTTATGGTATTCAAAATTTTTCTAAAGAAAAATTTTTGAGTTCAAAAATTTTTCTAATAGAAATATTTTTGTTATAAAAATTTTTTAGAAAAATTTTTATATTAAAAATTTTTTACAGAAAAATTTTAATATCAAGAATTAAAAAAAAAGGTTTTGCTATTAAAAAATTTTCTGTAAAAAAATGTTTGTTAATAAAAATTTTTGCTAATAGTAATTTTTCTGTAGAAAAATTTTTGGTATTAAAAATTTTTCTATCGAAAAATTTTTCTGTATTAAATTTCGCGGCAAATTTCAAATTTGCCCTGAAATGAGAGCATTGAACTAAACACCTATAAAGTGATGTCTTTTTAAACTTATTAATATTTTATTCTACTTCGATGAAGAGGAAAATCAATACTAAACTATTTAAAATTGGCTTAAATAAATCCACTAAAATACTGTATATCATTCCAAAATAAATCTCCTCTAAAAATATCCTAGAGGAGATATATAACTGCGATAGTTTCGAACAAGGATAAAAAGCTATGACTATGATGCAAATTAATTATTAACAATATACCAATAAAACCAAACAACAGCAACCACTACAGACAACAACTCTAGTATGAAGTCAAATATTTTTAAGCATCATCAACAAAATAGTGAACAACACCACCGCCACCAACAGCAGAAGCAACAAAATCGAAATTTTTAATAAAAAAAAGAAAACACCTCCAAAAAAACCTCTTAACCAAAAATGCCAACAACTATAAAACACAAAATTAAAAAAAGAAGAAAACTACTACAAAAATAATGAAGAAGAAAATAAACATTCACAGGATAAAACCGTCAGTCATTCAGTCAATTTTGTAAATTTTGCTGAACATTATAAAATTTCAGATCATCGTAAACCCACGTACGTTTACTAAGAAAAAAATGAAAGATGTAAAAAAAATGTTAAAACTTGATTAATATAGAACAAAAGCAAAATCTAAATAAAACAAAAAATAAGTTTATATATCTGGTATTAAGTCTGAAAATCCTATTGAAAATCACCTGAATAAAATAAAGGTTTTTTTTTGTCAAAAAACGCAAATAACTTTTCTCACTCTTAGATTAAATCCATCAAATAAAAGAATCAAAAATTACTTTGGTTTTGGTGATGGCCAAATGTGGGAAACTAGAGAGTGTTTTAGACAAGGGTGATTGGCAAAATGGAAAACAATGATTTTAAATTAACAAATGAAAAGGGTGGTTTTTGTTATATTGATAAATTAAAATTTAATTATGTTTTTGCAAAGAATTATTTAAATTTATTTGAAAAATATTTCTTTTTTTTTTTGGTAAAAGCGAGTAAATTGATTTACATTTTTAAGCATGAGGCAAAATGTTTAAGCTATATTAGGGCAGCCTTAAAAAATTCTCAATTTTTATGCAAAAGAAGACTAAAAAACCCATTACAAAAGATGACTTGCGGTTTTTTTTACAAATTAGTCTATTTTTTAAGTAGAATCTTAATGTGGATGATTTTAGAAAAAACATAATTTTTTCTTTTAAAAAATAATTGATTTAAAACCAGTAAGAAAGTTTTATAGTCGGTCAAGCCCGACCATACGATACCCTCACTACTGAGGCCAAATGTTTATTTTTTTCATTTTTAAATCCAATATTTTCTAAATTTTGTTTATGCAAAGATTTTCACAATTCTTATATACTTACGATATTTCCGTCGTTTTGCCCTAAGTGGGAGGAGCTGAGGTCAAATATGGACCGATTGCCCAGAAATTTAGCAATATGATTACAGTTTTTACAAGAATTGTGTTTACAAAATTTTTTTATAGAAAATTTTCGATAAAAAAATTTTATATAGAAAATTTTCGATGAAAAAATTTTATATAGAAAATTATCTATGAAAGAATTTTTTATAGAAAATTATCGATGAAAAAATGTTATATAGAAAATTTTCGATAAAAAAAATGTCATATAGAAAATTTTCAAATAAATTTTATATAGAAAATTTTCGATAAAAAAATTTTATATAGAAAATTTTCGATGAAAAATTTTTTATAGAAAATTCTCGATGAATAAATTTTATATAGAAAATTTTTTATGAAAAAATTTTATATAGAAAATTTTCGATAAACAAATTTTATATCGAAAATTTTCGATGAAAAAATATTATATAGAAAATTTTCGATAAAAAAATTTATAGAAAATTTTCGATAAAAAAATTTTATATATAAAATTTTCGATGAAAAATTTTTTATAGAAAATTCTCGATGAAAAAATTTTATATACAAAATTTTTTATGAAAAAATTTTATATAGAAAATTTTCGATGAAAAAATATTATATAGAAAATTTTCAATAAAAAAAAATTTTATAGAAAATTTTTGATAAACAAATTTTATATAGAAAATTTTCGATGAAAAAATATTATATAGAAAATTTTCAATAAAAAAAAAATTTTATTGAAAATTTTCGATGAAAAAAATTTATATTTTTTATATAAAATTTTCGATGAAAAAATATTATATAGACAATTTTTGATAAAAAAAATTGTACAATTTTCAATGAAAAAATTTGATATAGAAATTTTTTGATGAAAAAATTTTATATAGAAAATTTTCGATGAAAAAATTTTAAATTGAAAATTTTTAATAAAAAGCTTTTTTATAAAAAATTTTCGATGAAAAAATTTTATATAGAAAATTTTCGATGAACAATTTTTTATAGAAAATTTTCGATAAAAAAAATTGTATATAGAAATTTTTCGATTAAAAAATTTTAAATTGA
Source organism: Stomorhina lunata (assembly GCA_933228675.1). Taxonomy (NCBI): domain Eukaryota; kingdom Metazoa; phylum Arthropoda; class Insecta; order Diptera; family Rhiniidae; genus Stomorhina; species Stomorhina lunata. The sequence goes on along the minus strand of OW121743.1, from coordinate 96,165,250 downwards.
AAATTTTCAATAAAAAACTTTTTTATCGAAAATTTTCTATGAAAAAATTTTATGTAGAAAATTTTAGATGAAAAAATTATATAATGAAAAATTTTTATATACAAAATTTTTGATGAAAACATTTTAAATAGAAAATTTTAGCTTAAAAGATTTTATAAAGAAAATTTTCGATAAAAAAATTTTATATAGAAAATTTTTAATCAATAAATTTTATATTGAAAGTTTTCGATTAAAAAATTTTCTATAAAAAATTTTCTATAGAAAATTTTCGTTTGAAAAATATTTATATAGAAAATTTTCAATAAAAAAATTTTATATAGTAAATTTTCAATTAAAACATTTTATATAGTAAATTTTCGATGAAAGAATTTATATAGAAAATTTTCGATGAAAAAATTTTATATTGAAAATTTTGTATAAAAAAATTTTATATAGAAAATTTTCAATGAAAAAATTTTTTATATAAAATTTTTGATGAAAACATTTTATATAGAAAGTTTTGGATGAAAGAATTTTAAATAGAGAATTTTCGATGAAAAAATTTTATATAAAAAAATTTTCGAAAAAAAATTTTATATAGAAAATTTTTGATAAGAAAATTTTATATAGAAAATTTTCGATACAAAAATTTTATATAGAAATTTTTCGATGAAAAAATTTTATATAGAATTTTTTCGATGAAAAAATTTTATATAGAATTTTTTCGATGAAAAAATTTTATATAGAAATTTTTCGGTGAAAAATTTTAAATAGAAAATTTTGGAAGACAAAATTTTATATAGAAAATTTTCGATGAAAAAATTTTATATAGAAATTTTTCGATGAAAAAATTTTATATACAAATTTTTCGATGAAAAAATTTTATATAGAAATCATTCGATGAAAAAATTGTATATAGAAATGACAATAGTTTATGTAGAACATTTTCGACAAAAAACTTTTTATAGAAAATTTTTAATGAACAAATTTGATAGAAAATAAATTATATACAAAATTAGTTTAAAGAATTTTCTATAAAAGAATTTTGTAAAGAAAACTTTCGTTGAGAAATTTTTGATGAAAAAAATTTATGACCAAATTTTGCAATGAAAAAATTTTATATAGAAATTTTTGATAAAATAATTTAATATAGAAAAATTTTAAATTGAAAACTATTATAATAAATTTTCAACGAAATTTTGATATGAAAAAATTTGTTATAGAAATTTTTGGTTAAAAAATTTTGATGTTAAAAATTTTCGATTTAACAATTTTATTTACATTTTTTTAAAATTATTTGATACAAAATTATTGATAGAAATATTTTGTCAAAAAACTTGTTAATAAAAGCTTTCGTATAAAAATTATCGACGATATAATTTTATTATTAAATCGACCCAGGAAGTGACTCCAATTCTATTGGAATATGTCTTAGTCTATGTCTAAGTCTATATCTTATTCTGTTTCTTAGTCTATGTCTTAGCCTATGTCATAGTTTATGTCTTAAGCTATAGCTATGTCTTTGTTTGCAAGGCAATTTCATGGCATATTAATTTTGTAACTCTACCTTTTTTACTTTTTGTTTTGTAAATTAATTTCTTTTTTCATATATTTATATCGTATTTTTTATTTTACCAATTTTATAAATCTTAGCTGTCACTTTACCATTCCTGATTTAAAAATACTTTATAAAATCCTTAACTAATAACCGGTAAGCCAACAGAATTCTAATACTATACACAAGAACTTAAGTTTTCCTAGAAGCTTCTGCTTATTTAACGCTCTCCTTTAATGCACTTAGTATTATTTTACTGCAAATAAAAACAACAAAAGCAGCAAAAACAACAAGAAAATTATTTGAGAAAAAGAAATTATACCAACAAGAAAAATAAACAAGAATCTGGGTATGAAGAAAAACAAATGAAAAACTTTAAAACGGTAAATATTATTAAAGCTAAGGCAAAAAGGATGGAGGGAGAACAAGAGTTAGTTAAGAGAGTAGGAAGAGGAAATAAACAAAACCCCAAACCATTAAAGAAAACCGTTAGTTTTACTTTGGAATAACAACAAAACAAACAAACACAAATAGTCAAAGTGAAGAAATTACCAACAAATAACCAAGAAATGAGTGTAAGACCGAAATGAATGAATGAATGAAGTAAGAGAAAGATATAAAGTTTTATGTTGGTAATCAAATTTTTGCAATGTTGCTGACGTTGGCCATAATAAATGCAAATTAATATCAAACATAAAAATAATAATAATAATATTTTCTTGTTGCTTATTTCATGTTTTTTCCTTCAAATAATTTCATTGTAGTTTATGAGTTTTAAGAGCATTACAAAAATTACTCAAGTATGAAAATATTTATTTTTTTTTTTCTTTAATAATTCTTGTTGAGCTGCTAATAATCATACTAAGTTGTATTTTATTTACTTTTAAAAAATTGTTGTTTTAGAAAAAATCTTTTTTTAGGGGTCGTTTTAATTAAAATTTTATTTTTGTTTTTTTTTTTCAAAGAAATTTATTTTTAGTGAATTTTGCTAACGACCCCTGTTTGGCTTTATTATGCATAATTATGACCTTAGGCCTTAGGGTTTAGGTTATTTTTATTTTATTCAAATTTTACTTTAACCAATTTCATGGTGTTTAAGCACTTTATAAATTCATTGCAATTCTTCTTCATTTTGGTCTTTAGTTAAGGGAAAATATTACACCTTTTTCATTTATTTAAAATAACTTTTCATGTTTTTGACTTTTTAATTGCTTTAGTGGGGGATTTGTTTTTTTTTTCCTATAAGATATGAAATTAATAAGGGGTTAAATTGTTTTATTTAATACTTTTCCTACCCTTCATATTAAAATACATAGGAATAATGGGAAATTTGTATACGCTAATAATATTTTAATTTATTGGAATATGAATTTTTAAAACCATTTTAGTAAAATCAATTAATATTAAATTAAATTAATGTTAAATTTAAAATTTTATTTAACATGTCTTAGTCTCTATCTTAGTCTACATCTATGTCTATGTGTTATTCTATGCTTTGTTCTATTTTTAATCTTTGTCTTGGTCTATGACTTAGTCTATGCCTTAGTCTCTGTCTAAGTCCATGTCTTAGTCTATGTCTTAGTCTACGTCTAAGTCTATGTTTTAGTCTATGACTTAGTCTATGTATGAGTCTATATCTTGGTCTATGTTTTAGTATCTGCTTAAGTCTATGTCTTAGTATATGTCTTAGCCAATGTCTTAGTCTGTGTCTTACTCTATATCTTAGTCTATATCTTAGTCTATATCTTAGTCTATATCTTAGTCTATGTCTTAGTCTATGTCTTAGTCTATGTCTTAGTCTATGTCTTAGTCTATGTCTTAGTCTATGTCTTAGTCTATGTCTTAGTCTATGTCTTAGTCTATGTCTTAGTCTATGTCTTAGTCTATGTCTTAGTCTATGTCTTAGTCTACGTCTTAGTCTATGTCTTAGTCTATGTCTTAGTCTATGACTTAGTCTATGTCTTAGTCTATGTCTTAGTCTATGTCTTAGTCTATGTCTTAGTCTATGTCTTAGTCTATGTCTTAGTTTATATCTAATGTTATGTCTTAGTCTATGTCTGATTCAATGTCTTTGTCTATGTCTAAATCTTAGTCTATATCTTAGCCTATGTCTAAATCTCTGTCTCTGTATTTATGAGAGTATAAGTCTTCGTATATTCAATTGCAATAAAAATTTACTGCTTTTCCAGATCAAAAATCAAAATAAGAATTGAATTCAAGAATAGTATTTTCCGAATTATTAAAGCAAAAATCAAGAAATACTTCACTGAGTCTTGAGCTCATCCCATATTTTTAATCAGATTTGTTTAAACTTATTACTTGATGGCATATTTTCATTTTTATATTACACATTTATATTTTTCTTTTATTATTCACACTAGAATAATTCATAATTTTTATTTTTATATGAAAACTGAACTTGCAGTTAAATTGGATTATTTTGCTAATTAATTTATTATACTTGTATAATTTCATAAAAAATATTAATTATAGTTTTTTATGGTTCACATCAAGCTAAGGAGTGTTTTGAATAAAATATGTTTTTAAAATTAAGGCAAAAGTTTTTTATAGTGAAAATATTATTTTAAAGAAATTTTGAGTTGCACAATTTAGTTTTCCGAGAATTTTTCTCGGAACACTTCTTGTACACTTTCATCATTCAAGTCATCCAGACACTGCGAGTTCAAGAAAAACACTAATAATAAAAAAAATGTTTACAGAATAACTAAAAGCCTCTGAAGATAAAATAAACAAACATGTGGCTCATTTATCTAAAAAGTGACTTAAGTCAAAAAATTTTGATCTCTTCGAAAATAATGGCATTTGAAAAATATTGTACTTTTCATTACATAATAATGAAATTAACTCTAAAATGTTGAAAATGCTTTTTTTCTAGTTTTTGGGACTTGAACTTACCATCCTACTTGAAAAATATTTTGTAACCATTATTTCCATAAGATCAATTGCCTGTTTAAAATTTTGAAGAATATTGACTCATGTTCTATTTTTTTTAAGATTTCGTACAAAAAGTAATAGTAAAATATTTAAAATTTTAATGTCGTTAAAAAAAACTTTTTCAATATAAATCATTTATAAAATAAAAAAACTGTACCTGGTCTTGGTATGGACTTAAACCCAAGCCATTAATTTTAATTACCATTTGAGTACAAATAAGTTATTATGTTAGTAACTTATAAGCAGGAGTAGGCAGCCCGAAACACCAGAAGAAGATGACGTTTTGTAATTTTCATTTTTAGATTTTTATATTTTGAGAAATTAGACTATTTTTTAGGTACTTAGATATTTTTTTTATAGAAAAATTTTTGACAAAAATATTTTTCTTTGGAAAATTTTTCCATAAAAATTTCTGTGAAAATTAAAAAAAAAAAAATATTTTTCTATCGAAAAATTTTCACAAACAAAATTTTTCTATTGAAAAGTTTTCAACTCATTCAAAATTTTCTTTTAACGAAAAATTTTCGATAAAAATATTTTTCTGTAGAAAAAAATTTTTATTTTCTAAACATTTTTGATAAAAAAAAAATTCTATAAAAAATTTTCTGTAAAAACATTTTTTCTATTAAAAAAATTTTTTATAAAAGAATTTTCTATAGAAAAATTTTATATAAAACAAATTGTTGATAAAAAATTTTCTATAGAAAATTTTGGATAAAAAAATTGTCTATATAAAAATTTTGGATCAAAAATTTTTCCATAGAAAATTTTTTTATCAATAATTTTTCAATAGAAAATTTTTGAACTTAAAATTTTTCTATAAAACATTTTTTCATCAAAAATTTTTGTATACAAAATTTTTTTCAAAAATTTGTCTATAGAAAAATTTTAAATATATATATAGAAACATTTTTGATAAAAAAAAATGTTCTATAGAAAATTATTTGATGAAAAAATTTTCTATGTCTAGAATTAGGGATAAACTTCCTAATGAGATGGCCTAACCAACCATCGAAACGCATCGAGGAAAGGTTTCCCCACCAACATTTTTTGGTTTTATCAAAAAACTATTTATCACAATAATAAGTAATTGTAATGAATTGGGATCTTAGTGCAATACACTAAAGTAAAACTTTTGAGTTAAATGTTTGTTATCCAAAATATTTGATAAACCTTTTTGAAAAATTTTAGGTTAATGAATTTTCTATAGAAAAAGTTTAGATAAAAAAAATTTTAGATATAAAAATAAGAAAATTGTCGAGATGTAAATATAATTCAAAAAGAAAGATTATTATCGATCTTTTACATCTATGTATTATTGTAAAAGACAATTTATTGATAAGAGCCAAAAAATGTTTGTGGGTTTCGATGGTTAGTTAGGCCACCTCTTCAAGAGGAGTATCTCTACTTTTAGACAGATTATTACTTATTTTACAAACACAATCAATACGAATTATTTTTATAAATCATACTTTGTTCAGTTGATAATCTGATTTTGTGGTTTACAACCTCTGCCCACGATTTATGTATTCTGTGATCTTTGTGCCGACCTCTGATTATAAGTTATTCGATGGGTATTTTAGAGTCATTATTAGGTTATATAACAACTTGATCATCTCATTACAAAAGTTTTGGTGGTCTGAAGCTGGAAACTTTAAGTTCAGTCACTCTTTATGAACCGCAGTGGAATAGCAGGTTAGTCGTCCGCCTAACATACCAGAAGTCCCATGTTCGATCACCGGGCAGACCAACTTGAAAAAAAAATCAAAAAAGCGGCGGTTCACCTCAAAACTCAGCTAGCCACTGGTTATTGAGTATTAGGCTATGTAAAATTTCTCTAACTAGTGCAATTGCCGTTCGGAGCCGGAGTTAAAACATAGGTCCCTTTCAATGAGTCTAAAAATAGTGTCGGATGCAGCTTATTGTCTGAGAGAAGTACCACTTGTTCCAATTGGTATATTGTCGGGGAATTATATATATACAGTCCTTCGGTAAATGAGCCGAATTCTTTCAAATTAAATAGGTCCTACACTTAACAAATTGTACATACAAGAAAAAATGTTTAAATTGATAAACATAAGAGACAATAACAGTGGATTAATTTAAGTTAAATTGTAAATTAACATGATTTTTCAAGCTTTTTAGTTGCCATATTTCAATATTATATAGTTTTACTTCAAACATTAAAATCATTAAAAAATTTTTCAAGAAAACTCACTTTGGTTCTGAGTTATATTAAGTAAAACTTTACCCCTTGTCTAATAAGCTAAATTATTATTATTATAGTTTTTGAACTTTCTTCTTAAAATACACACTAACAAAATTTAATTTAGTTGCAAGGATTTTAACTTGTTCTTTGAAAAAATTAAAAAAGAAAAAGAAAACTACTTTTTTGGTAAAGGAACATTTTTTCTTCTGTTGGTAAACCCCAAAAGCCGCACTTTCTGACAAGAAATATTTCTTGGCAAAAAGCTTTCGCACAAAAAAAGTTTTTAATTTATATAAATATTTTAATTATCAAGGAAAGCAGGCAACAACAAATTAACACTTTTGAAAGGAAACAGTGAGAAAAGTAGTTAAAAGAAATATTTTTCCATTTTTTTCAACAAATTTAAAGTTTTGTTTAGTAAACTTCAAAAAACATTAACATTAGACTTACAAGCAGAAAAGAGGGATGCAATTGAAAGCATATGTGTAGAAGAAAATGAAAAGTATAGGAATAGAAAACATAAGAAATTTTTGAAATATTAATAACACTAAGTTACAACATTGAAATTTCTGTTAGAAAGAAATTTTTGCCTAATAATTCTTCTCCCCCTCAAATTTGCCAAACAAAAAACATTTGACAGAATCTTGTTAGTTTTTTTTTTTTCTTGTTGTACTGTGTAATTTGTTCAGAAATCAAAAACTTTTCCCTAAAAAGCTTTAAGAAAGTTTATGTAACATATGTCTTAGTTAGTTGAGGTTAAATATTTTTTATCATTTAAAGTTAAAAGATTTTAAAAACTTTGAATTATTTATCATATAAACTATTCTAATTGCTTACACATATACAATATCCTTGGAAATACAAAACTTAAAAGCAAAAAATCAAATTATGAATTTAAACTGATATCACACGATTTTCTCAAACCTTTTGATGAAATAAAAAAAAAAAAACTTAAATAAAACTAATTTTTCAAACTTTGAGTTGAACACAATTTGTCAAGCATATTTAATATTAAAGTTATCATATTTCAAATGCTTAAGTAGTTACTTATCAAATTTTGTTTCTACACTTTACTCCTTTAGCTTCATCTTCACTTCCGGCGACCATAATTAGTAAATGCTATTAATTATGTGGTTAACTGTTTGAAAATGATATTTTATACGGTAACGGGATGATTGCCTTTTTTCTTATAAATGTTCCCTTTCCTTTTCTCGTTTTGGTTTATATTAAATTTTGTTTTCTTTTTGAAAAGGGAACAAAAGTTATGAAGGAAATTTATACATTTAATTTTTCGCTTGATTTCAGATTGCCTTTTGCATGTTTGGTGGTGGGTTTTTAAATATTATTATATTTATGGTTATTTATGGTTTTTTCAAATTAAAACTGTCTCAACTTATCTTTACACCAAATAAATTTTTGTGGCCAATTTAAATTATTGTAACTTAAAGAGAATTATTTTTTTAAGAATTTCAAAATTGGGATTTTTCAAGGTTTTCCCCTATGATTTGTTATTTAAGAGATTTAGGAAAAATAAACTTTTTTACATTTTATTCTACAATGGTCCATATGCTTTACTATTTAGTAAGAATTTTGAAAAAAAATAACAAAATTGTTTAGATGTAAATGTTATTCAAAAACAAAAATTATTCGCACTTGATCCCAGTCTATTATATTTTTATACCCTTTACCACCACTTTCTGAGTCGATTTTTGATAATGGGACCATGGCTATTTAAATTTGTCAAAATCGGTTGAATATTTATGGTACCTCCCATAGGTCCCACTTCCCGGAATTGATATATTGGCCACAAATATCAATATTTTTCATGAAATTTAAAACAAATACTGCTTATGTAAACAAAAATCACCGTATCAAATTTCGTTGAAATCGGTAGACATTTAACCATAGCTCCCATACAAACTCATTGGTCAAAATGCACTAAATGAGACAAAAATCACTAAAACGCTCTCAAATCTGAAGATAATGAGAATTTTAAGTTTATTTTTTGCAAACATAATTCTTGTAATAACTGTAATCAAATTTCGAGATAATCGGTCCACATTTGACCCTAGCTCTCATATAAGTCAAAATGATGAAAACACCTTAAGTATATAAGTTTTAAGAAAATGTTTGTATGATGGGAAAATTTGGCAAATATTTGTCTTTATACAGGAAAAAGAACACCTTTGACCTTATTGGTGAAGGGTATCGTATGGTCAGGCTTGACCGACTATAGCACTTTCTTACTTGTTTTCGATAAATGTTAGGATCAAATAGAGCATTTGATAAAGCCATTATATTATTTCGTGTATCGCTGAGCATATCCACTAAGAAGGCAGTTTTAGAGGTCATGTATATGGGTAAAATGATTTTTTGTTTTTGTTTAATTGTAGCAAAAATATTTTTCCAAAAAAATATATATATTCAAAAAGAGAACTAGTAGAGTTTTATTTAAAGTTAGAAGTCTCTGGTTGCGGATTTTTATACCCTTGATTACCTTAAGATAAAATGGTATTATAAGTTTGAGATGATGTATGCAATGCACAATAATATTGGTCTTAGGCCCACCTATAAGTATACCAAAAGAATACAGAATCACTGCCTAAGTCGTTCCGAGCTGTCCGTCTGGAAGGCTAATCAAAGTACAGATAGCAATTTTAAAGATAATTTGATGAAATTTGGCACAGCTCAAATACCAATATTTTTTTATGAAATTTAAAACAAATAATGCTTATGTAAACCAAAATCACTGCACCAAATTTCGAAATCAATTCATATTTGACCATAGCTTCCATACAAACTTTTCTGTCAAAACTCACTAAATGAGATAAAATTCCCTAAAACGCTCGTAAGTTTAGAGACAATGACACTTTTAAGTTTATTTTTTGTAAAAGTTATAATCTATTTGCTAAATTTCGAGATAATCGGTCTACATTTGACAATAGCACTCATATAAGGCTTGAGAAAATATTTGTATGATGACAAAATTTAGCAAATATTTGTCTTTATACACGAAAAAGAACACTTTCGACCTTAATAGTGAAGGGAATCATATAGTCGGACTTGACCGACTATAGCATTTCTTACTTGTTTTTTTTTTAAATTTTATCAAAGAAATGTTTAAAATCTTCTAAAAAGATATCCAAAAGACAAGTTCTTGGATATTTAATTATTTGTATTTTAAAGAGTTCACAGAAACATTTAAGAAAGGCTTTGATATTTTGATTTACAAATTATTTCTTGTTATAGTTTGAGAAATGTTTTTAATCAAAAAATCAAAATATTTAAATACTCCAAATATGACAGAGAAATCAAAACTTTTTATATTTCCATAAAATAACACATTTATTTCATAATAAATAATAGGTACATGTTTGTTTAATATAACAAAAAAATAATAATATTTAAAACCACCGGTTAAATTAAATCCAAACAAAATTTTCCAAAAATTCATTCATATTTATTTATACCTAACAGGCGGCAAAAAAAAATAATAAGAATATGTTTACCACTCGAAAATAAATTTAAATACAATTTAAATGTAATAACATCAATGAAATTATACATAAATATAAATAAAATCTCAAATGAATGAAATAAAATGAAATTAAATTGAAAAAGCCAAAGGGTTTAAAAATAACGAAAATATCGAAAACCAAAAAAACAAAAAAATACACACACTTTAAACACTTGTGAACACACCTTCGATAAAACAAATATTTACTTTACAAATATTAAATTGAATATTTTTGGAGGATGTTCAGCTAAAAATAATACTAAATTATATATTTTGAAGCTTTTTTTTCGTTGTTGTTGTTTGTTATAAAAATAGATAGCAGCCGGAAATACAATAACAAAAACATACATATATATACATTTTATAGGCATTGACGATGCGTGTAATACATGAAAATTTTGGAACATTCTTAAAAGGTAAAGGGGGAAAATGTATTTATTTTGGAGGATGTATTTGCTTGATATGGAATTTATTTTATAAATGTCTCTGAAGTAAAAGGGGGCACAAAAAGGCACAAGTACTCATGTCTGACAACTGTTAAGTTGTCATTTAGAATTTATGTTATGGCAGCTAATTTAAGATTAATTGTATATTTTTCAAGTATTTCAATAAAATTTTTTATAGAAAATTAATGAAGGCAGGGTTTGACAGTTTTAAGCGTTTGGCTGACAACAGGATTAAATCTCTTGTTAAAATTTTATTAATATAGGAGAAATTAAGTTTGTAAAATTTTTGGAATACAAAGGAATATTGTTGAGATTTATAGTAAATTAATTGATATTTGTTATAGCTCCCTGAGCAATAGAAATCGACACTAAAGGTTTTAAAGACATTTGTTCTGTTATTTATTTTTCCCACTGGGGTCTTTAAATTTGTTTGTGATGACTTTGCAATACCTTAAGTTTTGTGTTAAAAATTTTAAATCACTTTTAAGAAATTTGTTAAGGCGGCTTGTTGATAAATTTTAAATTTAACGTTTAACTAGTTTATCACTCAGGAACAAGCTACTTCTATTAATCAAAAGCTTAGATAAAAATGTGTATTGTTGTACAATTGTACAATTTTTGTTTTATATGTTGTACATTTCAGAGAATTATAACATGTCAGTGTCTAATCCATGTTAGTCTAAATAATTTTTTTGTGAGATTTGAAAGAAATTAGATTTTAAGTGCAAAAATAGATTTTTGAATATTCAATCTTAAGCATAAAACTAAAGGAAAGCATTCTAAAATTTTGGAAACATTAAAGATTTGATTTTTCCTTTGCAAAAGAATTTTTATTTAAATTTTGTATTATATCGATATTTTTAGAAAAAAATTTAAATTTTTAAATTTTTTCTAAAACTAAGTTTTCAATAAGTTTTAATACAAAAATTTTCACTATAATCATTTTTATAACATTCACCACCATAGGCGGTACCTTCCATAGGTCCCACTTCTCGGAATTGATATATTGGAGACAAATGTCAATATTTTTTCATGAAATTTGAAACAACTTCTTAAACAACTGCTTATGTAAACCTAAATTACTGTACCAAATTTCGTTGAAATCGGTCCACATTTGACCATATCTCCCATACAAACTCTTCTGTCAAAACGCACTAGATGAGACAAAAATCACTAAAACATTCTTAAATCTAAAAAAAATGAGAATTCTAAGTTTATTTTTGTAACAACTGTATTTAATTCAACAAATTTCGAGATAATCGGTCCACATTTGACCCATATAAGTCCAAATGACGGAATTAGCTTAAATATATAAGTTTTGATAAAATGGTTGTATGATGGCAAAATTTGTCTTATATAGGAAAAAAACACCTTTGACCTTAGTGGTGAAGGGTATCGTATGGTCGGGCTTGACCGACTGTAGCACTTTCTTACTTGCTTTTAGATATTTTCGATCCAAAAAATTTTCTATAGAAAAAGTTTTTGATAACAAAATTTTTTGTAGAAAAATTTTTGAGAAACAATTTATCACAGTAAAATTTTTGATAAAAAAATTTTTCATAAAAAAATTTCTATAGACAAATTTCTATAGACAAATTTTTGATAAAAAAAATTTTGTATAGCAAAATTTTTATAAGATTATTTTCTATTGAAAACTTTTCTACAGAAAAAAAATTTTCTATAAATTAAAAAAAAATTAGATACAAAAATTTTTTAAAGAAAAAGTTTTGATAAAAAATTATAGAAACATTTTTGATGAAAAGATTTTCTATAGAAAAATTAAAAAAAAATGTTCTATATAAAAATTTTTGATAAAAAAATTTTCTTTATTTGGGAATTAATTATTCGAACTTTAGAATTGATTGAAAAATTAGGTTTAATCAGGCTTGAGTTCATTTAACTTTCAAATTATTAATTTTGAAAATTTGAAAAGTAATTGTGGAGAAAAACTGAAAAAATTATTTTTGAACGCGGCTCAGTGGATTGCAATTTCTGTCCCGCCACAGGACGTCATCAGCACTTAGCGCCCTCGACCACAGTCGAGTTGTCAAATTGCAGAGATAATCATCAATTTAACTCATTGAGTTTGATCGAACATCACTACGTTTAATTGATTGTGTATTCTCCTATTACTTGTTTTGCTCGATCTTTTCACTTGCCGTTGGCATGTAGAGAAGAACAAGACTTTTTGGTTTGATGCTATTTTTAGAATAGTAACAATGTTAACAACATATGTATGTAAGTAAATTACATGAATGTATGTAAATGCAACGTGCCCTTTGCTTTTATTTATTTGGGAATTAATTATTCGAACTTTAGAATTGATTGAAAAATTAGGTTTAATCAGGCTTGAGTTCATTTAACTTTCAAATTATTAATTTTGAAAATTTGAAAAGTAATTGTGGAGAAAAACTGAAAAAATTATTTTTGAACGCGGCTCAGTGGATTGCAATTTCTGTCCCGCCACAGGACGTCATCAGCACTTAGCGCCCTCGACCACAGTCGAGTTGTCAAATTGCAGAGATAATCATCAATTTAACTCATTGAGTTTGATCGAACATCACTACGTTTAATTGATTGTGTATTCTCCTATTACTTGTTTTGCTCGATCTTTTCACTTGCCGTTGGCATGTGAAATGTATGTAATTTACTTACATACATATGTTGTTAACATTGTTACTATTCTAAAAATAGCATCAAACCAAAAAGTCTTGTGCTTCTCTACATGCCAACGGCAAGTGAAAAGATCGAGCAAAACAAGTAATAGGAGAATACACAATCAATTAAACGTAGTGATGTTCGATCAAACTCAATGAGTTAAATTGATGATTATCTCTGCAATTTGACAACTCGACTGTGGTCGAGGGCGCTAAGTGCTGATGACGTCCTGTGGCGGGACAGAAATTGCAATCCACTGAGCCGCGTTCAAAAATAATTTTTTCAGTTTTTCTCCACAATTACTTTTCAAATTTTCAAAATTAATAATTTGAAAGTTAAATGAACTCAAGCCTGATTAAACCTAATTTTTCAATCAATTCTAAAGTTCGAATAATTAATTCCCAAATAAATAAAAGCAAAGGGCACGTTGCATTTACATACATTCATGTAATTTACTTACATACATATGTTGTTAACATTGTTACTATTCTAAAAATAGCATCAAACCAAAAAGTCTTGTTCTTCTCTACATGCCAACGGTAAGTGAAAAGATCGAGCAAAACAAGTAATAGGAGAATACACAATCAATTAAACGTAGTGATGTTCGATCAAACTCAATGAGTTAAATTGATGATTATCTCTGCAATTTGACAACTCGACTGTGGTCGAGGGCGCTAAGTGCTGATGACGTCCTGTGGCGGGACAGAAATTGCAATCCACTGAGCCGCGTTCAAAAATAATTTTTTCAGTTTTTCTCCACAATTACTTTTCAAATTTTCAAAATTAATAATTTGAAAGTTAAATGAACTCAAGCCTGATTAAACCTAATTTTTCAATCAATTCTAAAGTTCGAATAATTAATTCCCAAATAAATAAAAGCAAAGGGCACGTTGCATTTACATACATTCATGTAATTTACTTACATACATATGTTGTTAACATTGTTACTATTCTAAAAATAGCATCAAACCAAAAAGTCTTGTTCTTCTCTACATGCCAACGGCAAGTGAAAAGATCGAGCAAAACAAGTAATAGGAGAATACACAATCAATTAAACGTAGTGATGTTCGATCAAACTCAATGAGTTAAATTGATGATTATCTCTGCAATTTGACAACTCGACTGTGGTCGAGGGCGCTAAGTGCTGATGACGTCCTGTGGCGGGACAGAAATTGCAATCCACTGAGCCGCGTTCAAAAATAATTTTTTCAGTTTTTCTCCACAATTACTTTTCAAATTTTCAAAATTAATAATTTGAAAGTTAAATGAACTCAAGCCTGATTAAACCTAATTTTTCACTAAAAAAATTTTCTATAGAAACATTTTTGATAAAAAAATTTTCTATAGAAAAATTTTTGATAAAAAAATTTTCTATAGAAAAATTTTTGATAAAAAAAATTTTCTATAGAAAAATTTTTGATAAAAAAATTTTCTATAGAAAAATTTTTGGAAAAAAATTTTCTATAGAAAAATTTTTGGAAAAAAAATTTTCTATAGAAAAATTTTTGGAAAAAAAATTTTCTATAGAAAAATTTTTGATAAAAAAATTTTCTATAGAAAAATTTTTGATAAAAAAATTTTCTGTAGAAAAATTTTTGATAAAAAAAATTTTCTATAGAAAAATTTTTAATAAAAAAATGTTCTATAGAAAAATTTTTAATAAAAAAATTTTCTATAGAAAAATTTTTGATAACAAAATTTTTGATAGAAAAATTTTTGATAAAAAAATTTTCAAAAAGAAGAGTATTCGCATTTGATCCCTAATCTGTTACATTTATTTATAAATGTAACAGATCAATTTATTGATAAAAAGCCAAAAAATGTTTGCGGAGAAACCAAAGTCCTCGACACATTTCGATGGTTGGTTAAGCCATCTCTTCAGGAGGATTATCCCCAATTTAGACAGATCAAAAACCTCGCATTATTACTAAATTTACAAACATAACTTTTAAGAATTATGTTCATAAACCAAAAGTAAAAGCGTAGATTATCGACTGAACAAAATTCTATAGAATTTTTTTTTAAATTTTCTATAGAAAAATTTTTTGTAAAAAAATTTTCTATAGAAAAATTTTTTGTAAAAATATTTTCTATACAAAAATTTTTTGTAAAAAAATGTTCTATAGAAAAATTTTTTGTAAAAAAATTTTCTATAGAAAAATTTTTGATAAACAAATTTTCTATAGAAAAATTGTTGATAAACAAATTTTCTATAGAAAAGTTTTTGATAAACAAATTTTGGATAGAAAAATTTTTGACAAACAAATTTTGGATAGAAAAATTTTTGACAAAAAAATTTTCGATAGATAAATTTTTGATAAAAAATTTTTTTGATAAAAAAATTCTCTATAGAAAAATTTTTTATAAAAAAATTTTCTATAAAAAAATTTTTTATAAAAAAATTTTTAATAAAAATATTTAAAAAAATAAGTAGAAAACTTTTTCTTTTTAAAATGTTAGAACTAAACATTGATATTTTGTAAATTTTCGGGGAATAATGATATGTCAGTGTCTAATCCATGTCTGACGATTGAGCGATGTTCTGTCTGTCTGTCCGTCTGTCTGTCTGTGTATCTGTTACCGACACGTGTATCTGTTACCGACACGATAGGGCCTAAACGAAAAAGCTAGGTCACTAAAATTTGGCAAAAATATTCTTTATTTCTTGGAAAATTTTGGTATTGAAATTGGGCCTAATCGGTTTATATTTTATCATAGCTCCCATATAACCTCGTCTAGGCCTATCGCTTATTTGCTAATAAATGACAAATTGTAATAGATATGATGATACAATTTAGCACAGAGAAGTTTTATATTATAATTATTCAGCCTGTAAAATTTCATTGAAATAGGTTTATATTTAACCATAGCTCCCATACAAAACACTTACGAAAATAGCCTAAATTGCACCTAAAATATACTTAAATGGGAATAAATGATAAACTATACTAACTATACTATACATTAAATTTTGTATAAGGAAGTCTAATATCAATGCTAGCCAGTTTGCAAAATGTTGTTACAATCGGTCGCCATTTGACCATAACTCCCATGTAAAAACTTACGGAAACACAGAAATACCAAAAGGAAAGGGGGTTTATGTCTGTCAAATTAAAGCGCGATAGCGCCTTAACGAAAAGAGCTAGGGACACAAAATTTTACATAAATATTTTTGATAAAAAATGCCACAAACGCCATTAAATTATAAACAATGGCAGCTATAGCCACTAGTTTTTGCATAGATACGCTTTTTTTAAATACCAGCCAGTGTATTAAATTTTGTCACAATCGGTCAAAACTTGGCTATAGTTTTTATATATATACAATCAAACAGATTTGGAGGTACATTGAGCATATGTATTAAGATTGCACCTACAAAATTAGATAGCTATCAATCCATATATAAAGCCCAGACTTTATATACGGTGGATGTTTTAAGAACTCCTAACAAAATATATGAACCTGCCGCATTACAATCAACATTAGTATAAACTAAACTCATATTAACGAAAAGTATTTATCAGCTTATTAATGTAAAACTATACCCTGTTATGGGACTAAATTTTGCGCAAAGTAAATAATAGGAAAATCACTTAGATACTTTTAAATAATGAACTATTAAGCTACTACAACCGAACTTTTATTAGCAATACCAACTAGGGTAACATATTTTTTTTCGGATTTGGTTCACAATTTGAATTAGCTGCACCTCTCGTAGGTATATGAGATATGTTTCTAATTTTAACACAACTTGATGGTGGGTATATAAGATTCGGCACAGCCGAATATAACACTCTTACTTGATAAAATTTTAAATCATGCCACTACTCATGTAGATAAACAATATGTGATCATAAAAAAAATCATGTTTGTCAACCACTTTAAATATCCAAATAAACTGAATTTGTTTTCCAATAAAAGCGAAAAAGTCACAATAATATTCCCATGAGATAAATAGAGTAACAAAGAAAAAAAAAACAAAAATTTAAAAAATCCCAAGAAAACAAATCAAAATTCCTCTAACTCTTAAATGGAAACAATATAAAAAAATTGGAATAAAATAAACTTGAACAAGATTTGAATGATGTCGATCTGGCTGCTGTTGCCACCAAATGATGCAACTTCACAGACAGCAAAACTCCCAAAACAAGAGCAATAAAAATGACTCTTCGTTCAACAATATAAAATACAAAATATATGTTGGTGAGATTAGACAAACATATTTACATGATTGCATTCATTCATAAATATTTCCCAAAATATTTTTGTTTTTTTTTTTTTTTTTTTTTTTTTAGAAAATATGCAACATTGAAAACATGAATTTTCCCAAATGTTTGTTTATTTTGCTAAAAATAAATTCTTCGAATATCAACAAAAAGCAAACAACCACTCGCTTACACAGTGAATGTAATGTGTTGGAAGGCAGGCAGTGCGCTAACATAAGACATGTCTCATCTAACCGAAACCAATATACATACAACACAACATAACACAATACATAAATACAATGCCAACAGCAGCGAACAACTTCCTCTTCCTACAATTTAGTTTTGTATTACTCTCGCTCTTTTTTTCTTTTATTTTCTTTTGTTCGTCTCATGTAAGTTTTCATTGAATGATAAGTGTTTAGGAGATGACGTCTAAAATGTTCTTGTCATGTAGAAAGACGCATGTGTTTATACGATTTTTTTTTTATTTGTATTTGCATACAAATACAACCAACAAAACATCAGCTTATTAAAATATGAAAAATATTTGAATATTTTGTCGGTTATTGTTTGGAATGAATTTACATTTTACATTGTTTTGAAGTGGCTCTTAAATTGTTTAGCATTGAAAAATACTGTTTCAGTTTAGAAATTATTTAATTTGAAAATTTTCTTCATTCCAAAAATATCTAAATTTATTTCATTGAAAATTTTGGGTTATTAAAAAATTTTATCAAACGATTGGTGCTTAAAATGTACACAAAATTTTTAATGAAAAATTTTATATAGAAAATTTTTAATGAAAAATTTTATATAGAAAATTTTTAATGAAAAATTTTTCATTGCAAAATTTTCAATGAAAAAACTTATAAAAAAATTTTCAATTTAAAAATGTTATGTAGAAAATTTTTAATAAAAAATTAATATTGAAAATTTTCGATTAACAAATTTTATGTAGAAAATTTTCGATGAAAAAAATGTATAATTGTCAAAAATTGTATACAAAAAATTTTCAATGAAACAATTTTATATAAAAAATTTTTATCGAAAAAATTTTATATACATAAGAAAATTTTTTGATAAAAAAGCTTTATATAGAAAATTTTGAATGAAAAAATTTTTATAGAAAATTTTCAATAAAAAACTTTTATATAGAAAATTTTCAATGAAAAATTTTCGATAATAATTTTAAAATTTTATATATAAAACTTTCAATGAAATATTTTTGAATGAAAAAATTCTATATAGAAAATTTTCTATGAAAAAATTTTATGTAGAAAATATTCGACGAAACAGAAAAGATTCGGTAAAAATCGTATATAAAACATTTTAACAAAAAAATTTTATATAGAACATTTTCGATGAAAAAAAGTATATAGAATATTTTCGATGAAAAAATTTTATATAAAATTTTTTTTTATAAGAAATTTTCAATTTTCAAAAATTATATATAAAAAATTTTATATTGAAAAAATTGTATATTGTGTTTCATGGAAAAATTTTATATAGAAAATTTTGAATGCAAAAAATTTTATAGAAAATTTTCAAAAAAATCATATCGAAAATCTTCAATGAAAAAATTTAATATTGAAAATTTTCGGTGAAAAATTTTCGATAGTAATTTTAAAATTTTCGATGAGAAATTTCATATAGAAAATTTTTAATGAAAAAAATTTTGTGTAGAAAATTTTCGATTACAAAATTTTATATAGAAAATTTTCAATGGAATATGTTTCAATGAAAACATTTTAAATAGAAAATTTTCTGTGGAAAAATTGTATATTGAAAATATAAGTTGAAACAGAAAAGATTCGGTAAAAAAATATTCAATGAAAAATTTTGTATAGAAAATTTTTATAAAAAAAATTATTATAGAAAATTTTCGATGACAAAATTTTTTATAGAAAGTTTCAATGAAAAAATTTTATAAAGAAAAGTATAAATTAAAAAATTTTTAATGAAAAAATTTTATATATTAAATATTGAATAAAAGAATTTTATGTAAAAAATTTTCAATGAAAATTATTTATATAGAAAATTTTCAACGAAAATATTTTGTATAGAAAATCTTCAATAAAAAAATTTGATATACAAAATTTTCGATGAAAGAATTGTACAAAAAAATTTTTGATGAAAAAATTCTATGAAAAAATAACATCAAAAAGCGCTTAGGAACTGGTTGTAATATTTTATATAGAAACCTTTCGATAAAAAAATATTATATAGAAAATTTTCCATAAAAGAATTTAATGTAGAAAGTTTTCGATGCAAAAATTTTATATAAAAAATTTTTGATGAAAATATTTATATAGAAAATTTTCAATGAATTTTTTAGATTTTTTTTTTATTAAAAAATTTTTAATGTTTTAACAGATCTTAATAGATCATAGAAACACACATATGTGTTGAATCAAATAACAATAAAATATAAATTAAAGAATTTAGAATTTCACTTACCTTAAATAAATATTTTTTACATTGATGAATTTGTAAAATGATGAATTTCAAATATTTAGTTGATGAATTCTTAACACTTTCAAAACTCTTTCTAATTTTTAGTTTATTTCAAGTTTAAAATACACACACACGCACACTAGAACAAACACTTGTGATTTTGTAAAAGTATTCGAATGTATTTGTGGTAAATAATGTAACTTTTCTATGTATTTAAATTGTTTTTGTATTGAAGATGGAATTTTAAAGTTTTTCTTTTTTGGTTGTTTTTGTTATGAATGTTTAGAATTTGAATGTTTTATATTGAATGAATATTTAAATGTTTGATTTTTAAACTTTTTGTTAAATAAATTATTTAACTTTTGTAATTGATTTGTTTAATGTTTTCGTTTTTGCTGTTAGCACTTTTCAAAGTGTTTTCTTTTAATAATTTATTTATGATGAAAATTTTCGTCAATTGGTTTTATTTGTTTATTTCTTCAGGCAGAATTTTCTAATGTTTCTGCTAAATTTGTTTAATTATTTTGTTGAATAATTAAATGTTTACCTTTAATTGTGATGAGTATTAAAAAAATTTGTAACCAAAAATAATCGAAATAGAATTTTGTTGAATTAATTAACTGTTCGTTGTTGTTGTAGTTGGTATTTTATAAATTAATTAATATGTTTTTGTTGGTTGGTATTTTTGTATATTTGTTTAATTTTATTTGAGTTTTTGTGTTTTTAATATTTTATTGGTTTTTCTATTTCCCAGAAATATGTGGCAATGTTGGTTTTCAAAAGTTAAAATATTTGAATTTTTCTATTTAACCTTTTTCTTGTTTCATTTGTGTTAAAAGGGCAGTTTTGTTTGTTTTTGTTTAATGAAATTTCATTTAAGAAATTTTGTGGTTTTGGATAATGGAATTTTTGTTTCTATTAAATATTTTTATTTGAATTTTTATTTATATTGCTTTTAATTTAAATGCAATGTTTTTTTGTTATTTTAATTATAATTTAAATAATTATTAATATTATTAATTTATGATATGTTTAAATTAATTGCATTTTTTATTATTTAAAAAAGAAATTCTATTTGAATATTTTAATTTAAGTATTTCTTGGTTTGCTTTTAATATTCGGTTTAGTTTTATTTCATTTATTATTATAAATATTTGGACTCTAATTCAGTCTATTGTTATTCCTTTTATTTTATTTTTGTTAATAATTGTCTGTGTTTTTTTTAATAAAATATTTCTTTAATATTTTTCTTCTTAGTGTTATTGTTGCCTTCTCAAATCCTTTTGAAATATTGAATTTTTATTCTTCTTTGTTGCTTTAATTTTAAGTCTTTTTCTAGATATTCTTGTTTAGCAATTCCCTCTTTTTTTAGCATTAAAGTCCTTTTTTATTTGAATTCTTTGTTGAGTATTTCATATACGTTTGGTTTATTCAATTCCATTCATTGTTTATGCTCCAAGAATTCTCTAAAAATATAAAAGAAAAATACTTTCACATTTAGCAGGATAACATAAAGAAATTATATCAATAAATTCTAGCATTAAAAAAGTGGAAAGTAATGTTCGAGATTGTATAAGAAATCTAGAGATTATATCAAAAATATGCTTTAAAATTTAATATTTTAATCCTCCCAAAAGTATGCTTTAGAATATTTTTAAACATATGTTTATGGTTTGTTCTTTAGTATAATATAATAAGCTTTGAAAAGAATAAGATTTTAAATTAATCCAGGTATCAATGCAAAGGAATGACTATCTAAAAATATATATATGTGAATAATAGCAAAATTGTTATATATTTAAGCTATAAAATGTTTTCAAAAAAGTTAGGGAATTTGAAGATTATGTTGGGCCACTAAAATATTTTTCTTCTAATTGTCGTGTATTTTCAAAAAATACGTTTTAAATTAAGGTTAATCTATTTTATACGTTTTCCAAGCCTATCATTTTTTTAAATTTTTTCGTCAAAAATTTTCTATATAAAACTTTTTCACAGAAAATTTTCTATAACAAATTTTTTTCATCGAAAATTTTCAATAATAATTTTTTTGATAGCGGAAAATTTTTTCATCGAAAATTTTCTACATGAAATTTTTCATTGAAAATTTCCTTTATAAAATTTTTTTTTATCAAAAATTTTCTATATAAAATTTTTCATCAAAAATTTTCTATATAAAATATTTCATCAAAAATTTTCTATATAAAATTTTTCATCTAAAATTTTCTATATAAAATTTTTCATCAAAAATTTTCTATATAAAATTTTTTTATCCAAAATTTTCTGTATAAAATTTTTTTTATCGAAAACTTTCTATATTTATTTTTTTTATCAAAACATTTTCTATTAAATTTTTTTTTATGAAAAATTTCCTTTATATATTTTTTTATTAAAAATTCATTATATAACATTTTTTCGTCTAAAATATTTTCTATAAAAAAATTTTTATATCGAAAATTTCCTATATAAAAGTTTTCCATCGAAAATTTTCTATATACAATTTTTTTATTAAAAATTTTTTCATCGAAAATTTTATATATACAATTTTTTTATTTAAAACTCTCTATAAAAAATTTGATCATTCAAAATTTTCTATATAATTTTTTTTTATGGAAAATTTTGTATATTAAGTTTTTTCATCGAAAATTTCCCAAACAATTTTATTTTTTTTTAATATTTTCATTGAAACTTTTCTACATAAATGTTTTCATCAAAAAATAACTATATACAATTTTTTCTACATAAAATTTTTCATCGAAATTTTTCTACATAAAATTTTTCATCGAAATTTTTCTAAAAAAAATTTTTTAAAGAAATTTTTTTATATAAAATTTTGTCATCGAATATTTCTATATAAAATTTGTTCATTGAAAATTTTCTTTACACAGTTTTTTCATCGAAAATTTTTTACATAAAATTTTTTTATCGACAATTTCTATGTAAAATTTTTTCATCTAATTTATTTTCTATTAAAAATTTTTTATCGATAAATTTCTATATAAAATTTTTTCATCGAAAATTTCCCAACGAATTTTTCTTTTTTAATTTTTTCATCAAAACTTTTCTACATAAATTTTTTTCATCATAAAATAATAATATACAATCTTTTCTACATAAAATTTTTCATCGAAAATTTTTTAAAGAAATTTTTTTTATATAAAATTTTTTCATCGAATATTTCTATATAAAATTTGTTCATCAAAAATTTTCTTTACACAGTTTTTTCATCGAAAATTTTTTATATAAAATTTTTTTATCGAAAATTCTCTATATCAAATTTTTTCATTAAAATATTTTATATACTATTTTTTCATCCAAAACTTTCTATATAAAATTGGTTCATTTGAAATTCTCTATATTAAATTTTTTAACAGAAAATTTTCTATATAAAATGATAAATTTAAAGGTTAAAGTTTTTTATTGAAAAATTTCTATAAAAAATGCTTTCTTCTATAAAAAAATCTTCCATCGAAAATTTTCTATATAAAATTTTTTGATCCAGAATTTTCTATATAAAATATTTCATAGAAAATATTTTTTATATCAAATTTTTTCATCGAAAATTTTGTATATGCAATTTTTTCATCAATAATTTTCTATATTAAGTTTTTTCATCGAAAATTGTCTATGTAAAATTATTTCATTGAAAATTTTCTATATAAAGTTTTTTCTTCGACAATTTTCTATGTAAAATTTTTTCGTCAAATATTTTCTATATCAAATTTTTTCATTGAACATTTTTTATATAGATAGTTTTACAAAAAATTTTCTATATAAAATTTTTCATAGAAAATTTTCTATATAAAATTTTTCATCAAAAATTTTCTATATACAATTTTTTTATCGTAAATTGTTTCATCAAAATTTCTTTCGTCGAAAATTTTCTATATAAAATTTTTTCGTCGAAAATTTTCTATAAAAAATTTTTTCGTCGAATATTTTCTATATAAAATTTTTTCGTCGAAAATTTTCTATATAAAATTTTTTCGTCGAAAATTTTCCATATGTAGAATTTTTTCGTGGAAAATTTTCTATAAAAAAATTTTTTCGTCGAAAATTTTCTATATAAAATTTTTTAATCGAAAATTGGAAGTTAGAATATTCTATATGTAATTTCTTTATCGAACATTTTCTAGATACAATTTCTTCATCAAGAGTTTTCTATATAAAATTTTTTTAATGAAAATTTTCTTATAAAATTTTTTCATAAAAAATTTTCTGTACAAAATTTTTACATCAAAATATTTATATATAAAATTTTTTCACTAAATATTTTCTATATTAAATTTTTCATCGAAAGTTTTGTGTATAAAATTTTTTCATCGAAGTTTTCTATATAAAATTTTTTCATCGAAATTTTTCTATATGAAATTTTTTATTGAAAATTTTCTTTATAAAATTTCTTAATCGAAAATTTTCTATATAAAATTTTTTATGTCAATTTTTAATTATTGATTTTTGTATAAAAATTTTTTAGGAAAATATTTTTATACACAAAATTTGTGGTGCAAAGTTTTTTTATTAAAATATTTTCGTTAAATATATATGATAAAAATTTAGTATAAAAAATTTGCAATTCAAGCTTTAGCACAAAAATAAAAATTAAAAAGTATATAAAGTTTAGTTTATCTATCGGTCTTATTATAATAGTGTTCCCTTAAACATTTTTCATATAAATTCCAAGACACTCTCACACTGATAATTTTCATAATATTAGTAAAAACCTTTTTTATATTTTCATTAAGAATTTAATTAGACTCTTCTTAATATTAGCCCACTTAATAAACTGAATTTACATTAGTTTTTACATTAAAGTCAACTTTGCGGCATTTTGCTCATAATGACTTCTATATAAATAAAATTACATTTTATTAAATTTCTATAAATACATAATTTCATGTAATTATTACACTAATAAAATTCAACACTTTTTTATGAGTATATAACAATATATACTTATAAACGACATATATACATATCAACTCATATATATTTTTATATGCATCTATATTGGCTCTTATATACGAACATAATAAGCTAGAAAAATCACTTTCAAGTATACAATAATAATGACTATAATAACCCAAATTATGATAACTACTTATAATAAAAAATAAAGAAACAACAAAGGCACTACCAACAACAACAACAACAAAAAAAAGCCTACTAATAAAAAATAGCAAACACTTATACAAATACATAAATACTTATGCACATATAAATAAAATTTACTTACATATGTAAGTGTTTGTGTATAGGCATGTTAAATAAATAACAATATGTATGTCTATTGGTATATATTGTATATTTTAACAACATGCATAAATTTATGTATATTGTTAGTAAGTGTATGTGTGTGTGTGTATGTATGTATGTATGTTGATATCAAATTGGCTCATTGTTACGTTTTTTATATAAATTGTATAATGCCATCATCGTATATAAAAATGAAATAAAGGAAGACATGAACGAACAGAAAAAAAATAAAATAAACGACTAAGAAAACAAACGTTTATAAAGTATGTTGTAGCAACAACAAAAAAAAATCATATATACAAATAGATAGATATAAAAAATCAGCAGCTACAATAATAACAACAAAATAAACTGCAGGAATGAATTTATAAAATATATTGTAAGGGAACATTACTCGTCGTACATCGCTACACTTGTAGC
Source organism: Stomorhina lunata (assembly GCA_933228675.1). Taxonomy (NCBI): domain Eukaryota; kingdom Metazoa; phylum Arthropoda; class Insecta; order Diptera; family Rhiniidae; genus Stomorhina; species Stomorhina lunata. The sequence goes on along the minus strand of OW121743.1, from coordinate 96,139,596 downwards.
AGGGTTCCTTATTGGGACTAAAGTCAAAGGGATCTAATTTTATTTATCTCAAAACACCAAAAATGTTACAACAGTTAGAATAAAGATTTATTATATCCTGATTTAATACTTGAAAGTATTAAATAGGTAATTTTCGATGAACAAATTGTATATATACAATTTATATATATATATATATATATTATATATATATATATATATATATATATATATACATATATATATATATATATATGATGAACAAATTTTTTTTTTTAATTTTCTACAAAATAATTTAACAATATATATAGAAATTTTACACACACAAAGTTTTGATCAACAAATTTTATATATAAAATTTTGGATGAATTAAATTTATATAGAAAATTTTCGATGGAAACTTGTTATATAGGAATTTTCAATAAAAAAATAGTATATAGAAATTTTTCGATGAAAAATTTTTATATAGAAATTTTTTGATGAAAAAATTTTATATAGAAAATTTTCGATGAAAAAGTTTTATAAAAGAAAATTTTCGGTGAAAAAATTTTATATCAAAAATTTTCGGTGAAAAAAATTTTATATAGAAACTTTTCGAAAAAAAATATATAGAAAATTTTTCACCGTATAGAAAATTTTGTATAGAAAATTTTACGGTGAAAAAATTTTATATAGAAAATTTTCGGCGAAAAATTTTATATAGAAAATTTTCGGTGAAAAAATTTTATATAGAAATTTTCGGTGAAAAAATTTTATATTGAAAATTTTCTGTGAAAAATATTTTTATCCAAAATTTTCGGTGAAAAAATTGGTATCCAAAATTTTCGGTGAAAAAATTTATATCGAGAATTTTCGGTGAAAAAAATTTTATACAAAAAATTTTCTGTGAAAAAATTTTATATAGAAAATTTTAAAATAATAAATTTTATATAGAAAATTTTCGAAGAAAAAAATTAACACAGAAAATTTTCGGTAAAAAAATTGTATATAAAAAATTTTCGATGAAAAAATAGTAAATAGAAATTTTTTTGTGAAAAAAATCTATATAAAATTTTTCACCAAAAATTTTATAGAAAATTCTAAATGAATAATTGAATATAATTGAATATAGATGCAAAAATTATATTTAGAAAATTGTCGATGAAAAAATTTTATGAAAATTTTTGATGAAAAAATGTTACATAGAAAATGTTTGAAAAAAAGAAATTTTTAGATGAAAAAATTATACATAGAAAATTTTCTATGAAAAAATTTAATATAGAAAATTTTCGACGAAAAAATTTTACATAGAAAATTTCGATAAAAAAAATTTTATGCACAAAAATTTTGACGAAATAATTTTGTATAGAAAATTTTCGGTAAAATAAAATTATATAGAAAATTTTCGGTGAATAAATTTTATATCAAAAATTTTCTGTGGTAAAAAATTTTATATCAAAAATTTTCGGTGAAAAAATTTTTTATCGAAAATTTTTTGTGAAAAATTGTATATCAAAAATTTTCAGTAAAAAAATTTTACATAAAAAATTTTCGGTGAAAAAATTTTATATAGAAAATTTTCGGTGAAAAAATTTTATATAGAAAATTTTCGGTGAAAAAATTTTATATAGAAAATTTTCGGTGAAAAAATTTTATATAGAAAATTTTCGGTGAAAAAATTTTATATAGAAAATTTTCGGTGAAAAAATTTTATATAGAAAATTTTCGATGACAAAAATTTTTTATAGTAAATTTTCGGTGAAAAATTTGTATATAGAAAATTTTCGGTGAAAAAATTTTTTCTAGAAAATTTTTGGTTGAAAAAAATGTATATAGAAAATTTTCGGTGAAAAAATTTTATATAGAGAATTTTCGGTGAAAAATTTTATATAGAAAATTTTCGGTGAAAAAAATGTATATAGAAAATTTTCAATGAAAAAAATTTTCGATGAAAAAATTTTATATATAAAAATTTCGATGAAAAAATTTTATAGAAAATTTTCGATGAAAAAATTTTTTATAGAAAATATTCAATGCAAAAATTTTATACAGAAAATTTTCGATGAAAAAATTGTATATAGAAAATTTTGGATGAAAAAGTTTTATATAAAAAAATTTCGCTGAAAATTTCGATTAAAAAATTGAATATAAAAAATTTCGATGAAAAAATTTTATATAAAAAATTTTCGATGAAAAAATTTTTTATAGAAAATTTTCGATGAAAAAATTTTATATAAAAAATTTTTGATAAAAAAATTTTATATAAAAAATTTTTGATGAAAAATTTTGCATAGAAAATTTATATGAAATAATTTTATGTAGAAAATTTTCTATGAAAAAATTTAATTAGAAAATTTTCGATGAACAAATTTTAATTAAACCAATTTAATATCAATTTCGAGCTATAATATGATCAAGCTGATTTATAGTACGTATATACATAAATTTAATTTAAAGCTAACTAAACTTGGCAAAGTTCTAAGCTTTAACTTGATCGATTTAAAATTACATATAAACTGTTTTTTTTTTTCATTTTAATATTAATTATTTAAAAATATTTAAAAATTACCCAATATTAGGTAGATGTGCTTACTTTAGTTATAAGAGGGCTGTCACTAATAAAAAGCTTAAGCCTAAGCTATACAACGGCATATAATTCATCTGCATATATCTGCATATTTCGAGGAAAATCAAGAATTAGTGGTTTGATCTAGTATATGAACATTTTGAAAATATACCAAAAACAGTCATAACTTTGTGAAAGTCAGGGGGGTTACTGTGTATTTCGATTCGAAAGAAATTATTTTCGAAACCCAATGCTTTAAGCATACAAATTCGAACAGTTTTATTTTCGAATCGAGATACGCAGTAACCCCCCAGCCTTCATATTTTTGCATTTTCTGCCTAAGATCGAACATTGAGTCATATGTGCCCTTAAAATATATGTATTATTTAGAAAACTTTGCTTTAAGATTTCCATTCAGATACAATAGTTTGCAAGCGGCAGTTGCTTGTTTGAATCATATTCTTTACTTAGTATAACTCAGTAACGCTGATATTTTATGAGTATATACAAATATATTTATCCATGTCTCAATATACTATGCATGTTATAGTAAAAGAAAGTAAAATAATGCAATAATAACAATAACAATACCAACAAAATAAAGGGAAAAGACAGACATGCAGCCAAATATACGACACTCTTCAAGCAGAGTTTTAAAGGTATTAAATCCAAGAACTTTTTTACAAATTTATGTATTAAGAACCAAAATTGAACACCATTTTAGTTTTATTTGTTTACAGTTGTATAAAATAAGCCTTTGAACTAATTACTTAAAACATAAAATAATTACTGCTTAATATTCCTACAACAAATATTTAAATTATCCAATTATTGAATTAGTTGCCATTTACATTAACTCATTGACTCATAATTTATTTAATTTTCTGCCCCTATAAAATTTAATTTTTTTATTCAATTATCACTTTGCTAATTGCCTTTGGGGGAAAAAGGAATCATTTTGTTATAGAGACAAACCTTTAATACGATAAAACACTTCAAATTAATGTTTGACAAATAGAGAAAAGATATTTAGGAATTAACTTAAGGAATAATTTAATTAAGTAAAAGATTAAAATGTTGATTTTTGTGATGGGTTACGGAAAGGTCATTATAAAAAATGTCATTCACATTTGTTTAAATGATAAGAGGAGATGTCAAATTTTTGATGTTTTGTAAAACGTAAATACTTTGATTACATATATTTCGTTGTGATTTATTTGGAAATTGTATTACGAGGAAAAAATTTATCACTGTGATAAAATTTTCCAAGAAAAATGATCACCATGACAAAACTTTTTAAAAAATTATCAATGTGATAAAAATTTTTAGAAAATTTATCACCGTGAAAAAAGAACTTAATACTGTAATAAAATTTCTTAAGAAATTTTTTTATTGTGATTAAATATCTTTACGAAATTTTTCACTGTTATAAATTTTGTACTTAATCATTCACTGTGATAACGTTTTTTTTAAAGAATTTGTCACTATCATAAAAATTACCAAAAAATTAATTACTGTGATAAAATTTTTTACTTAAATAAAAATTCTTTAGAAAATTATTCACTGTGATCAAGGTTTTTCAGGAAATATATCACTGTGATAACATTTTTTAAGATACAATTTTTAAAGAAAAAAATCTATCGTTGTGATTAAATTTTTTAGAAATTATTTTACTGTGACAAAATTTCTTTGGAAAATTTTTCATTGTGATAAAATTTCTTAAGAACATTTTTTACTGTGATAAATTTTCACAAGAAAAATTTTCACTGTGAAAAAATTACTTTATAAAACTTTTCATTGTGATAAAATTTCTTCAGCAATACAAATTTCTTTACCAGTAAAAAAATTTCTTTAGAAAAATTTTCCTTATGATAAAATTTTTTTTAAGCAAATTTTTCACTGTGATAAAATTTATTTAGAAAATTTTTCATTGTGATGAAATTTCTTTTAAAAAGTTTTCATTGTGAGAAATTTTTTTTGTAAAACTTTTGATTGTGATGAAATTTCTTAAGAAAATTTTTCACTGCGATATAATTTCTTTAGAAAATTTTTTATTGTAACAAAATTTTTTACACTAATAAAATTTCTTTAGAAAAATTTTATAATGTCAATAAATAATTTTTCAATATTTAGCTTTTATTTAATTGTTCATGTTACAAAATTCAATATTAAAAAATGTATTTCTTTTTTCATTGACATACAATTTTTTTCAAACTTTACAATTTATGGAAATTTTTTAAAAATTTTACAATTTTTGGAAATTTTTTAAAAATTTCACAGTTTATGGAAATTTTTTAAAAATTTCACAATTTATGGAAATCTTTTAAAAATTTCACAATTTATGGAAATTTTTTAAAAATTTTACAATTTATGGAAATTTTTTAAAAATTTCACAATTTATGGAAACTTTTTTGAAAATTTCACAATTTATGGAAACTTTTTAAAAATTTTACAATTTATGGAAATTTTTTTAAAATTTTACGATTTATGGAAATCTTTTTAAAATATTACATTTTTTTTAAATTATACAATTTATTTATTAAGAATTTTTTTTGTGATACGATTTCATTAGAAAATTTTTAACTGTGATAAAATTTCTTAAGAAAATTTTTTATTGTAATAAATTTTTTCCCTCTGATAAAATTTCTTAAGTAACATTTTATAGTGATCAAATTTCTATATAAAATGTATGACGGTTTTAATAGTTCTTTACAGAATTAAGAAATGTTATAAAATTTTCTTTCGAAATTTATAAATGTGCTAAAATTTCTTTAGAAAATTTTTCTTTGTGATAAAATTTCTTTAAAAAAATTTTAATTGTACTATAATTTTTTAAGATTTTTTTTGTGATACGATTTCTTTAGAAAATTTTTTACTGTGATAAAAATTCTTTAGAAAATTATCACTGTTATAAAATATCTTCAGAAAATTTATCACTATAATAGATTTTCATTAAAAAATTTATCACTGTATTCAGATTTCGTTAGAAATTTATTACTGTGATAAAATTTATCAGAAAATGTATCACTGTGATTAAAATTTATTTAGAAAATTTATCATTGTGATAAAATTTCTTTACAAAATTTATTGATGTGATAAAATTTCTTTAGAAAATTTATTACTGTGATAACTTTTTTTAGAAAATTTTTTGTCGTAATTAAAATTCTTTAGAAAATTTATTAGACAATTTTTACTGTTTAAAAAAATTGTACGTGGGTTAATTTCTTTGGAAAATTATATAAGTTTACAGAATTAAACAACTAAAGTTCATTTTAAGGGGGTGGACCAAAACTCTTTTTTAATTAATTAGCTGGATTATTTTCATTATTTCAATATATAATTTTGATTACTAGGAAACTATCTTTGATGAATTAATTCCTTTAAACATTTCCTTATCAAACTTTATGTCTTTCCTTCTTGTCTTTCGTATATTTTTGTACTTTCGTGTTTTTATTTTGTTTAATAGCAAAAGCGTCACTATTTTTTCGAAATTGTTGTATATTTTAACAACAAAAAATAAATAAACTTTCTTCATGCGAGTGTGTGAAAATTTAGCAAAAAAATAAAAAACGGATGTCCTAGTTTAAATGACTATTTGACTATATGGCGGTTGATTGGGTAAACGAACTAGTGATTCAGCCAGTCAGACAGTCCGTCAGCTAGTGAGTGAGTGAATAAGTTTGTTGGACTTTTTCGATAGTTGTTGGCTTGACTGAATTGCTTTGGTTTGTTTGGCTTTGCTTGGGTTGACTGAGTGGTAGTTTGGCAATAAACGTACAAGAAATTTTACAATATTTTTTTTGCATGCTTTGATATATAAAAATGGTGTTATATAGACACTAGATGCACAGACAAGTATTTATGTATAAAGAGTTCATGTGGTATATATTTATATTTTACATATGTATTTGTATGTGTTAACGTCATTATAACTGCCACTGCCATTCATGCTTTCCACAAATACCACTGGCACAATAGGCCAAAGTGTATACAAACTTATTTGTACAGCGAAACAAACTTATATACCCAAAGAGTAGTTTGCTTTAATAACAATAACTAAAACAAAAAAAAACTTAATATATAATATATAAAAACAATTGTTTTTTATTATATAAAGTATTTAAAAAAATACATATACAAAAATATATTATAAGCAAATATAGATATTTTGGCATCATATGCGAAATAGTAATGAAAGTATCAAAAAAAATGTAATAATAAAAAGCTCTCTTTTTTCGATTTACAAGCCCTTCTCCCCTTTCACTTTATTATTTTTTTGAAAACAAAAATTTTCTTAGTTAAACGTTGTATAGTGTAATCGCTTCGTTTTTACACGTTGCTGTTCTAGAAAATAAAGACAATAACAACACTAATATTAACAGCAGTTGCAGCTGTGTTAAAGCAATTGCATACATCCACCACAAAACCTATAATGATGAGTTCGTTAGGTAGTTCTACTTTATTTTGTCCTATTTTCCACAAACTTGCCATAATAAATATTTAAATGTTTTATTTAATTTAGCAACAACAAACAGTCAGAACCATAAATTTTTTTTGTGAAAAATGGTTATAATGACTTTTTTTAGTTTTCCTTTCCTTTTGTAATTTCAGTGGAAAATCACTTAAATTGGACCAACCCATATTTTAAGGTATTCTTATGTTTTCACTACAAATGTGCAATATGTAGAAAAACTCGGTCAAGTTTGTGGAAAATTTGATTAAATTGTAAGTCAATAATAATTTCACTTTATGATTGATTTGCTAAAAGGCATGCAGTTTAAATGGATTAAATAAATACAAATGTATATGTATTTGACCTAGTGAAGGTGATTGTGCAGAAATATCAACTGGGATTATTTGTAATTATAAAAATATTTTTTATTAAACATTTAAGCCAAGACCCTTTGAGTACTTAAATTTTAATTAAGCAAAAATGTGAAAGTATACAATTTTGTAATAAATAAATATTTTACAAAATATTAAAATTTTTTAAAAATTTGTCAAAGTGAAAAAATTCAAAAATTTTTCATTTCATGTGATTTTTTTTTATTTTTTTTGTTAATTTAACAATTTATTAATGTTTATGAATACTTTTTCAATATTTAGTTTTAATATCTAATTTTTTTTCAAATTATACACTTTATGCAAAAATTTTTAAAAATTTTACAATCAATGGAAATTTTTAAAAAATTTTACAATATATGGAAATTTTTTAAAAATTTTACAATTTATGGAAATTTTTAAAAATTTTACAATTGATGGAAATTTTTTAAAAATTTTACAATCTATGGAAATTTTTTAAAAATTTTACAATTTATGGAATTTTTTAAAAATTTTACAATTTATGGAAATTTTTTAAAAATTTTACAATTTATGGAAATTTAAAAATTTTTTTTTTTAATTTTACAATTTATGTAAATTTCATAAAAATTTTACAATTTATGGAAATTTGTAAAAATTTTACAATTTATTGAAATTTTTTAAAAATTTTTCAATTTATGGAAATTTCATAAAAATTTTACATTTTATAGAAATTTTTAAAAATAGTACAATTTATAGAAATTTTAAAAAATTTTACAATTTATGGAAATTTTTAAAAATTTTACAATTTATAGAAATTTCATAAAAATTTTACAATTCATGAAATTTTTTTTTTTAAATTTTACAATTTATGGAAATTTTATACAAATTTTACAATTTATGTAAATTTCATAAAATTTTACAATATATGGAAATTTGTAAAAATTTTACAATTTATGGAAATTTTTTAAAAATTTTACAATTTATGGAAATTTTTAAAAATTTTACAATTTATGGAAATTTTATAGAAATTTAACAATTTATAGAAATTTTTAAAAATTTTACAATTTATAGAAATTTTTAAAAATTTTACAATTTATGGAAATTTTTTAAAAGTTCTACAGTTTTTATTTAAAAACAAGTTTAAAAATATAATAGTCTAGCGAGCCCTGATACCCTACACCACTGAGGTCAAATAGTCAACAAAGTAAAGTTTTTTTTAATGCATAGAGACATATATTTTTTATCAGCATACAAACATTTTTTAAAGACTTATTTATATTTAAGCAAATTTCGTCGTTAGAGGTTATGTTTTCAAAATTTTACAATTTAGGTACTTTTTTAATTATTATTATTTTTTTTTTTGAAATTTAACAATTTATGTAAAAAATGTTTGTGAATAATTTTTCAATATTTAGATTTTATAAAATTGATCATGTTACAGAATTCACTATTTAAGTTTTTATTTTAAAATTTATGGATATTCTTTTCAAATTTTACAATTTATGGAAATTTTCTTAAAATTTTACAATATATGGAAATTTTTTAAAAATGTTGCAATCTATGGAAATTTTTTTAAAAATTTTACAATTTATGGAAATTTTTTAAAAATTTTACTATTTATGGAAAAAGAAAATTGTTCAGTGTAAAAAAATTTGCTAAGGAAATATAAAAAAAATTCCTATACAGAATTTTGTAAAGTCTTAACTTCTTGAAAAATTTTTTTAGGGAATTTTTCTCATATATAAAATTTATAGTTTATAATTTCATGTTTATAACTTTTATGAATTTCTTAGTTAAGTTCTTCAGAAAGTTTATTAACGTGATAAAATTTATTTATTTATTTCGCTGGGATAAGATTTTTTTAGAAAATTGTATTGCTGTGACAAGATTTCTTTAGAAAATTTTTCACTGTGATAAAATTTCTTAGAAAATTTTTCACTGTCATAAAATTTCTTTAGAAAATTTTTCACAGTAATAAAATTTCTTTGGAAAATGTATTGCTGTGATTCCATTTTTTTTTAATTTTTTGCTGTACAAAAATTCAACAGTATTTAATTTTATCACTCAGTTTGGGTTTTGCTACATTTTTTTAGTTTCTATAAGTAGAAATCCAATGTTTTTCTTTGATTTTTGTATAAAATTCACTATAATTCCTAAAAAAAAAGTGCACCTATTCCAGTGAAGAGTAGTGTTAGCATTAACATATAAAACATTCAAAAATTGACCAATCGTAAAATCTTTTACATTTCATTTAGAAAACTGTCTACATGGCAGAAAATCTCTGATGTTATTATAAATTATAAAAATCTCTACAATATTATTTAAAATAAACTAAATTACACTCTATCTTTTTATATTCGTGTCACAACTTCATTCCTCTTTTCTCATCAACGTTATTATTTTTATGCTGTTTATAATAGAATTTGAGATACAGATTCAAATAACGTCAAACCTAATGGAATATAAACTATTTAGATTTCTTTTTTTTTTTTTTTTGTCATATTTTTCTTTTTCATTTTTTAATACTTTAATATGTAAATACTATTCACAGCAAATCGCAAACGTAACGTCCTCTGACCTACATGTAGTGTGCGGTAGCTTATGTACATGAAAAGGAATATAAGCACGAAATCTAATAGACAAGAATTAAAAAAGGAAACTTTAGAAATAAAATTTACAAAATACACACAAACGTTGAGTTAAGTGTTGGGAAAAGTAGGGAAAAAAAATAACTTTATACAGGCTGGTGTCAGTTGTAAGTGTTTATTAACAAAATGAATATAATTTTTTTTTCGTTTTGAATCCTATAGAGTTTTCATTTCACAGTTTGTGTTTTTTTTTATTTTCACATTTTTTCATTTCAATTTCACTCTCTGTGTTGCCATGTTTAATAGTCTACATTTAATATTATTATAAAACACTCACAACCGACATAAAGTGAGAAATACTATACAAACAACTACGAAAAAAGTGAAAAAGTTAGTTGAAATTTTTCTTTCTATTTTTTGTAAACTCGGCTACAAACTAATGTCTTTTTCACTCTGTCGGATTGTTTGAAGCAAAAGCAGTAAAGGCAGATATTTTTGAAATTTTTTATTTTGCACGGAAATATGAGGAAATACTGAAAAAAGTTGATAAATTGTTTTAGTCAACAAAAAAATCAACATTATACAAATGTGTGAGTTAAACAAACAGACAGACATACTTTTGGCCATATAAATATACAAAACAATCATACACTAACTGAAAATATACATATATGGGCTTTTAACAAATTTTTTTAATTGTTTAAAATTGAACAATTTTAAAAATTTATTACTGTGATAAAATTGCTTTTGAAAATTTATCGCTGTAGTAAAATTTGCTTAGAAAATTTTTTTATTGTGATAAAATTTCTTTAGAAACTTTATCACTGTGATTAAATTCCTTTAGAAAATTTATCACCGTGGTAAAATTTCTTTAGAAAATTTATCACGTGATAAAATTTCTTAAGAAAATTTATCACTATGATAAAATTTCTTTAAAAAATTTATAACTGTGATAAAATTTCTTTAGAGACTTTATCACTGTTTTAAAATTTTTTTTAACAATGTAACACTGCGATAAAATTTTTTTAGAAAATTTATCACTGTGATAAAATTTCTCTAGAAAATTTGTCACTATGCTAATTTTTTTTTAACGTATCACAGTGATATCACTATGTTAAAATTTCTTTGGAAAATTGATCACCTTAAGAAATTTCAATACTAACATAGAACCTCTTTAAGAGATTTATCTCTGTGATAAACATTTTTAAAAAATTGTCACTGTGATCAAATTTTTTTAGAAAATGAATCTCTGTAATAAAATTTCTTAAGAAAATTTATGACTGTGAAAAAACTTATGTAGAAAATTGATCACTATGATAAGTTTTTTTTAAAAATCAAAATAAATAAATTATACTGTGATGAAATTGTATTAATATTGATAAAGTTTTTTTTGAGAAAAATTGTCATTGAGATCCAATTTTTATAATTTTTCTGTGTAATAAAATTTTGTTAGAAAATTTATAACTATTTTTTTTCAAATTTAATCAGTGTGACAAAATTTCTTTAAAAAATTTATCACTGTGATAGAATTTCTTTAGAAAATTTGTCGCTGTGATAAAAATTCTTAGGAAAATTTTTCACTATGCTAATCACATTGATAAATTTTCTAAAGAAATTCTATCACAGAGATTAATTAAAAAAAAAAAAATTAATCACAGTGATAAATTTTGCAAAGAAATTTTATCACAGTGATACATTTTCTAAAGATATTTTAACACAGTGATAAATTTCCTAAAGAAATTCTATCACTGTGACAAATTTTTAAAGAAATTTAATCACAGTGATAAATTTTGCAATGAAATTTTATCAAAGTGATAAATTTTCTAAAGATATTTTCTCACAGTTATAAATTTTTAAAATAAATTGTATCACAGCGACAAACTTTTAAAAAAATTTAATCACAGCTATACATTTTGCAAAGAAATTTCATCACAGTGTTAAATTTTTTAAAGATATTTTATCACAGTGATAAATTTTCTAAAGAAATTTTATTACTGTGATTAATTTTTAAAGAAATTTAATCAAAGTGATAAATTTTCTAAAGATATTTTATCACAGTGATACATTTTCTAAAGAAAATTCTTAAAGAAATTCAATAACAGTGATAAATTTTGCAAAGAAATTTTATGACAGTGATAAATTTTGCAATGAAATTTTTATCAAAGTTATAAATTTTCTAAAGTTATTTTATCACAGTGATAAATTTTCTAAAGAAATTCTATAACAGTGATAAATTTTTAAAGATATTTAATCACAGTGATAAATTTTGCAATGAAATTTTATCAAAGTGATAAATTTTCTAAAAATATTTTATAACAGTGATAAATTTTTAAAGAAATTTAATCAAAGTGATAAATTTTCTAAAGATATTTTATGACAATGATAAGTTTTCTAAAGAAATTTGATCACAGTGACAAATTTTTAAAGAAATTTTATCACAGTGAAAAATTTTCTAAAGATATTTTATCACAATGATAAATTTTCTAAAGAAATTTGATCACAATGAAGAACTTTTAAAGAAATTTTATCACAGTGATAAATTTTCTAAAGATATTTTATCACAGTGATAAATTTTGAAAAGAAATTCTATAACAGTGATAAATTTTTAAAGAAATTTAATAACAGTGATAAATTTTGAAAATAAATTCTATCACAGTGATAAATTTGTTAAGAAATTTAATCACATGTGATAAATTTTGCAAAAAAATTGTATGACAGTGAAAAATTTTCTAAGAAAAATGTTATCAAGCCATAAATTTTCTAAAGAAATTTTATCACCGTAATAAATTTTTCAACAAAAATTGTAAATTGTAGATTGTAAAAAAATTATATCACAGTGATAAATTTTCTAAAGAAACTTTATCATTGTTATAAAATTTCTCTAAAAAATGAATCTCTATGATAAAATTTCTTTAAAAAGTGTATCGCTGTGATAAAATTTCTTAAGCAAACTTATCACTTTCATAAAATTTCTTTAGAAAACATTGAAACTAACTCCTTTTACTTTTGTTAAACCAAATTCAAAAATTACTTGAAATACCCATATAACTAAAATAAATAAACTTTAATTTGCTTATCTTTAGTTACTCATTTTGTTTGTCTATGTGAAATTCAGTTATTTTTTTGTTTTTTTATTGTTTGTGTTGTTCTTCGTTCTCCTTACACAAACAAAAATCAGCATAATGGCAAAGGAAGAGGAACAGTTTTATAGAACATGGGCTCACTTACTCATTCATTCATTCATACATTTATTCACTAACTAACTGACTAAACTAAACCAAACCAACAAAACGAATCAAAAGAAACAAAAAATTATCATAAGAAAGTAGAAAATCTAAAGTAAATTTTTAGGGGGGGAAAGACCAAACCAAACCAAACACACACACAAACACTACAAGTACAAATGTGTTTGTCTATGCAGCTCCATGACAGGATAAAACTGTCTTTGGTGAGTGTGTTTATTGTATTTATATGGCAAATAATTTATGTACTGTTTTGTTAGTAGGTCAGTTGGAAAATAATTTGCTTTATATTAAATTTAGCATAATTTGAGATAATGTGTTATGTAAAATGTTTTTCTTTTCATTGTTTTTCTTTTATTTAATACAAAAATAAGAAAATCGTTTTCTTAGCTTTTACTTGTGTTGATTTAAATTATTGTTTTCTTTGCTTTCATAAACTGAAATCTTAACGTTTTATTTCATATTTGAAATTAATTTTGATTAAACTTCAAGAAGAATTGTGGCTGGCTTTGGCAATTTTATTTAATTCTTATTTATTTAATTCTTAGAAAAGAAAACTTATCACTTAGTTATTATCGTATTTTGTTTAGAAGTTTTAGGCTAAACATTTAAAGATTAACGTTTTTTATAAGCCTAATTTGTTGAGTGTTAAGTCTGCACTTGAGGGGTTCTGGAAAAAGCTGCAGAAAATTTATTTTGAATATAATTAGTAATTTATTAAGTTTCATAATGATTTGTTGGCTTTCAAGTTTTGTTGATTGAAATTTTACATTAGAAACATACAGCCTAACCACAGAACATTTAAAGTCGATGTTAGACCGAAAAAGTCGACTTTGTTTTGAAAATCGTACCACAAAACAAATTTTAAATTAAATTTGAAAACTTCATTTTAAAAACTAAAAAAAGCTTTTTCTTTTTGAATATTTTTCATTTTGTGATCCGTTGGAAAAAAAAGTTAAATCAAAAAAAAAACTGAACTGTAAAAACTGATGAGCACTTAAACAATTTTTCATTATATTATGAAAAAATTTTAAATATTAATTTATGCTGTTTTGTCTAATGAACACAAAATTTTCTTAATATTTTTTTTTTTTTTGAATTTTTTGAAATTTTATTTTACTATTTCTATTTATTGAAGAAAGCTTTTGTAATATTTGAATGTATTTGTTTAAAAATATTTTCAAAGTTTTATTTTAAAAATTTCTTATGGTACGAAAAATTGAAAAAGTCGACTTTAAAGTAAAGTCGATTTTATATAAAATCGACTTTAAAATTTGTTCTGTGGTTAGGCTGATAAATTTTGAAAATTTTACGCGGAAGTGTAAACAGAGACTGCATGAATAGATTTCATGGTCATCTAATGTTGCAATGAGATGAGGTGGCAACCAAGATTGTGCGATTTGACCCATTAATCTTTTTTCTATGGGATTTTCTTAAGGATTATGGGTAAAAGCCATTTTAACCTATGTCATAATTTGAATTTTTTTGTTTACACTCAACTACAATAATAAACATACAAATTGTTAGAAAAAATTCCTTTTTTTTAGTTTTATTATTGTCAATAATAATCGTCGCGAATAAAAACAATTTTTAGATTTATTTATTATGGCCTTATTCTTGGTCAAGTTCTTACATTACTACGACTTCAAATTGACCTCAATCGGAAAATGTCAATAAATTTTGTAGTGTTTTTATGTTCTCGTTGCGTTTTTACAATTTTTTTTTACTATTTGTTAATATTGGCTGAAAATTTGATTAATTCTATGAACAGACAATGTTTAATCGATATGTTATTAAATGTAAAACAATTGGAATGGTAAAAAGATGGCAAAAGAGACTTTTTATAATACAACATTTTCATATTTAATTATTCGAAAGGAAAGATTCTAGTTTATAAAATCAAAATATTTTGTTTATATTTAATTTTTGTAAAATATTTTCTAGTATCGACAAAATTTTGGAACGGCCTTAAAACTGAGCATATAGTATTATAACCTTACAAAATAGTTTGGAATTATACTACAAGTTTCGGCTGATGAATGATCTGAAATTCACATTTTAGAATACCCTTCGACATTATAACGAAGAATTTTAAATTTTTATTTTTGGTCAGAAATCGGTTCATTATTTCACTACTATTCTTAAATTTCGGTATATTTTTATTAAATATAGGAAATCTATACGAAGTTTCGTTGAAATATTTAACCATAGCAAAATATACGTATACAAGTCTCCAGAAAATGATCATATGATAACAAAACTTATTTAATTATTATGAAACAAATAATATGTGTTTCTTTACTTTCTGGGTAAGTTCGGACAAATGAGTGTAACTTATGAATTAATCTTTCGAATAACTAACTTTCTAAAAAGTTCAGGAATGCAATTGATTTGTCTTGAAAATTTTAAATAAATGTTTTCTTAACAATTAAAATATACAGTGGTCGACATATTTATTTTGACATATTAGTTGTTTTTCTTATTTTTTTTAATTCTGGCCTAATGCATTAAAAATAGGTTGCTTTTTATTAGAATACAAAACACTTTTCATATATTTAATGTTTTTGTAATATATTTTTTTAATTGAAACTAAAAAGTCGAAGATTTAGTACAAGGTATAAATAAATATTTTGATATTTTTTTCCATAACATATTAAAAAATTGGGAACTTTAAGATCAACATAAATTAATAATTATTTGGCTTAATATAAAATGTATCAACCTTTGATATTTAAAACTTTTTGTAGGCGGTTTGGAACGGAATTCATCAAAGATTGAGAAAACTCCATAAAATTTAAAATGTGGAGAGTGTTTGTTTTTCAAAAAAAATTACAACATTTGTGGCAATTTTAACTTTTTTAACTTATTTTCAAACATTGAACCAGATGTAAAAAAAAGAAGAAAAATAACTGATATGCTAAAATAAATATGGCGACCACTGTATTTTGTTTTTGGTTTTCTTGATTTTTATTGTATTTGTAGATTTCTTTATTGTATATTTTATATTATTTTTATTTTTCTCAAGAGATTTCATGATAAATCAGTTTTCTTTAGGGTAATCTACATTTCTTGAGTGTTTACTAAACTACAAAATATAATATATAAATCTTGGCTTTTATCCATTTTTTTCGGACTTAAGCTTAGACATTTCATCTTAATGCCTATAAAGGCTTCCTGAACTTGGGTAATATTAACATCTAAAATGTTATTATAATAAAGGGAATATTCTAATGAACACCATTTGTAGTCATACATTTTAGCTTCATATCAAAAATCTAAACAGTTACAATTTAAACGTATTTTAAAAGAATTTTTTGTTGCTAAAATAAAAAGTGGTTATCTACTTTATATCTTCAAAAAAACTAACCAATTTTCTACATCCGAGTCTTTTATATAGTAATTTTATAAGGCATTATTTAGAGGAGTGTATTTAAGTGAATAGGAGTGTATTTGCATTCCATTCATAAACAAAAATTAAAGTTATGGAAAGCTTATAAATTAATTTTTTTTAATCGATTAGTTTTATTTATCGTTTGTTTAAAAAATAATAAAATTTTAAAAATCAATATTTTATTCTTAAAATAAAGTTATAATACATGAATATGGTAAATGTGGTATACTTGAAAATTTCTGAAATATAAAGACAAAATTTTCATGATTATAAAAATATCTTTCATATATTAAATTCTAAAGGACTATAGCCTACTTTTCTGAGAAAAAAATAATTTAAAGAAAATTTTGAAAAATTCGGAAGTTTATCTAAGAAGAAATTATATGTAAAAAATTCAAAAATTATAGAATTATAGAAAATATTTTTACATAAAAAATAAAAATATAATTTTTTGACTTAATAATATTTTTAGAAAGATGCACAAAATCACAAAAATTTTAGGACATAAAATATTTTTGAGAAACATTTTTTTTTGGTAATGTTTTTTTTTGTATTTGAGAATATATATAATTTTTTTTCCTAAAAAATTTTGTGTTAAAAATTAAAAAAAAAAAAATCCATATGGAAAAATTTTTTAAAGAAAAATTTTCTAAAATAATTTTTTTAACATAAAATTTTTCATTGAAAATTTTTTGAATATATTCTAGAATAAAAAAAAATGTTAGGAAATTTTTAACAAATTTTCGAACATGAAAAAAATCTTTTAAGATTTTAGCGATTATATAATTTTTTAATATACAATTTTTTGACTAAAATTTTGAATATAAAATTTGTCTATATTTTTTTTTTTTGTATAAAAAAAATGTTTATAAAAATGTTACACTTCATCATTTTTTATACAAAATATGAAAGATTTTTTTCATAAAATTTTTTTTTACAACAAAAATTAGCTTGGAGTAATTCTAAAATTTTTGGTCCCACTCCATAATGTGACAAGCTTTGATATTGCTAAAATTTTGGTCATACATATATACTACTCTTAGTAACGCAATATATGTTACCACAAAGGTTATCAAAGTTCGACGTCTCGGGTATTTTTGTGAAAAATTGGCAATGTTTACGACTCAATTACTTCTGAACGCGTTATCAATATTAAGACTAAATTATTTTGTATGCAAATTTGTCTTTATGCGCCTATAACTAGATTTGTACTGAATTAAGTCAGCTTTATTTCGCATTTACTGTAAGCAAATAAAGAAAATTAAAGACCCTTTTTCAGAATATTCATCGATAGAGGACATTTTTCATGGTGAAAGTCCTTGATAAAGGAAACTAGATAAATTTTATTCGATATCGTTTCGATATTCGATATAATCTAAAAGATTAATTAAATTCCTTTCCAACGACGTAGGAAAGGAAACCAGAAATATTTTTCGATAATCTAAGAAAAAAATTAAAATCCTTTGAAACGAAGTTTAGAAGTTATTGAGTCATAAAACTTCCCAATATATCACAAAAATACCCGAGATGTCCAAATTTGAGATCCTATAGAATTTAAACGATATAAGATATGGAGCTTTTTTTAACACCATAAAATTCAGAGATAAAAGAAGAATATATATTTTAAGTATAAACGAAACCGAAGAGATTCCAATTATAAATCTCTATTTTTGGGCCGAAAATTTTTAGAATCAAATTTATCGATGTAAAGTTTTTTGCAACAAAAATATCTTCATATTGAATTTTCTTTTCGTTAAAAATAATTAACTGTAGAAATTATAAGGGAATTATTCTTGAAGAATTTTATATTTTTTATTATATGGAAATCTGCTAACTTACTTTTAGAAAATTTATGGGAGATACAAAAAAAACTTAATATATAATAAAACTATTTTATAAATTTTATTATATTTCAAACCCAAAATATATTACAATAGCAGTTTTTCTTAAGCAAATTTTATATGAGAGGATTTAGCAGTTTTTATAAATCGAAGAAAAATGTTTGTCGACGAAACATAAATTTCTCTGTTAGAAATTTAATCTCAATTTATTTAAAAAGTGGTCTTAACAAGGTTCAATATTAAGACAACGCTATTAATCTTGGGCTAACCTTTTATTTATTATAATTCCGAATATACATATATATTTAGTAAGATAACGAGAATCTTAATAAAATTATTTTTTTGGCTCCCAAAAGATGATCAATAATAAAAGAGTTTTTATTGAATTATATGTTTTTAAAAACGAATCAAAATGGATACCAAATTTCAATAAACTTTTTGTATCGAAGTAACTTTGAACATCCCTAAAGTATACTTCACAATATTTGATTGAAAGTCTGAGTTTTCGATACCGGCTGGTTTTTTGAGAATAAAAAAAATACGACGAACTACGGCACTCGATGTGAACCAATATAAAATTTAACTTTTCTCTAGAGAATAATGTTACATGGTTTTAGGAGGTTTGAGAAAAAATTGATAGCTACCAGTTAAATTCAGAGACACTGTGAATTCAAAATGAAGCAATAAGTTTTTTTTAAGATTACATCGAAACCAATTCTTTTCCAATTTCTAACATAAACAAGAAAAATGTTAAAAATTTAAAAAGTTGTCCAACACCCTAAAAGAATACAAGAAGATTCTTTCGAGAATCTCTAAAATTTCGACCGTAATTCAACCCCTGATCATAGTATTACTAAATAATTATTTATTAAATAATAGTTTTTTTTAATTACACCTAAACCAATTCTTTTCCAATTTCCAACATAAACAAGAAAAATGTATAAATTTTAAAAAGTTGTCCAACATCCTAAAAGAATGCAAGAAGATTTTTTCGAGAATCTCTAAAATTTCGGCCCTAATTCAATCCCTGATTATTGCATTAACTTATTTATTAAATAATAGTTTTTTTTTTAATTACACCGAAACAAATTTTCTTCCAATTTCCAATATAAACAAGAAAACTGTATAAAATTTAAATACTAAAACAATGCAATAAGATTCTTTCGAGAATTTCTAAAATTTCGGCATCGAATGCCCTAATTTAATTCCTGATCATTGTATTAATTCACTTTTATTAATTTTTTATTATTTCAAGGTTTAAGAATTCATAAATGAAACCCTGTTGAGAATTAAAGGGTTAACTATAATATAAAAAACAATATTTACAATACATACATATTTATATAAAAAAAAATGTTTTGAATATTTTCAAATTTTAATTTCCTCAACAAATTATTTATCAACAAAATTGTGTACTCGTTTTATAAAGTTTTACTATACAGATTTTTCCAGTGGCCTAAATAAAGTTAGAAAAGTTTGGAGTAAATTTAGTTCCTAAATAAAACCAAAAAAAAGTAGAGCATAGTTTTAGGCAAATATTTTATGCCAAATAAGATTTAAGTTATTTAATAAAAACTATAATACACACCTTTTTTTGTTTTTGTAGTGCAATTTTTTTAGTATTTCATCCATTCTCTGCTATTAACAATTTCTCGATTCTGATGACAATGATGATGCCTTAAAGTTTGAATAAACTTAATTTTATATTTTATGCGAACTCTTTGCGATTTCTGAAACATTTTGGCCATTAGTTTAGCATAAACTTTAATTATTATTAAATACTTTTTCGCTTAGTTTTAAAATGGCAATAAACTATTGAATTTTCTTTTTTGGTTGTATTATTTTTAATTTAGCTTTAACTTAAAAATTTTTCAAGCCATGTTTTTTTTAGCATTTGTGTTGTTTTATGTTATGACATGAATTATGGTTTTATAACATCCGTTTGCTTTTTTTTTTAAATATATTTTTTTGTTCAGAATATGTTTATGTAGTTTATGTCGTTTTTGCTAGTTTTGCTGTTAGAAGGGGAAATAATTTTAATTTAATGTATGCAGCACTTAAAATTGTGTTTTAAACATAATTAAACTTTCCTGGGCAAAATGAAAATGGAAAACTTAAACACAAACAGAAACAAAAAAAAAACTTGTACTCCACAATTATACGCTATATTTGCCACCGTATATAGTTTACACGATTCACTCGTTTTTGCTTAAACTCTTTTACATTTGTGTTTTTATTTTTGTTTTTTTTTCTTTTTCTTTACGTTTAAGCTCTAAATTTATTTCTATTGCATTTTTACATACACTTACACTCATACACACACACACATATATACATTGATACTGATACTCAAACTCATACTCTGGATATCTTTACTTTCGAGCAGCTTACACATTTACATACACACACTTGCAAGAATTTTTCATTCTTGAATTCAATTCCAATTCATTGACACAGAACAGCAACGAACAACGACAGCAGTTGCAAGTGGCAAGACCATCATCGCGTAAAGCAACAACAACAACCAACTTTAAATGGTATTAAAAATTTGTGTGTTGCTGTTGCAGCCATTGCTGTTACTTGTTTGTAAGCAGCAGGAAAATCGTAGTTGGAAATGGGTATTGCATTGGCATTGCAGCAGAATAAGAAACAACAAAAATATATCTATGTAAAATAACACTGTGCAACAAATAAGATAGTTACTAGATTTCGGAGTTTAAAGTTTCAAGACATAATGACTTTTGACTATAATTTTTGGTAAGGATATTTTTAGATTATTTTTAATAATAGCAAGTGATTTTCAACTTTGAAAACTAAATATTAAAAATTTTTTGACCAAATTAAAAAACAAAATTAATTTAATATATAATTAATAGTTATAATAATTATAATTCATATTTGTTTTTAATTATTGCAATAATCCGTTTTTGATACAACCAAAAAAAGTTTTAACTAAAAAGTTTTACATTAGTCTATTGCACTGAGATCCCAAAAAAGTTTTATTTTTAGAGTTTTTAAAATACTACCACGAATTTCGTTAATACGTTATAACTAAACCGTTCATTTGGTCATAGATGTAAAAGAAAATGAGTCTTCAAATGTCAACATAATTCTAGTTTTTAATTTTGCTGAATACTTTGCCAAATCCCTGTCGTCAGTTCAGTTAACTTTAAATTAATTTAAAGCTAACTATTTCTTAAGTAGGTTGACAGTTAGAATGCTTTTATATGAAATTAAATAACATTCTTAACATTGCGATGTTGGAAGCAGTCAATTTTCCGACTCTGCATTACATTTAATCAACTTAAAGCTAGTTATCCAGCCGTTAACTCAAAGTGAATTTTTTGTAGCTAGCTATAAGCTAACTACTTCGAATTAGCTTTTAAATAGTTTTTTGACTAACTATAATTTGGAGAACAGCAACAAAAACATTTTTGTTATTGTTTATTAAATAAAAAACTATTTTTAAAAGTTAAAAATTAATAAATTTTTTAAGCCGAGACATGGTAACTTAAAAGTTTGTTTTTTTTTTGCGGTTAACTACTCATTTGACTCATTTGGTTAAATGATCCTAAGTATCAAGATTTTACTGTGGGTGACACGGTAAACTAATGAAGTCCGTAGCGGGGCAGAAAATGCAACATTCCACACGACTCAAACTCACAAAAATTTTCTTTAAGTTGTAAAATTTTTACAAATTTTTAAATTTATGAAAACACTGAAATCGCCATTACTCCTAATACGCGGGTAACGAGTACTCCAAAAGGAACTGGGATCAATCTTAAATAAATACAATATGTCAAATGCTCCATTTAACATGTGTCATGAGAGAAATTTACAATCCATAAATGTATTATATCTGAGTAATTCCAAAACCAGTCCATGCCACTATTTCACATAGTATCAACAAAATGTTAAATTTTTTCAAAAGCTAAGATTTTGAAAAATTTTTCATGGAATGAATGATATAACTCTAGAGTGGCGAAATAGATCCAAAGTTTTGATATACATTTTGAATAGCTTTATCATCTTCTTTACAATTTTAAGAAAATTTAAAAGTTATAGAGTAAAATCTCAAAAACGAGGATTTTTTCTAATTAGGATGTATTCAGTTTATATTTTCGTACATAAATATAAACTGAATAATCCCCAAAGTATTATTGAATTTCAATATTTTTATTAGTTTTCAATCCCATTTTTTGATATTGAACTTAAAGTTTCTCATTATATTTTCCGCCTTCAATTTTATAAAAAATTTGTAAGAATTTTATATTATATTAAAGCTGTCAAACTCTTCAGATCAGGGACCAAATTACCGTATTCGATATCGATCGAAAACTTAGACTTTTAAGCAAATATTGTGAAGTATACTTTAGGGATGTTTAAAGTTACTTTGATGCAAAGAGTTTATTGAAATTTGCTATCCATTTTGATTTGTTTTTAAAAACATATAGTTCAATTAAAAATCTTTTACTGTTACTGTTCATCTTTTGGCAAATAACTTCAAAAAAAATTATTTAAAAGATGCAAAGTTTACTATATAACCTTGCATCTCTTAAATAATTTTGATTATCCTTAAAGTATGCTATACAAATGTTTTGAAAATATCTAAGATTTCGATCGATATCGAAAGCGGTAAATTGAGCCAAGATTATATTGATCAAAATGTAAGATATTTAAGAAACATTGCATACTGTTAGGGTAATCTAAATAAAATATAACATATTAGCTTTACTATATTGTAACATTTTCCTCAAGGTTCGTTGATAGTAAAATAATTTCATCGAAACTAAATATTTTGGCAAGCGAACGGATATGTTTTATTATCAAATTTTATTAAACTTTTTTCAATATAAATTATTTTGAAAATCCCCAAGGTATGTTACACAATATTTGGTTAAGATTCAAGTTCTCGATCTATATCGATTTCGGGGATTTGGTCAGAGAATTGCAATGAAAAAAAATCAAATTTTTAAAGAATCAAAAAAAAAAATTTTAAAACACTATTGGTTTGTTTACAAATATGTACTATATTCTGAATATTATCTGAATATAAATTTTGATCGAACTATTAAAAAAAACAGTTTTCGATAACAACGAATTTTAGAACTTATTTTAATAAAGTTTCTAAACTTTTAAACTTTTTCATCTATTAAAAAAATAATAAAATATTGCCAATATTGATATATAGTTATATCTGCCAAGGTATTTAGTTTTGCTTTTATAAAATGAATTTGAAATTTTTAAACTTTTTTAAAACAAATTTAACATTGAGATAACTCAAGACTTAAGTTTTTTACAAAATTTTGATTTACAAATATCTCCGTACTATAATGGATTGCAAATGATAGTGAATTTTGAAAGTTAATATAATTATTCAAGCAACTCAGAAACTTATTGGTCAAATAGAAGTTCATTAATTTCCAATTTAAATGATATAATGATTACCAAAATCGAAATTTCTCTATCGCCATATCTCGAAAACTCAAAAAAAAAAAACAAAAGTTAAATTTTTTGGTATAAAATCTTAATTTGACTTGCAATTATGAACTGTATTATAATTTGATATTTATCAGCATTCAACTGATTTCCGATTCTTTAGTAAAAATTTGGTCCAATTCACAAATAACTGATAGACTGACTTATATTTACAAAAGGCTTTTTCAGACTTAATTTTTATATCATAAATATTATATATAATTTGTATTGACCTTTAAGTTTTTCCTGGGGTGTGGTAATATTGGACCTATAATCAAATGTTGATGAATTTTCCCTAATTTCAACATCAAAAAATTAGGATTTTATCAAATTTTGTTACTCTAGCTCCTTTTATTCAGGCCCTATCATCGCTTAATCTTCTTAGCATTTCATAAGGATCCAGGATATATAAACTTTTTTATATTCAGGCCAATATCGTGAGAATTATGAAAGGAATGACAGTTTCAATATACCACCATTTTTTTGAGGTAGTTGTAAGTTTTTAGGAAAAATTTGTCAAAAGTTTAAAGAAGTGGCCTTTTTAAACAAAGATATATTTAAATACAATTTATCTGATTCTATCAAGGCCTAACTTGATAGAATCAGAAATAGTCTAGAACCGAGAGCTGACCCAGGTAGTTTCAGCAACAAAATTAATTTAGAAAATAAAACTGAATTGGAATCTAATTGATGCCATAAGTTAATATTTTAGAAATCCTTTAAAACTTATAAATTTTCAATAAAAAAAAAACTTTGTTCTATTTGTTTTAAATAATATATAAGATCCGGTCTATGAAAAGGTGGCTTATGACTCAAACACAAAATTTCGTAAAATTAGCTGTTAAAGATAAACAATGCATATCGTCAATTTTTTTTTTTTTTCAAATTTATTTCGAGTCATAAGCCACCTTTTCCCTTTTCATAGGCCGGGTCATATATTATTTTATAATTTCATTTTTAATTTCAATTTACTTTTTAAATATTTCATGAAATAATCAATGGATTTTGGTGGTTGATCGCTATTTTTAAAACTTAAAATGTTTACTTTTTAATTTCTAAAGCAAAAATTAAATTCCTTAAAAATTATCAAAACTGTTAGCAAATAAGTAAAAAATAAGATTTTGAAATTTGATTAAAAAAGAACAAAAATATCAGCTCTGTTTTCGGGAACCAAAAATCTTATTTCAGAAAAATTATTTACTAATTAACTAGAAAACTATATAAATTTGAAGACATGTTATAATTTTTAAGTAACCTTTGCTTCGGCTATACTGTACAACTAATTTTTTTTTTCTTAGCCATAAATATATTTAATCCATTGAAATATTTTACAAATATTTGGAAACTAGTATAAATTTTCAATATAAAGTTGTATTATTTTATTTTTAATAAATTGTAAAATTATTTTCAAATATTAATTTATTATTATCTCTGAAATTAATCAACGAATTTTACAGAATGATAACAACTTTTAGCAGTCAAAGAGTCTAATTTGCATTTTTTAAAAATAAATCTATTTTACAGAAATGATAAAAACTGTGTGAAAAACTAAGAAAAAAATATAGTTTTCAAGTTCATTAAAAAAAAATCTTAAATTTTCCATGTGAACACAAAAAGTCATTGCATTTATATGGAATTTTAACTTCCTCAAAACTTTTAAGATATTTAAAATGTTGAAATTTACCGATTTCAGGATATTTATTAATCACTATAACTCAAAAGTGATCATTAATTTTTTTTATCCAAATCATTAAAATATTATTTGTTGGACAGTGTAATGAAATCTAAAGCAAAAACTGCAAAAAAAAATTTAAACAACAGAAATATAGAACGTTCCGAAAACGACAATACTAGAACCGATAACAACTATCAAACAGAATGAAGAAAAAAAAACAATTGCTAAAGCAATAAAAAGAGGTCGGATTGGATGGTTGATATATACAAATTTATTTTACTTTATTTTCTTGTTTTAATGTAAGTCTTAACTTGTAGTTTAGAACGTTTTATTTTTTCACAATATTTTTGCCATTAGTTTTTGAAGTGGAGTAAAAGTTTTCAAGTGTTGTATAATTTTTGTCAATGGTAACAATAAATTTTAGTTTATGTTTAAAATTAAAAAAAAAAAAACTTTTTTTTATAAGAAACGCACTTGTCACTAAATAATTTTTAAAGAAAAATTGAATTTCCTTTTTTCATTTCAGAGGAAATTAATTATAAAATTTTAAGTATTGCCTTTTATTTGTTTTTTTTTTATACATATATGTATATTTTCATATATTTGATTTTATTTTATTTTTACTATTTTTTTATAAGTTACTAAGTTTTTTTGTTAATATCCGTCTTTCCGTAATATAAACGCGTGTGCGAGCACGCGGAAAAACAAAAGTAAACTGTTCCACTGCTGCACATCGAACTCTATGTCTTGGTTGTCTTCTTCGTTGTTGTCGTTGTCGTCGTAGTCGCAGCAGTCGTCGTTGTCGCTATTGTCATCATTACCCTCATCATTATTATATTATTCATCATTATCATCGACATCACTACCCTTAACGTAGTTTTCTACTCATCATTATCTTCTTCGTTCACTATTTCACATTCATCGTTTTGTGTCTGCGAGTGTGTTTTGGTTTTAACATCTTTCTAATACACTTTTTTTCCAAATTCTTGCTTCAAACTTTTCTTGCCTCTGTTTTTCCAGTTCAAATGCCATCACACAAACTTATCGTCATCATCAACATCATCAGCTTTCCACACAGCCTTACACACAAACTTGATTTGAATACCGTTTTCCGAAGACACTCTTACAACACTCACACTAACACCTGTATATTACCGCACACAGGCAACGAAGAAAATCACAATTTTATTTAAATGTGTGTAAGTATAAGCCTGAACGTAGTATCTTTGTGTATCTCTGTGTATGTGTGAGCTATACTTTTTTCACTTCGCTTTTTCTTTTGTATTTCTATTTTCTTTTACTTGCTTCACTTTTCACCAAATGAATGAACCAAAAAAAAAACGGAAAAAAAACTCACACACCAAAAAAATGTATAATGAATAACATGTAGAATTTTTCATGCCTTCTTGTTTTTTTTTTTTCTAAAAAAAATTTTACCACGGAGCTATTTTCTATACGACGACAAGTAGCAGTGAAACGCCGCACACGAATGCTGTACGATATACCGACAATGCTGACACCAAGTGCTTGTGCTGTTGGCTTTTTTAGTCTACCGGAATCACGGCACACACACTGAGAAAGCTAACACCACCACCAATAAGACCAAGAGCATTAGCAGTACTGGGAAAAGTCTTGTTTTCTCTTCTCAACATTTCAAATGCGTGTCTATTTAGAACATTAGGAGAGGAGACAATTTTTACTGGCCAGTAGGGAGAGAGAGAGAGCTCTCAAGTGTTTGTAGGTTTCGGTGTGTTTTGCTTTTTAAAAACGTGCTAAAAATTTTCTGTTTTAGTGTTAAAGCATGATGAAAAAGCTTTTTCCGTTTAATTGTTTGATGTTTTTCGGTCGAGTTCTGGTTACGATTTGGAATTGAAACATGAGAATACATTATGTTTTTGTATATCAGGGGATGAGCGAAAAATATGGGTTAACAGTGATAATTTTTTAGCATAATATTTTTCCTTGAGATACTTCTCCTGTTAAGAAGGGATCTATAAGTAACTTTAAGATAAAGTTCTTATAACAGACGTTTTTTTTTTTAATATAATATTAAATAAGTAGTTTTGAAATATAAAGGTTTGAGAGGGTAAATAATATCTAACATAAAAAGTGGAGATCCTTTTAAAAGTCATAAAAAGTAAAAGATATTGTATTCTTGTATTTAATAATGTTAAAACTACTGTAAAATACTTTTATGGACATAAAAACCACTGGAAATCGTGCCGGCATTATTACAAGGAATAGGATTTTTTTTTGTTTTTGCTGAATTTGTGAATATTGCTGAATAAAATAGAACTAAAATTTTTTTGTATTTCATACTTTTTTTAAATAATTAAATTCCTATTTGTTAAAATTTGGGAGAGTTAAGGACACGCTTTCCCCTCATCCGATTGAGTTGTTTTTGGTATTAACTCAGCAGTTTCTAAACTACTTTTTGATTTTGACGAAATTTGAAACATAGTAGAAGAGGAGCTACGCTTTTAGAGCAATATTTAAGGTAGCACAGTGGGCTCTGAATGGCCCCGGTTCAAATCCCAACAAGACCAAACATTTTTTAAAATTTTTTTTTTATTAAGACCTTAACAGGTTGTAACAATAGGCCATTTAAGGAAGCAAGAGTCAGTGTTATATAAAAACTTATACAAAAAGGAAGATTTAAATTGTTCAAGTTTTAAAATAATTAAAAAATCTTATTTATTGTTTACTAGCTGATTTTACCCGGCGTTGCCCGGGTTAGTAGTTAGAGTTTTTAACTTGTCACTGTATTTTACTTATATGGGAGGGGTCACAAGGTGGGGTCAAGCCCACTTACAATTTAAAAAAACCTAGCCTATTTTAACCACCGGTCGCACCTTACCATACTGTTAAAATTTTAGAAAAATCGAACCGCTCGGTCATTCATATTTGTCACTTGAGATTTCAGAACTTGAGATTTCATAAAAAACCCTAGGCTATTTTAACTACCGGTCACACCTTACTCCACTGTCCAAATTTCAGAAAAATCGGTCGGTTTGATCATCCATATTTGTATGTTTTAAAATCTGACTTATATGGGAGGGGTCACGCCCACTTGAGATTTGAAAAAAAAAATATGACCTGTTTTACCCATCGGTCACATTTTAACATACTGTCAAAATTTCAGAAAAATCGGGAATCTCGGTCGTCTATATTTGTCATTTTTAATATATGAGTTATATGGGAGGGGCCACGCCCACTTGAGATTTCAAAAACAAATATTTTGTCAAAATTTCAGAAAAATTGGTTCGATAGTTTCGGAGATTCTTCCGTTTACTACAAAAAGTCGTAAAAAAATTGAAATAAATACATGCATTGTAACAACAACAATAAAAAAAGAAATACACCCAATTTAAAAGGCGTCAAATAAATGTTTGCGCAATGAGTAAAAATAACACCAAATGTTCTTATTTACCGTTATATTTTTGATTTTATAATATTTTTGAGTGTTATCCAATGAAATTAAAGTTATAAAAAGTATTGTAAAAAAAATTTGTGCATTATTGGTCCTAAATTTAAAAAAATGCCTGAAAAATTAATTTCCATCACTATAAGGACAAATCCGCCAGGAAATCGCTAAAATGTTCTCCCGTATGGTTAGGACATCAGATCCCGTACTGAAAATGAAAGAATATTGGAATAAAAAGGGTAATCTTGCAGCCCAAAATAATATACAACATGAATTAAAAGTAAAATTATTAAAACCGTCTGGAAAAAATGGCACTCCAGCACTAGGGGCTTACCTCCTAAGTAAAAAATGATCATGGGCTATGTGTATCCCAAGAAGTTATCCAAAATATACCGGTAAACCTGAAATATTCATCTACAGTGGCTAGAAAAAGTATACTGCTATCAACGAAAAATATTAAAAATCTCTTTAAGTTTGCTACAGAGCACTTAACTAGGTTTCCAAACTTTTGGGGATCCATCATGATAATACAGCATCATTTGAGCATGATTAGAGAAAAAAATGTACCCTAATACTAATTCTAAGTGCGAAATAGAAAGCATGAAGTAATTTTCAATATTTTATGTTGAAAGAAGTAGATTTTTCCTAGCCACTATAGATGAATACCTCTGTTTTACCTATATATTTCGGATTGCTCCTTAGGATACCTTAGCCCATGACCACTTTTCAGTTCCGACTTAAGCCCCTAGTGCTGGAGTGCCGCTTTTCCTAGAAGGCTTTAGTAATTTTACTTTAAATTTGTATTGTTTTATATTTTGGACTGCATTGTTACCCTTTTAATTCCAAATATTCCTCCACTTTTACCACGGGATATGATGTCCTAACCATACGGAAGAAAATTTTAGGGATTTCCCTGGCGGATTTGCCCTTATAGTGATGGAAATACGCAAATTCTAAAACGACTTTCGAAATTAATTTTGCAGGTATTTTTTTTAAATTTAGGACAACTAATTACACAGCACAAACCACTATACAATTTTGATGCAAAAAAATGGTATAATTTTTAAATTCTATGGATAGATTTTTTTAATTTTTTTTTTTAATTGCAATTTTTTTTAAGACGTTTCTTCAAATAATTAATGATAACTCAAAAACTACTAGTCCGATATTATTAAAATAAAAACAGAAAAATTAAGATTTACATAGCCTTTTATTCGTCTATACATCGCGTTTCAATCAAATCAATAGTAACGGAGTTATAATAAAAAACTTAAGAAATAAATATATTTTTTACATTAAAATGGCAAAAGTTTTCGTTTTAAAAAATCTTGAAAAATCGAAAACGGAAAAAAACTTCCAGATTTATTATTTTATCGCATAGCGACATATAATAGCAGCAAAATGAGATATCGACCATAAAAATCGATTGATTTTTTCGAGTTTATTTACAATTTAGTGAGTTCGCTCATTTTCACAAAATTTTAGTTTTTTGCTTGATATACGCATTATAGCGGGTTTTCAAATGTATGAAAAAAATAAATTTTCCAATTTCAAGAGGTACATGTCGGATTATTGTGAGATTTGGTGAGAAACTTCCACCCACAAAATTTTAGTCGAATTGGACAACGTTAACACATAGCGCATAGGCCCCAAATCTGAAAAATAGCGTTTAAATCGAAAAAAATTGATTGATATTTTGTATGTTGTAATAAATTTAAATAATAAAATATAAAATTAAAGAAAATACATGAATAAAACAATGAAATGCATTTTCGATCTATTCCATTGATTTGACTTAGCCACATCTTTTGGTCAATTGCCTTCGGCAAGTCCTCAAGAACATGTAATGGCCAGTGCAAACTGTAGTAACTCGAAAACTGTTTAAAAATATGTAGCTTATTGAAAATCTCATTGTGTTTGCCCTATGGACCAGGATCCACTTTTTTGCAAAAGGGAGAATAAATAGCGTTAATTTTGCAAAAACTTAAAAATTATAAAATTTTTCCGATATAAACTTGATTTGTCAGCTTTAGGACCTGGTCGACACGTGTTAGCTTTGTCCAATTTGGCTAAAATTTTGTGGGTAAAAGTTCCTCACCAAATCTCACAATAATCCGACTGGCACTCCTTGAAATTCTAAAATCTATTTTTTTCACACATTTGAAAAACCCTGTATACGTATATCAAGCAAAAATATAAATTTTTGTAAAAATGAGTGAATTCACTTAATTGCAAAATAATTCAAAAAAGATCAATCGATTTTTATGGTCGATATCTCGTTTTATTGCTATTATTTGTGGCTTTGCGACAGAATTATGAATCTGAACATTTTTTGCCGTTTTCTATTTTTTATGATTTTTTTAAAACAAAAATTTTTGCCATTTTTACGTAAAAATATATTTTTTTCTTAAATTTTTTATTATAACTCTGATACTATTGATTCGATTGAAACGTGATATATAGACGAATCAAAGGCTATATAAATCTTAATTTTTCTGATTTTATTTGAATAATATCCGATTATTAGTTTCTGAGTTATAATTAATTATGTGATGTTAAGTATACTCATAAAAACTTCTTCAGATTTTATATAAAAAATTCAACATTTTTTAAAAATTACATTAGTAGTTTTAGTTTTAAAATAAATAACTAGTGTTTGAATTCTTTCCAAATTTATTTAAAAACTTAACATCAAAATGTTAAACGAACTAACATAAAAATGTTAGCTAAACTTAATCATCGCCCAACTTTAACATTACCATGTAAACAACAACATAATTTCCTAACTCTCTCTCACATTACTCATACGTATGAGTATACTCTGCTAAAAAGGAAAAACTCCCATAAAAAGTATGAACTAGATTTCTCTAGATATCTCTCTAGCACACAATTAAAAGAAAACTCTCATGATAATAATGCTCTCACAGAAAAGTGCTCTAGTAAAATACTTATTTCCTATTTTCACACATGCTCTGGCTAACACATACACACACATAACAAAAAAAAACAAATGCATATAGACATAATCATCTCTTGCATAATATATTTTTCCGGTAACTATTATTTTTCTATCAAATTGCTTGCGTATGTAGGAATGTATGTATGTATGAGTGTAGTGTGTATGTGTATACAAATAAGTATGTTTGTATATGTGTGTTAGTCTGCAAAAATTGGCAATAGTGCAACGTGTTTTCTTCTGGTATTTTAGACATATACGAAAATTTTGCAGAAGGCATTCACACCATAAACTATGACGATAAAAATGTATAATATATAAAAATGTACAAGAATGATAACAAAATAAAAATCTACACATGTATACTATGTATTTAAAGGCGAATGTATGTATGAATGTTTGTATAAATGAATTTGAAACGTTGATTATAAATGAATTAAAAAAGAAACAAATAAACACTGGCACAAAAAACTATTTATTTGAAAAGCAACATAACAATGGAATTTTAACAGAATATGTTTAGATATTTGTATGTATGGATTTATGTATGTTGAGAATTTTGTAATTTATTTTTATTAAAAAGTAAAAACCAAATTAATATATGAAAGGGGTAAGAGTTTGGGAAGTTGAATGTGTAAATGCAGTTAGAGGAAGTGTAAGAAATTCAGATAAATATTATGACATTTTCATTGTATTTATTTAGCTTCATTTTTATGATGTCTGCATAGGCAGCATAAAATTTTGAAATAGTGTGTCTGTCTGTATTATAGTTTGCTGATTGCTTAACCCGGTTGTTTTTCAGCATAAATGAGAGTTTGAGTATAAGGTTAGAAACTTTTCATTTTTTTTTTTTTTTTTTGTTTCTTTTATTTCTACTGGTCTTCTGTTTTGTTTGAATTTTACAGCTCTTTATTTTTATAGTTGATTTTTTATTGTTTCAGGCTAAAAAATGTGTGATATTTTGTACCTTAGTTATAAGCAATTATGTTAGTTTTTCATTTTTATTTTTTCGTTTTTTTGCTTTTAGCAGAATTAATACAGATGATGACGATGACGGTAATGATGATGATGTTAAGTTCCTGATAATTTCATACTCTGACGTTTGAACAATACTCATGTATCTAGTATTTAAAACCTTTTTGAGGTTACTCTATGATGCAATCATGATGACGTTAAATGCAAGATGAATAGCATAAGCTGACATTTCTTTCTTTACAGTTTGCGAAAAAAAGAATTATTTTATTTTTGCATTTCTCTCTTGAAAGCCTAGATTTATATAAAATTTTTAAACAAAAATAAAAAATTCCAAAGAAATTTATTTAATTTTCAATAAAATTTCATTAATTCCCTTGCAAATGTATGTGTAGATAATATTCTGCGTACACTTCATTTTTTGAAGTTTTTCCCTACACATACATACATATGTATATGTGTATTTGTGTATGCATGTGGCCGAAGTTTTTGTTGTTTGTTGGTATTTGACACAATTTCGAAAAAGATGCGCCTGGAACTTTTACGGGTTTTTGTTAATATGTTTATGTATGTGTGTGCCTAAGTATGTGTATTTTGGCTTTTTTTATGGTATATAATCCTGCTACTCTGCTCAATTTCCAGCTTGGCATATATTTTTTTTGTGTTAATATGTGTGAGTGTGTTGAAAAATGTTGATGTAGGTCTGGATTTTCAGGGCATGCAATGCAGTCATAAAGTATTGAGAGTTTATCAAAAATCCAAGAGAAACACTGCATGTAAAACAAAATCAGAGTAAAAATTAAAGAGAAATAGAGAGAATATTTGTATAAATTCTGGATTTCAAAAAAAAAAAAAACGTTTACTCTTTTCTGAAGTATTTTGTTTGCAATATAATTCTTTTGCTGGTTTATTATAAACTTTTGCATTAGCCAGAAATTTACTAAATGATTTTACAATTTAAGTTTTTTTTTTTTAATTTACTCTCCTTAAACCTCTAAAAAGCTCTGCCTTAATATTAAAAAGGTTTTGAGTTAGAGTAATTTTTTAATAGAGATAGAGGACCCAGTTTTTGTTTCTCTAATAATGACGCTTTAGAAATGACGTTAAACTAAATTTCATAGAAATAACTATTACAACATTACAAAGTCACGCGACTTTTATGCTTCAAAGAAAACAATATAACCAGATTGTAAGAATTTTCGTCACATAAAGATTTCCCTCAAATAAGAAAGAAATTTGAGCAACAAAAAACTCCGAATATAAGAAATTGTAAAAAATTTACAAATTTCTTAGTCTTCAAAAAAGCAACGACAAAACGATATGAAGTAAAGAAATCAAATACTGAAAAGTATTCTTTTTTTCTCATGGTAATCTTCGCTATATGATGATATTTGTACAGACACTATAATTCGTATTTATTTTGTCTCATTTTCGATCTGTCTAGAATTAGGGAATACATTTATGTAAAACTTTTTCATAAAAAGTTTTCCTTACATAAAGATTTTTAATAAAAATCTGAAATTTGAATGAGAACTCTTCTTAGAACTTTCTAAATTTGTAAAATTTTAATTTGAATTTAAAATTTGTATCTCTGTAAGGAATTTTAATAAAATTGTCTAAAATTATAATTAAAAAAAAAAACTTATGCTGTATAAGAAATCTATATAAAATTCTTGGATATGGAATAGTGTCAAAATCATCTCTATCTAAGGAATTTCGAGCAAATTTTCAAAAAATGGTAATTAATGCCAAATTTTCTCCTACATTAGGAATTGACAGAAAATGTTATCTAATAAAAATTAAAAAAAAGTTTTTCTATATTCAAAAGATTCTCTATATTCTCTATATGCAAAATTTTAAACACTTTCCTCTACATAAAAATTTTCACTAAATTCTGAAAAATGTCATCTTTTCGAAATACTTTTTTTTACATTTTTTGATATGAGAAATTTTTAAATAATTTTGTTTATATGAAAATTGTTTTTTGAAATTTAAATTTTGTCATAATTTTTTTGCAAAGAAATTTTGACAAAAGAAGAGTGTACTCTATTGAGACATTATATATATATATTTTTTTTAAATTTCGAATAGATTAAAACCAAATTTTAACTTATTAAATTTTTGACAAAATTTTTCTTTGGAATTATATAAAAGTTTTTAATAAGGGAAAAATTTGTCATAATTTTTTTTATATGAGAAATTTCTAAAAAAAATGTTTTATATAAGAAACTGTTTCTATATTAGAAATTTTGACCAAAATTCATTTATATAGAATTTTTTTTTTTTCAAAATTTCGTCATATACATTTTTTTTCAAAATTTCCTTATATAGAAATTTGAATAAGAAATTTTAACAAAATGTTTTCTAAACAAGAAATTTTTACAAAATAATAAATATTGAAAAAACAAATTTTCTTGAAATAAAAATGTTGACGAAATTTATTTCATATGAGGAAAATAGATTTTGTAAAATGCGAAATTATAAAAATCGCTCTAAAGAGAAATTTGGAAAAAAAATTTCTTTATATAAAAAATGGCCTAAATTTATTTTTTAAATGACTTTTGAGCAAAATTACAATTTTTTTTTATGTAAAATTTTGAAAAAAAAAAAAATTATAAAGAAATTCGACAAAAATTTGCATTGGAAGAAATTTTGACAAAATTTGTTCTACATGAGAAATTTTGACAAAACTTCTCTATATCTAGAATCATGGCAAAATTTTCTATAAATAAGAAATTTTGCGAAAATTCTCTCTATAAGAGAAAATTGTAAAAATTTTCTTAATTTTATACAAATTTTCTTTATATAAGAAAATTTTACAAAATTTTATATATATAAGAAAATTTTACAAAATTTTATATATATATATGTAAAAAATCAAATAAATTAGAAATTATATTCGTTCTATATAAGAAATGTTTACAAAATCTAAAAACTTGGATAATATTTTCTTTTTATAGAAAGTTTTGCAAAGTTTTTCTATATCAACTGCACAAACATTTGCCAAAAATTTTCCCTATATTAGAAGTTTTGAAGTAATTTAATTTATCTATAATGTTTTCAACAAAATTTTGTCATATTATAATTATTTACAAAGTTTTAAAAATAAATTTTAACAAAATTTTAAAAATAAATTCCTACAAAATTTTAACAAGAAATTTCTACAAAATGTTAACAAGAAATTTCGATAAAATATTCTCAATACAAAAAAATTTGGCAAAATTTTTTCCATCTAAAATTTTTTAAAACAAATTTCCTTTTGATAGAAATTTTTACGAAATTTCCTTTACATGAGGAAAACAAAATTTCTTTTCTAATGAAAAATTTTAGTAAAACAATTTTTTATATAAAAAAAACGATCAAATTTTAACTTTATAAGGATTTGAGTAAAATTTCAACTTAAATTATTTTTTTTTTTTTTAATTTTATCTTTATGAAAAATTTTGACAGAATTTTTTCTTATTAGAAAAAGAATCGTCAAAAATTTTCTCTGTGAGAAATTTTTACACAATTTTTTCAACAAAACAAATAAATTTTTTACAAAATATTTTGTATATCTATAATTTTGTAAACATTTTCTTTACCTGAGAACTTTTATAAAGATTTACTTTATATTAGCAAATTTGACAAAATTTGTTATATATGACAAAATTTTTCTATATAAAAAATTGTATATATTTATAAATAATATTCATTCTATGTAAAAAATTTTGGATAAAATTGTCTTTTTATATAAATTTTTACAAAGTTTTTTCTTTTATAGGAATTTTCATAAAATTACCTCTTACAAAATTTCACAAAAATTTTCATTGAATAAAAAATTTAAAAAATCTCTAATCTACTAATTCTTCTCTGATGAAGATTTAAAAAAAAAAAAAAAAACAATAAAATTTCCTATATATTATACATATGCATACTGCATTACTTTTTTACTGCAGTAAGCGTTTCAGTAATCAATAAATGTTTACTGAAAATAAAAATCTGTATTCAGTACATTTTACTGGTTACTGAAAAAATAAATCGTTATTTAGTAAATTTTACTGATTACTGAAAAAGCAAATCAGTATTCAGTAAATTTGACTGATTACTGAAAAAACAAATTAGTATTCAGTAAAGTTTACTGATTACTGAAAAAAAATCAGTAATCAGTAAATTTTACTGATTAATGAAAATAAATTCAGTAATCAGTAAATTTTTCTGCTTAATGATTAGATTGCAGTATATAGAAACAAAAATTAAAAAAAAAAAAACTTTTTTCATTAAACATAAAAATGTCATTGTAGACAAGTACTTAGTAAGTAAAAATACTTTAAAAAGCCCATCTTTGGTATTGTGCTTTATTAAATTACAAATCTTATATTCTTAAATGAGCAATAATTGTATGTATATATATATATATCTATATATATACATAGAATGGCTATCTCGAAAACGGCTCTAACGATTTTGATAAAATTTGGACCATTTTTACCTCTAAGAGGGTAAAAACGGGTAAAAAGGTGAAAATCGAAAACGATATATCTCCTAAAATAATAGGAAACAAAACTAAAATTACGTTTTAAATAGCTATGAGAATAAGCGGACAGGTGTTTGGTACTTTTTTGAAACTATGTCCGATAGGGGTTAAAAAAGGGTAAAAACAGTTTTTTTGGTACTTTTTTAACCCACTCTTATATTTTAAACTAAACAATTTAGAAAGAAACTTTATACTGCAATCAATAGGTGTGAAATAAACAGTAAACACGTATTTGGTACTTTTTTGATTTTGGGCCAAAATGAGTAAAAAAGGGATAAAATGATTAACATCTCAAAAAGTAATATGAATAGGAACATTATGTTAACTGCGTTTTAATAAAATTTACTGAATTCAATTGGTACCAAAGAAGTAACAAATATGCTTATGGAACTTTTTGAAATTAGGGGATAAAAAGGGTAACAAATTAGTAATGTTATACCTTTTAAACAAATGAATGTTTGTATGTATGTATGTTCTTTATAGAATAGTAAACTGTGAATTGGATCATGTTATGCTCTTTAGAGAAGATGTTGGGGATAAGCCGGCGAAGGTTCTTAAGTTGATAAGACTAATTTCCAGATGGCGCCACTGAAAATTACTAAAAATTAATTA
Source organism: Stomorhina lunata (assembly GCA_933228675.1). Classification (NCBI taxonomy): domain Eukaryota; kingdom Metazoa; phylum Arthropoda; class Insecta; order Diptera; family Rhiniidae; genus Stomorhina; species Stomorhina lunata. The sequence continues at coordinate 96,101,574 of OW121743.1, read as the reverse complement.
AATCGTAAACTGTACATTTGATCATGCTATGATCTTTAGCAAAGTTGTAGCGCATGAGCCGGCGAAGGCTTTTTAGTTGGTACTAATAATTTCCGACAGGTGGCGCTACTGAAACTTACTCAAAGTAAATTTAATCGTAAGCTGCTACAATCTTTAGCAAAGTTGTTGCACATGAGCCGACGAAGGTTTCTTAGTTGGTATGAAGAAATTTCGGCAGGTTGCGCCACTGAAATTTACTCGAAGTCAATTTAATCGTAAGCTGTACATTTAATCATGCTATAATCTTCAGCAAAGTTGTTGCGCATGAGTCGACGGAGATTTCTGTTGGTATGACCAATTTCCAAAATTATTGAAAACAGTTAAACTTTAAACTATGCAAACTATGTGTTGGTCGGACAAAATAAATAAAATAATTCAAAATTAACTGAATATTTGTATAATGTTTAGAGGAATGACATTTTTTTAGTACTTTATAAAATAAAATATATAAAAACTTTAAAATTTGCCTCAAAATGCTTATCATAAAGCTCCGAGCAAGGCTCGGTCAACCAGGTACTAATGATTAAAATAACCCAACAAAACTTTTAATTACCAAGTAATGAGATGAACATCTAAAATACTGAATACGAACTATTTACTCATTAGCTGTTTAAGTCGTTTTATTAGCATGGTGATGTCATTGGAGGTTAGCACTTACCAATTGCAGAAAACTAGGGACTTTATTTTTAAAGTTAAGGAAACTAATGATACATTTTTTAGGCTTCATGCTAATATTGGGAAACTTTGGTGGCTCATAAAAATAAAATGGTCACTAAATTGGCCAAACTGAGTATAAGGTTTTACTACAATTTGATAGTAGAATAGCACCCATATAGACACGACCTTGCACTTTTCAGACAAAATTTGACAAAATTTTCTACAATGAAAAATTTTACAAAATTTTCTCTAATAAAAAACTTTGACAAAAACAACTATAAAATAACATTTCCTATATATGCAAAATTTTAAAAATTGTAAAAAATGTCCCCCATATACATATATTAGAAATAATGACCAAATTTCACTTAAAACAATTTTTAAAAATTTCTTCTATATAAAAATATTTATTTTTAACTATAATTCTTTAATTTTTTCAAAATAATATTTTTTTAAAAAATTCCCCCTTCCCAATCTGGCCACTTTATTAAACATGTGCTAAACAAAAACAAATAAAAGTATTACAGAGCCACTAGATACCTACAAGAAGCAAAAAACTCGAACATGAAACAAGCAAATTAAAATATAACCTTTTTCCTCTTCGGCTTTTGAAATGTATATCTAACGTGAAATGAGTAAAATATGCATTTTGAAGTTACCGGTCACTATTTGCTTTTCTATCATCATAATCATCATTATTATTGTTATTGCAATTTGTTGTAATTGAGTGCGAGGAGCTCCTTGACTAAATAAGATAATAAGGCGCTTGCGCCAACAAGAAAATATGGGGAAAAAGTGTTTGTTTATTAAAAATTTCCGCATCATTTGGATGATAGAGACCAAACAAGAAAGACAGATTGCAGACTTTTAAAAACAATTTTTTTTTCTTTTTTTTTCTTCAACTTCCATTGAATGCACCTCATCTTCTTAGATTTTAAACCGTGTTTGTCTCAGGCCATTTTACAGCCCTCAAAATCCTCATCTATGAGATGGCAAAAGAAGAAAAAGTGTGATAATCTCTTAAAATATGTGAACAGAAAAATAATAAAAAAAACGACTACGACGACAACAGCAAAATAAACAAATAAACCCTTAAAGAAAAACAACAAAAAAAAGTTAAAGAAGAAAAAACAACAAATAAATTTACAAGGGTTAATAAACCTTTTTTTAGTCTTTTGCTTTCTTAGTGATTTTTAATTTGAAAGCTGTAGCATGAATTAAAGTTTGTATCAAGCGAGAAAAAGAGGAAAATTGTTGAAAAAATATCTTTGCCAAAAATTTCTATCTAAAGTCATAATTTTTTTGCTTTTAACGCACGTTTAACTATTTTTTGGCTTTTTTATTTATTTGTATGGGTTTCGTTGTCTTTAAACTTGGACTGTTTTACCTTAGTTGGACAGACAGACATTTAAGTTTTTGCTTTTGATTTTCTTAAGATGAGTTTTATTACATTTCCACTCTGAGGTTTTGAGGTTGATTTCATTTATTTTGTATTTTATGGTAGTTTCTTTATGTTAGTTTTTGCTTTATATATTTCATTAGTTTTTATACTGCAACATAAAATTCTATTTGAAAGCAGAGAGGGTTACTTTTAATTTAGATCAATTAAATATTTATTTATGAAGAAAATCGAGATACAAATTTTGAAAAAATTTACTTGAATTTTTGAATTAACTTTATTTTATAAGAAATTTTTATAAAAATTTCTACTAAAGAGGAGATTTTGTAAAATTTTTATTTATGTGAGAAATTTTGACAAAAATTATTCTATTACAGAAATTTTTACAAAATTTGTTCTATTTTCAATAATAGCACAAATTTCAAAAATTTGTTCTGTAAGAGAAATTTTAAAAAAATTTGTTCTAAATGAGATATTTTTACAAAATTTTCTCTATAAGAAAAAGTTAGTATGAGAAAGTTTGCCAAAGTATTTTCTCTTTCAGATACAAAATTTTACAAAATTTATTTTATATCGAAACTATTAAATATAATATAATATATTTTATTAGTTTTTTTATTGCAATATAAAATTCTATTTAAAAGCAGTGAGGGTTATTTTTAATTTAAACCAATAATATATTTATTTATGAAGAAAATCAAGATATATATTTTGACAAATTTTTTGTAAAATTTCTAATTTAGAGAAGATTTTGTAAAAATTTTATTTATATGAGAAATTTTGACAAAAATTGTTCTTTGTAAAAATTTTGACAAAATTTGTTATATTTTCAGTAATAGAACAAATTTAACAAAATTTGTTCTGTATGAAAAATTTTGACAAAATCTGTTCCAAATGAGATATTTTTACAAAATTTGCTTTTAAAGAAAAATATAGCATGAGAAAGGTTGCCCAAGTCTTTTCTATTTCAGATATTTTACAAAACTTATTTTATATCAAGTCCTTTTGATGAGAAAGTTTTAAAAAAATATGACTAAAAGGCTTCAATGGACACAACAGTTTTTCGATATTAGAAATATCATCTGTATAGGATTTGTTATACAATTTCATCTTCAAAAATTTTTGTTATTTTTTCTTACAAAAAATTTTGAAAAAAAATTGTTATGGAAAATTTTTCTATTATAAAAATTATTCCCTATATCACGAATTTTGATAATTATTAAAGAAGAGATAATGAAAATAAAACTTATATAAGAAATTTTTAGAAAAATTTTATTATATTGGAAATATTGACATATTTTAACCTATAAAATTTTTTTACAAAATTTTCTATACACAAATTTGGGGAAAATTTAATGAAATTTTATCTTTAGAAAAGATTTTAATAAAATTTTCTCTATACACAATTTTTTTAACAAAATTTCCTTTATAAAAGAAATATTTTTAAACATCATTTATATAAGAAATTTTAACAAAATTTACTTGTTATAAGAACTAATTAAAAAGTTTTAATTTTAATAAAAATTTCTTTATGTAAAAAATTAAAAAAAAACTTCCTGTACATAAAAAATTTTGAGAAAATTTTTTATACAAGAAATTTTGATAAAATTTTGCATATAAAAAAATTTTAAAAAATTTTAACTGTATAAGAACTTGTTTCTCTATATCCTATTATCCTGTTTTGATGTTCCCTTTATAACTAATTTTTATAAATTTTTTTATAAAAAATTTTACCAAGTTTCAATTATATTAAAAAAATGCTAAAAATAAAATTTTTTATAAGTAAAATTGTTCCTTTATACATATAAAAAACTAACTTGTAATCTATAATTTTTTTCAAGGTTATTTTTAAATAAGAAATCTTGGTAAAATTTTCCATTATATGAGAAATTCTGAGAAATATCACAATTTTAATAAAAACTACCTGTAATGAAAAATTTTGACAAAAATGTTCTGATCTAGAAATTTTAATATGAGAAAATTTTGATCAATTTTGAAGAATTTTTTCTACATAAGAAGTTTTGACAAAATTTTTTTGAAAAAGTTTTCTATATAAAAAATTACTCAAATTTTATCTGCACAAGAAATTTTAATAAAATCCCTTTCATAAGAAAATTTGGACAAAATTTTTTCCATAAAAGAAATTTTGACAAAATTTTCTTTGTATGAAAAATTCTAATAAATGTTAGGTACTTATTTGACAAAATTACCTCTAATGAAAAATTAAAAAAAATAATTCATCAAAGAAACTTTGATAAAATTTCAGTATAAGAAAATGTTTACTAAATTGTTTCTATATAAGAAATTTTGAAAACATTTTCTATATAAAAAGTTAAGCAACATTTTATCTGCACAAGAAATTTTAACAAAATTTAATTTAAATGACAATTGAAAAAAAATAACTGATTTTCAAAAAAAAAATCTATATAAGAAATTTTGAAAAATTTCCTCTACTTAACAGATTTTAATTTTGATTTCCTCTTTTTAACAAATTTTTACAAAATTTTCTTTATACGAAATTTTGTATATAAAAAAATTTTAAAGTATTTTCTTTATATAAGAAATTATTCTTTAAGTAAAAAAATTTAAACAAAATTTCCTCTATATAATTTGTTTCAAAATTTTTATATAATTTTGACAAAATTTTCTTTATAGAAATTTTGAGATTTACTACTATTTCGAAAAAAAAATCGTATAACAAATTTTTCTTAGTACGAGAAATTCTAATGTGAAATTTTTACACTTTTTTTTTTATATGAAATTTATATAAAATTTTAATACAGGAAAATTTTAACAAAATATTTTAAAAAAAATGTCTATATTAAAAATTAGGTAAAATTTCGTCTGCATAAGAAATTTTGACAAAATTTTCTTTAAATAACAAATTAAAAAAGATATATGTGACCCGGTCTATGAAAAGGTGGCTTATGACTCAAGAACAAAATTTCAAAAAATTAGATAATTTTTCGAAATTTTTAGCCAATTTTTCGAAATTTTATTTTTGAGTCATAAGCCACCTTTTCCCTTTTCACAGACCGGGTCAGATATATATAAGAACACTAAGATTAAACAAAATTTTTATATAAAAAATTTTTAGAAAATTTTTTATATAGAAAATATTACAAAATTTTCTCAACATAACAAATTTTGACAAAATGTCTTTTATATAAGAACCTTTTTTAAAAATTAAGAAATTTTTACAAAATTTTCTTTATAAAAAATCATTTACATAAAAAAAAATTTTGAAAAATTATTTCCTTAAAAAATTATTTCTTTATAAAATGTTTCATTAATACTAAAAATTTAATCAAAATTGCATCTATATAATTATACCCTTCACCACCAAAGGTGAAAAGTTTATGCTGATTTATGTAAAGCATAGAAATATTTGTCTTAGACCCACCTTTTAGTATACCAATAGTCTTAGAATCACTTTTTGAGTCAATTTAGCGATGTCGATCCGTCCGTCAGTCTGGCTGGACCCCCATGTAAACAAAGTACAGGTCGCTGATGAAATTTTTCACAGATCATTTTTTTTAATAGTGGAACCTGGATATTGAAATGCGTCAAAATTGGTCTATTATTTATGGTACCTCCCATAGACCCCTCTTCCCGGAATTGATATTTTGGCCACAAAAATCAATATTTTTTTATGAAATCTAGAATATATGCTGCTTATGTAAACCAAAATTACTGTACAAAATTTGAAATCGGTCCATATTTGACCATAGCTCCCATACAAACACTTTTAGCAAAATGCACCCAATAAGACAAAAATCACTAAAACGCTCGTGCATCTGAAGATAATGAGAATTTTGAGTTTATTTTTCGCATACATAATTTTTGTAACAACTGTAATCAATTTGGCGAATTTCGAGATAATAGATCCACATTTGACCCTAGCTCTCATATAAGTACAAATGACGGAAGCAGCTTAAATATATAAGTTTTGAAAAATTTTTGTATGATGGCAAAATTTAGCAAGTATTTGTCTTTATACAGGAAAAAGAACAACTTTGGCCTTAGTGATGAAGGGTATTGTATGGTCGGCTTGACCGACAATAGAACTTTCTTACTTGTCGTTCTAAATATAGTGTAAACTTAACACAAAGAGTGACAAAAGTCTACAAAAATTAAACAAAACGAATTTTATTTATGGGAAAATAGAATTTATGCTTAAAACTCTAAATGAATAATAAACAATTATTGAAAAATATTATTTCATTTAAAATAAAGAAAGACATACATACACAAATGGACAACTATTAGAAAATTTTATTTGAATTTCAAAAAAACACTTGAACTCAAACTTAAATAAAGTTTTCTTTAAATGTATTTTGAAAATTTTAGGCCAATTTATAGTATTTTTGATTATAATTTATTGGATTTTCAATTTATGTATTTTTTAATGATTTTTAATTGACTTTTTAAATGTAAGCAAAAATTAAATTATTTAATTTTATTTTGATTTATAGCAGACAATTAAAATATCATATGAATGTTTTGTTCATATGTTTAGAGATTTTTATAAAAAAAACAAAACATCCTTTTATTTTCACACAAAACTAATTAATATTCAATTTAAATGATTTTGTAAATGAAATGAAAATTTTTATTTACAGGGAAACCTCTATTAACGGGCATCACCCATAAGCAGACAAACTTGGTAGAAACGTGATAATAACGATAATAAATTTGTAATTTTTTTAAAGCGGATTTTTAAGCCTAAGTGTTGTGTGTCCGGTTAGTTGTTTTAAACTACTTAGTATTTATTACTGATTTTAACTTTGACCTCATCAGAAATCCTTACCAAAATTCCAACCTTAGTATTAAATTTTTTTTATTTAAAGACTTGATTTGATTAGGTTTGGTAAGGGTTTACTCTCTATTTTATACATATTACCACTTTGAACTTTTCACACACATTTGCCTTATTTTATTCCTGGTCATATCCATTTTGCCATTTCCTCTGGATGATTATTAGGAGTATCATTTCAAAAGTGAACACGCTAACAGACATGACAACACTTCAAAGGGGGTGTTTGTTAGAATTTTATTAGCTGACCATTTGAACAACTTTAACCATAAGTGCCAATTATCCGAACATTAAACAGCTGTAAATTTGTACAAATGTTAAAGTTTTAGAAACATACCAGCAGATAGATATGTGCCAAATGGTACAAAAGGTACTAACTCAAAATTGTTTACCATATCATAGAACTGCAAAAATCTTTGTTAATATATAAAACAGAACAAAATGACCCCATCATATTTAATTTGGTTTAATACACTTTAGCTAATCGTTCAATTTACATGTGTGTGTGTATGAGGTATACATTTCTATGTAATCACCAAATAATGTCAGCCTGTTTGTATGTAAATGTATAACTATAAGCATGTTTGTATGTGGTCTACTCTTAAATAGACTTTATGTATTGTAATACCCCACCACTACCAACAAATATTATTCACTAAAACAATATGTTTGTCCGTCTGCATTAATCCGTTTTGTTGGTCATTTAAAACACGATTGTGTCTAAATATTTGCTATATTGCTGTTGTTGTTGTTGTTTTTGTTGTTTATATATTTAGTGTTAATGGTCGAAATTATGAGAGAAAAGCTTTAGTAAAGTGCGAAATATTAGAATTATGATTTTATGCCAGTGGCTTTTCTACGTTCATACATATTCGTACAATAGCTTGTTTCTTTATATACATGTATGTATGTATGCTAACATATGTGATACACAAATGAAAAGCCACTTGTAAAACATATGGCTTTTAAATGTGCCGCAATCATTTGGAGTCATTTGTTAAATGGTTAATGATATAATATTTAAATTTACTATAAATTTTGAGAGAATGACTTGTGATTTAAAGGGTAATATAAAAAATATATGTCAGATTTATTTATTCATTAGGAAAAGTGTGAAAAAATTATAACAAAAATCAAGTATTTTCTCGATTATACGCTCATGTAAGAAACTACAGTCAATTTTAGGTTTTTGGTACAAAAAATCAAAATCAATACAAATATCAAGTATTTTCTCGATTGGACGCTTATTTAAGAAACTACAGCCAATTTTAAGTTCTTGGTATAAAAAATTAATATGATCACAAAAATCAAGTATTTTCTCGATTGAACGATTATTTAGGAAACTACAGCCAATTTTAAGTTTTCGGTACAAAAAATCAAAATGATCACAAAAATCAAGTATTTTCTAGATTAACCGCTTATTTAAGAAACTACAGCCAATTTTAGTTTTTTGTACAAAAAATCAAAATGATCACAAAAATCAAGTATTTTCTCTATTGGATGTTTATTTAAGAAACTACAGCCAATTTTAAGTTTTTGGTACAAAAAATCAAAATGATCAAAAAAATCAAGTTTTTTCCCGATTAGATGCTTATTTAAGAAACTACAGCCAATTTTAAGTTATCGGTATAAAAAATCAAAATGATCACAAAAATCAAGTATTTTCTAGATTAACCGCTTATTTAAGAAACTACAGCCAATTTTAGTTTTTTGTACAAAAAAATCAAAATGATCACAAAAATCAAGCATTTTCTCGATTGGACGCTTATTTAAGAAACTACAGCCAATTTTAAGTTTTTGGTACAAAATATCAAAATGATCACAAAAATCAAGTATTTTCTCGATTGGCCGCTTATTTAAGAAATTACAGCCAATTTTAAGTTTTTGCTACAAAAAACCAAAATGATCATAAAAGTCTGATATTTTCTCGATTGGACTCTTATTTAAGGAACTACCGTCAATTTTAAGTTTTAGGTGCAAAAAATCAAAATCATCACGAATATTAAGTACTTTCTCGTTTGGACGCTTATTTAAGAAACTACAGCCAATTTTAAGTTCTTGGTACAAAAAATCAAAATGATCACAAAAATCAAATATTTTCTCGATTTTAGGCTTATTTAAGAAACTACAGCCAATTTTAAGGTTTTTGGTACAATCAAAGTGATCACAAAAATTTAGTATTTTCTCGATTGGACGTTTATTTAAGAAACTACAGTCAATTTTAGGTTTTTGGTACAAAAAATCTAAATGATCACAAATCGATTGGACGATTACTTAAGAAACTACAGCCAATTTTAAGTTTTTGGTACAGAAATTAATATGATCACAAAACTCAAGTTTTTTCCTGATTAGATGCTTATTTAAGAAACTACAGCCAATTTTAAGTTTCTGGTACAAAAAAATCAAAGTGATCACAGAAATTTAGTATTTTATCGATTGGACTTTTGTTTAAGAAACTACAGTCAATTTTAGGTTTTCGGTACAAAAAATCAAAATTATCACAAAAATTAAGTATTTTCTTGATTGGACGCTTATTTAGGAAACTACAGCCAATTTTAAGATTTTGGTACAAAAAATCAAAATGATCACAAAAATCAAATATATTCTCGATTAGACGCTTATTTAAGAAACTACAACTAATTTTAAGGTTTAGGAACAAAAAATCAAAATGATCACATAAATCAAGTATTTTCTCGATTGGACGATTATTTAAGAGACTACAGCCAATTTTAAGTTTTTGGTACAAAAAATCAAAATGCTCACAAATAGCAAGTATTTTCTCGATTGGACGTATATTTAAGAAACTACAGCCAATTTCAGGTTTTTGGTACAAAAAATCAAAATGATCACAAAAATCAAGGATTTTCTCGATTGGACGTTTATTTTAGAAACTTCAGCCAATTTTAAGTTTTCGATACAAAAAGTCAAAGTGATCATAAAAATCAAGTATTTTTTCGATTGGACGCTTATTTAAGAAACTACAGCCAATTTTAAGTTTTCGATACAAAAAATCAAAATTATCATACAAATTAGGTATTTTTTCGATTGGACGTTTATTAAAGAAACTACAGCCAATTTTAAGTCGTTGGTACAAAACATCGAAATGATCAAAAAAATCAAGTATTTTTACACTTATTAGACCAGAACACATACAAAATAGTTTAACTTTAATGAATTTTGTCTGTTGGCCAGTGTAATTTGCCTAATCTTAAACATAAACAAGTAAGAAAGTGATATAGTCGGTCAAGGCCGACCATACAATGCCCTTCACCACTAACGTCAAAGGTGTTATTTTTCCTGTATAAAGACAAATATTTGCTAAATTTTGCCATCATACAAACATTTTCTCAAAACTTATACATTTAAGCTGTTTCCGTCATTTGAACTTATATGAGAGCTAGGGTCAAATATGGAACGATTATCTATGTATGCAAAAAATAAACTTAAATTCTCATTATCTTTAGATTTACGAGCGTTTTAGTGATTTTTGTCTTATTTAGTGCTATTTTAAAGAAAAGTTTATATGGGAGCTATGGTCAAATGTGGACCGATTTTAACGAAATTTGATACGGTGATTTTAAGTTACATAAGCAGTATTTGATATGAATTTCATAAAAAAATATTGATGTTTGTGGCCAATATATCAATTCCGGGAAGTGGGACTTATGGGAGGTACAATAAATAATAGACCGATTTTGACGAATTTCAATAGTCATGGTCTCATTATCAAAGAAATGATCTGTGCCAAATTTCATCAAATTATCTTTAAAATTGCGACCTGTAGTTTGATTACAAGGTTTACATGGGGGTCCAGCCAGCCAGACGAACGGACATCGCAAAACCTACTCAGAAAGTGATTCTAAGCCTATTGGTATACTAAAAAGTCGGTCTAAGACTAATATTTCCATGCGTTACATACATCAGCACAAACTTATAATACCCTTTCCATCTATGGTGGTGAAGGGTATAAAAAAACCTTATTAATAAATCATAACAATAAGTTTATAATCCTTTAATAAAACCAACAAATATTGCCTACATTTATTAATTTGATAAACACAACTAACCCAGATTTTCATGTACTAATTGCGATCATAAGCAGGAAAAATATGTATGTATTGGAATAAAATTTGTTAGGTTATGTATTTATATAGAATATTTGTATATATTTTTTAAAATATAGAGCAGTATCCCATAGATTTTGTTGCATGTACATAAGTTTTTAAAATTATAAATTTGAATATGATTTAAAACAGATTTAAGTCAATTTAAAATAAAATTTTCATATTTTTGATACGCACTGATGATTTTATACAAAAGATAAATTTTAATTCTTAAGAAAGAATTTTCAAAGGATGAAAGGAAATAAATATCATCATAGATTTATAATTAAAATATTATTTAATAGTAGTTATAAGCAAATGGTCTTAGAAAAGGAGATTTAGGGAATAATAAAATACACAAAGAAAATTTGTATTTATTTGTTATAGTTTTTCGGTTTTTATAGCCTGACACTATATATGTAACTTATAAATACATTTTATTAAAAATGAAACTAAATAGTTGTTATTAATGGCATTTTTTTCTTTTATAAGTTATCTTCAAATAGACATTTCTCTTTTCTTGCTTGAATTTTTATTTTAGCAAAATTATTTTTTCCAAAAACTCAATTTTTTATTTATTACACACGTTAAACTTAAAAAGCATTTCCAAGTTTTTATTAATATTCCAAAAAAGAAAAAAAAAACACATCTAGACACATATACATATATAGACACATATACATATGCAAACTTATTTTAAACTCCTCACACACATTTATTCAAAAAATCCACCTCTTCATATGTATATGAATGAATTGCCCAAAAAGCAAAAAACCAAAAAACGAAAGATACATTGAGAGCTTGAGTCTGAAAGGGTATGAAATAAGAAATAAAATAAAAATGACTGAAATAATAATATTTTAGTTTATTGCAATGGGCGTGCGACAGATATAATTAATGGTTTGAACATTTGCTACGAAGTTTCCTGTTTTCTGTCTATGCTCGCACAAACACACACACACACACAGTGAAATATTTTTAGCTGCTGTTGCCACTACAAATAAGACCGGTAGGATCTTTATGAATTTAAAACTTTTTCGGGTCGTGGCGAAATTTAAGCTTTTCGATTTTAAGATGATTTTTTAAAAATTTGGTCCTGAGATCTTCATTTGGCCTGGTTTTGTGAACTCCTTTTGTTTAAGATATGGGGAATTTTTCTAAAATAATATCCATACGAAAACTGATGACAAAACTTTCACAATATGAACAAGTAAGAAAAGTTATAGTCGGTCAAGCCCAACTATATCATACCCTTTAAATATGGATCAACAATTAAACAAGTTTCCCTAAAGCGATATAAAAGAGATGTACATATACTTTGTGCTATTTTTTTTCAAAATTTCGAGATTTATGTCATTTCCGGCTAAGGGCCTGATATGGGTGCTAGGATCAATTGTATACCGATTGTTACCAAATTTTGATAGTTGGTTTATATTAATAAAAAAGTTATCTGCGCAAAGTTTTAGTAATCAAATGCATTTATCTTAAGAGTTGTAAGCGTTTTTGTGCTTTTATGTGTATATAAACGTCTTTTGAGAATATGTCTTGTATGGGTGGTATGGTCAAATATGAGCCAGTTAATTAAGTTCACTGATTAAGATTATCACAAGCAATATTTGTGCTGAATATTATTAAAATACAACTAAATTTGTAGCTGTAAAGGACCAGGAAGGCATTCCTATAGGAGGTACCCGAAATAGTAATCCGATTTCGTTCAAAAAGCACAGGGATCGTCCTCGCACCAAAATATGAGCCTGTACCAAGTTTCATCAAATTATCTTTTTAGTTACGACCTGTACAATGATAACAAGCCAGCCAGCCGGACGGATATCGTTAAAACAATTTAGGGAGTGATTCTAAGTCGATTGGTGTACTAAAAGGTCTGTCTCAGACCAATATTTTTATGCATTACAAACATCAGCACAAAATTTTGGTCTATAAAGAAAATTTGACAAAAGTTACTTTAAAGATAATTTTTTTTATATAAAAAAGTTTGAAAATATTACTTTGATGCTGACTTCACAAAAATTATTTAACATGACAAATTTTCAAAAAAAAAAAAAAGTCTTATTCTTTATGGGGAATTTTTTGATAAAAATTCAGTTTAAAAAATATTAAAAAATGTTTATATATGTATATTAGAAAATTTAACCATATCTTTAATAGAATCTTTTTTCGTTCAGAAACTTACATTGGTATATAATTGATGCTGTTGAGCCCCAATTTCGCTAGTGGTTTTAGTAGTTCCTGCAAATTATAAAAGAAAAATTTTAAACAAATCTTTTAAATTGCTGCAATTACAATAATTTTTAAAATATTATTTATTACTTGAAATCAACGTTGGCCATTATTTGTGTGGCAGGGAAATAACAACAATTTATATTAAAGGTTTCCCCACAAACATTTTTTGGTTTTAACAAAAAACAATTCATAATAATAATAAATAATTGTAATAAATTGGGATTTAAGTGCAATACACTACAGTAAAACTTTTTAATTAAATGTTTGATGTCCCAAATTTTTGATAAACCTTTTTAAAAAAACTTTACTCGTTCTCAAAAAGAAAAAATGCATTCTACAATAACAAAACATACGCAAGATTGGAATTTTAAGATTGGGTACTCTTAGTAAAATTTTAAAACCGCAGGGTTATACAACTCCAATATCAACTCTTTTGAATATACTTTTACTACCACATAAGCAATATACAAATATTTGATAATGCATGAATTCATAAGACCGGTCCAAAATTTATAAAATTTATATACAGAAAATTTTCTGTATAAGACGCAAATATCACAATTTTTCTCTTTAAATTTTAATTCTGAAGTTTTTCTAAATAATATTTTAATATAGAAATTTTCCTATACAAAATTTCAGTACTAAAATTTTTCTATAAAAAATTTCACGCTTGTAATTTTTCTATATAATATTTCAATATAAAATTTTTCTATATAAAATTTCAATATAAAAATTATAACATTCCAATTTTTTATATAATATTTTACTGTAGAAATTGTTTGTATAAAATTTTAATATTGAAATTTTTCTATATACAACTTCAATATTGAAATTCTTCTATACAAAATTTCAATATTGTAATTCTTCTATACAAAATTTTAATATTGAAATTTTACTATATAAAATTTCAATATTGAAATTTATCTATATAAAATTTTAATATTAAAATTTTTCTATATAAAATTTTAACATTGAAATTTTTCTATATAAAATTTTAATATTGAAATTTTTCTATATAAAATTTTAATATTGAAATTTTTCTATAAAAAATTTCAATATAGGAATTTTATATAAAAATTATAACATTGCAATTTTTTATACAAAATTTTACTATAGACATTTTTTGTGTAAAATTTTAATATTGAAATTTTTCTATATATAACTCTAATATTGAAATTTTTGTATGCAAAATTTCTATCTCGAAATTTTTTATATAAAATTTTAATATTGATATTTTTCTATAAAAAATTTGAATATAAGAATTTTATATAGAAATTCCAATTTTTATAAAAATTTTTAATATAATATAAGAATTTTATATAGAAAATGCAATTTTTATATAAAATTTTACTATAGAAATTTTTCGTTAAAATTTTAATATTGAAAATTTTCTATATAAAGTTTTAATATTGAAATTTTTTTATAAAAAATTTTAGTATTGAAATTTTTCTATATAAAATTTTAATATTGAAATTTTTCTATATACAGTTTTAATATTGAAATTTTTCTATATAAAATTTCAATATTGAAATTTTTCTATATAAAATTTGAATATTGAAATTTTTCGATACAAAATTTTAATAATAAAATTTTTCTATTTCAAATTTCAATATTAAAGTTTTTCTATAAAAAATTTCAATATTGAAATTTTTCTATATAAAATTTTAATATTGAAATTTTCCTATATAAAATTTCAATACTGAAATTTTTCTATATAAGATTTTAATACTAAAATCTTTCTATTGAAAATTTCAATACTGAAATTTTTTATATTAAATTTCTTTATTGAAATCTTTCTATATAAAATTTCAATATTGAAATTTGGCTATATAAAATTTTGATATTAAAATCTTTCTGTACAAAATTTTAATATTGAAACTTTTTTTATATTAAATTTCTATATTGAAATATTTCTGTATAAAACTTCAATACTGAAAATTTTCTAAATAAAGTTTTAATATTGAAATTTTTTTATATAAAATTTCAATATTGAAATTTTTTTATATAAAATTTTTCTATAAAAAATTTCAATTTTGAAATTTTTCTATAAAAAAATTTCAATATTGAAATTTTTTATATAAAATTTCAATAATAAAATTTTTATAAAAAAATTTAATATAGAAATTTCTTTTATAAAATTTTAAAATTAAAGTTTTTTTTTATAAAATTTCAATATTAAATTTTTCTATATAAATTTCAGTTTTGATATTTTTCTGTATAAAATTTCATTATTGAAATTTTTCTGTATAAAACATCTTCAATATTGATATTTTATACAGAAAAATTTCAAATTTTATATATAAAATTTTTATATTGAAATTATTCTACATAAAATTCAATATTGAAATTTTTCTATCTAGAATTTCAATATTGAAATTTTTATATATAAAGTTTCAATATTGAAATTTTTTTTATATAAAATTTTAGTACTGAAATTTTCTACATAGAATTTCAATATTGAAATTTTTCTGCTTAAAATTTTTATATTGAAGGTTTTCCTAAAAAAATGCTATTTTTGCAATTTTTAATATAAAATTTTTAAATTGAAGTTCTTTTATATAAAATTTTTTATAAAAAAAATTCAATATTGAAATTTTTCTATATAAAATTTCCATATTGAAATTTTTTGCAATTTTTTATATAAAATTTTAATATTGGAATTTTTTTTTATAAAAAATTTTAATATTGCAATATTTCTATAAAAAATTTTAATATTGAAATTTTTCTATATAAAATTTCATTATTGAAATTTTTTCTTCATAAAATTTGAATACTGAAATTTTTCTATATAAAATTTTAATACTAAAATTTTTTTATATAAAATTTCAATAAAATTTTGTCTCTAATGTAGAAAACTAACTTTTCTGGAGCAGTCTAAATTTTCACTTATGTGTATGCATTACCAAAAAACTAGTTATTTTATATAACGAAAAAATATTTTTACATACAAATGGTAAACAGCAATGAAGTGAAGTTTCCATTTTTTGGTTCTGTACAATTTACGTTTGTGAATTTTCATTGGTTTGAGTGCTAGAAGAAAAATTTATAAATTACATTTGTTTAATTTTCGTTAGCATTTTTCAATTTTTCTACAGCTTAAAGTTTTTATCACTTACATTTTAAAGACCATCCCTACATATACATAAAGTTGGGAGTTTAAGAGAAATAACTATTCTAGACAGAAGAAGTTTTATTTAATGTTGCATACTTATAGGTATTTTAACCTAAGGGTTTAACAGAAACTTTTTATTTTAAGTCGACAATAAATTAAGGTAAGTTCAATGTCATCTATTAGAACTTGAAAATAATAGGAGTATTTACAACTTTTGGCCAAAATGAAAAAAAAAGAAGAAGCTATAATATTGATAACAAAAAGTTAGAAGTTATTTAATTTAAAGAAAGTTTTTTAGGAAAAATAAAAAATGTAAAATTAAATATTTTATTTTTTACAAAATTATAAAAGTTTTAAAATATGTAAATCTTTATAACAAAACCTTTAACTATATTACTATAAAATTACAAGAATCTTATTCAATTTATTTATAGATTGTTTTAAATATCTTAATAAAATTTGCTGCTCATTAAATTTCACAGAACGTTTAAAATTTATAGGTTCATCTCTGGCATATTTAATTATTTTGCCCTTCTTCTCAAATAAATTCGTAATATTTGCCTTTTGGTATTCAAGTTTAAACTCAAGCATTCATCTATTTTATTTCTTTGAAAAATATTCACCAAAACACTTGAAACTTTATTAATTTTAATTAAAAATGCCAAAGGGTTTACAATATTAAATTAAATGCTTTAGCCCACCACAGGTACCAAACTGAACTATTTACAAACAATAATTCATAATTATGGGGTCAGAGATAAAATTTAATATTTTATTATAAGGGCCAAATGGAAATATTTGTCGAGGGATGGTAGATGTACTGTAAATATGGGGAAAAAATGTATTTAAATTTACAGAAATTTAAAGTCAAATTTTGCCAAAAATGCACTTATTATTTTTTTTTTTTGTGGTGTAAAAAAACTTTTAACACTTGTTAGAAAAATCTATGAAAAAAAAACTAAAAAGTGTATTTTTTGCAAAATTTGACTTTAAATTTCTAATAAACTCTACAAGGTACATACATAATTTTTTGCACTCAAAAAGTTGATTTTATTATTTGTATAAAACAATTTCAAAAATTTTGAAATTTTTCAATATAAAATTTTAATATTGAAATTTTTCTATATAAAATTTCAAAATTGAAATTTTCCTATATATAATTTCAATTTTGAAATTTTTATATAAAATTTTAAAAATGAAATTTTTCTGTATAAAACTGACTTTTTTATTATATGTTCGAATACACAAAATTCCCTATAGAAAAGCTAACATTGGGACGAGTTTTCTATAGAAAAGTTGACAGTGGGAAGAGTTTTCTATAGAAAAGTTGATAGTGGGAAGAGTTTTCTATAGAAAAGTTGACAGTGGGAAGAGTTTTCTATAGAAAAGGTGACAGTGGGAAGAGTTTACTATAGAAAAGGTGACAGTGGGAAGAGTTTACTATAGAAAAGTTGACAGTGGGAAGAGTTTTCTATAGAAAAGTTGACAGTGGGAAGAGTTATCTATAGAAAAGTTGACAGTGGGAAGAGTTTTCTATAAAAAAGTTGACAGTATGAAGAGTTTTCTATATAAAACCTGAAAGTGGGAAGAGTTTTCTATAGAAATGTTGACAGTGGGAAGAGTTTTCTGTAGAAAAGTTGACAGTGGGAAGAGTTTTCTATAGAAAAGTTTACAGTGGGAAGAGTTTTCTATAGAAAAGTTGACAGTGGGAAGAGTTTTCTATAGAAAAATTGACAGTGGGAAGAGTTTTCTATAGAAAAGTTGACAGTGGGAAGAGTTTTCTATAGAAAAGTTGACAGTGGGAAGAGTTTTCTATAGAAAAGTTGACAGTGGGAAGAGTTTTCTATAGAAAAGTTGACAGTGGGAAGAGTTTTCTATAGAAAATTGACAGTGGGAAGAGTTTTCTATAGAAAAGTTGACAGTGGGAAGAGTTTTCTATAGAAAAGTTGACAGTGGGAAGAGTTTTCTATAGAAAAGTTGACAGTGGGAAGAGTTTTCCATAGAAAAGTTGACAGTGGGAATAGTTTTCTAAAGAAAAGTTGACAATGGGAATAGTTTTCTATAGAAAAGTTGACAGTGCGAAGAGTTTTCTATAGAAAAGCTGACAGTGGGAAGAGTTTTCTATAGAAAAGTTTACAGTGGGAAGAGTTTTCTTTAGAAAAGTTTACAGTGGGAAGAGTTTTCTATAGAAAAGTTGACAGTGGGAAGAGTTTTCTATAGAAAAGTTGACAGTGGGAAGAGTTTTCTATAGAAAAGTTGACAGTGGGAAGAGTTTTCTATAGTAAAGTTGACAGTGGGAAGAGCTTTCTATAGAAAAGTTGACAGTGGGAAGAGTTTTCTATAGAAAAGTTGACAGTGGGAAGAGTTTTCTATAGAAAGGTTGACAGTGGGAATAGTTTTCTAAAGAAAAGTTGACAATGGGAATAGTTTTCTATAGACAAGTTGACAGTGGGAAGAGTTTTCTATAGAAAAGTTGACAGTGCGAAAAGTTTTCTATAGAAAAAATGACATTGGAAAGAGTTTTCTATAGAAAGTTTACAGTGGGAAGAGTTTTCTATAGAAAAGTTGACAGTGGGAAGAGTTTTCTATAGAAAAGTTGACAGTGGGAAGAGTTTTCTAAAGAAAAGTTGACAATGGGAATAGTTTTCTATAGACAAGTTGACAGTGGGAAGAGTTTTCTATAGAAAAGTTGACAGTGGGAAGAGTTTTCTATAGAAAAGTTGACAGTGGGAGGAGTTTTCTATAGAAAAGTTGACAGTGGGAAGAGTTTTCTATAGGAAGGTTGACAGTTGGAAAAGTTCTCTATAGAAATGTTGACAGTGGCAACAGTTTTCTATAAAAAATCTATAACAGTTATTATAGTAAAGTAATCATGTTTTTCTTCTTTTGTTTAAGTTCATTCCGAAATGTGAAAAATCAACCATATTGGACAATAATTGAAAGAACTGCAAGGTCCAAAAGCTTTTTAATTCTGAGGTGGTCTAATTTGACGCCCAATGATTTACCCTGTGTAAAGACAGGGTAACCATAAATCCAAAATTGTGAAAGCTTTGGTACTCCTTAACAATTCTCTCTTACTAATGCAATCAGATTTACATTTTTTTTTTCAAACCACTGTGCAGTGTTAGCTAAGTATGTTTTTAGCTTAAGATTCCAGTTCTTAATATGTAACTCTACACATTCATGATATGAATTATTATATTCCAAAAATATTTGAATTTTCGTCTGTTTTTATTTAGGTTTCTTAAGACATTTCTGCTGTTGAGCTTATTACAACAAAATCTTACAATAAACTAAAATACAAAAGAAGCAGAACAGACGGACGAAAAGACAAAAAAGCCCAGTATTTAGTAATTTGTTTAGAAAAGTCATACAAAACAAAATATTTAATGTCACACTAGTACAATTTGCAATCATACTGTGATATGACATAGATTTCTTTTATGCTTTTTTTTTGGTTACAACATATTATTATTATGATAATACACAAGAAACAACAAGTAAATAATTCAGCATAAAAAACGATTTACACACAATTACATGAATGTTTATGAGATACAAAACATAGACATGTGTTCATGTGTATGTAATAAATAAGTATGTTGCATGTTCTTATAATGAACGTGTGTCTGATACATGCAGTTAAAATGACAACAGACTGTATAACAATAGTTTTCAACGTTTTCATAATAGAAGATTTTGTATAAAAGCAATAGTCAATGATTTATCACAGAATAAAAAAACAACAATGATAATAGTAATAAAAAAAGATAATAGGCAATTTTGGATAAGTAAAATGTAGACTCTAATACAAAAATTTAAAAAAAGAGCATACTTTTAGGAAAAAACTAATTAAAGCCTTAAAAAACGATTTACACACAATTACATGAATGTTTATGAGATACAAAACATAGACATGTGTTCATGTGTATGTAATAAATAAGTATGTTGCATGTTCTTATAATGAACGTGTGTCTGATACATGCAGTTAAAATGACAACAGACTGTATAACAATAGTTTTCAACGTTTTCATAATAGAAGATTTTGTATAAAAGCAATAGTCAATGATTTATCACAGAATAAAAAAACAACAATGATAATAGTAATAAAAAAAGATAATAGGCAATTTTGGATAAGTAAAATGTAGACTCTAATACAAAAATTTAAAAAAAGAGCATACTTTTAGGAAAAAACTAATTAAAGCCTTAAGCTTTTATATACCTAAATTCTTTAAATATCTTCCATTTTTTAAATACTACTACTCAAATAAACTCTTTACTGGCTTTAAATATCACTAGCACGGAGAATGTTAATTTCATTTATCAACACAGATAATCACTATTTTCATTGTAATAATTGTTATTGATAACAAATAAAATTAAAAACAAGAAACAAATTAAAATTGATGTTAAACATGGAGAACATATTCTGTAAATACAATTAAACCCATTGAAGGAGTACAAAGGGATACTTACATATACATAGGCAATTTTAATAAAATCAGCCACTTATACCTTGACATAGGCCAGACTTTCAATTAATGCAATTGTATGTGTAATTTATAACAATGTAGTGTAGAAAATTTTTTTATAAAAACTTTTATATGTAATTACTTTTGCATATATGAAGCATACATTAAGGTAGCCCTTATTTCTATAGAAAAGTTGACAGTGGGAAGAGTTTTATATAGAAAATTTGATAGTGGGAAGAGTTTTCTATAGAAAAGTTGACAGTGTTTTCTATAGAAAAGTTGACAGTGGGAAGAGTTTTGTATAAAAGCCGACAGTGGAAGAAGTTTTCTATAGAAAACTTGAAAGTGGGAAGAGTTTTCTATAGAAAAGTTAACAGTGGAAAGAGTTTTCTTTAGAAAAGTTGACAGTAGGAAGAATTTTCTATAGAAAAGTTGACAACGGGAAGAGTTTTTTATAGAGTTTTTTTTTTAGAATCATTGACAGTGGGAAGACTTTTCTATAGAACAGCTGACAGTGAAAAGAGTTTTCTACAGAAATGTAGACAGCAGGAAAAGTTTTCTCTAGAGAAGTTGATAACAGGAAGAGTTTTCAATAGAAATGTTGACAGCGGGAAGAGTTTTCTATAGAAAGGTTGACAGTTGAAAGAGTTTTCTAGAGAAAAGTTGACAGTGGGAACAGTTTTCTATACAAAAGTCGACAGTGGAAAGACTTTTCTATAAAAAAGTTGCCAGAAGGAAGAGTTTTTTATAGAAAACTTAACAGTAGGAAGAGATTTCTATAGAAAACTTGACAGTGGGAAGAGTTTTTTATATAAAAGTTGACAGTGGAAAGAGTTTTCTTTGTAAAAGTTGTCAGTAGAAAGACTTTTCTATAGAAAAGTTGTCGGTAGAAAGACTTTTCTATAGAAAAGTTGTCGGTAGAAAGACTTTTCTATAGAAAAGTTTTCGGTAGAAAGACTTTTCTATAGAAAAGTTGTCGGTAGAAAGACTTTTCTATAGAAAAGTTTTTGGTAGAAAGACTTTTCTATAGAAAAGTTGTCGGTAGAAAGACTTTTCTATAGAAAAGTTGTCGGTAGAAAGACTTTTCTATAGAAAAGTTTTTGGTAGAAAGACTTTTCTATAGAAAAGTTGTCGGTAGAAAGACTTTTCTATAGAAAAGTTATCGGTAGAAAGACTTTTCTATAGAAAATTTGTCGGTAGAAAGACTTTTCTATAGAAAAGTTGTCGGTAGAATAACTTTTCAATAGAAAAGTTGTCGGTAGAAAGACTTTTCTATAGAAAAGTTGTCGGTAGAAAGACTTTTCTATAGAAAAGTTATCGGTAGAAAGACTTTTCTATAGAAAAGTTGTCGGTAGAAAGACTTTTCTATAGAAAAGTTGTCGGTAGAAAGACTTTTCTATAGAAAAGTTGTCGGTAGAAAGACTTTTCTATAGAAAAGTTGTCGGTAGAAAGACTTTTCTATAGAAAAGTTGTCGGTAGAAAGACTTTTCTATAGAAAAGTTGTCGGTAGAAAGACTTTTCTATAGAAAAGTTGTCGGTAGAAAGACTTTTCTATAGAAAAGTTGTCGGTAGAAAGACTTTTCTACAGAAAAGTTGTCGGTAGAAAGACTTTTCTATAGAAAAGTTGTCGGTAGAAAGACTTTTCTATAGAAAAGTTGTCGGTAGAAAGACTTTTCTATAGAAAAGTTGTCGGTAGAAAGACTTTTCTATAGAAAAGTTGTCGGTAGAAAGACTTTTCTATAGAAAAGTTGTCGGTAGAAAGACTTTTCTATAGAAAAGTTGTCGGTAGAAAGACTTTTCTATAGAAAAGTTGTCGGTAGAAAGACTTTTCTATAGAAAAGTTGTCGGTAGAAAGACTTTTCTACAGAAAAGTTGTCGGTAGGAAGACTTTTGTAATGAAATATTGACGTTTTTCTTTAATAAAGTTGACAGTAGAAGGATTTAACTATAGGGCAATACGTTTTGAAATAAATGTCACCCTAGTTGACAGAGAGTAGATATACATATACATTTAATTATTTATAACAATATAATAATTTAAACATTTCACACACACACACACTCACATACCAACAACACACTTTTGTACTTATGTCCAAAATTTTTTTTCAAAATAATTTATTTTCGTAAAATAAATAAAGCTGATGCTGTTGATGTCCAAGCCTATGCTGATGTCATTGACGTTGTCGTCGTTCATAATCATTCAATGCGGAGGACAGTCATGTCGATGACGATGATGATGATAATGACGATGTTTATCATTTTAATTAAGTTATTGTATAGTTGGTGTATATAATAAACTATTTTATTTATTCACAGCTGTAAAATTCCTAACTTAATAATAAAATAAATTATTTTGAAAAATGTTTTAACAAAAAAGAGCAAATAGTTTTTGCGGCCGTTCGGCCATTCATAAAAGTTCAGTGCTCTTTTTTCGGTCTTTCCTGGCCTTTTGTTGTTTTGACGGAAATAAACTGCACAAACATAAATATTTTAACTTACATCTGTATGGAGGAGGTTTGAAGTAATGATTTCTTGTAAAAGATTTCATTGAGAAGGGAAGTTATCATGAAAGGGTATTCTTGAATGCGTTTACTTAATAAAATATCACTTATACGCAAATGGTCATCATGATTATAAATTTACTAAGATGACGGACATTTCAATGTAATAAATTTAAAAGAAAAATTATTAATCAAATGTAAAGGTTTCTTTCTAAATATTAAGAAATGGTGGTAATTTGAATATGGACTTAATAAACCTGAAGATAACATATCAAAACTTCTTACAAATAAGATCAAATAAAATAGTTTTACTTAATTCTTAAACATGAATACTTCATTTTAAATAACTGCCCTCACCAATACGTGTAACATATGTCAGAGAGTATTTGTTTATATGTCCATATGCGTTTTCCTCTATATGTTAGAACTGTCTGAGCCTGCTGCTGCCGCTTTGGACTGCCTGTCACAAACATTTTGTATATATTTGAGTACCATTCCCTTCGTTGTAGTGGCTTTAATCTTCCTATTGGTCTTTTAAAAGTTCACTGACTTCTTGAGCCAAACAAAAAAATAAAAATCAAAAAATATAAAAAACATTAACTAACAAAAGAACAAAATAAATTAAAAACTTTTTAATAACATAAATACTGTGAAATGTGAGTATGTATGTGTGACGGACGGAAGCTGTTGTTAGTCATACGTATTAATGTCAACAAATTAACAAATTATGCTTTGACAAAAGTTTCTCGTTTCTTTTGTGGATATTTTACATTAAACTTTAGTATATGAACAAGAATTAAACTGAACATGCTACTTAATAAGTCCTTTTGTTGTTAAATATTTTTAGAAATATAAACACAACAAGACCTACATATAGAAGTAGGCAACAAACCAACGAACCAGACAGACTTTGTCACAAAAATTTCACAAACTATTAAACTTTTTGATGGTCTGTGTGTAGAGGGCTAAAAGCAACCAAAGTCAGCAGGCAGCCAAAAACACAAGATTCTTTTGAAAAATCATAAAATAGAATAATAAAATTCAAATATAAAAGACCCAGCAAACATAATAGCCTTCAAAAAAACAGGACCTTTAACTTCCATACACAAACATATGTATGTATGTATGTGTGTATAAAATAGACTCCTGTTCAAAATATGTGTTTAACATTTAAAAGTTTTTAAATGTTTGAAAAACTTCCTTCTACTTAAAAATGTCTAGAATATTTTTTTGGTTTTTTTTTGCCGTAAAGCAAAACAAATAAAGTTAAAGCTTTTGTAAATATATTAAGTAATAACTTAAGAGCATTAAATGTGACATTT
The DNA here is from genome assembly GCA_933228675.1 of Stomorhina lunata. Lineage (NCBI taxonomy): Eukaryota > Metazoa > Arthropoda > Insecta > Diptera > Rhiniidae > Stomorhina > Stomorhina lunata. Next base: position 96,076,909 of record OW121743.1, on the reverse strand, counting down.
AAGATAATTTGGATACCTTAAGTTTTTTTTCATGAGTGTGAGTGTGTCTGTGCTGAGTCAGGAAATTTCTAGGTGTAGAGTTGTAAAAACTACAGGATATAAGTAATTTGTTTTGGTTACCTTAAGCTAACGCAAAAAGAGAAAAAGATTTTGGTTTCTTGTCTAGAGGCAAAAGTTAAGTTTTTAAGAGGTTTAAAGCATTTTTTGAAACTTCCATTGGAGTTATTTAACATTTTTATGAGAAATCACATACAAAATTTAAACACGAGTTTTTTTTTAATTCAACTAATATGAAATAGTAGAAAAAAAGTTAGGCTTTTAAAGCCTTGTGTAAGGACATATCATCCATTAGCATAGTGGGCTCTTCAGTGGAGCATAGTTGCCCACCTCAAGTATATAAACCCTTTAGGTGAATGTAACTTTTGCCGATTTGATCCGATCATAAAGATTTTTAAAACAAAATTCCTTCAAAAACTAAAGAAAAAACATACCTAGTATATTACCCTATCTCTTAGAGTTGAAGAGATATTTGATTTCAAACATTTTGCATTTTTTGGCATTACTTCTGGCCTTTTTTGCTTTAAATCATTTTTTATAACATGGACATTTTTTTTTAAAAAATACTGTAGGATTGCTGATAAATTTCTCAATGAACTAGAGGAAAAAAATTTAGTGAAAAATTAGGATTTATCAGGCTTGAGTTCATTTTTAATTTTCAAATTATTAGTTTGAAAATTTGAAAGTAATAATGTGGAGAAAAACTGAAAAAATTATTTTTGAACGCGGCTAGTGGATTTCAATTTCTGTCCCGCCACAGGACGTCATCAGCACTTAGCGCCCTCGACCACAGTCGAGTTATCAAATTGCAGAGATAATCATCAATTTAACTCATTGAGTTTGATCGAACATCACTACGTTTAATTGATTGTGTATTCTCCTATTACTTGTTTTGCTCGATCTTTTCACTTGCCGTTGGCATGTAGAGAAGAACAAGACTTTTTGGTTTGATGCTATTTATAGAATAGTAACAGTGTTCACATATGTAAGTAAATTACATGAATGTTTGTGTATGTAAATGCAACGTGCCCTTTGCTTTTAATTATTTGGAAATTAATTATTCGAACTTTAAATTGAATTAATTGTAAAATTAGGATTTATCAAGCTTGAGTTCATTTTTAATTTTCAAATTATTAGTTTGAAAATTTGAAAGTAATAATGTGGAGAAAAACTGAAAAAATTATTTTTTTTAGGAAAAAAATTTATTTATGTAAAGTTTCAAAGTTTCTAAAATTCTCCAAAATTTGTATACCAAAAAAAGCTTGAAAAATTACATAAAAAAAAGAAAAAGTCTTTACTGTTAATATTTTCAAAAATACTTGGCTTCGGAGATTCGTATAAATTATACATTGATGCGTATAAATTATACTTTGGTCGAAAATCTAAAATTTTTTGACCAAAATTGAGTTTTTTGTGTTTGTAAAAAAATTTGATTATAGACTTCAACACCGGTGATCGAAAATCAGAAAATTAAAAAAAAATCCTTTATTGAATTATATCAAATATAATGTTTGTAATATCTGTGCAAAAATCTGATAGGGTCCGGTCATAAACGGGGTCATACGACCTGTTAAAAAAAAACTCAAATTTTCGAAAACCATACTCTTCTGTATTCAAAAATGTTAATTAAAATTTCAGACCCCGTTCTGAAATTTATATTTCTGAATTTTAAAGATATCGATCTATAATGTGTCTAAAAATACTCTTAATAATTTGTTTAGTTTTAGAGATTTTTAAGAAAAATATTCAAAGTAATGTTAAAACAAGTGAGAAAATGCTATAGTCGGTTAAGCGCTACCGACACCCTTCATCACTAAGGTCATAGGTGTTCTTTTTCTTGTATAAGAACAAATATTTGCTAAATTTTGCCATCATACAAACATTTTCTCAAAACTTATATATTTAAGCTATTTCCATCATTTGGACTTATATGAGAGCTAGGGTCAAATGTGAACCGATTATCGAAATTTGCCATATTGATTACAGTTTTTACAAACATTATGTGTGCAAAAAATCAACTTAAAATTCTCATTATCTTCAGATCTAAGAACGTTTTAGTGATTTTTGTCTCATTTAGTGTATTTTGAAACAAGACTTTGTATGGGAGCTATGGTCAAATGTGGACTGATTTCAACGAAATTTTGTACTGTGATTTTGGTTTACATAAGCAGTATTTGTTTTAAATTTCATGAAAAAATATTGATTTGTGTGGCCAATATATCAATTCCGGGAGGTAGGACCTATGGGAGGTACCATTAATAATGAATCGATTTGGACGAATTTCAATAGCCATGGTCCCATTATCAAAAAAATTATCTGTGCCAAATTTCATCAAATTATCTTTAAAATTGCGACCTGTAGTTTGATTACAAGGTTTACATTGGAGTCCAGCCAGCCAGACGGACGGACATCGCTAAATCGACTCATAAAGTGATTCTAAGCCTATTGGTATACTAAAAGGTTGGTCTAAGACAAATATTTCAATGCGTTACATACATCAGCACAAACTTATAATACCCTTTCCACCTATGGTGGTGAAGGGTATAATTACCGATCTATAGTACTTATGTTTAATGAAATTATTTATACTCAATTTAATTTCACTAAAAAGAAAAAACGGGAAAATTATTACAAATATTAAATACACACCTACAAATTCCTGTAAAGCCATAAAAATACTATCAATGAAAAAACCTGCGCATCATTTGTCAACAGTTAAACCGCAAGTAGTTCGTTAAATAAAAAGTTGATCAAAAAATAAATACTTTTCACACAAAAATATAACCAACGGAAAAACTATTGATTTTTTACAAGCAAAAACTATGTTAAATAAACAAAATTATTTTTTAGTGAAGTTTTGAGAGCATTTTTGTGTCGAAATATTTAAAACATTTGGCATTAACACACTTTATATGTACAATATCTGAATAAATGCAAGTTAAGTTACAAAAAAAAACACGTAAATGCAACAATGCAATACGGCTGACATTTCTACACCTGAATTTATTAAACATGCATGAGTGTAAAGTGTCAAATTTACTTTGAAAACACTAACAAAATAAATCAGACAAAATTAATGGACTTAATAAATGTTAAAAAATAAACCTTAGTCCAGTGATAGTGTTAGTGCATGAGTATCGTTGGACAACTTATTGACAAATTTTCAATTTTAAAGTTTCTGAAAATATTTTTCTTTTGCAACTATTCAGGTAATTTTGTCAAATTTTAGTTATGGAAATATACTTCATTTATTTTTATTAAGAAATAGATAAAGTAAATGTTTTAATGAATCTCCAGTCTTAGGTCATTAGTTTTTGTACTGATGATTATGCAGTTTTGAAAAAAAAAATTGTTGTACAAAAAATAATAAGACAATTTAGCATAATAAACTTTTGCCTTGACTATAAAATTTTATTGACTATTTCTATGAATATTTTTAAGGATATTCGTAGTAAGTGTTTTGATAAATCTTTTAACATTTTTATATATATTTTTTTTACCATAGCCATACACTCTATATTACTCTTAATTTAGTAGTATCGTTAACACTTTTAACTGCAAGGAAAAACTGTTGATCTTTGGTTTTTGGTGGAGTTCTTTTTTTCGTTTTCATCTCATCGCATTTTTTTATTATTAAACAATTGTTTGTAACGACTAGAAGCAAAAAAAATATTAAACGTCAACAATTTTTATCCCAAGATAACAGGCAATAAACGAAACAAAAAATAAACTACACAGCAAATTTTTAACTCATTGTTAAAAAGAAGCAACAAAATCACTAGATTTGCAATATTTCGGAATAAATAAAAACGAAGAAAAAGATTTGAAATTGAAAAAAAGGAACCGAAAATTTACTATAAAAAATGTTATGATGTGTGAAAAGAAAATGTTATTTTTAACAAAGAAATTGCTGCTATCGGTTAAAATAACAATAAAACAAACAAAAAATAGTATCACCAAAAATAAAGAAGTATTAATACAATACAAAAATATAGACAGAAACAGCAACGGAGTAATAAAGATGTAAAAAAATTCCTCACACAATCGTCCTCACTCAGACATAACCATATTCACTTACATACATACAAACGAATAAATAAAAACAAGTAAAGAAGTACTTAGTCAGTCTATCCCGACTTTATTGTGCTTTACATGCTAATACTAATACTAATACTAATACTAATACTAATACTAATACTAATACTAATACTAATACTAATACTAATACTAATACTAATACTAATACTAATACTAATACTAATACTAATACTAATACTAATACTAATACTAATACTAATACTAATACTAATACTAATACTAATACTAATACTAATACTAATACTAATACTAATACTAATACTAATACTAATACTAATACTAATACTAATACTAATACTAATACTAATACTAATACTAATACTAATACTAATACTAATACTAATACTAATACTAATACTAATACTAATACTAATACTAATACTAATACTAATACTAATACTAATACTAATACTAATACTAATACTAATACTAATACTAATACTAATACTAATACTAATACTAATACTAATACTAATACTAATACTAATACTAATACTAATACTAATACTAATACTAATACTAATACTAATACTAATACTAATACTAATACTAATACTAATACTAATACTAATACTAATACTAATACTAATACTAATACTAATACTAATACTAATACTAATACTAATACTAATACTAATACTAATACTAATACTAATACTAATACTAATACTAATACTAATACTAATACTAATACTAATACTAATACTAATACTAATACTAATACTAATACTAATACTAATACTAATACTAATACTAATACTAATACTAATACTAATACTAATACTAATACTAATACTAATACTAATACTAATACTAATACTAATACTAATACTAATACTAATACTAATACTAATACTAATACTAATACTAATACTAATACTAATACTAATACTAATACTAATACTAATACTAATACTAATACTAATACTAATACTAATACTAATACTAATACTAATACTAATACTAATACTAATACTAATACTAATACTAATACTAATACTAATACTAATACTAATACTAATACTAATACTAATACTAATACTAATACTAATACTAATACTAATACTAATACTAATACTAATACTAATACTAATACTAATACTAATACTAATACTAATACTAATACTAATACTAATACTAATACTAATACTAATACTAATACTAATACTAATACTAATACTAATACTAATACTAATACTAATACTAATACTAATACTAATACTAATACTAATACTAATACTAATACTAATACTAATACTAATACTAATACTAATACTAATACTAATACTAATACTAATACTAATACTAATACTAATACTAATACTAATACTAATACTAATACTAATACTAATACTAATACTAATACTAATACTAATACTAATACTAATACTAATACTAATACTAATACTAATACTAATACTAATACTAATACTAATACTAATACTAATACTAATACTAATACTAATACTAATACTAATACTAATACTAATACTAATACTAATACTAATACTAATACTAATACTAATACTAATACTAATACTAATACTAATACTAATACTAATACTAATACTAATACTAATACTAATACTAATACTAATACTAATACTAATACTAATACTAATACTAATACTAATACTAATACTAATACTAATACTAATACTAATACTAATACTAATACTAATACTAATACTAATACTAATACTAATACTAATACTAATACTAATACTAATACTAATACTAATACTAATACTAATACTAATACTAATACTAATACTAATACTAATACTAATACTAATACTAATACTAATACTAATACTAATACTAATACTAATACTAATACTAATACTAATACTAATACTAATACTAATACTAATACTAATACTAATACTAATACTAATACTAATACTAATACTAATACTAATACTAATACTAATACTAATACTAATACTAATACTAATACTAATACTAATACTAATACTAATACTAATACTAATACTAATACTAATACTAATACTAATACTAATACTAATACTAATACTAATACTAATACTAATACTAATACTAATACTAATACTAATACTAATACTAATACTAATACTAATACTAATACTAATACTAATACTAATACTAATACTAATACTAATACTAATACTAATACTAATACTAATACTAATACTAATACTAATACTAATACTAATACTAATACTAATACTAATACTAATACTAATACTAATACTAATACTAATACTAATACTAATACTAATACTAATACTAATACTAATACTAATACTAATACTAATACTAATACTAATACTAATACTAATACTAATACTAATACTAATACTAATACTAATACTAATACTAATACTAATACTAATACTAATACTAATACTAATACTAATACTAATACTAATACTAATACTAATACTAATACTAATACTAATACTAATACTAATACTAATACTAATACTAATACTAATACTAATACTAATACTAATACTAATACTAATACTAATACTAATACTAATACTAATACTAATACTAATACTAATACTAATACTAATACTAATACTAATACTAATACTAATACTAATACTAATACTAATACTAATACTAATACTAATACTAATACTAATACTAATACTAATACTAATACTAATACTAATACTAATACTAATACTAATACTAATACTAATACTAATACTAATACTAATACTAATACTAATACTAATACTAATACTAATACTAATACTAATACTAATACTAATACTAATACTAATACTAATACTAATACTAATACTAATACTAATACTAATACTAATACTAATACTAATACTAATACTAATACTAATACTAATACTAATACTAATACTAATACTAATACTAATACTAATACTAATACTAATACTAATACTAATACTAATACTAATACTAATACTAATACTAATACTAATACTAATACTAATACTAATACTAATACTAATACTAATACTAATACTAATACTAATACTAATACTAATACTAATACTAATACTAATACTAATACTAATACTAATACTAATACTAATACTAATACTAATACTAATACTAATACTAATACTAATACTAATACTAATACTAATACTAATACTAATACTAATACTAATACTAATACTAATACTAATACTAATACTAATACTAATACTAATACTAATACTAATACTAATACTAATACTAATACTAATACTAATACTAATACTAATACTAATACTAATACTAATACTAATACTAATACTAATACTAATACTAATACTAATACTAATACTAATACTAATACTAATACTAATACTAATACTAATACTAATACTAATACTAATACTAATACTAATACTAATACTAATACTAATACTAATACTAATACTAATACTAATACTAATACTAATACTAATACTAATACTAATACTAATACTAATACTAATACTAATACTAATACTAATACTAATACTAATACTAATACTAATACTAATACTAATACTAATACTAATACTAATACTAATACTAATACTAATACTAATACTAATACTAATACTAATACTAATACTAATACTAATACTAATACTAATACTAATACTAATACTAATACTAATACTAATACTAATACTAATACTAATACTAATACTAATACTAATACTAATACTAATACTAATACTAATACTAATACTAATACTAATACTAATACTAATACTAATACTAATACTAATACTAATACTAATACTAATACTAATACTAATACTAATACTAATACTAATACTAATACTAATACTAATACTAATACTAATACTAATACTAATACTAATACTAATACTAATACTAATACTAATACTAATACTAATACTAATACTAATACTAATACTAATACTAATACTAATACTAATACTAATACTAATACTAATACTAATACTAATACTAATACTAATACTAATACTAATACTAATACTAATACTAATACTAATACTAATACTAATACTAATACTAATACTAATACTAATACTAATACTAATACTAATACTAATACTAATACTAATACTAATACTAATACTAATACTAATACTAATACTAATACTAATACTAATACTAATACTAATACTAATACTAATACTAATACTAATACTAATACTAATACTAATACTAATACTAATACTAATACTAATACTAATACTAATACTAATACTAATACTAATACTAATACTAATACTAATACTAATACTAATACTAATACTAATACTAATACTAATACTAATACTAATACTAATACTAATACTAATACTAATACTAATACTAATACTAATACTAATACTAATACTAATACTAATACTAATACTAATACTAATACTAATACTAATACTAATACTAATACTAATACTAATACTAATACTAATACTAATACTAATACTAATACTAATACTAATACTAATACTAATACTAATACTAATACTAATACTAATACTAATACTAATACTAATACTAATACTAATACTAATACTAATACTAATACTAATACTAATACTAATACTAATACTAATACTAATACTAATACTAATACTAATACTAATACTAATACTAATACTAATACTAATACTAATACTAATACTAATACTAATACTAATACTAATACTAATACTAATACTAATACTAATACTAATACTAATACTAATACTAATACTAATACTAATACTAATACTAATACTAATACTAATACTAATACTAATACTAATACTAATACTAATACTAATACTAATACTAATACTAATACTAATACTAATACTAATACTAATACTAATACTAATACTAATACTAATACTAATACTAATACTAATACTAATACTAATACTAATACTAATACTAATACTAATACTAATACTAATACTAATACTAATACTAATACTAATACTAATACTAATACTAATACTAATACTAATACTAATACTAATACTAATACTAATACTAATACTAATACTAATACTAATACTAATACTAATACTAATACTAATACTAATACTAATACTAATACTAATACTAATACTAATACTAATACTAATACTAATACTAATACTAATACTAATACTAATACTAATACTAATACTAATACTAATACTAATACTAATACTAATACTAATACTAATACTAATACTAATACTAATACTAATACTAATACTAATACTAATACTAATACTAATACTAATACTAATACTAATACTAATACTAATACTAATACTAATACTAATACTAATACTAATACTAATACTAATACTAATACTAATACTAATACTAATACTAATACTAATACTAATACTAATACTAATACTAATACTAATACTAATACTAATACTAATACTAATACTAATACTAATACTAATACTAATACTAATACTAATACTAATACTAATACTAATACTAATACTAATACTAATACTAATACTAATACTAATACTAATACTAATACTAATACTAATACTAATACTAATACTAATACTAATACTAATACTAATACTAATACTAATACTAATACTAATACTAATACTAATACTAATACTAATACTAATACTAATACTAATACTAATACTAATACTAATACTAATACTAATACTAATACTAATACTAATACTAATACTAATACTAATACTAATACTAATACTAATACTAATACTAATACTAATACTAATACTAATACTAATACTAATACTAATACTAATACTAATACTAATACTAATACTAATACTAATACTAATACTAATACTAATACTAATACTAATACTAATACTAATACTAATACTAATACTAATACTAATACTAATACTAATACTAATACTAATACTAATACTAATACTAATACTAATACTAATACTAATACTAATACTAATACTAATACTAATACTAATACTAATACTAATACTAATACTAATACTAATACTAATACTAATACTAATACTAATACTAATACTAATACTAATACTAATACTAATACTAATACTAATACTAATACTAATACTAATACTAATACTAATACTAATACTAATACTAATACTAATACTAATACTAATACTAATACTAATACTAATACTAATACTAATACTAATACTAATACTAATACTAATACTAATACTAATACTAATACTAATACTAATACTAATACTAATACTAATACTAATACTAATACTAATACTAATACTAATACTAATACTAATACTAATACTAATACTAATACTAATACTAATACTAATACTAATACTAATACTAATACTAATACTAATACTAATACTAATACTAATACTAATACTAATACTAATACTAATACTAATACTAATACTAATACTAATACTAATACTAATACTAATACTAATACTAATACTAATACTAATACTAATACTAATACTAATACTAATACTAATACTAATACTAATACTAATACTAATACTAATACTAATACTAATACTAATACTAATACTAATACTAATACTAATACTAATACTAATACTAATACTAATACTAATACTAATACTAATACTAATACTAATACTAATACTAATACTAATACTAATACTAATACTAATACTAATACTAATACTAATACTAATACTAATACTAATACTAATACTAATACTAATACTAATACTAATACTAATACTAATACTAATACTAATACTAATACTAATACTAATACTAATACTAATACTAATACTAATACTAATACTAATACTAATACTAATACTAATACTAATACTAATACTAATACTAATACTAATACTAATACTAATACTAATACTAATACTAATACTAATACTAATACTAATACTAATACTAATACTAATACTAATACTAATACTAATACTAATACTAATACTAATACTAATACTAATACTAATACTAATACTAATACTAATACTAATACTAATACTAATACTAATACTAATACTAATACTAATACTAATACTAATACTAATACTAATACTAATACTAATACTAATACTAATACTAATACTAATACTAATACTAATACTAATACTAATACTAATACTAATACTAATACTAATACTAATACTAATACTAATACTAATACTAATACTAATACTAATACTAATACTAATACTAATACTAATACTAATACTAATACTAATACTAATACTAATACTAATACTAATACTAATACTAATACTAATACTAATACTAATACTAATACTAATACTAATACTAATACTAATACTAATACTAATACTAATACTAATACTAATACTAATACTAATACTAATACTAATACTAATACTAATACTAATACTAATACTAATACTAATACTAATACTAATACTAATACTAATACTAATACTAATACTAATACTAATACTAATACTAATACTAATACTAATACTAATACTAATACTAATACTAATACTAATACTAATACTAATACTAATACTAATACTAATACTAATACTAATACTAATACTAATACTAATACTAATACTAATACTAATACTAATACTAATACTAATACTAATACTAATACTAATACTAATACTAATACTAATACTAATACTAATACTAATACTAATACTAATACTAATACTAATACTAATACTAATACTAATACTAATACTAATACTAATACTAATACTAATACTAATACTAATACTAATACTAATACTAATACTAATACTAATACTAATACTAATACTAATACTAATACTAATACTAATACTAATACTAATACTAATACTAATACTAATACTAATACTAATACTAATACTAATACTAATACTAATACTAATACTAATACTAATACTAATACTAATACTAATACTAATACTAATACTAATACTAATACTAATACTAATACTAATACTAATACTAATACTAATACTAATACTAATACTAATACTAATACTAATACTAATACTAATACTAATACTAATACTAATACTAATACTAATACTAATACTAATACTAATACTAATACTAATACTAATACTAATACTAATACTAATACTAATACTAATACTAATACTAATACTAATACTAATACTAATACTAATACTAATACTAATACTAATACTAATACTAATACTAATACTAATACTAATACTAATACTAATACTAATACTAATACTAATACTAATACTAATACTAATACTAATACTAATACTAATACTAATACTAATACTAATACTAATACTAATACTAATACTAATACTAATACTAATACTAATACTAATACTAATACTAATACTAATACTAATACTAATACTAATACTAATACTAATACTAATACTAATACTAATACTAATACTAATACTAATACTAATACTAATACTAATACTAATACTAATACTAATACTAATACTAATACTAATACTAATACTAATACTAATACTAATACTAATACTAATACTAATACTAATACTAATACTAATACTAATACTAATACTAATACTAATACTAATACTAATACTAATACTAATACTAATACTAATACTAATACTAATACTAATACTAATACTAATACTAATACTAATACTAATACTAATACTAATACTAATACTAATACTAATACTAATACTAATACTAATACTAATACTAATACTAATACTAATACTAATACTAATACTAATACTAATACTAATACTAATACTAATACTAATACTAATACTAATACTAATACTAATACTAATACTAATACTAATACTAATACTAATACTAATACTAATACTAATACTAATACTAATACTAATACTAATACTAATACTAATACTAATACTAATACTAATACTAATACTAATACTAATACTAATACTAATACTAATACTAATACTAATACTAATACTAATACTAATACTAATACTAATACTAATACTAATACTAATACTAATACTAATACTAATACTAATACTAATACTAATACTAATACTAATACTAATACTAATACTAATACTAATACTAATACTAATACTAATACTAATACTAATACTAATACTAATACTAATACTAATACTAATACTAATACTAATACTAATACTAATACTAATACTAATACTAATACTAATACTAATACTAATACTAATACTAATACTAATACTAATACTAATACTAATACTAATACTAATACTAATACTAATACTAATACTAATACTAATACTAATACTAATACTAATACTAATACTAATACTAATACTAATACTAATACTAATACTAATACTAATACTAATACTAATACTAATACTAATACTAATACTAATACTAATACTAATACTAATACTAATACTAATACTAATACTAATACTAATACTAATACTAATACTAATACTAATACTAATACTAATACTAATACTAATACTAATACTAATACTAATACTAATACTAATACTAATACTAATACTAATACTAATACTAATACTAATACTAATACTAATACTAATACTAATACTAATACTAATACTAATACTAATACTAATACTAATACTAATACTAATACTAATACTAATACTAATACTAATACTAATACTAATACTAATACTAATACTAATACTAATACTAATACTAATACTAATACTAATACTAATACTAATACTAATACTAATACTAATACTAATACTAATACTAATACTAATACTAATACTAATACTAATACTAATACTAATACTAATACTAATACTAATACTAATACTAATACTAATACTAATACTAATACTAATACTAATACTAATACTAATACTAATACTAATACTAATACTAATACTAATACTAATACTAATACTAATACTAATACTAATACTAATACTAATACTAATACTAATACTAATACTAATACTAATACTAATACTAATACTAATACTAATACTAATACTAATACTAATACTAATACTAATACTAATACTAATACTAATACTAATACTAATACTAATACTAATACTAATACTAATACTAATACTAATACTAATACTAATACTAATACTAATACTAATACTAATACTAATACTAATACTAATACTAATACTAATACTAATACTAATACTAATACTAATACTAATACTAATACTAATACTAATACTAATACTAATACTAATACTAATACTAATACTAATACTAATACTAATACTAATACTAATACTAATACTAATACTAATACTAATACTAATACTAATACTAATACTAATACTAATACTAATACTAATACTAATACTAATACTAATACTAATACTAATACTAATACTAATACTAATACTAATACTAATACTAATACTAATACTAATACTAATACTAATACTAATACTAATACTAATACTAATACTAATACTAATACTAATACTAATACTAATACTAATACTAATACTAATACTAATACTAATACTAATACTAATACTAATACTAATACTAATACTAATACTAATACTAATACTAATACTAATACTAATACTAATACTAATACTAATACTAATACTAATACTAATACTAATACTAATACTAATACTAATACTAATACTAATACTAATACTAATACTAATACTAATACTAATACTAATACTAATACTAATACTAATACTAATACTAATACTAATACTAATACTAATACTAATACTAATACTAATACTAATACTAATACTAATACTAATACTAATACTAATACTAATACTAATACTAATACTAATACTAATACTAATACTAATACTAATACTAATACTAATACTAATACTAATACTAATACTAATACTAATACTAATACTAATACTAATACTAATACTGGAATCAAATATAAAACTAGTCAGATAGGTTATCATTTCAACCATCTATTATAGCGTAGAGTACAAACCTTAACTACCACAAACAAATCCTTACATCTACTACAAATAGACATACATACTACCATAGGCCAACCATACACAAATATTTATGTGTTTATTGCAGCATACAAGATTTTTTTTTTTTTTTTGAAGGGTTAAACCAACAAACCATAAAGTACAAAGGACAAATAATGGAACTTGTTTATGTATATACGAACAGTAATGGCCTTACGGCATTTTCGGCACAAACAACAAAAAAAACTTAAATAAAGAAAGAAATATAAATAAAAAAAAAGATGTCAATGCAAAGGCATGAACGCATCAAAATCAATGCTCAGCTCAAAAGAAAAATCTAAAACTAACACACTCGTAAACTTGTAACAGTTTTAGAACTTTATTTGAAGAACAGAGAGGTTTTTTAAAATCAAAGTTTGTTTAAAGGAAATATTAAGATGTTACTTAAGGTTATGTAAGTAGTTTTATTGTTTTAGTCTTTACTTTAAAATAAACATTTAACTTATCTGTTAAACACTTTATTTTGATTTTAAATCATGACTAATTTTGTACCCAGCAAAACTTTGGTAATGGCAAGTACTCTGACAACTGGTTACCTTGTAACGACTACAACATACCATCCGAATAAATAATAAGTTATTACAGAAGTACTTATTTGTAATTAAGATGGTAATTTAAACTGAATGGCCCCGGTTCAAATCCCACCAAGGGGCAACAATTTTTTTTAGTATTTTTTTATTAAAAGAGTCTTTTTAAATGATTTTTGAATTTTAAGAACTTAAATATTATCTTCTGTAAAAAAAATTTGTAAAACTAACTCACGTTAATGAAAAAATACCATCATGACTCAATTTTGATTATGTAAGGGATGTTGAATTCTTCTACGCGAGGTAACTACCGCCTTTTCCAATATCGAGAAGGAATCAAACAAAATGGGTCCAGCTGTAAATGAATCAAAAACAAAACTGATGGTTTCTACAGGCAGACAGACCACTAGAATTGGATCACATGTGTCCGTTGAGAACTATAGCTTCGAGGTTGTAAAAGAATTTGTATACCTTGGTACAGCTGTGAACATCAACAACGATATAAGCTTTGAAATCAAACGCAGAATCATACTTGCCAAACGATGCTATTTTGGACTAAGCAAGCAGCTAAAAAATAAAGTCCTCTCTGTAAGAACTAAAATCACGCTCTATAAAACGCTCATACTACCCGTGTTATTGAATGGTGCTGAATCATGGGCACTTGCACAGACAGATGAAGCTATCCTTGGAGTATTTGAGAGGAAAATTCTACGAAGAATCTTTGGACCAGTTTGCATCAACAATGACATCGAATGAACAATGAGCTGTATGAGTTATACACTGAACGCATTAAGCAACAGCGTCTGCGTTGGCTACTACATGTTGTGCGAATGGATGAAAATACTCCGGCAAGAAAAGTCTTCGATAATGATCCAGAGGGAACGCGTAGAAGAGGGCGTCCAAAACTTCGATGGAAAGACCAAGTAGAAGAAAATCTTTTGAAACTTGGTATACGAAATTGGAGAATATGCGCACAAGATAGAGGTGCTTGGAATTCTAAAATATGCTCGGCCTTTGACCTAAACAGGTTGTAATTACAGGCCATTTAAGTAAGTAAGTAAGTAAAGGGGATGCTGAATACCAAACACGATTCAAATTGGTCTTAACTTGGTAAGCCCAACTTATCTGGGTCATCCTTCATCTCAACTGTGGACACACACCTCCTCATGGTATTACCCGGGGAGCTAGTTTAACACCCATTAATATTGTGAGTAAACATGTTCCGAGAGTTGTGCCATAAGATCGATAAAAATGGGTTAGGATTACGGGCTAGTAACCCTCTCTAGAAAAAATACAATGAAGAGTATAAAATTAGAATTGAAATGTCCCACTACCTAATATTAGAGGAGGATGTCCGAAACTTCGATAGAAAGACCAAGTAGAGGAACATTTTTCAAAGCTTGGCTTATAAAATTGGAGAATATTCGCACAAGATCGAAATCCATGGAAATCTAAAATATGCTCGGACTTTGACCTTAACAGGTTGTAACATTTAAGTAAATAAGAGTCAATCTTATGTAAAAACTTATACAAAAAAGAAGATTTAAATTGTTTAAGTTTTAAAATAATTTTAAAAAAGTTTTTAAATAAAATCGTATAAAAAATATTTTTTCAAAAATTACAACAAATCAGGGAAAAACAAAGTTATTTTCACATGATTTTGGATCTAAAAATAAAAATTGTTTATATTAATTATAAGCTGCTAAGTTTTCAACATATGAAGTAGCTCAGTGGAAGAGTCTCTGCCTAGCAGTCGGAGGGTCTAGGTTCGAGCCCCCATGGGATCATAAAAAAAATTTTGTATTTCGTTTAAAAATATATGTTTTTAATAAAACATATAAAACAACAAAAAAGTTATTGTTGTTGCTTTCAAATTGCTTTCCCAAGTCACTACTTTTCTGCAATTGGTAAGTACTTGCCTCCAATGACATCCCCATATTAATGTAATGACTTAAACAGCGAATGAGTAAGTCGTTCGTGTTCAATAGTTTAACTGTTTAACTCATTATTTGGTAATGAAAAGTTTTATCGGGGTAGCGATATAAAGATTTCAGTGTTCAGGCATACTATACGTATAAGTAATTTATATATGACTGTATAATAGGTATACGCCCAGTATATCATTTAAGCCATAATACCTTACAGAAGCAGTAGGATGTGACCCTACATTTGTCTTAAGGACAACTGTTGCAGTCTTGTACAGAGCAGTTTTTAATTAGGATAGCCGAATATTTAATTTTCAGTTTAGAAGAACTGGCTCAAAATTCATATGGTATTTATTATTTTTACAAAAGCGAAATTCAAAATTATAAAGATCACCCGCATGTAAATTTGAATTCTTTACTAAGCCTGAAGTACTAAATTTTCTCTTAATTTGTACAGCAAAACTTTAACTTAAAGTATTTGAAAGTTATGGTTGTAGATAAAAATAAGTTTGTTTTAAAACTTTTAGTATATTTTTTAAATATTTTAATTTTATTTTAAATATTTTCAAAAAATATTTCTACTTAAAGCTACGCAATATTAATATTTAAATGAATAAAAAAAATTAAAAAGAGTAATAAGAAAAAAAATGACGACGAGGAAAACTTTAACTTTATTTAGGTTTCATATACTTCATATAACGTGCCCGTGAGGTTAAAAGTTCAGACGCACACTTACAATTAAACTCCAAGTTTAAAGGTATATAAAAAAAAGATGCTGTTATATGCACAAAATGCCAACGTAATAAAGTTAGCACATCTAAAGGCGAAAAATTAGGGCCTGATATTTTTAGGCCTCTAAGCAGAATATGTGGTTTATGTATTTTAATTTAAAAAAAAAGAAATCAATCACCTAAAAGTTGATTTTATTAAAGGATGATGACTTCAATGTTAAAGGTATTTAACGCACCATCTTGAGGCCCTATGCTTCAGGTGGAGTCAAGGATAACACCATCGCACCATCTTATTTTTTATATTTTCAGGGCAAGACCAAGATTTAAAAGGCTCCAATTCTTCCAGAGTAAACCCTTAAAAGATGAAAATATATGACAAGACCAATAAAATAGAAATGACTTTGAAACACGAATGGGAGTTCAGAACCCGTTTGGTCTTAGAACCTCATCATTATACCCTTGAGTACACTTCTGCATACTTAGGCATAGAAACTTTAAATAACACACACTAACACACAAATAATGTTACACACTAATTTAAAACAAAAAACGGAAACAAGCTAAAAATAAAAACGAGGCATACATTGTGAAAACGTTTTAAGTGACATAAGCATTGTTCGTGTGATTCTTATCTTGACCGCACATCAAAATTATTTGGTTTGTAATGTTTTGTCTTATTGTTGCTGCTGTTGTCTGGTCTTGCAGCATTTACACTGACCATAAAAAAACAAAAGCAACAGCAGTAGCAACATAAAAAACAATAAAAGTTTTTACTAAAATCAAGCTAAGGAAGGGCAAAACAACACAAAAAAAAACAAAATAATTCCTTTGTGTAAACGTTTTTATTTTTCTTTTGTTTAAAATAAAGTTTTTCCTAAGAATAAAGTTGATACCTGCAGCTGTAAATAAACTAGAGTTACAAAAGTATTTACCAAAAAAATTTTAAAATATTACAAAAACAAAAGAACCACAAAAGCTACCACAAATGGCACAAAAATTTTAAAAATTTTCTATTCATGGATGCTGTCGTTTCTAAGCTAAAGGATATGTAAAAGAATGTTTATATAAACTTATTATAAAACAATGCACAGTGGGGATGAAAACTGGTTAGATATAAAGAAAAGAAATATGAGAAATTAATGACATCAAGAAGAAAATTTTATGATATCAAAAAATTTTCTAAAGAAAAAAAATTCTATAGAAAATTTTTAATATCATTAATTTTTTACAGAAAACTTTTTGACATTATAAATTTTTCCATAGAAAATTTTTAAATCTCATAAAATTTTAATTATAAAATTTTTTTGTATCAAAAATTTTCCTATTGAAAATTCTTTGATATCATATATTTTTCATATAACATCAATTTTTCCTCAGAAAATTTTTTGATATCATACATTTTTCTTTAGAAAATTTTTTGATATCATAAATTTTTCATTAGAACATTTTTTGATATCATAAATTTTTCTTAAGAAAATTTTTTGATATCATACATTTTTCTTTAGAAAATTTTTTGATATCATAAGTTTTTCTTTAAAAAATTTTTGATATCATAACTTTTTAAATATCATTAGTTTCCTTTATAAAATTTTTTGCTATCATTAATTTTTCTTTAGAAAATTTTTTGATACCACAAAATTTCTTTTAGAAAAATTTTTCATATCATAAATTTTTCTTTGGAAACTTTGTTTTGTATCGTAAATTTTTCTTTAGAAAATTTTTTTGTATCATAAATTTTTCTAAAGAAAAATCTATGATATCAAAAATTCTTCTAATGTAAAATTTATGATACCAAAAATTTTTCTTAAGAAAAATTTATGATTTCAAAAATTTTTTTAAAGAAAAATTTTTGATATCAAAAATTTTTTTAAAGAAAAATATGATAAAATTTTCTAAAGAAAAATTTTTGATGTCAAAAAACTTTTTATAGAAAAATTTATGATATCAAAAATAGAAAATTTATATTATATCAAAAAATGTTCTATATAAAAATCTATGATATCAAAAAATTTTCTAAAGAAAAATCTATGATACCAAAAATTTTTCTATAGAAAAATTAATGATATCAAAAAATTTTCTATATAAAAATGTATGATATCAAAATTTTTTTATAGAAAATTTTGATATATATTTTCTATGAAAAAAACTTATGATATCAAAAAATTTGTATCGAAAAATTTAATATATCAAATAATTTTCTATAGAAAAATTTATGACATCAAAAATTTTTCTATAGAAAAATTCATGATATAGAAAAATAAAAATAAAGAAAAATCTATGATATCAAAAATTCTTCTAATGTAAAATTTATGATACCAAAAATTTTTCTTAAGAAAAATTTATGATTTCAAAAATTTTTTTAAAGAAAAATTTTTGATATCAAAAATTTTTTTAAAGAAAAATATGATAAAATTTTCTAAAGAAAAATTTTTGATGTCAAAAAACTTTTTATAGAAAAATTTATGATATCAAAAATAGAAAATTTATATTATATCAAAAAATGTTCTATATAAAAATCTATGATATCAAAAAATTTTCTAAAGAAAAATCTATGATACCAAAAATTTTTCTATAGAAAAATTAATGATATCAAAAAATGTTCTATATAAAAATGTATGATATCAAAATTTTTTTTATAGAAAATTTTGATATATATTTTCTATGAAACAAACTTATGATATCAAAAAATTTGTATCGAAAAATTTAATATATCAAATAATTTTCTATAGAAAAATTTATGACATCAAAAATTTTTCTATAGAAAAATTCATAATATCAAAAATGTTTCTATAGAAAAATTCATGATATAGAAAAATAAAAATAAAGAAAAATCTATGATATCAAAAATTCTTCTAATGTAAAATTTATGATACCAAAAATTTTTCTTAAGAAAAATTTATGATTTCAAAAATTTTTTTAAAGAAAAATTTTTGATATCAAAAATTTTTTTAAAGAAAAATATGATAAAATTTTCTAAAGAAAAATTTTTGATGTCAAAAAACTTTTTATAGAAAAATTTATGATATCAAAAATAGAAAATTTATATTATATCAAAAAATGTTCTATATAAAAATCTATGATATCAAAAAATTTTCTAAAGAAAAATCTATGATACCAAAAATTTTTCTATAGAAAAATTAATGATATCAAAAAATTTTCTATATAAAAATGTATGATATCAAAATTTTTTTTATAGAAAATTTTGATATATATTTTCTATGAAAAAAACTTATGATATCAAAAAATTTGTATCGAAAAATTTAATATATCAAATAATTTTCTACAGAAAAATTTATGACATCAAAAATTTTTCTATAGAAAAATTCATAATATCAAAAATGTTTCTATAGAAAAATTCATGATATAGAAAAATAAAAATAAAGAAAAATCTATGATATCAAAAATTCTTCTAGTGTAAAATTTATGATACCAAAAATTTTTCTTAAGAAAAATTTATGAAGTCAAAAATTTTTTTAAAGAAAAATTTTTGATATCAAAAATTTTTTTAAAGAAAAATATGATAAAATTTTCTAAAGAAAAATTTTTGATGTCAAAAAACTTTTTATAGAAAAATTTATGATATCAAAAATAGAAAATTTTTATTATATCAAGAAATGTTCTATATAAAAATTATTATATCAAAAAATGTTCTATATAAAAATCTATGATATCAAAAAATTTTATAAAGAAAAATCAATGATACCAAAAATTTTTCAATAGAAAATTAATGATATCGAAAAATTTTCTATATAAAAATGTATGATATCAAAATTTTTTTTATAGAAAATTTTGATATACATTTTCTATGAAAAAAACTTATGGTATCAAAAAATTTGTATCGAAAAATTGAATATATCAAATAATTTTCTATAGAAAAATTTATGACATCAAAAATTTTTCTATACAAAAATTCATGATGATATCAAAAATTTTTCTATAGAAATATTCACGATATCAAACATTTTTTTATAGAAAAATTCATGATAACATCAAAAATTTTTCTGCAGAAAAATTCATGATATCTAAAATTTTTCTATAGAAAAATTCATGATATCAAAAATTTTTCTATAGAAAAATTCATGATATCAAAAATTTTTCTATAGAAAAATTCATGATATCAAAAATTTTTCTATAGAAAAATTCATGATATCAAAAATTTTTTTATAGAAAAATTCATGATATCAAAAATTTTTCTATAGAAAAATTCATGATATTAAAAATTTTTCTATAGAAAAATTCATGATATCATTAATTTTTCTATAGAAAAATTCATGATATCAAAAATTTTTCTATAGAAAAATTCATGATATCAAAAATTTTTCCATAGAAAAATTCATGATATCAAAAAAATTTTCGATAGAAAAATTCATGATATCGAAAATTTTTCTATAGAAAAATTTATGATATCAAAAATTTTTCTATAGCAAAATTAATGATATCAAAAATTTTCCTATAGAAAAATTTATGATATCAAACATTTTTCTATAGAAAAATTAATGATATCAATAATTTTTCTATAGAAAAATTAATGATATCAAAAATTTTTCTATAGAAAAATTAATGTTATCAAAATTTTTTCTATAGAAAAATTAATGATATCAAAAATTTTTCTATAGCAAAATTAATGATATCAAAAATTTTTCTATAGAAAAATTAATGATTTCAAAAAATTTTCTATAGAAAAATTTATGATATCAAAATAATTTTCTAAAGAAAAATTTATGATGTGAAAATTTTCTCTAAAGAAAAACTTTTGATATCAGAAAATTTTCTAATGAAAATTTTTTTTTTTTAGAAAATTGTCTATAGTTATTTTTATTATTGCAATATAACAACTTAAATCCTTTGTTACGGCCTACCACTTAAATATTAAAAATCCTTGCACGTCCACTTACACACACGAGTTGAACCATAGCAAGAAAGGACAAGAGAAAACTATACGTGTTCCAAGTAAAACTTAAAATCAAAATTCTACTTTAAATTTTTCTTTGTCCTGCTAGTGCTAATCAGTAAGAGAACACAAAAACATCTTCATTTTCTTCATTTTACAAGGAAAGAGGAAACAGGCAGATTGTTTCAAATTTGGGGGTCATTAAAAATTAGGGTCAAAAACTGTGATTATATTGTGTGAAGCCGTAACGAAAACCTCAAATATTATAAAACGTGAAATTTAGATAATTAAAGCCAGAAAATACAAACAAACAGCTAAACTCTAAAAATTAATATCATGTTTCCTAAAATGTTCTAAAATTCTGTATTTAGTATTAAATTTGAGTGTCCTGAAAAGTTCCATGACCTCATTTGTAATTATAAAGATTTCTTCTTATTATTTTTAATTAGTTTAGCAAATATTTGTGCTTTAAATGCAGGATAAATATTTAGGCATAAAACGAAGGAAAATTTTTTTGTTTAGGTTAGACATTTATTTTGGAAGCAGCAGCAGCAGTAATTAAGGCAAAATGGTGTACAAAAACTTAAATGTGAAAATAAATTTCTTGAATTTAAATTCTAAAGGAATGCTTGGTCTTTAATTAGAACATTTAAAAATAGTAAGTTTACAAAATTTATAGCATTAAAGTCGGTAGTATATTGAGATAATTTATAACATCTTCCTAATGTTAGCTTCAATTGTAAGGGGATTTAGATATCATTAAATTCAAGACCTTTAATAAATTCTTCTAACTCAATATCTATTTTTGCAAAAAAACAGCCATATAAATAAATATACATATTTGTCATTCAAGGTTTCCTTCTTTCCTCTAACCATCAAATTCCAAATTACTTACTTTCGGTCACAGCTGCCTCTTGTATTGCTACCAACTTAAGCTTTGCAATAAAACCAAATGAAAGATGAAGAAATTTTTCCTAAAATTCATTTTCAATATTTTATATTCAGTCATGCAAATACCTAAATAAATAACAAACAACTCATTCAAACATATTTTTTTCCAATATTTTCTACATTCTACCTCTTATAAGTGAAACTACAGACAGACTCAGTACTAACAGAGATATTGGAAAAATGCTAAAATACCAAAAAAGCGACAAAAAACACCAGACACCAAAACTATGTACAAAAAATCGTAAAGAAAATATTTTCAAAATTTTTTTCTTAAATATAAAGGAAATACAATTTTTTAGGCATTTCTAATGGCAACAAGAAAAAGAAAATAAAAACTCCTTTTTATTGGAAAATGTAGAAGAAATTCTTGTTATTTAGAAAAATATCCTTTATATTTAAGAAAATATTAAACAATTCCTTTTATTTCATTTTATAAACATTTAGTTTTAAGTACTATTTTTTTCATTTCAATTGTTTTTCTTAATATTTCAATAATGTCGTTAACACATTTTATTATAAATTGTATTTGTTAAATTAAAAAACAAACTGAACTCTATTTCTAGAAATATTACAGGTTCCACAAAAAATTTCTTATTAAAAAATATTATACTTTAAAATTACGTATGATAAAGAGTTTTTCGTTTCATATAAAAAGGTTCCAAAACCAAAACATTTTTATAACTGAAAATTTCATATAAGACAAATTTTTAGATATACAATTTATATTAAATTCAATTCAGAATAGTTTTCTATCTTAATAATACCCTACTGTACTGAAATCAAATGTCGAAACAACTTCCCACAAAATTTTGAGTTATCTCACTACTTAAAAATAAAAAGTGGTTCGTTTCAATATTTTGTCTCCAAATGAAGATTTTCTTAAGGTTCTAGAATTTTAAATGTTAAGAAATGTTAAATCGATTCACATTTATTCAAAACTTTTTAGAACAAAGTTTTTCCATTAAACTGAAGTGACTTTTGGAATGGACCCACTCACTTAAAGCACTTAGGGGCCGATTAGCAATCGTCTTTTTACGTCTTGTAATGAAATTCATATGAGAAGGCATAGGCAACCCATACCACCAGAAGCCGATGATTTTTGTAGTTTTCTTAAATATCACGATCATTAACAAAACTCGAGAAAATTAAAGGATTCAGTAGAAATTTGGATGTTCGTACAGTCGGTTGGTGCCGCTTTGTTAAAGAAAATACACAAGAAACAAAATCAAAATCCAATTTATAGCAACAAAATAATACATAGTTCAAGAGAACAATATAATCTCGAACATTGTTGCCACGACACCATTATTTTTGTAAACATTTTTTATAGAAAATTTGTCGATAAAAATATTTTTCTGTAAAAATTTTTAAAAAATATATTTTTTATAGAAAAATTTGCTCAAACAAATTTTTATCAATTTTTTTTTTTTTTTAATTTTTTCAAGAAAAATTTTCTATAGAAAATTTATTTATCAAATTTTTCTTTTTTTTAATTTTCACAATTTTAAAATTTTTTCTGCAAAAAATATTTTAATAGAAAATTTTTCTTACAAAAAATTTTTTTCGAAAACTTTTCTATAGACAAATCTTTTTGGAGTAAATTTTTTGATAGAAAAATATATTTTATTTTTCAAAAATTTTTGAATCGAACATTTTTTTATACAGAAAAATATTTCAATAGAAAAATATTTTTATCAAAAATATTTTTATCAAAAATTTTCCTATAAACAGAAAATTTTGTTTTTTAAAGTTTTCATAGAAAAATATTTTTCTAGAAAAATTTTCTGAAGAAAATTATTTTGTCAAAAACTTTTCTATAAAAATATTATCTTAAAAAGTTTTACTAAAGTGTATTGCACTAAGATCTCAATTTATTACAAATATTTATTATTGTAATAAACAGTTTTTTACAAAACCAAAAAATGTTGGTGGAGAAACCTTTCCTATACCATATAATGAGGGACAAAATAAATAAGAATTATTATTGTGTCCAATAAATATCATCATAAAGCGAAGATTATCATCTGAACAGAAACACACGAACATTTTTCATTTTTATAATTTCTTTTGTTGTTGCTTTGTTGGCGACTAAGACAAAAATGCTATAAAGGGGGTCCAAAAAAAGATTTAAATAAAAAAAGTTTATTTTAAAACTTGGGACGTCAAACATTAAGTTAAAAAATTTAACTGTAGTGTATTGCGCTAAGATCCCAATTTATTACAAATATTTATTATTGTAATAAATAATTTTTTGATAAAACCAAAAACTGTTGGTGGGGAACCCTTTTCTCGAGGCGTTTCGATGGTTCGTTAGAAAATTTCTACTGCAACATTTTTCATAAAAAATGTCTTATAGAAAAATTAAAAAAAAATTTTCTATAGAAAAATTTTTTACAAATAACATTTTTAATGGAAAGTCTCTGATAAAAAAAATTTTATATAGAAAAATTTTTGATAAAAATATTAAAAAAGAAAATGAAGTAGAAAACTTTTTCTTTTTAAAACATCAGAACTACAAATTTGAAAAAATACCTATTACTATAAAAAGTATAAAAAACGGCAACTCTACTGAATTTTCTATAAGCTAATTTTTTTTGCAAAAATTTTTTTATGAAAAAATTTAATTTTTCAACATAAAAATTTGTATTTGAAATATATTCTATATATAAATCTATATTTCAAAAGTCTTTTATAGAAAATTTACTTTGGGATTTTTTTGATAAGAGAAATTTGCAATAAAAAAAGGAGTCCAACCGTATAATACCATTTATGGAAGCAATGGTCAAATATGGACCGATAAATGTATAAAAAAAGTTAGGCTAATACCTGAGTTCCGGAAAGCCAGACCTATGGGAGGTAGCCAGAAAAATGTACTGATTTAAGGCATAATAAATTTTCTAGAAAAAACCTTTGTTCAAAATATTTTCTACATGAAATTTTAATTCGAAAAAATTGTATCCGAAAAAATTTTTATGAGAAAATATTTTATCTGAAATTTTGTTTTTAAGTAAAATTTAAGCTCAAAATTTTTCTTAAAGAATATTTTTTTAATATTTTTAAAAGAAAATTTTTATTCGAAAATTAAAAAAAAAAGTTGTTCGAAAAATTTTATTCAAAAAATTCTCTATGAAATTCTTTTTATTAAAAAAATTTTCTATTAGCAAATTTCTGTGCAAAAAAGTTTTTGTGAAAAAGAGTTTAAATTTTTAATGTAAAAATTTTTAATCGATTTTAAATGTATTAAAAAAATCGTTTATAAAAAATTTACTTTAAGAAATTTAGTCTTAACAAAATTCGTTATAGTCAAAAGCATTCCGAGTTTTAGCTCTTATTAAAGTTACAAAATATTTTCTCATACTATTTTCTTTACAGTCTTTAGCAACAATTTATGGTTCTCCATAAATTTTATTGTATTTTATTGATTTAATTAATTTGGCTTCCTTTACAATAAAATCAAATACTCCTATCGTTAAAGCTAACACTAAAATATACAAAGAAATTTTGCTATTCATACACTCATACAACATAACTACATAAATTCTGGTCTAAAACAAATAGAAAACTTAGAGGAAACTGACAAAGCTATTAAATTTATAGTTTGTTAAATTTTAATGTTTGTCTCGAAGAGATAGTTTTATAACTTATAAATATTCAAGGCTAAAATTAAACGTTTGTGTAGACGGAATATATTTTACAGGATCTTTTTTGGTAGTTTATAGTATTTACAGAGTAAAGTAATGAAAATTGATTGCGATTCAATGATGATAATGATAGAGAGGGTGTGGTAAGCAATGAAATTATTTGGAAAAACTATTTTTTATTTATGGCTTAAATATTTTAATGTTTAACTATAAGAAAAGTGATATTTAGGAGATATTTACTCGGTTTTTGCTGACAAAATATTTGCCTGATTATAAGAATATTTTAATTAAATTTTATTTTATGTTTGAAAAATATTATATATTAAATATTAAAATTTTATAGCTTATAGCTTATAAGTTTAGAACTTGATTATTTTAGTTCTCAGTTTCATAATTTTAGTTTTCCCCTTGTTTGGAAAATCCTTTCTAGGAGCTTAGTTTTTAATTTTTTTTTATGTTCAAACAAAAGAACTGATTTAAAATTCATTTCACTTCATTCATTTTCACAGCAAAAATTTTCGCTTTTTTCAATTTATCAAAATTTTCATCAATATTTGCACTGTTTTTCATTTAGTTGACACTTTCAAATGATTGATTTTCAATTATTTGCATGTACAGGAGAAAAAAATCACAACACGTACATTTGGAATTTTTAAAGTTTTTTATACCCTACACTATACAAATATTTTTCTATAGATACATCTTCGATAAAAATATTTTTTTATAGAAAAATTTTCGATAGAAATATTTTTCTATAGAAAAATTTTCGATAGAAATATTTTTCTATAGAAAAATTTTCGATAGAAATATTTTTCTATAAAAAAATTTTCGATAGAAATATTTTTCTATAGAAAAATTTTCGATAGAAATATTTTTCTATAGAAAAATTTTCGATAGAAATATTTTTCTATAGAAAAATTTTCGATAGAAATATTTTTCTATAGAAAAATTTTCGATAGAAATATTTTTCTATAGAAAAATTTTCGATAGAAATATTTCGATAGAAATATTTTTCTATAGAAAAATTTTCGATAGAAATATTTTTCTATAGAAAAATTTTCGATAGAAATATTTTTCTATAGAAAAATTTTCGATAGAAATATTTTTCTATAGAAAAATTTTCGATAGAAATATTTTTCTATAGAAAAATTTTCGATAGAAATATTTTTCTATAGAAAAATTTTCGATAGAAATATTTTTCTATAGAAAAATTTTCGATAGAAATATTTTTCTATAGAAAAATTTTCGATAGAAATATTTTTCTATAGAAAAATTTTCGATAGAAATATTTTTCTATAGAAAAATTTTCGATAGAAATATTTTTCTATAGAAAAATTTTCGATAGAAATATTTTTCTATAAAAAAATTTTCGATAGAAATATTTTTCTATAAAAAAAATTTTCGATAGAAATATTTTTCTATAGAAAAATTTTCGATAGAAATATTTTTCTATAGAAAAATTTTCGATAGAAATATTTTTCTATAGAAAAATTTTCGATAGAAATATTTTTCTATAGAAAAATTTTCGATAGAAATATTTTTCTATAGAAAAATTTTCGATAGAAATATTTTTCTATAGAAAATTTTTCGATAGAAATATTTTTCTATAGAAAAATTTTCGATAGAAATATTTTTCTATAGAAAAATTTTCGATAGAAATATTTTTCTATAGAAAAATTTTCGATAGAAATATTTTTCTATAGAAAAATTTTCGATAGAAATATTTTTCTATAGAAAAATTTTCGATAGAAATATTTTTCTATAGAAAAATTTTCGATAGAAATATTTTTCTATAGAAAAATTTTCGATAGAAATATTTTTCTATAGACAAATATTTCTATCGAAAATTTTTCGATAGAAATATTTTTCTATAGAAAAATTTTTGATAGAAATATTTTTCCATAGAAAAATTTTCGATAGAAATATTTTTCCATAGAAAAATTTTCGATAGAAATATTTTTCTATAGAAAAATTTTCGATAGAAATATTTTTCTATTGAATAATTTTTTTAAGAAATTTATAAATTTTTGATAAAAAATATTTTTCTATAAAAAATTTTTGGTAGAAATATTTTTCTATAAAAAATTGTTTATAGAAATATTTGTCCATGGTGCCTATCTTAGGTGTAGAGCATCCTTTGGTCGTTGCTGTCCGATTATATTTTTTCACTTGTATTTTTTCTACAAAAGCTAGATATTTTTTAGAATTTAATATGCTCAAATTTGGTGACAAATAAAAATCGTGATTATTAAACATGATGTTTTGTTCGCAAAAAAACACTTTTATTGTACTGGGTCGAATAGAAAATAAAAATTAAATTTGAATTTAAATAAATGAGAATAGAAAATGAATTGAATTTAGTGTAAATTTTAACACATGTCAGTTTTTATTAAAGACTTTAATTTTGAATTTCAAGTCAGTTTTTGTTTATAAAATTAAAACAACTTTTTAAATGATTTTGTTTTTTTTTAATATAATAAAAAATATAAAAAATTGTATTATATTAAAAAAATCATATATATTGAACTTAAGTCAAAAATAAAATTCCGAAAATTTTTGTATAGAAAAAAATTTAACCGTAAATTTTTCTATAGAAAAAAATTAAAAAATAAAATTTAAAAAATTTTATAGAAAAAAAATTGTACCAAAAATATTTCTATTGAATAAATTTTATATCAAAAATTATTCTTAAGAAAAAAAATTGATACCGAAAATTATACTATAGAATATATTTTATACAGAAAATGTTTCTAAAGAAAAAATTTAAACCGGAAATTTTTCTATAGAAAAAATTTATACCAAAAATTTTTGTATAGAAAAAATTTGTACTGAAAATTTTTCTATAGAAAAAATTTATACCGAAAATTTTTCTATAGAAAAAATTTATACTGAAAATTTTTCTACAGAAAAAATTTATACCGAAAATTTCTCTATAGAAAAAATTTTTACCGAAAATTTCTCTATAGAAAAAATTTTTACCGAAAATTTTTCTATAGAAAAATTTTTACCGAAAATTTTTCAATGGAAAAAATTTATACCGAAAATGTTTCTATAGAAAAAATTTATACCGAAAATTTTTCAATAAGAAAAATTACTCCGAAAATTTTTCTATAGAAAAAAATTATACCGAAAATTTTTCTATAGAAAAAATTTGTACCGAAAAATTTTCTACAGAACAAATTTATACCAAAAATTTTTCAATAGAAAAAATTAATACCGAAAATTTTTCTATAGAAAAAATTTATACCGAAAATTTTTCTATAGAAAAAATTTATACCGAAAATTTTTCTATAGAAAAAATTTATACCAAAAATATTTCTATAGAAAAAATGTGTACCGAAAATTTTTCCATAGAAAAAATTTATACCGAAAATTTTTCTATAGAAAAAATTTATACCGAAAATTTTTCTATAGAAAAAATTTATACCGAAAATTTTTCTATAGAAAAAATTTATACCGAAAATTTTTGTATAGAAAAAATTTATACCGAAAATTTTTCTATAGAAAAAATTTATACCGGAAATTTTTCTATAGAAAAAATTTATACCGAAAATTTTTCTATAGAAAAAATTTATACCGAAAATTTTTCTATAGAAAAAATGTATACCGAAAATTTTTCCATAGAAAAAATTTATACCGAAAAGTTTTCTATAGAAAAAATTTATACCGAAAATTTTTCTATAGAAAAAATTTATACCGAAAATTTTTATATAGAAAAATTTTCGGTAAAAATTTTTCTATAGAAAAAAATTTATACCGAAAAATTTTCAATAGAAAAAAACTAAAACCGAAAATTTTGTCTATAGAAAAAAATTTATAATAAAAATGTATACCAAAAATTTATCAATAGAAAAAAATTATATCGAAAATTTTTCTATGAAAAATTCGTTTAGAAAAAATGTATACCAAAAAAGTTTTCATGGAAAAAAATCTATACCGAAAAAATGTATACGAAAATATTTCTATAGAACTAAAGTTATACCGAAAATTATTCTATAGAATAAATTTTATACCGAAAATTTTTTTAAAGAAAATAATTTATAAATTTCTCTAAAAATTATTAAAAATTGTTTATATAAATTATTTTTTATTGTAAGTTTTCTATATAAAAATTTTTTATTGAAAATTTTCTATATAAAATTTTTTCATTGAAAATTTTTTATATAAAATTTTTTCAAAAAATAATAATAATTTTTTATTGAAAATTTTCTATATATTAAATTTTTTATTGAAAACATTTTATATAAAATTTTTCATGAAAATTTTCTATAAAAAATTTTTTTATAGAAACTTTTCTGTGTAAAATTTTTTCATTGAAAATTTTCTATACATAATTTTTTCATTGAAAATTTTCTATATAAAATTTTTTCATTGAAATTTTCTTTATACAATTTTTGCATAAAAAATTTTTTATATGAAATTTTGTCATTAAAAATTTTTTATATAAAATTTTTTCATTGAAAATTTTCTATATAAAAATTTTCTATTGAAAATTTTTTATATAAAATTTTTTCAAAAAATAACAAAATTGTCGGGACGTAAATATTATTCAAAAATAATGACTTTTGGCGTTTGATCCCAAAACTGTTACATTTATTTATTGTTTTTTTTTTTTCCTTAAAAATAAATAATAAATACTAAAAAATAATATTTTTTTTTCAAATTTTTAATACAACATTTTTTCATTGAAAATTT
This sequence comes from Stomorhina lunata, assembly GCA_933228675.1. Lineage (NCBI taxonomy): Eukaryota > Metazoa > Arthropoda > Insecta > Diptera > Rhiniidae > Stomorhina > Stomorhina lunata. The sequence goes on along the minus strand of OW121743.1, from coordinate 96,044,510 downwards.
TCTATAAAAAATTTTTCCTTGAAAATTTTCTATATAAAATTTTCTTTTTAAAAATATTTTATATAAAATTTTTTCATTAAAAGTTTTTTATATAAAATTTTGTCACATAAATTTTTTTATATAAAATTCTTTCATTGAAAATTTTCTATATAAAATGTTTCTATAGAAAATTTTCTATATAAAATTTTTCTATTGCAAATCTTCTATAGAAAATTTTTTCATTAAAATTTTTTTTTTATTAAAAATATTTCATTAAAAATTCTTAATTTAAAATTTTTTCCTTATAAAATTTTTCTATTGAAAATTTTCCATATACAATTTTTCTTGAAAATTTTCCATATAAAATTTTCTATATAAAATTTTTTCATTGAAAATTTTCAATTTAAATTTTTTCATTGAAAAATTTTGTTATTGAAAATTTTCTATATAAAATCTTCTTTATAAAGAGATGGCCTAATCAACCATCGAGACGCGTCGAAAAAGGTTTCACAACCAACATTTTTTTGGTTTTATCAAAAAACTATTTATTACAATAATAATAAATTGGGATCTTAGTGCAATACACTAAAGTAAATCTTTTTAATTTATTGTTTTTCATTGAACATTTTTTATACAAAATTTTTTTTATTGAAAATTTTTTATACAAAATTTTTTTATTAAAAATTTTCTATATAAAATTTTTTTATTGAAAATTTTCTTAATAAAATTTTTTCATTCAAAATTTTCTATATAAAGTTTTATTATTGAAAATTTTCTTTATACAGTTTTTTTCATTTTTCATTGAAAAGGCATATAAATGATCTAAATATTGTAAGTGATCATAATAAATATAGATGGACACGAATAAAAATGCTCAAAAAGCTTAAAGCTTTTTGTGAATCTATACATATGTATATAAATAAGTCACACACCTTTTCCTTTAGGAGAAATCCCTACAGAATTCCCTAAGAACTTTAAACATTTTTGTCTTTTTAATAAAAGTTTTATAACATTTTTCATATTTACAACATAAAAATCCAATATTATCATAACACTATTTCTATGCTTCAAAAAACTTTCCCCTAAATTAACAAAAATTATTACAATACGCACAATGAACAAATGAGCACCCCAGCGATTTGGTTGATTACAAAAATCTTAAAATATATAAATTAGTTGTAATAAATCCCTTTGGAGACCTAGATCCTTATCCTAACCACACGCGTATATTATTTTTAAAATGCATTAAAAACCAAAAGAAAAAAAGAAAAACATTAGGATTAATCAAACAGTGGAAACTCCTGTTTGCAACAGTAAAATAATACATGCACTCATACACTCTGGAATATATTGTATGGATGTATGTGTGTATGTGAGTGGTAAAATGAAAAGTTGCATACTGCATTAAACATGTTGCAACAGAAATGTTAAAACCGAAACAAAGACAACAACAGAGTTGCACATGTCACCAGAAGGATAAAACAATTCGCTACAATAACAAAAGCATGACCTATTTAAAGACAGGACGAGTTGAGTTTTTGTTTCGTTTATATTTTAGGGAATTTTATAGAACAAAAGATTTAAAACAAAAACTTAAACAAAAAATGCAACAACCAGAACAATTGCACTGTTTCCAGAATAAGCAGCTGAGCCAAGGAGTAGATGCAGGAGTTATGTATATGTGTGTGTGTGCGTATGTGTTGACAAAGTGTAAATATGTTAAATGTTCCAGTGAGTTGGTTATGTTGGTATGTATTCTTTTAATTCTGTTTCAACTGGTAAAATAGCGAGAGTTTACTCCCTTTAGAGTAAGAAGCTGCTTGTTTAATGGTTACGAAAGTATTTTCCCTTAACTATTTTCATAACTAACATATCATCTACAATATATGAATGTGTGTATGCATATAAATAAAAGTTCGCATGTATCATCAGTAGACAACAAGGAAAAGTGACAATACCAAATTAACTTTTAGCTTTAAAAATAATGATGTGTTCCCATTATATTTACATACATACAAATATTCTAGGGAATGAAAAAACAAAAGCGAAAAATATAAAAAACTACATGCTTCAAGATTTATAATGAAACTGAAAAAAGCCCATATGTATTCTGGCATGAAAGCGATATAAGCATATCTATATAAAATAAGAAATACACTGACAAAAACAATCGGGTAGAAAATTCCTTCACATACCTATACAGATAAAATCATTATTAATTAAAGCATGTACGGAAAAAATAAAGGCAATCGGAACTAGGTAAATTCAGGCATGATAATACAGCTGTATTACACATATATAATACATATGTATATATCACCCTATATATATATGACATTTTGTACACATATCTACAAATAAATATGTGTATGCTGTCAATGCGTGTCAGTTGATAAATATTGAAACTTTTAAATACGCAAATATTCGCACGTGTGTATATGTGACACAATGCACACAAATATCTACACATTCATCAATATGTCATTGATACCAAAAAAGCCTTTTTGCCAACATCATTAATGCGTCGTACTATTTCAATAATTTTTCAGGAATAATTATAGCATAACTTCAAAGTGTTGTGCAAAATTAGAGCACTATGGAAAATTTAATATAAAAACGTACAAAAGCATTAAAGTCCGACCGGATTAGGTTAAGCGCAAACGGTAATATAACCAATTTTAAAATATAAAGTTGTTTATTTTATTTTTTTAGGAACTTTAAAAGGCTTTTTCGATGAAAACCTTTTATATAAATAAAATATAAAATCATTGATAAAAAGTTTTGATGTAACAATTTTATATAGGAAAATTTCTATGAAAAAATTTTATAAAGAAAATTTTCAATAAAAAAATTTTATATAAAAATTTTTCGATAAAAACTTTTTTATAGAAATTTTTCGATAAAAAATTTTATTTAGAAAGTTCTTGATTAAAAATTTTATATAGAAAATTTTTGATTAAAAATTTTCGGTAAAAAAATTTTATATAGAAAATTTTCGGTGAAAAAATTTTATATAGAAAATTTTGGGTGAAAAAATTTTATATAGAAAATTGTTGGTGAAAAAATTTTATATAGAAAATTTTCGCTGAAAAATTTTATATAGAAAATTTTCGGTGAAAAAATTTTATATAGAAAATTTTCGGTGAAAAATTTTATATAGAAAATTTTCGGTGAAAAATTTTATATAGAAAATTTTCGGTGAAAAAATTTTATATAGAAAATTTTCGGTGTAAACATTTTATATAGAAAATTTTCGGTGTAAAAATTGTATATCGAAAATTTTCGGTGCAAAAATTTTACATAGAAAATTTTCGGTGAAAAAATTTTATTTAGAAAATTTTCGGTGAAAAAAATTTATATAGAAAATTTTTGGTGAAAAAAATTTATATAGAAAATTTTTGGTGAAAGTATCTTATATAGAAAATTTTCGGTGAAAAAATTGTATATACAAAATTTTCGGTAAAAAATTTTATATAGAAAATTTTAGGTAAAAAATTGTATATAGAAAATTTTCGGTGAAAAAATTTTATATAGAAAATTTTCGGTGAAAAAATTTTATATAGAAAATTTTCGGTGAAAAAATTTTATATAGAAAATTTTAGGTGAAAAAATTTTATATAGAAAATTTTCGGTGAAAAAATTTTATATAGAAAATTTTCGGTGAAAAAATTTTATATAGAAAATTTTCGGTGAAAAAATTTTATATAGAAAATTTTCGGTGAAAAAATTTTATATAGAAAATTTTCGGTGAAAAAATTTTATATAGAAAATTTTCGGTGAAAAAATTTTATATAGAAAATTTTCGGTGAAAAAATTTTATATAGAAAATTTTCGGTGAAAAAATTTTATATAGAAAATTTTCGGTGAAAAAATTTTATATAGAAAATTTTCGGTAAAAAAATTTTATATAGAAAATTTTTGGTGAAAAAATTTTATATAGAAAATTTTCGGTGAAAAAATTTTATACAGAAAATTTTTGGTGAAAAAATTTTATATAGAAAATTTTCGGTAAAAAATTTTATATAGAAAAATTTCCGGTAAAAAAATGTTATATAGAAAAATTTCCGGTACAAACATTTTTTATACAAAATCTTCGGTGAAAAATTTTATATAGAAAATTTTCGGTGAAAAAATTTTGTATAGAAAATTTTCGGTGAAAAAATTTTATATAGAAAATTTTCGGTGAAAAAATTTTATATAGAAAATTTTCGGTGAAAAAATTTTATATAGAAAATTTTCGATGGAAACATTTTATTTAGAAATTTTATTTAAAACTTTGTCTGTCTGACTTTGCTCTTAAATATGTACCAAAATTTTATAAAAGAAATATATATTATTTCATCTGTTATACTTGGGCCTAAATATTTTTTTAGGCCCAAGTATACAAAAAGTACCAAATTTAGTCTTTGTGGGTATAAACATATACAAATGTAGAAAGTCTATTAATCCACAACTAATCAGAATTTCACAAAAATTATTCTAACAAACTGAAATGACAAATATTTCTACACTCATACTACAAATTAAACCTACTTTGTGGAAAAAAGTTTTCTTGAAATTTCTACATAATTTGGTCAATGGGTTAAAAAGTTTTGTATCGTATAATATTTATCTTTATATACGATTTTTCTGTTGCATACTTTTTGGTTTTTGGGAGTAGTGTTTGTATGAAATGAGTATGTATGAGTATCTTTCAAAAAATTATAAAACTACATGAGAAACAACAAGAAAACATGTTTAACACTTAAATTTACTCTACGGCATGTATCGTCATAAAGAATTAAATGAATATACGAAAATTTGTTTTAATAGTATAATGTGAGAGAGAAAAAAAAACAGAAAAACTAAAATACAAACAAAAATTAAATTGGTTTGAAAGATTAAGGTGGTGGCCAAAATCAGCAAAATAAATTTCCATTAACATATCAGTTGGATATAAAATTTTGGAACATTTTTGTTTCATACTAATATGCTTTATTTTTTTAAATGTTTAGGAATTTTGATAATTTTCAAAAAAGATGTATGCCTAATATGTTTTGTCGCTGTTTGTCTGTGAATAAATGAAAACGTGTATACATCCAGTTGAGCGTATGTGTGAAAATTTAATGAAAAAATTCATTTGGTTTTAAAGTATAAGTAGAAATACACAGACATTCGTTAATAATTACACTAAACAACAAAATGAATTTGAATATATTAGATTAAAAAAATGTATATAGAAAATTTTTGGTAAACAAATTCTATATGGAAAACTTTTGACAAAAAATATGTATATCAAAAAATATTCTAAGAAAAAATTGTATACGGAAATTTTCATAAAATTTTTGACGAAAAAACTTTATATACAAAATTTTCAATGAAAAAATTGTAAATAGAAAATTTTTAGTAAAAGTAATTTTATATAGAAAATTTTCAATGAAAAAATTTTTTTGTGTAGAAAATTTTCAATTAAAATATTTTATGTAGAAAATTTCAAATTAAAGAGGTCTTATAAGAAAAAAAATTTTTTTACTTTAATATAGAAAAGCCCTAACTAATATTTTTCTTACAGCACAGAAGAGGGGGAAAAAACTAAATAAAATCCTAAGTTTTTAATATACAGCAATTTTTTTAAACGCAGTTTTTTACTTTATTCTCTAAAGAATTAAATGCAATGATATTTTTTTTCAATTAAAAGATTTTTATAAAATTTTATTAGATAAATCTTTTAAAAGCAATTTGAATGAAAAACGACATAGGGCCTTTCTATATTAAAGTAACGATATATATAATCATTTCAATGAAAAATTTTATATACAAAATTTCAGTGAACAAATCTTTAATATAAAAATTTGATGTAGAAAATTTTATAGAATAAAATTTGACATTGAAAACTTTAGAAGAAAAATTGTGTATCAAAATTCCGTTGCAAAATTTGTATAAGAAAATTTTTTGACACAAAAATTTTTGTATAGAAAATATTCAATACAAAAATTTTACATAAGAAATTTTCGATGAAAAAATTTTATATAGAAAATTTTCGATGTAAAACTTTTATACAGAAGCTCTTTGATGTGAAAATTTTATATAATTTCTTAAAAAAAAAAATTAAGAAAATTTTTGATGAAAATAATTTATATAGGGAATTTTTGATAGTAAAATTTTATATAAAAAATTTTTCAATAAAAAAATTTAATATACAAAATTTTTGATGAAAAAATTTTATATACAAAATTTTTGAAGTAAAAATTTTATATAGAAAATTTTCGAAAAAAAAAATTAATATAGAAAATTTTCGATTTAAAAATTTTATAAAGAAAATTTTCCATGTAAACAATTTAGATAGAAAATGTTTGTAAAAAAATTTAGTAGAGAAAATTTTAAATGAAAAAATTTTCGTTAGAACATTTTCGACAAAAAAATTTTGTATAGAAAATTTTCGATGTAAAAATTTTATATAGAAAATTTTTGATAAAAATGCTTTATATAGAAAATTTTCGATAAAAAAAATTTATATAGAAAATTTTCAATGCAAAAATTTTATATAGAAAGTTTTCGATGAAAGTATTCTATATAGAAAATTTTCGATGTAAAAATTTTATATTAGTATTTCGTTTAAAAATTTAGATAGAAAATTTTTAATAAAAATAATTTATATAGGGAATTTTCGATAGTAAAATTTTATAAAGAAAATTCTCTATAATAATATATAATATAGAAAATTTTCGATAAAAAATATTTATATAGAAAATATTCGATGAAAACATTTTATATAGAAAATTTTCGATGAAGAAGTTTGATATAGAAAATTTTCGATAAAAAATTTTATATAGAAAATTTTAAATGAAAAAATTTTATATAGAAAATTTTCAATAAAAAAATTTTATATAGAAAAATTTTAATGCAAAAATTTTATATAGAAAATATTCAATAAAAAAATTTTATATAGAAAGTTTTCAATGAAAAAATTTAAGAGGTTCTTTAAGAAAAAAAATTGTACAAGATAATTTTGTGGGATAAAAAAAATATAGCAGTGGCAAGTGGCAATGAACATATTTTTGATACAATAATTTGACGTAGAAAATTTTATAGAATAAAATTTGACATTGAAAACTTTAGAAGAAAAAATTATGTAACAAGAAAATTTGAAAATTTTTTAATACAAACGTTTTTGTTTAGAAAATTCTTAGTACAAAAATTTTATATAGGAAATTTTCAATGAAAAAACTTTATATAATAAATTTTTAATAAATTGAGCTAAGAAAATTTTCAATAAAAAATTTAATATGGAAAATTTTTGATGTAAAAATTTAATATAGATAATTTTGCATGTAAAAATTTAATACAGAAAATTTTAAATAAAAATTTAATATCGAAAATTTTCAGTGAACAAATTTTATATAGAAAATTATTGATGAAAAAATTTTATACAGAAAGTTTTTGATAAAAAAGTTTTATATAAAAAATTTTTGATGAAAAAATCTTATATACAAAATTTTCGGTATAAAAATTTTATGTAGAAAATTTTCGAGAAAAAAAATTAATATAGAAAATTTTCGATGTAAGAATTTTATATAGAAAATTTTCCATGTTAAAAATTTAGATAGAAAATGTTTGTAAAAAAAAGAAAATTTTAAATGAAAAAATTTTATTTAGAAAATTTTCGACAAAAAAATTTTGTATAGAAAATTTTCGATGTAAAAATTTTTGATGAAAAAGTTTTATATAGAAAATTTTCGATAAAAAAATTTATATAGAAAGTTTTCGATGAAAATATTTTATATAGAAAATTTTCGATGTAAAAATTTTATATTATTATTTCGATTAAAAATTTAGTTAGAAAATTTTTGATAAATATAATTTATATAAATAGGGAATTATCGATAGTAAAATTGTATATAGAAAATTCTCCATAATAACATTTTATATAGAAAATTTTCGATAAAAAAATTTAATACAGAAAATTTTCGATGAAAAATTTTATGTAGTAAATTTTACGATGAAAAAATTTTATGTAGAAAATTTTTGGTGAAAAATTTTATATAGAAAATTTTCGGTGAAAAATTTTATAAAGAAAATTTTCGGTGAAAAATTTTATATAGAAAATTTTCGGTGAAAAATTTTATATAGAAAATTTTCGGTGAAAAATTTTATATAGAAAATTTTCGGTGAAAAATTTTATATAGAAAATTTTCGGTGAAAAATTTTATACAGAAATCTTCGGTTAAAATTTTTATATAGAAAATTTTCGGTTAAAATTTTTATATAGAAAAATTTGGATGAAAAAATTTTATAAGAAAATTTTTGATGAAAAAATTGTATATAGAAAATTTTCGATAAAAAAATTTAATACAGAAAATTTTCGATGAAAAATTTTATGTAGTAAATTTTACGATGAAAAAATTTTATATAGAAAATTTTCGGTTAAAAATTTTATATAGAAAATTTTCGGTGAAAAATTTTATAAAGAAAATTTTCGGTGAAAAATTTTATATAAAAAATTTTCGGTGAAAAATTTTATATAGAATATATTTGATGAAAAAATTTTATATAGAAAATTTTCGGTGAAAAATTTTATATAGAAAATTTTCGGTTAAAATTTTTATATAGAAAAATTTGGATGAAAAAATTTTATAAGAAAATTTTTGATGAAAAAATTGTATATAGAAAATTTTCGATGAAAAAATTGTATGTAGAAAATTTTTGATAAAAAAATTTTATATAGAATATTTTCGATGAAAAAATTTATTTGGGAATTAGTTATTTGAACTTTAGAATTGATTGAAAAAATTAGGTTAAATCAAAAATTTTATATAGAAAATTTTCGATGAAAAAATTTTATAAGAAAATTTTCGATGAAAAAAATGTATATAGAAAATTTTCCATTAAAAATTGTATATAGAAATTTTTTTAAGGAAAAACTTTTATGTACAAATTTTAATTTTTTCTCATTTAAAGGCCTATTTGTATTAAATTTTAACTTATCAAATGAGTACTATAAAAAGTAAATAAGAATTGCTAGAATTTCCATTTTGTTGCCTGGTATTATGTATTTATAGTGTATCTCATATAGATATGTTTAAGTATGTTGGCTATGATTAAATGCAGAGGCGGCATCAGGGAAAATAATTAGGAAACCTGTAATGGCATTTGGTTAAAGAATTTATAGGGAAAACAATTAATGAACTATAAATATTACAAAACCTATTCACTTTAAACACTTGCCACAAACATACGAGTATATCAAAACATATTTCCTTAAGAAGAAACTGAGAAAACTTTTGATAAACATAATTTACTTAAAAAATAAATTATTACCCTTTTTACACCTGACTTAAAATATTTGAAATACACATCTGATATAAATCAGTATCATGAAAAAAAAAACAACTTGTTAAAGGTGTGTGCGCTTGGTTTAATACACACAAATTCACAAATACGTTACCGACATGTTGTAATCACATTTAATGAACAAATTATAAATTATCTTTAATATGTACGAGAGAGCAACATATTTTGTTCGTATCCTTTTTTTCCTTTATAAAATTCACACTATAGATGTTAAAAATTTCAACATTTCAAAAGGCAACCTTTTATTTCTGAGTAAGTTTGAGTATGTGCAAATTAATGGCTAGTGGAAAAAAAATCACAGAAATTTTTTTTTGAGTAGCTGTTGCCGGCTGTTGTTGTTATTATTATTATAGTTTTTCATACAACATGAAATAAATAACAACAAAATTGATAACACGTTTGTATGTTAATCATGTACACATGTCCTTTAACAAATGTTCGTTTGTTTGTCTGAGTTTTAATGCAGTTTTGCAACACATGTGTATTATATTAATACATACAAAAAACATATTTATATATGTATGTATAAACACAATTACCATTATATTTAATACACAATCATATCTAGCCCTGGCTTGCACCACAGTGCCATACAAACTTTTGATTTTAGTTTCTACCAGCCAAAGCTTCAGCTTCACTAGTTCAACATATAATTTTAAAGCTCATTATGAATTTTTCACAATATTATTATGTTTTTTTTTTACAATTTTTTCTTCCTTCTTATTCGTTTCATTTGTTATTTTTTTGTTAAAAGCTAAAGTTGTTACTCATATATTGTGTGGCAGCATTTTATGCTAAATGGCAATTGTGCAACATCCGTTTGTTGGAATGTTTTGTGTATGTTACCCATACACACTAGTACTTATGCTGCAACTTGTAGCAGCCATAGGTTGATTTTAGTTTATGTTACTTCTGTGTTCTTGTGTATTGGTATATAAGTAGCAAAATGTGATTTTTATAAATGATCTTATATGATTTTCACATTTTCACTATTTGCAACATGCAGCAGGCTTAGCAGTAGCACAGTGGCAGTTTTAAATTAGAGAAGTTGCTGGGGAATATATGAAATATAATTTAAGTAGTGGAACAGTGAGGTTAAAGTGTGATTTAAAAGACGTTATGCATTTGGTGGGATAATATAATATAATGATACAAAATATTATAGGTTCCGGTTAAAAATTAAAGAATATGTCTGCCAAATAACTAAGCAGCTCGAAAATTATTTATCTAAATCCTTTTCATCGGAAATTTTCTATCTATAGTCTTTCTATCGAAAAATTTCCTTATAAAGTCTTTCTATCGAAAATTGTCTATACTACATTTTCATTAAATATTTTTTATCAAAAATTTTCTATATAAATTTTTTCAACGATAATTTTCTGAATAAAGTTTGTTCATCAAATGTGTTCTTTACAAATATTTTTTAACCAAAAATTTTCTGTATAAAATATATTTATCCGATTTTTTTAATAAAATGTTTTCCTCAAACATTTTTTATATAAAAGTTTTTCATCAAAAATTTTCTAATTTTTAATATAAAATTTTCACACAGAAAATTTTCAATATAAAATTTTTTCATCAAAAATTTTGTAAATAAAATTTTTTCATCGAAAATTTCCCATATAAAAATAGAAAATTTTATATATAAATTTTTACATCGAAAATTTTCTAAAACAAAAATTTTTTCATTTCAAATTTTCTATATAATTTTTTTTATATAATATTTTCTTTATAAAATTTTTCATCAAAAATTTTCTATATAAAATTTTTTCATCGAAATTTTTCTATATAAAATTTTATCATCGAAATTTTTCAATATACAATTTATTTTACCGAAAATTATCTGTATAAAATTTTGTCATCGAAAATTTTCAATATAAAATTTTTTCATCGAAAAATTTCTTAACCAAATTTTTTCATCGATAATTTTAAATATAAAATTTTCAAACAGAAAATTTTCTATGTAAAATTTTGTCATCGAAAATTTTCTAAATAAAATTTTTTCATCAAAAATTTTATACATAAAATTTTTTCATAGAAAATTTTGTAAATAAAATTTTTTAATCGAAAATTTTCCATATAAAATTTTTTTATCGAAAAATTACTATACAAAAATAGAAAATTTTATATATAAATTTTTACATCGAAAATTTTCTAAAAAAATTTTTCATTTCAAATTTTCTATATAATTTTTTTTTTATATAATATTTTCTATATAAAATTTTTCATCTAAAATTTTCTATATAAAATTTTTTGTCAAAAATTTCAAATACAAAATTTTTCCATTAAAAATTTTCTATAAAAAAGTTGTTCAACAAATATATTTTATACAAGTTTTTTTCATCAAAAGTTTTCTAAATAAAAATTTTTCATCGAAAAGTCTCTAAATAAAATTTTTTCATAGAAATTTTTTTTTATAAAATTTTTTCATAAAAAATTTTCTATATAAAATTTGATTCGTAAAAAATATTCTATATAAAATTTTTAATTTTTAATCTATATAAATTTTTTTTACGAAAATTTTTTCATCGAATATTTTCTATGCAAAATTTTTTCATCCAATGTTTTCTAAATAAAAGTTTTTCATCGAAAATTTTCTATATACAATTTTTCATCGAAAATTTCCTATGAAAAATTTTTCATCGAAAATTTTCTATAAAAAATTTTTTTATCAAATTTTCTTTTGATAATTTTTTCATCGAAAATTTTCTATATAAAATTTTTACATCGAAAATTTTCTATATAAAATTTTTTCATCAAATATATTCTATATAAAATTTTTGCATAAAAAATGTTTAATAAAAAATTTTAACATCGAAAATTTTCTATATAAAATATTTCCATCAAAAAATTTTGTATCGAAAATATTCCATATAAAATTTTTTCATCGAAAATTTTTTATAAAAAATTTTTACCTCGAAAATTTTTTATATAAAATTTTTACATTAAAAATTTTCTAAATAAAATAATATCGAAAATTTTCTACATAAAATTTTTTCACAAAAATTTTCCATTTCAATTTTTTTCTATATAAAATTTTTCGTCGAGAAATTTCTATATAAAATTTTTCGTCGAGAAATTTCTATATAAAATTTTTTCATCGAAAATTTTCTATATACAATTTTTTCATCAAAAATATTCTATATAAAATTTATGCATAGAAATTTTTTAATAAAAAATTTTTACATCGAAAATTTTCTATATAAAATTTTTACATCAAAAATTTTTTATATAAAATTTTTACACTAAAAATTTTCTATATACAATTTTTTCACAGAAAATTTTCTATATACAATTTTTTCACAGAAAATTTTCCATATAAATTTTTTTCGTAGAAAATTTTCAATATAAAATTTTTCTTCGAAAAATTTCTATATCAAATATTTCGTCGAAAATTTTCTATATAAAATTTTTTCAACTAAAATTTTCTTTATAGAAAATTTTTTCATCGAAAATTTTCTATATAGAAATTTTTCATTAAAAATTTTCTAAAAAAAAAAATTTCATAGAAAATTTTCTATATAAAGCTTTTTCATCGAAAATTTTCTATATATTTTTTCATTGAAATTTTCTATCTTAAATTTTTATATTGAAATTTACTATATAATGTCTTTTCATCAAAAATTTTCTATATAATGTCTTTTTATTAAATAATGTCTTTTCATAAATTTTCTATATACAATTTTTTCATCAAAAATTTTTGTATAATGCTTTTTAATCGAAAATTTTCTATATAAAATATTTTCATCAAAAATTTTCTATATAAAATTTTTATTTTGGAAATATTCTATATAAAATTCGTATATCAAAAATTTTCATTATAAAATTTTTATATCGAAAATTTTCTATATACAATTTTTACATCGAAAGTTTTCTGTATTAAATTTTTTATATAAATTTTTTAATCGAAAATTTTCTATATCGTTACTTTAGTATAGAAAAGCCCTAATTAATATTTTTCTGGCATTATAGGAGAGGGGAATAAAACTCAATATAATCTTAAGTTTTGAAGATACAGAATTTTTTTAAACATAGTTTTTTACTAAATTATTTAAAGAATTTAATATTATAATAGTGATTTTTAAAATTAAAAGATTTTTATAAAATTATATTAGATAAATCTTTAAAAAGCGATTTGAATTAAAAACGACTTAGGGCCTTTCTATATTACAGTAACGAAAATTCTTCGAAAATTTTCTATATAAAATTTTTCTTCGAAAATTTTCGATATACAATTTTCTTATCAAAAATTTTCTATATAATATATTTTTTATTGAAAATTTTCTGCATGAAATTTTTTCATTGAAAATTTGCTATATAAAATTTTTTCTTCGAAAATTTTCTATATATAAACATTTTTTGATCGAAAGTTTTCTATAAAAATTCCGTTACTTTTACGAAAAACTATTTTACAAAATATAAAACCCACCCACTGTGCATTAAACAAGAAAATAAAATTAATATTATATAACTATAATTTTCATATTCATTTAGCTTTATCCTGACATCCAAGAGACTTCCCGCTAGGCAACCAAAATTTAGTTCCCTATGAAAAAAAATTTCATTATTCTCCTGTTTTCTCCATTTTTGCAAAAATTCCTATCCTGCTGTTTGCAGGATTTATTTTTATCTTACAAAAAAAATGAAATGGCATAAAAGTCGAACAAGAAAAGAAACTTAAATTCCTGTTCATTTTTCTTTTTTTATATATTATTTCCCTACTATTGAAGGAAAATTGATGGAAATTACAAATTGAGCATAATAAATGCATAGGGATAAATAAATTGTTTAAGAAAAAGAGAGGGAGAGAAGTTGTACGAGTATGTGTAAGATAGGAGTTGTATATGGTGGAAAAACCTACCAATACATTAGCTTTTATTAAAGTAAACCTACGAATACTCTTAGTCATTAAAATAAAAAAACTTTATTGTGGGAAAAGTGTTAAGTTTGGTAAATATTTCTTTAATATTTAAAGTTATTTTTTCATTTTTGTATTACTCTCATGTTTTATTCGTTTATTTATTTCCCATTGCTGCTGATTTTTTTTTAATGTTTTCTTATTGTATGCGTTTTCCTTAAATGTCATTATAACTGACTTGTTATTATGAAATGAATGAATATAAAAATCTTATCAAGGAAGTAAATTAATCAGATGATTTATCTTTTTTTGTCTGGCTGTATTGTCTGCAGTGATTTCTTTTGTTCTTTTTACTTAATTTGAGTTTTTTTTATATTTTTTGTTTAAAAAAGATATAATCATTCATTTCCACAAAGATATTGATATGTAAAATACATGTCTATATAGAAACTTCATTATTTCAGATGAGTTTAAGACATGATGGAAATAATCAAGTGATAGGCAATTAAAAAAGAATGAAAAATATCAATATATTATTATAATAGGGAATTTTTAAATTCGATAAATTTTTGATACAAAAATTTCTAAAAATGGTACAGACAGATGAGTTTTGGCCAAAAACTATCATAAAATTCATATAATTCATATATACTATCATATATTTTTCTATACGGTCTTCCGAAGCCAAATCGTCGCATCTATCGAAATGCAAGATATTTCGGAAACATTCGTATAGCATACTTTTAGGATTATTTAAATTATTTATAATATTATCTACTTAATTATCTATAATATTTATTTAATTATATATAATATTATTTACTACATTGATTTTATTTGTCAAAGGGTCACTGATTGCAAAAGAATTTTTTTTTTTTTCAACTAAAGGTTTTGAAAAACAATCGCATATTTTTAAATATCAAGTTTTATTAAATTTTTTGCTAAATAAATTCTTATGGACATCCCTAAAGTATGTAACATAAAATTAGCATTATTTGGAATATTTGCGATCTTACTATCGTAAAGTAAGAAAGGTAGTTTTTATATAAAAATTGTATGTAGAAAATTGTCTATATAAAATTTGTTCATCTAAAATTTTTTTCATAGAAAATTTTTTCATCAAAAATTTTCTATATAAATCTTTTCATCGAAAATTTTCTGTGTAATACTTTTTCATCGAAAATGTTCTATATACAATTTTTCCATAGAAAATTTTCTATATAAAATTTTTTCCTCGAAAATGTTCTTTATAAAACTTTTTCATAAAAAATTTTCTATATAAAATTTGTTTATCTAAAAGTTTTCATCGAAAAATTTTTATCAAAAATTTCTATATAAAGTTTATTCATCAAAATTGTTCCATATAAAATTTTTTCATCGAAAATTTTCTGTACAAAATTTTTCCATCAAAAATTGCCTACATAAAATTTCTTCATCGGAAATTTTCGTTATAAAACTTTTTTATCAATAATTTTCTATACACATTTTTTTTATCTTAAATTTTCTGTATAAAATTTTCTATGTAAAATTTTTTCACAGAAAATTTTCTAGATAAAATTATTTGATCGAAAATTTTTTATATAAAATTTCCTATATAAAATTTTTTCATCGAAAATTTTCTTTTAAAATTTTTTCATCAAAAATTTTTTTATAAAATTGTTTTATCGAAAATTTCTATATAAAATTTTTTCATCAAAAATTTTCTATATAAAATTTTTTTATCAAAAACTTTTTGTATAAAATTTTTTTATCGAAAATTTTCTATGTAAAATTTGTTCATCGAAAATTTTCTATATAAAATTTGTTCATCAAACATTTTCTATATAAAATGTTTTCATCAAAAATTTTTTACATAAAATTATTTTATCCAAAATTTTCTATACAAAATTTTTTCATAGAAAATTTTCTATAAAAAATTTTGTAATTGAAAATTTTCTGTATAAAATTTTCATCAAAAATTTTCTGGAAAAAAATTTTCAGCGAAAATTTTCTATATACAAAATTTGTTCATCGAAAATACATAATATTTTTTCATCAAAAATTTTCTATACAAAAATTTTTTCATCGAAAATTTTCTATATGAAATTTTTTCATCGAAAATTTTTTTATGAACAATTTTTTCATCGAATATTTCCTATATAAAATTTCTTTCAATGAAAAAATTTAGATATAAAAATTTTCGATAAAAAATTTGTATAAAAATTTCTGATGAAAAAATTTTATATAGATAATGTTTGATGAAAAATTTTATTTAGAAAATTTTGGATGACAAATTTTTTTATAGAAAATTTTTTGATGAAAAAATTATTTATAGAAAATTTTGAAATTTTATATGAAAATTTTTGGTAAAAAATATTATATGAAAATTTTTTATAAAAAAATTTTATATAAAAAATTGTATATAAAAAATTTCCTATGAAAATATATTATATAGAAAATTTTGGATGAAAAAATTTTATATGGAAAATTTTCTTTGAAACAATTTTATATAGAAAAGTTTTGATAAAAAAAAAAATTTATAGAAAATTTTTGATGAACAAATTTTATTTAAAAATTTTTCGATGAAAATATTTATACAGAAAATTTTATTGTTAAAAATTTAATACAAAAAATTTTGGATGAAAAAATTTTATATCTAAAATTTTTTTATCGAAAATTTTTATAACTAAATTTTTTAATTGAAAGAAATTTTATATAGAAAATATTCGATGAAAAAATTGTTTATAAAAACATTTTATATGGAAAATGTTCGATGAAAAAATTTTATAAAGAAAATTTTCGATGAAAAAATTTTATATAGAAATTTTCGATGAAAAAATTTTATACAGAAAATTTTCAATGAAAAAATGTTATATAGAAAATTTTCGATGAAAAAATTTTATATAGAAAATTATTTGATGAACAAATTTTATCTAAAAAATTTTGGATGACAAAATTCGCATTTGACCCCAAATCTGTCACATATATTTTATTAATGTAACAGACCAATTTATTGATAAAAAGCCAAAAATTGTTTACGGA
The DNA here is from genome assembly GCA_933228675.1 of Stomorhina lunata. NCBI lineage: Eukaryota > Metazoa > Arthropoda > Insecta > Diptera > Rhiniidae > Stomorhina > Stomorhina lunata. The sequence continues at coordinate 96,027,322 of OW121743.1, read as the reverse complement.
GAAGCTAAAATTCCTCGAAATTTTATCTAGGAAATTTTCGATGAAAAAATTTCATATAGAAAATTTTCGATGAAAAAATTTCATGTAGAAAATTTTCGATGAAAAAATTTTATACAGCAAATTTTCGCTGAAAAATTTTATACAGCAAATTTTCGCTGAAAAAATGTTTACAGAAAATTTTCGATGAAAAGTTTTATACAGAAAACTTTCAATTACAAAATTTTTTATAGAAAATTTTCTTTGAAAAAATTTTGTTTAGAAAATTTTCAATGAAAAACTTTTATATAGAAAATTTTAGATAAAAAAATTTTATGTAAAAAAGTTTGGATGAAAAAATTTTATATAGAAAATGTTCGATGAACAAATTTTAGAAAAAAATTTACATAGAAAATTTTCGATAAAAACATTTTTAATAGAAAATTTTTGATAAAAAAAATGTATATAGAAAGTTTCGGATGTAAAAATTTTATATAGAAAATTTTTATCAATATTTTATACAGAAAATTTTCGATGAAAAAATTTTATATAGAAAATTTTCGATGAAAAAATTTTATATAGAAAATTTAAAAAAAAAAAATTATATAGAAAAATTTTGATAAAAAAATTTTATCTAGAAAATTTTCGATGAAAACATTTTATTTAGAAAATATTCGATGAAAAAAATTTAGATAGAAAATTTTCAATGAATATATTTAATATATCAAATTTATCTTTGGCTGATACATTTAAACTTTGATTTCTATTTAATCTTGACTTCATCAATTACAAGAAACAAATAAAAACTCTTACAAATCTTCACAACTAAAAGTATGCTACAAAAATCTACAATCTTTAAATTAAAAAGCAAACAATTATATGAAAAAAAATCCCATAAAAACTATTATACTTAAAAACATCACCGACCAACCAGCCAAACCAGGAAACACAACAACCCACCACCACTAGCAACAGCTGTGGATGGTAGAAAACCAAACCAAGTGAAAGTATTGTATTAATAATGAAAGTGATAAAAGGATAAAATTAAATCAGCTCAAGTTAATGATGTTTAGATGGCAGCCAACTTAAACACTTCCACCAACTAACTGACACACTCAGCTGAACAATGTTTATAATACTTTTAGCACTTAACAAAAAACAACCATCAACCACTCCAACAACGGCCAGCATCAATGACAAATGATGAAGGACTTGTAAGGATAACAAATGACTGTAAGGGAAAGAGAGCCAAAAGGCGAGGAAAGAAAAAAGTGCATTCGCAGGTAAAATTTATTGATGCTTTGGCAGAAATAAGTGAAAGAAGTAGAAATTATAACACGACGGGAAACTTTTAATTTAATCGAAATGTAAAGGTAAAACGCGTTGAAAATATGTTAGACAAGCAAGTTGTTGTGGAGGTATTAAAATGAACAGAAAAGGGGAGTGGGCACAGTGATATTCTAAAACTGAAGCATAAAAAATATTTTACACATCATTTAGGAATTATAATGTTTAAAAAGACAAAAGTTATTTCTGATTTTCTTTTGTTTGATTTTTATAATTGGTTATTATAAGCAGTTTCTAAATTTAAATAGTTAAATCTTTCCTTCTTTCTTCGATCTCAATTGTTTAACAAATTCTAATAAATTTACTTCAACCCATAACCTCTTTAAACTCTAAGCAATTATTGCCACTCTAGACAAAGCAAATCTAAAAGTTTGTAACTGGTATTTTAGATTAATGCTTTGATTTCCGTTTCACATCTACATCTGATATTGCTTTTATCTGACTGTTTTGTCTCTTCCGTAATGTTTTTTTTTCAAACCATTCAAATACAGACTCGCTAAGGATATTTGTACTATTTGCATTTTTCTCTATTTAGTTCATTTGCTCAATCAGAGTGTCGAATAAAGTGAATATCTAGGACATGATGGCAAGGTATAGGTTGCCATTAACACCGCCACAGGAAACTCAATCAAGCGTGTTTTTTGTATATTAATGACTACAATGACAACCGCAAAACTTCAATTTGCCTCTAGTCACCACAACAGAATTTAATGTACATTTAAATATTTTTTATTTTTTTTTTTCGTTTTTGTAAATCCTCCGCAAATAGCAAAAAAACACGTATACAAAACTGTTGACATTCAACCATTTCGAAGGAAAATGATGGGAAAAAACCCCTAAATTAATGCTACATTAAATGTGGGTGGAAAGAAAAAATAAATACTCAATAGGTTTAATAGGGGAAATGCTTGAATGGACTGATTGTTTATACTTATAGAATTAAATAAAATAAAAGTTTTTATTTTATTTTTTAACGCGAAATAATTTAAAATTAAAATGATAAATAAAAACGAAACAGGGTCAAATTAACTTTATTCTTTTTAGAAAAATTTCAATGAAATTTGTAAAACTTGATGTAAACAACAATTTCTAAAATTTCTGTATAAAACTTAAAATCTTTCTGTATAAAAAAATTTCTGGATATAAAAATTTTTTGTGTAGAAAATTTTTCTATATAAAAATTTTCTGTATACTTTCTGTATTCTTTACAGAAAATTATTATTCAGAAAAATTTTCTTTCCAGAAAATTATTTTTCAAAAAAATTATCTATACCAAAAATTTGTATTTAGAAAAATTTTCTATTCAAATTTGTTTATCGAAAAACTTTTCGATATAAAAATTTTCTATGTAGAACATTTTTGTATATAAAAATTTTCTTTATAAAAAATTTTCGGATACATGGAAAATTTTTCGATATAAATTTTTTTTATAAAGAAAATTTTTTTAAAGCGAAAATTTTCTATATAGAAAATTTTTTAAAGCGAAAAATTTTCCATATAGAAAATTTTTTAAAGCGAAAAATTTTCCATATAGAAAATTTTTTAAAGCGAAAAATTTTCTATATAGAAAATTTTTTAAAGCGAAAATTTGTCTATATAGAAAATTTTTAAAAGCTAAAAATTTTCTATATAGAAAATTTTTAAAAGAGAAAAAATTTTCTATACAGGAAATTTTTTAAAGCGAAAAATTTTTAATATAGACAATTTTTTAAAGCGAAAAATGTTCTATATAGAAATTTTTTTATAGCAAACAATTTTCTTTATAGAAAATTTTTTATAGCAAGAAATTTTCTATATAAAAAATTTTTTCTAGCAAAAAATTATCTATATAGAACATTTTTTATAGCAAAATATTTTCTATATAGAAAATTTTTTATAGCAGAAAATTTTTTATATAGAAATTTTCTATATGGAACATTTTTTATAGCAAAAAAATGTCTATATAGAAAATTTTTTGCGATAAAAGAACATTTTTGATAGCAAAACAATTTCTGTATAGAAAATTTTTTATAGCAAAAAATATGTTATACCAAAAAATTTTCTATATAGAAAATATTTTATAGCAAAAATTTTTCTATAAAGTAAATTTTTTATAGCAAGAACTTTTCTATATAGAAAATTTTTTCTAGCAAAAAATGTTTTATATAGAAAACTTTTTATAGCAAAAAATTTTCCATATAGAAAATTTTTTATAGCACACATTTTTTATAGCATAACATTTTTTATAGAAAAAAATTTTCTGTATAGAAAATTTTTTATAGAAAAAAATTTTCTATATAGAAAATTTTTTATAGCAAACAATTTTCTATATAGAAAATTTTGTATAGCAAACAATTTTCTATATAGAAAATTTTTTATAGCAAAAAATTTTCTATATAGAAAATTTTTTATAAAAAATTTTCGGATACATGGAAAATTTTTCGATATAAAATTTTTTTATATAGAAAATTTTTCGATAAAAAAATTTTCTATACAGAAAATTTTTCGCTTTAAAAAATTTTCTATATAGAAACTTTTTCGCTTTAAAAAATGTTCTATATAGAAAAATTTTCGCTTTAAAAAATTTTCTATATAGAAAATTTTTCGCTTTAAAAAAGTTTCTATATAGAAAATTTTTCGCTTTAAAAAAGTTTCTATATAGAAAATTTTTCGCTTTAAAAAATTTTCTATATAAAAAATTTTTCGCTTTAAAAAATTTTCTATATAGAAAATTGTTCGCTTTAAAAAATTGTCTATATAGAAAATTGTTCGCTTTAAAAAATTTTCTATATAGAAAACTTTTCGCTTTAAAAAATTTTCTATATAGAAAATTTTTCGCTTTAAAAAATTTTCTATATAGAAAATTTTTCGCTTTAAAAAATTTTCTCTATAGAAAGTTTTTTGCTTTAAAAAATTTTCTATGTAGAAATTTTTTCGTCAAAAAAATTTTCTATGTAGAACATTTTTCGCTTTAAAAAATTTTCTATGTAGAAAATTTTTCGCTATAAAATATTTCCTAGAAAATTTTTCTCTTTAAAAAAATTTATTTATAGAAAATTTTAAGCTATAAAGACTTTTCTATAAAGGAAATTGTTCACTATAAAAACTTTTTATTATAGAAAATATTTGGCTATAAAAAGCAAAAGTATTCTGACAATTTTTAGATACATTTTGATATACAGTTTTTTATATCAAGAATATTATTTGATTTTTTTTTTGTCACTGTAATATCGTGTAATTTGTAAAGTTATTGTAAAATGAAATAATATCTCAGTGCTGCCATGACATTGTCTGTTAAGGTTAGCTGATAGCTTGTCTGTGTATTGACTCGTTGATTATATCAGTCTTTATGTATATCAATTTGTTTAAACCTCATAATGACTTGAAAAATATTTGCTTGGCAAATTTAATTAAACGTTGAATGGCATGCAAACTTAGGAATCATTTCTAACCACTCTCTGTCCTCAACCATTTCAATTTTATTCCTCCCACATTCTGCTCAATAAAAGTTCTTTTACTATTCATTTAATAATTTCCCAGTTTCCTTTTAGCCAGCGAAAGGGTAATGTGTTTTGGTGCTTTGTTGGAGATACGTCGATTTGTTTGTCTGTCACTTACAACTTTAACTGTTAATTTGCATAATTGTATTAAAAAATTACAAGAAAAAAACAGCTGTCGGTAGACGATGGTGTTGTAAAATACTTGTGTTAGAAAGGCAAAACTGACTAAGTATGGATTAAAACAAACAACTATGGTATAAAATTTGACTTTTACTTACTTAAGTTATTTGAAAAATACTATTAATGCAGTAGCCAGAAGGAAATAGTTAGTTAGTATTTGGCATTGTTTTCAATTTCAAAGATTGTTTTGATTTTTCTCAGTTTTTTTGCAACATTATTGAATATAAGATTTTACAATTTTAGAATAACTGAAATATTTCCAATAGTAATAACACTCTGATATATTAAAAAATAACTCGGAAACGACCTAGAGCGGGTTGTAGGCATTATGGAATACATGACAAATCGTGCAACAAAAAATCAGAAATACCTCAAAGTTTAGGAGATATACTCAAAAAACCGATTTTAACGAGGTTTGTCAACTTATCGACCCGTAGCCAGTTTGTATTGCAATGGCATATCATTATTGATGCATTTGGAAATCAAAAGTTGTAAAGAATATAAAAAAAAACAAAATTTGTCCGCTTTTTTGACTTTAGTAGCTTTTTATTGCTTATTATTGTATGAAAGCTTTTGAAAGTTTATACCAATATAAAAAGAGGATTTAGTTCGTAATAAAACATGGTTTTAGTTTTTTTAATCAGATGAAATACTAAGCCATGTACTACGTACTACCATGGTACTACATACGTAAACATTTTTACAAGAAATTCATTATAAAAAATATTTCGTATGCAACCGAAAAATTTTAACTTTGAAACAAGTTAAATAACTTATATTAACCGATATCAATAAGTAATGTCTCATTTTTTTCCATATAGAACTAGCTTTGAAAGACTGTATATCGCAATAATTTATTTTTTGAAAAAAGTTGAAATAATTGCTTTCGAATTTTAAAGATTGCGAAAAACAAAATACAGAAACTTTTGATCAAAACTTATCTAATTTCTTAGAACATAAGTGCTATGCATACACCCTGTAAAGGCTCCCTTGACGTTTTGAAACTGTTTAAAATGTTTAAGTCTCTCTGCAAATGTGAGAGTTGGTGGTACTTAAGTACTACGATCTACCCGAAAACAGTTTTTCGCGAATATCTCAAAATTTAACACGTGTTTCGAAATCCTTGAAAATGTTTTTTGTATTTCCTCACCTACACCTATAAGCAGAGGTAGGCACAAAGAGAATAGAAAAAAATTGAAGGCAGTGTTGCCGCTTTTTTATACTTTTTTCACTAAAATTAGTTTTTTCAGGGTGTAGTTCTTATGTTTAAAAAACAAAAAGTTTTCTACTCCATTTTTTTTTTAATTTTTATCAAAAAATTTTCAATAAAAAATTCTCTATAGAAAAATTTTTGATAAAAAAATATTTATATCAAGACTTTGATAAAAACTTTGAATGAAAATTTTTTTTTATAGAAATCAAATTTAATCAAAAATTATTCTAAGAAAATTTTATAAAAAATTTTTCGATAGAAAATTTTTTTATTCAAATCTTTTATCAAAAATTTTTCTATAGAAAATTTTTGTATTCAATTTTTTTATCAAAGTTTTTCTATAGAAAATTTTTTATTGAAAATTTTTCTACCGAATAATATTTCTATCGAAAACTTTTTCTATAAAAAAGTATTCAAATTTTCTATAGAAAAATATTTTACTTTTCTATAGAAAAATATTTTACTTTTCTATATAAAAATATTTTACTTTTCTATAGAAAAATATTTTACTTTTCTATAGAAAAATATTTTACTTTTCTATAGAAAAATATTTTACTTTTCTATAGAAAAATATTTTACTTTTCTATAGAAAAATATTTTACTTTTCTATAGAAAAATATTTTACTTTTCTATAGAAAAATATTTTACTTTTCTATAGAAAAATATTTTTCTCGAAAATTTTTCCTTAGAAAAATGTTTTTATCCACAATTTTTCTAAAGGAAATTTTATCAAAAATTTTTTAACCCAATTTTTCTATAGACAATTTTTTTATTCAAATTTTTTATCAAAAGTTTTTCTACAGAAAATTTTCTTATTCAAATTATTTATCAAAATTTTTTCTATAGAAAAATATTTTTATCTAAGACTGTTTTTAAAAAACATTTTATAGAAAAATTTTCTACAGAAAAATATTTTTACCAAAAATTTTTCTTTAGAAAACTATATTTTTATCGAAGATTTTTCCATACAAAAATATTTTTATTGAAGATTTTTCTTTAGAAAAAATATTTGTATCAAAAATGTTTCTATAGAAGAATATTTTTGTCGGAAATTTTTCTATAGAAAAATATTTGATTAAAAAGCTTTACTGTAGTGTATTGCACTAAGATCCCAATTTATAACAATTATTTATTATTGTAGTAAATAGTTTTTTGATAAAACCAAAAAATGTTGGTGGGGAAACCTTCCCACGACGTGTTTCGATGGTTCGACAGAGCGAAAACCACATACTATATAGTTTTTGAGGTACAGAATAAATACGAATTATTGTGTTCAACAAATATCAAAATAAAGCGAAGATTATCATCTGAACAGAGACACACAAACATTTTTCAGTTTATCTTTTCTTTATTTCCCAAACTTTTGTTATTATTTTGTAGGCGACTAATTGCGATTAAGGGGGTTCAAAAAAGATTTAAATAAAGAAAAGTTTGTTCTAAAACAAAAGTTTATTTAAAATAAAAAATAAACAAAAGTTTATTTAAAAACAAAAAATAAACAAAAGTTTATTTTAAAACAGGTGCAGCCGTATATTTATTAAAATGGCTTTTTCAAAAATTTTTGGGTCGTCAAACATTTAATTAAAATTTTAATTTTATCGAAAAATTTTCAATAGAATATTTTGTTTTTGGAAATTTTTTTTTTTAGTCATTTTTCTATAGAAAAAATTTTTTATATAAAATTTTCACAGAAAAATATTTTTATCAAAATATTTTCTATAAAAATAATTTTTATCGAAAAATTTTTAAGAGAAAAATATTTTTTGACCTCAAAAATTTTTCTATAAAAAAATGTTTGCAGCGAAAATATCTAAAATAAATATTTTTATCTAAAATATAAAAATCTAAACTGTTTAATAAAAAAATTTATTTCAATTTTAAAAAATATTCTCATTCGTTTACATTTATTTTTAACAATGTTAACAAAAATCGTGGCAATAATGTTCGATATTATATTTTTTCTGTTCAAACCGAATATTTTGTTGATATAAATTGGATTTTGATTTTGTTTCTTGTATTTTTGTTTTTGTATTTTCTTTAACAAAGCGGCCCGAATCGAATTTGCTAACATCTAAATCCCAAATGAATGCTTTGAATACTCATTTTCACTAGTTTCATTAATGATCCTGATATTTACGAAAATTTCAAAAAGTCTTCTGCTTCTGGTGGTATGGGCCATGGCAAAAAAATTGTAAGGTATAACCGTTCTCTCTTACAAAAAAAATTTTTGAAGTAAATGCGAAATATTTGAAATTTGTTTTTTGTAAACAATTATAAAAGTCGTTGCCACATGTGAGAAATGGGAATATTATTATCAGGAAATTTTGAATGTATAATGTGTAATGTGTTGTAAACATAACAAGGAAAAAAAAGACTTGAGATAATTCAATTTTGTCATAATATATTTAAAGTATTTTTGTGTAACATATTTTTTTTATAATTTATGTTACAGTTTCTTCAGCTTCTTTTTGGGATTGAAAATTTTATTTTCACCAAAATTTTATTTAAAAAACGTATCTTCAAATATGTTCTTATAGATAGATTTTGGTGTGATCTTTTATAGTATGAGAATTATGGGCTTTTTAAATTTCAAAAATTATACGGCATAACTTTAGAAGTTTATATCCGATATAAACTGGTATATCAAACAAAAGCTACTGAAAGTATCATTCAAATGATATATTATACATTCTTCCGATTTATAAAGATTAAGAGCTCATATACTCAAAACTTATTTTTACAACCGACTTTGTTTATAAAAATTAGCATATCTTAAAATAATATAGATATAAGTATGGTCTTTTATATAATGAGTTCTATACAGGATATACTGGGCTTTTATAAAACATAAACTACTTAGCTCTAGCATATGTAGCGAGTTAGTTATGACAGCGTAAAATTTTACTTCTATTGAGTTAGAGTTATATAAATAATATTTATATAACTCTAACTCAATAGAAGTAAAATTTTATTTATTAAACATACATTTTTATATTACATATAAAATGTATATATTTTTTTGTCTATATCTGCAACGGTAGTCGTTAGTCGTGTGGCTATGTCGACGCTTAAAAAATTATTTCTATTTGAATGAATGTATTCTAATTTTAACAGGTTGTAGCCCGTAGCCTGTAGTCGTGATTGTGTTTATAGTATAATAGCAAACCGAAACTGGGATTTTTAAAAGTAGTATGGTAGCATTATTTGAGAAAAGAAAATAATAATTCGATCAAACGTTAGAAAGTTAATATGGCTGACAAAAGAGAGAACGGTTATACCTTACTAATTTCTTTTATCATGGTATGGGCTGCCTATAACCAATACTAGGTCGCTTTCCAATTTTTTACAAGATTTAAGAAGTTTTTCTTTTTGCAGAAAATTAAATACTAGTATTTAGATAATTCGACGCTTAAAAAATTATTTCTATTTGAATGAATGTATTCTAATTTTAACAGGTTGTAGCCCGTAGCCTGTAGTCGTGATTGTGTTTATAGTATAATAGCAAACCGAAACTGGGATTTTTAAAAGTAGTATGGTAGCATTATTTGAGAAAAGAAAATAATAATTCGATCAAACGTTAGAAAGTTAATATGGCTGACAAAAGAAAGAACGGTTATACCTTACTAATTTCTTTTATCATGGTATGGGCTGCCTATAACCAATACTAGGTCGCTTTCCAATTTTTTACAAGATTTAAGAAGTTTTTCTTTTTGCAGAAAATTAAATACTAGTATTTAGATAATTCTAAGTGCTCGAATATAATAGTTAAAATTAATTGAGAAAAATTTGCATTAAATTTAATGTTGACTATTTTGAAAGTTAGTTTTTTTTGTTTTTTAAGTTTGCCACTATCTTCTTTAGTGAAAAAAAAAATAAATATATAGATATTTTATTCTATGAAGAAAATCTTAAAGTTCTATATTTATTTAAATCAATCTTAACTTCTAAGAAGTAACCCAAAAGCCTTTTTATATGACATTTGGTAAACTATATTAAAAACACATATGTACATATATTATACATGTGGATGTATATAATAAACACACACACTGTTTTAAGTATGTATATAATTAGACATATATAAAGTTATAATTTAGTAAATTAAGTATACTTGACACGCATAAACTCGCGTTAATGTCAACACATAAATGTTAAAACTAAACAATGCTTATCTTCTACTTCTACGAGTATGACAGAGTAAAGTAGAGAATCATATTAAAAAAAAAACTAAGTTTATGTGTCGGTATGCAGGATCACAGTATGCCAAGGGTTACATAAGTTCCACATATTCTTTAAAACACACAAAGACAAACGCATACAATCTCTATATAAAAGCATAAACTTGCAAAGAATTGCACTCATACATAATTACATACATAGTACTTGTGTACACACACACACGCTTAAGTATGTATGAATGAATGTATACATTGTTGTAGAGCATAAAATTTGTTTGCGGTTAAAAGCCACAAACACAAAGTTGGACAAACTAAATTTTATAATAAACTTAAACTTACACACGTTTACTAACTAAATAGAAACATGGATACTCTTATTATGTCTGTTTGTATGCGTCAGTATGAGTTTTTAGACAAAAAATGTATGTCTCTGTTTAGGTGCATGTAAGTTTAAACATGTTTGAGTATGCAAATGCATTTACCAACTTTATGGAAAAAAAGTTAGAATAAAGAAACATGTCAAAAACGCTTAAATATTTAAGTTTTTTAACCAAATAGATTTTTGTTTGCTACTTTCGTTTAACGTTCTTTATATGTATAATTAAGAATGGCCAGGAATGAAATGATATGAAAAGTTTAAAGGGTTTAATGCTATTACTCTAAGGTTTTATCATTAAATATTTATAAATTTTTGAAGATCTTTTCAAATGACAATTGGGGTTATTCTTCAGATTCCGTTCTAATAACCACAAACTTAAAACTGAACATGTCAAAAATACATAAACAATAACCATCATTACTGATCTCTATTATTAAGACCAAACTGGCTTCTAATGAATGAGCTCAAGTTACAACTTCATATGAAAAACTTTCTTAAAGTGTTGCAATCGCTTTAGACATCATAAACAAATGCTGCCAATGATAATGCAGTTTGAATGTGGCATCAATGAATGCTACTGTAATTGTCGTCATTTATGGAACGTGCATTTTTCTGGTCTTTATCTCAACATTTTCCAGAAAATATTTAACCATTATGTTAAAGACATTGTTTGGTTTTGTCTTGTTTATACTTATTTTGCATCATTCTAAAGCCCTACAATAGTAACGACAAAAACAACATCCTTCTATCAACAACTGCAACAATAGTGGAGGAAAAGTCTTTAGATAAAAGAGAATGAAAAAAGGTCAAACAATTAGTTGTGACCTAAAAAATTTTGGGCTAACTCTGTGTTAGGAAGGCATTAGAGCAGCAAGTGTTCACTTTGAAGAAATGAAGACAAGAAACTCGGGAGTTTTATAGCTCATTGTTATGGCTTTTTTGTAGTTGGTTTTCAGTTTGTGTTACATAACATTAAACCTTAGTTTAGAATCAGGGGTCAGTTATGTTTAAGTTGATAACTGAAATAAATAGTTATAGATTTATTTAATTAATTTTTTTTTAATTTCCTAAGATAAGTAATATTTTTAAAACTAATATTTTTTTTTTAAATCCTTTAAAAATAGCAAGTTTTTTAAAAAATTGCTTATAAAAATATGAAGTTTTTGAAAAATTCCTAGAAAATTATAAAAAATTTTAAGAATTTCCTATAAAAATAAAAATTTTTTGAAGAATTTCCAGTCAAAAATAAGAAATTTTTTAAAAACTTTCTATAAAAATAACAAACTCTTTGAAAAATTTCCTATAAAAATTTCTTACAAAAATATTTAATTTTTTTAAAAATATAAGAAATTTTCAAAAAATTCCTATAAAACTAAGAAATTTTTATAAAATTTCTTATAAAGATAAAAAATTTTGAAAAATTTCTTATACAAATAGTAAATTTTTGAATAAGAAATTTTTATGAGATGTCTTATAACTATAGGCAATTTCTGAAAATTTTCTTATAACAATTAGAAGTTTTTGAAAAATTTCCCATAAAAATAAGAAATTTTTGAAAAATTTCCGACAAAAATAAAAAATTTAATAAAAAAAACCTTATAAAAATAAGAAATTTTTAAAAGATTTCTTACAAAAAAAAAAAGGAATTTTTGAAAAGTTTCTCATAAAAGAAAGAAACTTTTGAAATTTTTGAAAAATTTCCTATCAAAATAAAAAATTTTTAAAAAAATTTCCAATAAAGATAAGAAAATTTTACAAAGTTTCCTATTAAAATAAGAAATTTTTAAAAAATTTCCTATAAAAATAGGAAATTTTTAAAAAATTTCCTATAAAAATATGAAATTTTTGAAAAATTTCCTATAAAAATAGGAAATTTTTGAAAAATTTCCTATAAAAATAGAAAATTTTTAAAAAATTTCCTATAAAAAAAGGAAAATGTTGAAAAATATCCTATAAAAATTGGAAATATTTGAAAAATTCCCTATAAAAATAGGAAATTTTTGAAAAATTTTCATACAAAAATAGGAAATTTTTGAAAAATTTCCTATAAAAAAATTTTTTTTGAAAAATTTCCTATAAAAAAGAAAATTTGAAAAATTTCCTATAAAAATAGGAAATTTTTGAAAAATTTCCTATAGAAATAGGAAATTTTTGAAAAACTTTCTATAAAAATAGGAAATTTTTGAAAAATTTTCCTAGCAAAAAATTGTTGAAAAATTTACTTTGGAAAATGTTTCTATAAAAAAAAATTTTTAAAAATTTCCTATAAAAACAAAAAAATTTTTGAAAAATTTCCCATAAAAATAAGAAATTTTTGAAGAATTTCTTATTAAAATAAGAAATTTTTGAAAAATTTCCTATCAAATAAAATTTTTATAAGAACTTTTTCAAAAATTATTTATAAATATAAAAAAGATTTAAAAATTTTATAAAAATAAGAAATTTTTGAAATTTAGGAAATCAGAAATTTTTGAAAAAATTTTCTAAAAAATAAGATATTAAAAAAAATCTATAAAACTAGCAAATTTTTTAAAAATTCCTATAAAAATTAAAAAGGAAATAGAAAATTTTTAAAAAATTCTTATTTTATAGGAAATTAAAAAAAAATATATTTGAAACTTTTTAAAAATTCATTTTTTATAGGAAATTTTTCAAACATTTCTTATTTTTATAGGAAATTTTTCAAAAATTTCTTATTTTTATAGGAAATTTTTCAAAAATGTCTTATTTTTATAGGAAATTTTTCAAAAATTTCTTATTTTTATAGGAAATTTTTCAAAAATTTCTTATTTTTAGAGAAAATTTTTCAAAAATTTCTTATTTTTATACGAATTTTTTCAAAAATTTCTTATTTTTATAGGAAATTTTTCAAAAATATCTTATTTTTATAGGAAATTTTTCAAAAATTTCTTATTTTTATAGGAAATTTTTAAAAATTTCTTATTTTTATAGGAAATTTTTTAAAAATTTCTTATTTTTATAGGAAATTTTTTAAAAATTTCTTATTTTTATAGGAAAATTTTCAAAAATTTCTTATTTTCATAGGAAATTTTTCAAAACTTTCTTATTTTTATAGGAAATTTTTCAAAATTTTCTTATTTTTATAGGAAATTTTTGAAAAATTGCTTGTTTTTCAAAAATTTTATATTATTATACGAAATTTTAAAATTCCTTTTTTTAATTAATTTTTCAAATTAATTTTTCAAATTAATTTTTCTTATTTTTGTAGAAAATTTTTCAAGCATTTTTTTTCAAATTTCTATAGGAAAATTAAAATAAAAAATTAATATTTTTTAGGAAATGTTTCAAAGGTTTTGTATTTTTTTTTTTTTTTTAGAAAATTTTTCAAAAAATTATTTTTTTTTTAGGAAAATTTCTTATTTTTTTAAGGATATTTTTCAAAAATTACTTATTTTTATAGGAAATTTTAAAAAACTTCTTATCTTAAAAAGAAAATTTTTCAAAAATTTCTTATTTTTATACAAAATGTTTCAAAAATTTCTTATTTTTTGGGTAATTTTTCAAAAATTTCTTATTTTTTAAGACATTTAAAAAAAAAATATTTTTTAGGAAATTTAGGATGTCATTAAATTTCTGTCTAAAACTTAAGCTTTGTTGGTATCTGTATCTGTGACATCCTTCCCACATATATTTGTATAGGTTATAAAATAATAATTATAATAACACTTGTCTAAACCTGCATAGTCTGTTTAACTAACTTCCGATTGTTGAATGCTCATGTGTTGGTACATGAATGTCCGAAAAGTGAACTTTTACACACAAATGTGGTCTCAAAATTAATTTCAAAATATTTAGGTAAATATTTTAATTTTAGCAAACAGTGATTTTATTTAATTAACTATTACTTTGGACATATTTAATTAAAAACAATTTCCTATTTCTATAAATAGTTTTTTTTTAGCTTTAATTAAATTTTATTTTTAAAATAAACAAAATTTTAGTGGCAGTTAAGTTCTTCCAAATATTTAAAAATCTTTATTATACAAATTTCTTTAATACAATTTTCTTATCTCAAATTAAATGAAATTTATTTTAATATTATAAATATGTTGACACTTCTTTACCACCAAGTTTCTCTTAACAACCTAATGTTGCATTTATAATTTGAATATTTATGTAATTTCTTAGCTGCAACCATAATTGTCGCATTAAAATATTATTTTAACTAAAAGATGTTAAGTTTATATTACTTTTTTTCTTCTGGCACTCACTAACACTCACAAAAAAAAAAAACAAAACAAATTTCTTTCTACTCTTTAAGAATTTATCTTTACTTTTTTCATTCTTTACTAAAATCTTTCATATTTTAACATTTATGTAGATATTTACATAAATAATTTGTTTAAATACACTCTACTGACACAGTAACATCCTGACATATGACAATAACATCATCCCTCAGTACACAGACAAGACAAACTAATACTCACACACACACATGTATACATATATTTGCATACAGAAGACAGATTACAAGAACATAAACATTAACAACTGGAAGGATATTTGCAAAGAGTTTTATCATAAAACGCAAACATACAGACAGAGATACTAACTCGTATAATTCTATATACACATACATACATATATACAGACTTAAATGCATATTTTGCTATATGGATTACTTTAGCTGAAAGCTTGACTTGCTTACTACAACTAATACAACATAGAGCAACTGTAGAACAAACATGTTGTTTCTGAAACGAGGGCGATTCGTAAATTTATTTCAAAATTAATCATGGAAAAATTTTTGATTTTAAAAATTTTTTGTGTAAATAATTATTTTACAAAATTACTTTTATAGGAAATTTTTTAAAAACTTACTTTTATTGGAAATTTTTCAAAAATTTACTTCTTATAGGAAATTTTTCAAAAATTTACTTTTTATAGGAAATTTTTCAAAAATTTACTTTTTTTAGGACATTTTTCAAGAATTTACTTTTTATAAGAAATTTTTGAAAAATTTATTTTTTATAGGAAATTTTTGAAAAATTTACTTTTTATAGGAAATTTTTCGAAAATTTACTTTTTATAGGAAATTTTTCAAAAATTTACTTTTTATAGAAAATTTTTCAAAAATTTACTTTTCATAGGAAATTTTCAAAAATTTACTTTTTATAGGAAATTTTTCATAAATTAAATTTTCATAGGAAATTTTTCAAAAATTTACTTTTTTTTAGGAAATTTTTCAAAAATTTACTTTTTTTTTAGGAAATTTTTCAAAAATTTACTTTTTATACGAAATTTTTCAAAAATTTACTTCTTATAGGAAATTTTTAAAAATTTACTTTTTATTGGAAATTTTTCAAAAATTTACTTTTTATTGAAAATTTTTCAAAAATTTACTTTTTATAGGAAATTTCTGAAAAATTTACTTTTTATAGGAAATATTTGAAAAATTTACTTTTTATAGGAAATTTTTGAAAAATTTACTTTTTATAGGAAATTTTTGAAAAATTTACTTTTTATAGGAAATTTTTGAAAAATTTACTTTTTATAGGAAATTTTTGAAAAATTAACTTTTTATAGGAAATTTTTGAAAAATTTACTTTTTATAAGAAATTTTTGAAAAATTTACTTTTTATAAGAAATTTTTCAAAAATTTACTTTTTATAGGAAATTTTTCAAAAATTTACTTTTTATACGAAATTTTTCAAAAATTTACTTCTTATAGGAAATTTTTCAAAAATTTACTTTTCTTAGGAAATTTTTCAAAAAATTACTTTTTATAGGAAATTTTTCAAAAATTTACTTTTTATAGAAAATTTTTCAAAAATTTACTTTTTATAGGAAATTTTTCAAAAATTTACTTTTTATAGGAAACTTTTCAAAAAATTACTTTTTATAGGAAATTTTTCGAAAATTTACTTTTTATAGGAAGTTTTTCAAAACTTTACTTTTATAGGAAATTTTTCAAAAATTTATTTTTTATAGGAAATTTTTCAAAAATTTACTTTTCGTAGGAAATTTTTCAAAAATTTACTTTTTATAGGAAATTTTTCAAAAATTTACTTTTTGTAGGAAATTTTTCAATAATTTACTTTTTATAGGAAATTTTTCAATAATTTACTTTTCATAGGAAATTTTTCAAAAATTTACTTTTTATATGAAATTTTTCAAAAATTTACTTTTTATAGGTAATTTTTAAAAAATTTACTTTTTATAGGAAATTTTTCAAAAATTTACTTTTTATAGGAAATTTTTCAAAAATTTATTTTTTATAGGAAATTTTTCAAAATTTTCCTTTTTATATGAAATTTTTCAAAAGTTTACTTTTTATAGGAAATTTTTAAAAATTTACTTTTTATTGGAAATTTTTCAAAAATTTACTTTTTATTGAAAATTTTTCAAAAATTTACTTTTTATAGGAAATTTCTGAAAAATTTACTTTTTATAGGAAATATTTGAAAAATTTACTTTGTATAGGAAATTTTTGAAAAATTTACTTTTTATAGGAAATTTTTGAAAAATTTACTTTTTATAGGAAATTTTTGAAAAATTTACTTTTTATAGGAAATTTTTGAAAAATTTACTTTTTATAGGAAATTTTTGAAAAATTTACTTTTTATAGGAAATTTTTGAAAAATTTACTTTTTATAGGAAAGTTTTCAAAAATTAACTTATATTTTCAAAAATTCGCTATTTCTAGGAATTTTTTTGCTAAAATTTACTTTTTGTAGGAATTTTGCGATTTAAAATATTTGGCAAAATTTTTTGAAACAGAATTTTTCATTTTATTTATTTTGAAAGTGGAATAAGTTCTAAGACAGTGAAATAAAATCGATAAGTTTTTGAAATCTTCGATTTTTTATGAATTTTTGAATAATAAAAATTTTTTGAAAAGTTAAAAATTTGTTTTAAAAAAATTGTAATTGATTGATTTGTTTTAAATTTTTCATTAAAAAATTTGGAATCAAAAATATCATAAAAAGAATCTTATAGAAAAAATATAGTTATCATTTTTTAGAGAAAAAATTTCGATATTAGAATTTTTCATAGAAAAATTTAAGATGTTAACATTTTTCACAGAAAAAAATTTTATCTTGAAATTTTTTATGGTCAACTTAATGTAAAAATTAAATTTCATCACTATTTTTCTTATGGATTTCCACAAAAGTTAAGAAGTCAAAGTTTAATTAAAGAAAGTATTTTTAACGCTTTTTCAATTATGTATGTTGACATTACTGACAAGAACAATATATTAATGTTGTTATTAACATGACACTGTACAAATAACAGTACAAATAACGATTTTTTCTGTTACTACATAACTTTACAGAATTTCTAAAAACAACCACATTAATGTTATTTTTAACATGGTACTGTAAGACTAACATTAACCGTTTTGTTGCAACAACAATTCTGTTGCCTTTTGATAGGAAGTCGGAAATATAGAAATTAAAATTTACAACTCACCTTTATCAAGTTCTTGTTGCTAAATTTTACTTCCAGCCACAATTCTTTTCACAAACTAAATCATTTTTCATAAAATATTTAACATAAACTTCTAATTAACACAAAAAGAATCACAATGATATTGCTAATAACCGAAATAAATAAATTAACAAATATCTATTATTTTTTTACAACACTTCACTCGCGCACGAAAATTTGCATCCGCTCGGTACGATAAAGAAAAGAAAACTAAAATTAGTTGTGGTGAAGAAGTTAATTAAAGGAAAAGGAAAGAAAGAAGAGCTTTAACAAACCAAGTTAAAATTTAAAATTATCCTCCTTAATATATGCTTTGAATTTAACAGAAGAGTAAATGATCAACCATTGCTAAGAACATCGGGACACTAGGGGATTCATTAAAATTATCACGTAAAATGCAAAGCATAACTTTAGGCAAGATAATATATATAATAATAGGAGTAGCTAAATTGAAAGCTTTTATTTCCTTCTCTTTTATTACAGCATTATATTAGTTTCAATATTTAGTATGTATACTATAATTTAGTATGTATACGTAATTGGCCATTAGTGTTACCGTATTTTATATTATTTCACTGATTTCTTTGTGACGTTTAAAGTACAGGAACTCCCGGTATAACGAAAGATATAACTTCAGGCTCATTCGTATTACAGAAAAATTCGTTATATCGCAAAGTTTCTATATTCTACAGCACCATAGATATATTGTTCTGAGACCACCTATTAGCACTCTGATCTCCTCATAACCAATTACTGAGTCGATTTAAATATATCAGTCCGATCGTCATCCTGAACTGCTGGCTGATCGTCGTATTGTCGTCTTGATATCGAAGTCACAATTTTTAATATAGTTTAACGAAAGTTAGTACCGACATATTTTTTATAGTGGAACTATGATACTAAAATCGGTTTCCGGAATTTAAATTTTGACTTCGAGTATTAGTATATTTTTACAAAAAAAAAATATAATTTTATAATCAAAAATCGCTGTACGAAATTTTCAACGGAGTCGTTCAAAAAAAACTTCAATACGTGAAAATAGCAAAACAGCTCGTAAATCTAAAGATAATGAAATTGTATGCTTATTTTTTGTACAGATCGGCGTGACAGAATAAAATACTTTTTACTTGATTTTTACCCTCGTTTTACTTGATTGTCAAATACTAGTTTATACAATGTTTAAATTTATGTAAAATTTCTTTAACTTTTTTTATTATTAGTTATATCACGTATAAAATTTGCTTAATATTCGCTATATAAGGTATTCAATGGAAAAAATAATAACGTTCGTTACATCCAATTTTCGTTAAATCGAGATTCGTTATACCCGGCTTTGCCTGTACAATTTATTTTATTTTATATACATACATGTTACATTAATAAGCAATTTTTAAATTTAAAATGTAGATTTTTGCTTAAATTTAATCAGATGACCCTTACCCGCCTTTCTAGTGTTAAATGATCCGATTAAACGATTTGGGGTTATATGTTGGCCTGATGGCTGGCTATCTACGTCAGCTTCTTATCAAAGTACAGATTGCAATTTTCAAATTACATATTTCTTCAAAAATGTAGTTTTCTTAAATATAATTTTTTTCTTTTTGAAAAAGAAGTGTTGCACGACTAATACTAATATAACTGAAAAACGGCTTGCCTTACTTAAAAAGCAATATTATTGTCTTTCAGTTGCACTAATAATAATTTTTTAAACACTCGGCAGTTTCAGACATATATAACAATTTAAACTTGACTTTGTTTTTGAATTGTTGTTTTTCAGGAAATTATTTTACAACAAATATTCCATTATTTTATTAGCTATGTATAGACAGATATATTTGAAGCAAAACGAGCTATATCTTATATTCTTAAACGAGCAATAATTGTATATATATATATATATATATATAGAATGGCTATCTCGAAAACGGCTCTAACGATTTTGATAAAATTTGGACAGTGGGTATCTTTTTTGATGTATAGGTCGAAGAAGAAGGGACTTTTGGAACTTTTACCTCTAAGAGGGTAAAAACGGGTAAAAAGGGGAAAAAATCGAAAACGCTATGTCTCCTAAAGTAATAGGTATAGAAACAAAATTAAAATTACGTTTTAAACAGCTTTGAAAATAAGCGGACAGGTGTTTGGTACTTTTTTGAAACTATGTCCGATAGGGGGTAAAAAAGGGTGAAAATAGTTTTTTTGGCACCTTTTTAACCCACTCTTATATTTTAAACTAAAGAATATAGAAAGAAACTTGGTACTGCAATCAATAGATGTAAAAAAAACATGAAACACGTATTTGGTACTTTTTTGATTTTGGAGCCAAAATGGGTAAAAAAGGGATAAAATGATAACTTAACATTTCCAAAGTAATATGAATAGGAACAATATACATTATGTTAAATGCGTTTTAAAAAAATGTACCGAATTCAATTGGCACCAAAAAAGTACTAAATATACATATGGAACTTTTAGAAATTAGGGAATAAAAAGGGGGAAAAATTAGTATTATTTTAAACAAATGAATGTTTGTCTGTATGTATGTTCTTTATAGAATAGTAAACTGTGAATTTGATTGTGTTATGCTCTTTAGCGAAGATGTTGCGGATAAGCCGGCGAAGGTTTTAAAGTTGATAAGACTAATTTCCGACAGATGGCTCTACTGAAAATTACTAAAAATTAATTAAATCGTAAACTGTACATTTGATTATGCTATGATCTTTAGCAAAGTTGTAGCGCATGAGCCGACGAAGGCTTTTTAGTTGGTATGAATAATTTCCGACAGGTGGCGCTACAGAAACTTACTCAAAGTCAATTTAATCGTAATCTGTACATTTAATCATGCTACAATCTTTAGCAAAGTTGTTGCACATGAGCCGACGAAGGTTTCTTAGTTGGTATGAAGAAATTTCGACAGGTGGCGCTACTGAAATTTACTCAAAGTCAATTTAATCGTATGCTGTACATTTAATCATGCTATAATCTTCAGCAAAGTTGTTACGGATAAGCCGAAGAAGTTTTATGAATTGGAATAAGCAAAGTCCGACAGGTGGCGCCACAGAAAACTACTCAAAATGAATTAAATCGTAAACTGTGCATTTGATCAGACTATAATCTTTAGCAAAGTTGTTGCGCATGAGTCGACGGAGGTTTCTGTTGATATGAATAATTTCCAAAAATATTCAAAATGAGTTAAACTGTAAACTATGCAAACTATGTGTTGGTCGGACAAACTAAATCAAATAATTCAAAATTAACTGAATATTTCTACAATGTCTTTCCTCTAAATTTATTTTAGCACTTTATAATATAAAATATATAAAAACTTTAAAATTTTCCTCAAAATACTTATCATAAAGCTCCGAGCAAGGCTCGGTCTACCAGGTACTCTTGTTATAATCGATCAAGAATTATAGATTTTAATTTCAATTAAATTATGAAAGAATGGAAAATTAAAAAAATTTACGTTTTGAAGCGATCGAAATGAAATTTGTTTTATTTGTTAGTACAAAACTTATTAGAAATAATTTTTTTAGAATAAGATAAAAAAAAAATTAACGACAAAAAAAGTATACAAATGTACTGTTTAGAGAACATTTTTAGAAAAAAATTAAACTTTTTTCAAAATGTTCCATTTTGGTGCGAAAAAATCTTTGTAACGAATTGACTCAATTTTTCAAATAAATGGAATTCTTACATTTTGGTGCTACCTCAAAAAATAATACTTAAAAAAATAATTTGAATACTTTTTAGGTTATCCAATATTTAAAAAATACAATATTTTCAAATTTATATATATATATATATAGGAAAATACGATATTACTTTTAAACACATTAGAAATTTTAAATTAAAAAATCAGCTTAGTAGTTTTTAGAAGTTAAATTATACAGTAGAAGCTCGAAAAAATAGAGTTACTGAAAAGTTAAATATATCGAAAAGTTAAGCAGTTCTTATTGAATACACGTGACTCTAAAAAGTTAAGTGATTCTTAACTTTTTAGAGAGAATTGTTTTTTATTTTGTTTTTATGTTTCCAAGATCATTTATACTTCTTTCATTTCAATCCTCAACACATATTTATACATGAGTTATTAGTTTCTATATGTAGAAACCAATTTTTTCTCAAATTTTTAAACAAAGATCACTATATTTTTGCCGTTTGGTGATCCTTCGGTTCAAAGTTAGCTTTTGCTTAGAGTGGTGTCCTATTTTTTGTTACTTCTTGAATGAATCATTACAAAGCAGTCATGTTTTTAAATTTGTTGTAGAAATTTCATGGAAGTAGAGACTTTAATCTTCATTGGGATCAATGTTTGCCTTCTCTTCCATATCCTGTTAATTACCATGGACCACATTTAACCAAAACCGATAGAAAATACTTGTAGAGTTCTATTTTATAAAATTCTTAGCTATTTTGTGTCCAAGGTTTCCAAAAATAACCACAAAACTGAAATTTATTTAGTGAACCTATTCAAATGAAGCAAAAATAATTAATATTTTTCTGCACTAATTACGAAAAGATATATATAAAAAGATATATATATATATATATATATATGTATATATATATATATATATATATATATATATATATATATATATATATATATATATATATATTTATATATATATATATATATATATATATATATATATATATATATATATATATATATATATATGGACAAAAATCAAATAGTTTCAGTTTTCGGAAATAAAAATATTCAAAAAAATTTTTGATAGCACACTAAATTGGGATTCTATTAGGGAATGTAAAATCCATTCGCGTTAATGATTTTACGCGATGCGCGCAGAAGTTATGACGGTTAAAACAAAAATTTCTAAAAAAAATTAAAAACTATTTTATTTTTTATTAGTTTTATGTGGATTTTGACACAACTTATATATTTTCAGGTGTTCTGTCGTTTCATGATATTATGGTAGTTTATATATGCCTTAACACGAAGAAATAATACAATTATGCAAGTAAAAAAAAATATTTTTTAACAATATTTTTTGATTTTTTTAACCGTGATTTTCGCGAAATTTGACAAAATGTGAGCCTTAGTAAAATTCTGCTGCCTTGACTTATGGACAAATTTAATCTAAAAGAATTTTTTATTTAAATATGAGTTTAAATAGGTGCATTTCTTTCTAAGATATACAATTCTTATTTGGTCCATAAAATCATTAATCCTTATAAAATTTTGGTGCGCTTCAAATCTAAGGTAAAACTTTATTAAAGAATAGTTTTAGACCATTTCTGATCAATTTTGAGCTAAATTCGCGATGTGCTTCATTGAAATGTTTTTAGATAAAACCTTCGCGTTCTCAGTTAATAAAGAGATTTTTGACAAGGTTCTGATGCAAATCGGTTATAAATGACATCGCTTTCATGCCTTATGTGTTTTTGTCTCAGTTTGCTTTCTAAAACCATTTAAACCATTCAAAATCTTCATAAAATTTTAGCAAACAATGATTGTTTTGTGCGCTTTTGCTTTTAGGTGCTAAATGGCAAAAAACTCGGTTTACGCGGTAGTTTGGAAATTTTCATTCATATTTGCGAGTGTGCTTCACGAAAAATTGGTATTTTGAAAAATTTACGCTCAAAAGCTCCTCATTTACACCTGTCGTATGTTATACCTATATAGAGCACATTAACGAGATATATATCAATGATGACGATGAGAAATTAAAGATCTACAAATCGTTATCTGTTTGTTTGAAATTCTTTGAGGCGGCCAAAAAATATGTGAAAAAATTAAAAAGTGGCGAAAACGAGCTTCAAATTTTGGCAGCCATAAAGTAGTATTAGAAGTAACAAAATTAAAATTTAGAGGGAAGTGAAGTGAAGTCTATTTCGTAGAACAACGACAACGACTGTTAAAACGAATGCAGAAGAAGACGAAATATGAAGAAAAACTTGAATGCTTCAATCGATTTTTTACTTTTTTTTTAGATTTGCATGCCAATTACGCTAAGAAGCACAAATTTTGCGCGACTAAGATATTGTGCTCAGTATACAGAAGTTTTTGCGAGTTCAAGATCTATAATTTGATTTTTCGAACTCCTAAGGGTACAAAAATTATTCGAGTTGAAAGTCGGTTTCAAAGGAATAAAAACTGTTTGATTTTTGCCCATATAAATATTTCAACTGTCAAATTTCAAACTTTCATTCGTTAAATTCTTTATCTCAACTATTCAATCTTTCAGTAAAAGTACATCACAATTCTATTCATGAATTATCTTAAGAGCAGCATGCTTAAATATATTACTAAAAAAGTGAACATATTCTGATGAACGTGAGTTCATATGTGTATTTTTATACTACGAAAAAGTTAAGATATCGGAAAAGTTAATCAGCCCAAAACAAACTACATAAGATTTTCGAGCCTCCACTGTAATACTACTAATGTTTTCTTTAATAACATGTGGCAACACCGATTATTAACTAAAATCAAAGATTAAAGTAATAGAAGGAGCAGTAAATAAAAGCAATTAAAATTTACAAATCAATTTTTGAAACTTTAATTTTAAGCCTTAAGATAGGCTTTTAATTTTGTGTAATAATTTTAGAGCGTCTATTAAAAGTCCATAACTTTTTGATTACTAGAAAGAAGATTAAAGAAGAACCTCTAATGAATTATACAAATTGTAATTTTTTTAAACTAAATTTTTTAAAATCCTCATTATTTAGACATTCTTTGCTTCATTTGAATGGGAATTATTCCATTAAAATCGAAGCCTACCTTAAGGATGTAAGGAGATATTAAATTTTGTCTATAAAAGCTCTCTCCTTCCTATTCGTTTCATTACGTTATTTCTTTCAACTATTTTTAGTTTTTCTTTATTTAGTGAACCAAGCGGATTAATATTTTCTACGGTAGTGAAATAAAAGTTATCAATTTATTCATTATAATTGTAACAATATAATTGTGATTATTTTTTGTGATAAATAAATTTCTAAAGTTCTGTGAAAAATTATTCTGTTTATGAAATAAAAACCGGCACCAACATTTAGGAACAATTTACGTAAGAATATGACGATGGTGAGTTACAATGCATTAAAATACATACATTTCCTATTATAAAAAAATAGATACTAGATTTGTTTTTATAACTCCTTGTTCCGTTCTGTTGTATTACAGTGCAATGTTAGTAATAACATTGATTCGGTTTTTATACAAAACACTGTTGGTGACAAGTGACATGTTAATGTTAACATCAATGTTTTTAACATAGAAACTACATATTTCCATTTTCAGTGTTGCCATTTGAAATTCTTCTTCTAACTAACCTAGACCGAGTTTAGAATTATTTTAATTTTTTTTATTTAAACTAAATTTAAATAAACATTTCACAAAACATACACAAAATTTTTGATATTTTTTATAAAAATAAAAAAAAATTTAGTAGAAAAATTTTAATTATTAAAAATTATTTCTAAAAAGGTTTTTATATCAAAGAATTTTATGAAAAAAAGTTTTTATAAAAAACTGATTGAATAATGTTATTTAAAAAATATTAAATATTAGCAAAAAACTTCTATTATCTATGTATTTATAAGAATTTTTCTTGATTTTCGATTTATTTAAGTGACTTTTGATAATTGGTTTTCCTAATATTGATTTCAACAAAATATGTTATATACATTTGTGATACAAGCAAGGGTCCGGGGCGGCATATAAGTATCTCTTTCTTTTTTCCTATTAATAAGAGATGAATCATACTAACAACAGAAAGATGACAAAATGTATTGAATATAAATCGCCAATATATGTTTTAATAAAATATTTATTTAATATAACAACAATTTTCTTTAATGATTCAAAAAATAAAATTAAAATCACCCATCAATTTTTAGAATATTTTATGGTTTTAAATAAAAAAAAACATGCCAATATTCTAACATCTTATTCCCTAATTCATCGGCTTAATATGAAAACCGACAAAGTCAACTTTTGTTTTAGCATATTAAGACTTTGATGCCAAATTCTTTTTGTTTTGAAATACGAAAAATATAAAATATAATTTTTAAATATATTAAGTTTTCTATATCTCATGTAAAATGTACTGAAATTAATTTAGCAGGTTTGCACATTAAGTCGATGAATTTTTAAAAAAATTTAGTTTTCTATAAATTTAAATTTTCTTTCTGGGTTCTATTTTTTAATAATCCACTTTAAAATATTAGTAAATTTTTTCAAGTTTTCAAAAATTAAAATTTTCCTAAATATTTTAAAATTTCCTAAAACTTTTGGAATTTTTAAATTTATTAAAGTATCTTAGTATTCAAAAAGAAAAATTATTTGCACTTGATCCCTATCTATTACATTTATTTATTAATGTTATAAACAATTTGTTGATAAGAACCAAAAAATATTTGTGGGGTCAACCAATTCCTCGACGCGTTTCGATGGTTGGTTAGGCCATCTTCTTCAGAAGAAGTATCCCTACATTTACACAGATCGAAAATCTCGCATTATTACCTATTTTACAAATACAATCATTACGAATTATGTTTGTAAATCAAAGTTAAAGCTCAGACTATCGACTGATCAAAATAAAACACAAACATTTTAGATAAATTTGTTGTCCCCACAAACATTTGTTGGCTTTTATCAATAAATAGATCAATAAATACATCAATAAATAAATGTACTTGATAAGGATCAAGTGTGAATAATTTCTCTTTTTGAATAATATTTACTATCCCGACAATTTTTGTTAGAATTTTTTAAATTTATTTAAAACTTGTTTATTTTCCATTTTAAACATCCTCAATTTAATTTAGATATATTTAATTTCAATTACCTTAATTTTTTTTATAATTTTTAAAATTTTATAAAGTTTTAAAATGTAAAATTAAATATTTTAAAAAATTTTAACAACTTTTTAAATTGACCTCCTACAATCATATATGCAAGTTCTGTTTTTTTTAGGAATGCATACAGTAGATTTTAACATGAGTTATATTGTATGATGGCAAGTGAGCATTTATGCATTTTTGTAAAGTGTGTATTATATGAATTTTGCGTGTGTTCTTTAAATATACACATTAGACCGGCTCGATATAAATAAAAAGGTAAAGCGACAATTAACCCCTAAAAATTCATTTACAAATATTTCGAGAATTTAGAGTTCTAGAACGTATCTCTTACAAAAAATCTTTTCGTCTTTGTATATTTTTTTTTCAATTTTCCCCCAAAGTTTGAAGTTGCTGAGGCTAAGTTGGTTATCACGTCGAATACTAAGCATAACATCACACATTCTGCTTAAGTCCGAGCCCCAGTCTTGCCAATTAGTCAGTTACTATTAAAATTATTAAAAACTACATACTCCGTCGACGGTAAGCAGTACAGCATTAACACGCTGTTGATGTAAAAGAATAAAATTGGCCTTACATATACCTGAGTATTAATTTCTCAAATTTATTTAAAGGTTAAATATTTTTTTATCATTTTTGTCCTGATAAGTTCTTTTTTTCAGTTGTTAATTTTCTATATTAAAATTTTGGTTTAAATTTTATAAAAATTGTATGACAACATTATATAGAGATTTTATAAATAGGAAATGTCTTGCAGCAGATAGTCATAGTTTCTTCTTCTGTTATCCTTGACTCCCAACGGAGCATAGGGCCTTAATAGTCCCAGCTACTTTTAGGATAAATACTTTCGAAAGGGTATTTGAAAATCAACTTAATTTTCCTGAGGTACCAGCGGTAAATTTTCATTTTTGTAGATCGGTCTTATATCCATATGATAATGTATCTTTTGTGTATGTGTATGTCAGTAACTACTTTTTTATGCATTTTCTATGTGATTGAAATTATGTATGTACTCGTTTATACTAGTGGCATTATAATCCACTTTTGCTTGCATATCACAATCACAATTTCTACGCAAATAATGCCACATCGAACATACTGACGCATCAACGTACAAAACATGCTGTTGATGTGGAAGATGCGTTATTGCAGGAGGCAGCGACAAGTGCATTTTAGTGAAAATGTTCTCATCTACACATTTACATAAACAAACATGTGTGCATTGTTGTGTGTGTGTGGGGGGGGGGGGGGGGGGGGGCGGGGTAAATGAAAGACAATTAGGGTGGTAGTATTTATATAAATAAACTTAGTTCAAAATAAGGTTTGATTGTAAAGGAAAATATAAAAACTAGTAGTTTTTGATTACTTATAGGCGGCTTACGATGATGTAAGAGTGTTTTAAAAAATTATGGTCAAATTCTAATTGCATATAAGTATAAATTTAATAAATTAATTTTGTATAATCTAAGAATTGAATCACTCTAATAGATTATACGCATATAAACGACATTAAATAAACGTACAACAATACCCAAAACATCACATGAAGATTTTCAATTTAAAAAAAATTTTATATTTTTTTGTGTGTTCTTTCCATTTCCTAGTTGATAGTTGACATTACGGAAATATTTAAGTGAAAATTCTTTTTATTTTTTTTTTTTATTTTTAAGAAAACTAATATTATATTGACACATAAAGAGGATTGCTGAGAATATAAATTTGAAAATGAATTGAAATTAAAAATTTATGCACAAAATTTGAAATATGAATAGCATAAGAATTTTGATTTCGAAGTTTATGTTTGTATAATTTCTTTATAGAGCAATTTGAAAAATTTTACTTGATTGAAACAAAATTTTTCATTTAAAAATTGAAAGGCGAAATTTATAAACTGGAAGAAATCATAAAGAAATATTAGTTTAACACCCACCTCCAAGCTTATTTCCTGTATGAGTTTATCAATGTCTGTCCCTCCGCTCGAATTTCTGTCCGTCTGCAATTTTTATTAATATTTATTTGCACTCAAATTTTAAATACTTTTGTAAATTTTTTAGTCTTTTATATTATAATCTCTTAGTATTTATAGACATTTCAAAATTAAATTTCCTTTTATTTTCGCCTCATCATAATGCAGTAGCCATTCAAAATAATTACTTTTAAATCCAAAATTAAATTTAATTAAAATAAAACAAAACACTTGATATTATATATCTTTTTATAAGTACATAAAATAAAATTATTTTAAATAATTTACACATTTTTCACTGAAACCTGTAAACCACATAGAAAACAAGCAAAGAATTTCTATTGTCGGTCATGACCGACCATGTAATACCCTTCACCACTGAGGTCAAATGTCTTCTTTTTCTTGAATATATGGCAAATTTTGTCTTCATACAAACATTTTCTTAAGACTTATGCATATACATTAGGGTGCACCTTTTTTTATGAAAGTGCGAAATTGAACTGTACGATTTTGGCCAAGTTTTAACCACTTAGAATTAAATTATTTATAAAATTTACTGGAATAGAAAAGAAAACAGAAGTAGCTTTATTTAAAGTCATCAAAATCGGGGACCGAAAATAACTGTTATTTTTGAATTTTTAACTAAAAAAAGCAACCGCAAAGAAATGTCGGAGAATTAAACCAAATATATCATTTTGATAGTCTTAGACCAAATTTTCATAAAATGTGATGCTTTTTAAAAACCTTATTTTTTTAGAAAAAAATATAACAGTTATTTTTAGATTTTTATTTTTTTGATCAAAAATAACAGTTATTTTTTACATTTATTTTTTCGAGCAAAAATAAAAGTTATTTTTTAACTTTTATTTTTTCGAGCAAAAATACATGTTATTTTTGACTTTTATTATATCGAGCAAAAATAAAAGTTATTTTTTGACTTTTATTTTTTCGAACAGAAATAAAAGTCCCTGATCAACATTAAAAATCCATGAAGTAGTTTCGGAGTTATTGCAGTTTTTCCCCGAAAATTCGAGTCTTTGACCACGCCCCTAAGGATATGCAATGAATATAAATTTACATAAGATAAGTAAAAAATATGCAAGACATGATTTATAATTCTATGTCCTCACCTTGAAATTTATTTATCCTTAAGTAAATTTTTTGACTGCATATCCTTAGGTGTGTCGTCAAGGACAAGAATTTTCGACGGAAAATTGCAATAACTCCGAAACTATTACATGGATTTTAAATTGTGATTAATTGTGATTACATGTATTTTTAATTGTGATGACTTAAAAAAAGCTACTTAAGTTCTCTTTTATATTATTTTTTAAATATACAAAAAAGTTTAAATATACAAAAAAGTTTAACACTTTGTGGGCGGATGCCGCACGTTTTCCCCTTATCCAATTTAAAAAAAAAAAAATACACAGCATGATTTTATGTCACGTAGAAGATTTCTGAGGGGAGTTTCGGTTCAATTTCGTAAAATCAGATGCACAAGAGTTTGTATGGGAACTATGATCAAATATGGACCGATTTAAACGAAACTTTGTACAACTATCTTCATTTACATAAGCAGAATTTAATTTCAATTTCATAAAAATATTTATACTGATATTTTAGGCCAAACTCTCAATTCCGGGAAACCAGACCTATGGAGGTACCAAAAATAATGAACCGATTTTATATATTTTCAACAGCAATGGTCCCAATATTAAAAGAAGTGTCTGTATCAAATTTCATCAAATTATATTTTGCACCTTAGTAGAGATTACTTAATAAGTTTTCCAACGAGATATAAAACCTATATCGGTTTAAGACTTTACTATTTATTAAGGTTTTCCCAAAATATTTTACGTTCTTAATAATAAAATTCTTAAACGAGCAATAATTGTAGGTATATATACATATATATATATATATATATATATATATTTATATATATATGTATAATTATAGCATCTATATATCTCGATTTTTTGTAACGATTTTGATATAATTTTGACAGTGGGTATCTTTTTTGATGCATAGGTCGACTTTTGGAACCTTTGCCTCTAAGAGAATAAAAACGGGTAAAAAGGGGAAAAATCGAAAACGCTATATCTCCTAAAGTAATAGATATAGAAACAAAATTAAAATTACGTTTTAAACAGCTATGAAAATAAGCGGACAGGTGTTTGGTACTTTTTTGAAAGTATGTCCGATAGAGGGTAAGAAAGGGTGAAAATAGTTTTTTTGGTACCTTTTTAACCCACTCTTATATTTTAAACTAAAGAATATAAAAAGGATCTTTATAGCCACTGAAAATTACTAAAAATTAATTAAATCGTAAACTGTACATTTGATCATGCTATGATCTTTAGCAAAGTTGTAGCGCATGAGCCGGCGAAGGCTTTTTAGTTGGTATGAATAATTTCCGACAGGTGGCGCTACTGAAACTTACTCAAAGTGAATTTAATCGTAAGCTGCAAATTTAATCATGCTACAATCTTTAGCAAAGTTGTTACACATGATAGACGGTTTCTTAATTGGTTTGAAGAAATTTCGACAGGTGGCGCCACTGAAATTTACTCAAAGTCAATTTAATCGTAAGCTGTCATGCTATAATCTTCAGCAAAGTTGTTGCGAATAAGCCGACGAAGGTTTATGAATTGGAATGAGCAAAGTCCGACAGGTGGTGCCACAGAAAATTACTCAAAATGAGTTAAATTGTAAACTATGTAAATTATGTATTGGTCGGGCAAAATAAATAAAATAATTCAAAACTAACTGAATATTTGTTCAATGTCTTTCCTCTACATTTATTTTAGTACTTTATAAAATAAAATATATAAAAACTTTAAAACTTGCCTCAAAATGCTTATCATAAAGCTCCGAGCAAGCCTCGGACAACCAGGTACTATAAATAATAAAAAAATTTTATTATTTTTGAAAAGTTTTAAAAAGTTTGACTGGTTTTACTTCTTTTAGACCTCAAGTTATTTAAATAGCTACTTTTGTTATAATAGGCTAACGTTAAGTCACTTTTGCATAAGACGAAAGAAAGTCATTTGTTATACCTTTTTAAAACCTCCTTTTTGGTTTTTTCAAAAGTTTGTTAAACAAATTAAAAAAAAAAAAAAAACAAATAAAAGAAGGTTCCATTGTGTTAGTAAGAACACTCTTCAAATTACCGCGAAGAAAAAATTAGATCGATATCTCTAAAGGCTTAGCCATACCTGTCACCTAAAGTCAAGGGATATCGACAAAATTCCAATTTTTTACCAAAGTTATAAAAAAGCAAGTGTATCGTTAATATTAGCAGTTTTAATAAGCACAACCGAAACTATTATTGCACCAATATGTAGAAATATTTTTTAGACATTTTGTTGAAATCAGATGTCATTAACCCTTTTATTACCAGGGTCAAAAGTAAAATTTTTAAAATATTATTTTTTTTAAAAAGGTACTAGAAATTACATGTTTTTATTGTTATATTTAAATGAAAATTCAAAAAATCGTTCAAAAGCGCCTTTAATTACATTATTGTATAAATTAACCCTTGCGTGCCCATTAGAAAATTATAAGAAAATTATACTTTTTCCTTGGGTCGTTTTCAGTAATCATTTTTTGAATTTTTAAAAATTTTGTTAAGCAAATATTACAAATTATAAATTTTCTTTCCAGTATCATTAAGCAAACAAATGTGAAAATAAATCTCAAAAAAATTGAGGTAAATATTTCGCGAGAGTTAGCACATGCAGCCATTTGTAGTACTATTAAGAACTTAAAACTTTTCTTATCCATTAACAAATAAATAAATAGAAAAACTCTGATGAGCCACTAAATGAATTCAGAATTTGTGTATTAAAAAAAAAAAATTGCAAACCAAAAAATTCAATAAGTCAAAATAAAAATACATATCGCACTTGTTCAACATGAGGGTATTAACTCAAAATTTTTAAGTTTTCACTTTTTAGAAGAAATTGAGTGTAGTTGCCCTATCTACCCATTGTAAAAATCTGACATCATTTTCAGTATAATTTTGCCAAAAAACTACAGTTTTACCCCTCTTCTTTATATGAAAGTAGTAGTTAAATAAAATAGTTTTTTGACTCTACTGAAAATTTTTAAATTTTGAGTTAATACCCTCTTGTTGATCAAGTGCGATATGATTTATGATTTTTCCAACCCTCGTATATGACCAGCAAGTCGTTTTTTGTATGTTTTTGTTTTACACCAGTCATAACGACTGACTGCATGCACTGCACAAAAATGAAAAATGGTGGGTGTCTACGAATTCATGCATAAATGAATGAATTGTGTTCATGCATCTTTATCGTATAGATATAGATTCACATTCTACACGTAGTCATATGTAAACGTTAAAATTTAACTGTGTCTGTGACTATGTCTCTCTATATTTGTCTGGGAGTAATTTTATTTAGTTTTTGTTGTATTTCAAATTGCAATCACAGCAAACCTACAATAACAATAAGAAAAAAAATCATTGGAAAAATATAGACATATACAACATCGCCTTATAAAAAAATGACAAGAAAACGAAAGAAGTGTTCTATAAAATTGGTGCATTATGTAGTTAAAGATTGCCAAAACTTAAATTTTCTTACCGGAATAAATAAACGAAAATAATATTTACCAGGCCAAAATAACTATTGTAGCAACATAAATGTAAGAACTCAAACATAAGTAAATAAAATTCTGTTATTGTATATTTGGGTAGGTTTAACTTTTTTCTTCAAAGCGTGTATTTATTGACTATTAAGCTGGAGATGGCTGGGACGTAAATATAAAGCTTTATTTGTTAATTTAAGAATTGTATTTTAGGCTGATAATTCCGTTTGTTCCGTTTGATGACGAAACTACCCAAACCAGTCTAAAGTTATATAAAACTCACCGAATTGTGTCTCCTACTCTGTTTTGGTTTGAGTCTTTACTGAATTGTTAGTGTTATTTCATTTCCCCTCTTACTCAAAACTACAGAGACTTTTTCCTTGAGTAAGTTTGGGTGACAAATTATTTTCATGTATCTCTATTTAAAAAAAACATTTTTTGAAAAATTGTTATTAAAAATTAAATATTTGATAAAAAAAAATCTTTTTATCAAAATTTTTTCTATAGAAAAACTTTTTATCAACAATTTTTCTATTAAAAGTTTTTTATCAAAAATTTTTCTAAAAAAAAATGTATTTATCGAAAATTTTTCGATTGCAAAATATTTTTATAGTTACATATTTTTAACCAAAACTTTTACCGAAAATGTTAATATAATAAATTTTTATATAATAGATAGAGATCAAATGCGAATAAAATTTCTTTTTTGAAGAAAATTTTTACTGAAAAATATTTTTATCGAAAAAATTTCTAAAGTTAAAAATTATTATCGAAAAATTTTTAAGAGAACAATATTTTTCTATAGTCAAATATGTTTATCTAAAAAATATTTATGCCGACTTTGGAACATCCAAATTTCAACTAATTTAATTTTAATACTCATTTTCATGAGTTTCATTAATGATTGTGATATTGACGATGATGGTATGCTGCCTATCATTGTTATGAAGTTAGAAAATATGTGTAATATTACTAATACGCCTAGTATGACAAATGCAATATATTTAAGCTTTTCACACAAAATAAAAAGGGTAACACTTAAAAATAAAGAAACACAAGTAAGAAAGTGCTCTAGTCGGCAAAGACCGATCATATGATGCCCTTCATTACTGAGGTAAAATTATTCCCTGTTTCGCACATTTAAGTGGTTTTGTCAGAAGGGTTTGTATGGCAGCTAAGAGGTACCAGAATATTTTAAATATTAAATATTTTCAATGTAAAATTTTTTATATAAATTTTTTTTCAGAAAAATTTTCAATATAAAATTTTTGTACCGAAATACCTTTTATATAAAATTTGTTTACCGAACAATTTTTTTATAAAATTTGTATTCCGAAAAATTTTCTATATAAAATTTTTATACCGAAAAATTTTCTATACAAATTTTTTTAACTGAAAAATTGTCTATGTGAAATTTTTACTAAAAAATTGTCTCTCAAAAATTTTAGCCGAAAAATTTTCTATATAAAATTTATACCGAAAAATTTTCAATACAATATTTTTATTCCGAAAAATTTTTTATATAAAATTGTTTATACCGAAAAATTTTCTATATAAAATTTTAATACCGAAAATTTTCTATATAAAATTTTTATACCGAAATTTTTCTATATAAAATTTTTATAGCGAAAAATTTTCTATATAAAATTTTTAATTAAAAAGTTTTACTGTAGAGTATCACCCAAAAATTTTCTATATAAAATTTGTATACCGAAAATTTTCTATATAAAATTTTTATACCGAAAATTTTCCATATAATATTTTTATTCCGAAAATTTCCTATATAAAATTTTTATACCGATAATTTCCTATATAAAATTTTTATACCGAAAAATTTTCTAAATAAAATTTTTAATTAAAAAGTTTTACTATAGTGTATCGCCCAAAAATATTCAATATAAAATTTCTATACCGAAAATTTTTCTATATAAAATTTTTATACAGAAAAATTTTCTATATATAATTTTTATACTGAAAATTACCTACAAACAATTTTTGTTCCGAAAAATTTTCTTTATACAATTTTTATGCCGAAAAATATATTTTATACAGAAAAATTGTTTATACCGAAAAATTATCTATAAAAAATTCTTGTTCCGAAAAAATTTAAATAAAAAAATTTTGGTACCAAAAATGTTCAATATAAAATTTTTGCCGAAAAATTTTCAATATAAAATTTTTGCCGAAAAATTTTCTATATAATTTTTATATCGAAAAATTTTCTACATAAAATTTTTATACCGAAAAATTTTCTATATAAAATTTTTTATACTGAACATTTTCTATATACAATTTTTATACCAAAAATTTTCTATATAAAATTTTTATACCGAAAATTTTCTATATAAAATTTTTATACTGAAAATTATCTACAAACAATTTTTGTACCGAAAAATTTTCTATATAAAATGTTTATACCGAAAAATTATCTATATAAAATTTTTATACCGAAAAATTTTCTATATAAAATTTTTATACCGAAAGTTTTCTGCATAAAATTTTTATACCAAAAAATTTTATATATAAAATTTTTGTACCGAAAAATTTTCTATATAGAAAAAATATATATTAAATTTTTGCACCTAAAAATTTTCTATACAAAAGTTTTTTTACCGAAAAATTTTTAATATTAAAATAATTTTTGTATGGAAAAATTTTCAATATAAAATTTTTTTTATCAAAAATTTTTCTATAAAAAGTTTTTCTATAAAAAATTTTTTATCAAAAATTTTTCTATTGAAAATTTTTTATCAAAAATTTTTCTATAGAAAATTTTTTATCAAAAAGTTTTCTATAGAAAATTTTTTATCAAAAATTTTTCTATAGAAAATTTTTTATCAAAAATTTTTCTATAGAAAATTTTTTATCAAAAATTTTTCTATAGAAAATTTTTTATCAAAAATTTTTCTATAGAAAATTTTTTATCAAAAATTTTTCTATAGAAAATTTTTTATCAAAAATTTTTCTATAGAAAATTTTTTATCAAAAATTTTTCTATAGAAAATTTTTTATCAAAAATTTTTCTATAGAAAATTTTTTATCAAAAATTTTTCTATAGAAAATTTTTTATCAAAAATTTTTCTATAGAAAATTTTTTATCAAAAATTTTTCTATAGAAAATTTTTTATCAAAAATTTTTCTATAGAAAATTTTTTATCAAAAATTTTTCTGTAGAAAATTTTTTATCAAAAATTTTTCTATAGAAAATTTTTTATCAAAAATTTTTCTATAGAAAATTTTTTATCAAAAATTTTTCTATAGAAAATTTTTTATCAAAAATTTTTCTATAGAAAATTTTTTATCAAAAATTTTTCTATAGAAAATTTTTTATCAAAAATTTTTCTATAGAAAATTTTTTATCAAAAATTTTTCTATAGAAAATTTTTTATCAAAAATTTTTCTATAGAAAATTTTTTATCAAAAATTTTTCTATAGAAAATTTTTTATCAAAAATTTTTCTATAGAAAATTTTTTATCAAAAATTTTTCTATAGAAAATTTTTTATCAAAAATTTTTCTATAGAAAATTTTTTATCAAAAATTTTTCTATAGAAAATTTTTTATCAAAAATTTTTCTATAGAAAATTTTTTATCAAAAATTTTTCTATAGAAAATTTTTTATCAAAAATTTTTCTATAGAAAATTTTTTATCAAAAATTTTTCTATAGAAAATTTTTTATCAAAAATTTTTCTATAGATACTCCTCCCCGCCTCCACCCTCCACCCGTCGAACTTAAGTGTGCTCTTATCAATAACTTGTCGGTTGCATTAATAAATAAATATAACAGATCGACATCAAATGCAAATAATTTTTCTTTTTGAATAATACTTACATCTCGACAATTTTGTTATTTTTTTTTTTAATATTCTCTATCAAAACTTTTTTTATCGAAAGTTTTTCTATAGAAAATTTTTTTATCAAAAATTTTTCTATAGAAAATTTATCAAAAATTTTTCTGGATCGAGGACGAATCGAGTTTAGAAAAGTTTTGAATACAAAATGATGGCTATTATAGTGGTAAAAGGTATAAATAGTTTTAGCTTAATTGAGGCTTTTAATCTTAACTAAATTAATAACAGTAATTGCCATTAACTACAATATTTGCTTTAAAAAAAAATAAATTCCTTAAAAATCAAAGTAACCCCATCTCCTCTTATCAAAGCAAAACCAAATTTTTCCCTTTCATTAAATAATTCCATAGATATTTGCCAGATTGTGAAAATATTTGTAAACGAATTCGTTTATTTTAACATTTGGATTATAATTTTAAACAGATTTAAAAAAAGCAACAAAAAAGACTAAACGTTAGAAAGAAAAAATTTCCCCAAATTGAAATGAAAAAATATGACTCTAATAATTGTTATTGTTATGTTCTTTTAAAGCCAATGTCTGTCTTTAGGAATAACTGTCGAAATTCTGCCACGTATGTTTATATGTATGTGTTTATAGATGAGTTTGTTTGTTAAATTGTGTAGGAGTCTAAGCAAAAAATTCTTGGTATAGGTAGTATCTGTATATGTATATTTACATATGTTAGATTCGTGTATGTGCTGTTAGTACATAAAATGACTATTATACATTCAATTTTTTTTTTTTTTTTTGGGAAAAACCACCGTATTACTATTTTCATGTTTGACCACGCCTACACAAAAAGATTTTATTAAAATCTTCAAAAATAAAAATTCAGGAAAAATTCTCGTATAAAAACCTAAAACAAGGAATACATTTGTAAATGTTCTTTCTAGTTTTATTCTTGTCTTCTTGTTGTTGTCGTCATCGTCATAGTTGTATAGAGTGTAGAGCCTTTTTTTCTGGTGATCCTGGATGTTGTGCATATTTTTGTGTTGATGCTGTTGTAGTTGCTACTACAGCAGCCGTTGTTGTTGCTGCACATGTACAAAATTTTGTGACTACTGCAGCAGTGTAGCATGAAATATGATTACATTGCAGTTTCAGTTTGTGGAATTCATTTAGAGTTTTTTCTATTTTGTTTTTTCATTTCCTAGAGTCTTTATTTTAAAGTTGTGTAGCTTTTGTTTTTGTATAGCTTGAGTTTTGCTCGACTCTGCTGTATATGCCAATTGTAAATGTATTAATATGCATCGTTTGTAACACGGTCGACATGGCCTGTCCTGGTCTGAACACCGTTTCATATTGGTAGATATGTGTATGAGTTGCAGAACAGTACCTTGTTATGGCTCTATGCATAAATGTTTGTCTGTGTTGCTCTACTACCCTATCAGTTCGAGTTTGTATTTGTTGCAAAGTGGTACATTTACTACTAACAACAATCATACCTGATACTGAATGAAATTGGCTGAATTTTAAAATGTTGTCGCTTTTACTACTTCTACTTCTTTTAGGTTTTTCTTTTTTTTTAAATTTTGTATACCATTTTGGTATCATTGTTTCTTCTATTTTTCGTAGTTTAAATGTTGTATTATTTGTGTTTTTAATTTTTTATATTGTCTCTTCATTTAAGTTTTTTCTTTGTTTTATATGAATGTATTCAAGTGCATGTGCGTTTTTGTATCTGTATGTGTATGTATGTATGTATATATACTGTATGTGTAAACCTTGTATGTTGATAGCCAATTGATTGTGGTCATTTAATGAAAAGAACTTACCTTTGAAAATGTCTCTCGTTGATAGAGAAGACTCATCTGAATGCATAAAAGGGTAGTAAGGGTTACAATTTAATTTTAAGAATTTAAATTGTTTTAATTTGAAAGAAAGATATCGATTTTTAATAACTAAATTACTTTATATTTTCTTTTAAATTGGAATAAAAAGTAGTATTTTAAACAAACATATTTTGTTTAATTATATAACTTATCACTATAAAGCAGTGTCCGGCAAAATAATACTATCGCATCTTGTGTGTGTGTTGGTTATTTTTGTAATTCTCTCTTTATCTATGCACTGTATTCAAACTAATAAGTTGTTTTGCTAGTAAGACACTAACAACACAACTTGTTTATTTGAATGCTCGTGAGAGAATGATTTATCTTAAGATAAATAATTGTTATCTTTTTTCTATCTGTGTGAGTAATATGTGTGAAAATAAAAAAGATAAATGCCCTCGGGCTAGCTTTTACCGATCACTGCTAAAAGTTAAAGACATCTACTTATTAAGCATTTTTATTTAAAACATTTTAAAATTTAACAGTCCATTTTTATTTATATACAAATATTGAAACCATATAAAATATTGAAATGAAAATTTTCTATTTTTTATCAAAAATTTTTCTTTAGAAAATTTTTTTATCAAAAATTTTTTTATAGAAAATTTTTTTATCAAAAATTTTTCTATAGAAATTTTTTTTATCAAAAACTTTTCTATAGAAAATTTTTCTATAACATTTTTTTTATCAAAAATGTTTCTATACAAATTCTTTTCTTTTCAAGAACTTTATATTTTTATTTTTTTATTATATAAACTTTTTTTATTAAACATTTTTTTGATAAAAATTTTTCAATGGAATTTTTTTTATAATTATATTATTTTCCTATATGAGGTCTTATAGTCCGATTTCTTCGGATAGAATTGGTTTTATTCATCAGGATGTTCTTGCATAGATTAGGCACCTCCAAAATTCTTGTGCCAGCTGCCGTAGCAGGGGGATTTCTCGTATGATTATCCCTTGGAGTAGTATATTCTGTTATGTTGTTTCTTTTCATGCTTAAAACATCGTAAGTGCTAAGTCGATGGATGATGAGTCCAAAGACAAGAGCCACGTTTGTAAAGCGAGCCGCTCGATCCGAGACAGACGCCCGCTTGTAGCCGCAGCTAACATCTTGAACAGACGCTACAGTTCTGTACTTCACCAAGTACAATTATCTTAGACCCTTAAACAAATATGTCGGAATGGCTCCAAGATAACTCCCTCTAACGTTGGTCCTGACCTAGAATCCCACTCGGGTTATTTACCGCATCTTCAACAAGGTTGCTTAGGTTTCCAGGATGTACCACTAGGAGGTGTGAGTAGGAATTGAATACAGTTGTTACCTGTTAGCAGGAAACCCAGGCAACAACTGCATCCCATTTACATTGAGGCCCTATGCTCCACTGGGAGTCAAGGATAACAGAAGAATATTATTTTTCTCACCAACATTTTTTGGTTTTATCAAAACCTATTGTTATATTAAATAATTATAATAAATTGGGATCTTAGTGCAATACACCAACGTAGAACTTTTTAATTAAATGTTTGACGTCCCATTTTTGAAAAACCCTCATTAAAAATTTTTTTCTAATTTTCTTTTTGTTTAAAAAAAATTTTCTATTTTTCCTTGTTTTACTATAGAAAATTTTTCTATTAAAAATTTTTCTATAGAAAAAAATCAAAATTCGATTTTGTTAACATTCTAATCTCAACTGAATAATTGTAATACTGATTTTTACGAATTTCATTAAAGATCGTGATATTTACGAAAATTACAAAAAGTCTTCGGCTTCAGGTGGCAAGGACTTCATTACAGAGGTCAAATGGTTCACTGTTTCGAAGCACTTAAGTGGTCAAATATAGACCGATTTTAATAATTTTATACCGAAAAATTTTCTATATAAAATTGTTATATCGAAAAATTTTCCATATAAAATTTTTATACTCATATCTATATTTTTATATCGAACCATTTTCTATATAAAATTTTTATACAGAAATTATTTCTATATAAAATTTGTATACTCAAAAAATTTTATAAAAAATTTTTATACCGAAAAATTTTCTATATAAAATTTTTATACGAAAAATTTTCGGTATACAATTTTTATACCAAAAAATTTTCTATACAAAATTTTTATACCGAAAAATTTTCTATATAAAATGTTTATACTGAAAAATTTTCTATATAAAATTTTTGTACCGAAAAATTTTCTATATAAAATTTTTAAAGTGAAACATTTTCTTCATAATAGTTTTATACCGAAAAATTTTCGATATAAATTTTTTCTACCGAAAAATTTTCGATATAAATTTTTTCTACCGAAAAATTTTCTATATAAATTTTTTCTACCAAAAAATTTTCTATAGAAAATTTTTCTACCGAAAAAAAAAATTACCGAAAAATTTTCTATAGAAAATTTTTATAGCGAAAAATTTTCTATAGAAAATTTTTATACCGAAAAATTTTCTATAGAAAATTTTTATAGCGAAAAATTTTCTATAGAAAATTTTTATACCGAAAAATTTTCTATAGAAAATTTTTATAACGAAAAATTTTCTATAGAAAATTTTTATACCGAAAAATTTCTATATAAAATTTCTATACCGAAAAATTATCTATAGAAAATTTTTATACCGAAAAATTTTCTTTATAAAACTTTTATTCCGAAAAATTTTATAAAGAAAATTTTTATTTTCTTTATAAAATATTTTTACCGAAAAATTTTCTATATAAAATTTTTATACCGAAAATTTTTCTATATAAAATTTTTATTCCGAAAATTTTTTATATAAAATTTTATACCAAAAATTTTTCTATATTAAATTTTTATACCAAAAAATTTTCTATAGAAAATTTTTAAACAGAAACATTTTCTGTAGATTATTTTTATACCGAAAAATTTTCTATATAAAATTTTTATACCGAGAAATTTTCTATATAAAATTTTTGTACCGAAAAATTTCTACATAAATTTTTGTACCGAAAATTTTTCTATATAAATTTTTGTACCGAGAAATTTTCTATATAAAATTTTTTTACCGAAAAATTTTATATAAAAAATTTTTATGCTGAAAATTTTTTTATATAAAATTTTTATACCGAAAAATTTTCTATATAAAATGTTCATACCGAAAAATTCTCTATATAAAATGTTTATACCGAAAAATTTTCTGTATAAAATTTTCATACTCAAAAATTTTCTATATAAAATTTGTATACCAAAAAATTTCTACCTAAAACATTTATACCGAAAAATTTTGTGTATAAAATATTTTTAAAAGAAAAATATTAGATTCCGAATTCAAAAAGTATGAAAGATTTAAGTTTTATTACCTTTTTAAATTTTTTAATCACATTTGCAAAAATAAGCACTAACTTCATTAATTCTTTTTTTCTTCGTACTTTTAAACGTAGCAAATATTATCCCAGAAATTGACAGGCATCCCAAGTGGCATGTTAAAACATAAGAGA
Organism: Stomorhina lunata; assembly: GCA_933228675.1. NCBI lineage: Eukaryota > Metazoa > Arthropoda > Insecta > Diptera > Rhiniidae > Stomorhina > Stomorhina lunata. The sequence continues at coordinate 95,984,565 of OW121743.1, read as the reverse complement.
GGCATTCTTCGTTTCTTTTTAATTTTGCTCATAGCCAGACTTGCCTGGTCATACTACCACTGCAGAGATGTCAAATGCCAAACAGAAAAAAAAGCTAAGGCAAAATTTCAACCTTATATTTAAGCATTATTAAGTACGTGTGATTGTGATTGCTAGTTTAAAGTTTTTTTTTTCTTATTTTTATTAAGAAAATGCTGCTGTATTTGCTGCATTACCAACTGGGCTCATACAGTTACGAGCACTAATGCTGCTGCTATCAGTAGTCAAAGTAACCAATTGTTTATAAAAGAAAAATTTTAAATTCCCTACGCTTAATTTGCATGTCATGCAAGGGGCACAAAAGTGCCTTGCAACACTTGCAGCACAGACTTACACATGCACACACACAGATAAAAACACTTTAATAGAAAACGTCTGTTACCACTTGTTCGTTGTGTACGTGAGTCATTGAAATAAAGTTATACATAATATGTACGAGTAGTAGTAAAAGTACTTGTACTTGTACATTAACAATGTTACTTCATTTTACTATTTTTGATACGAAAAAAAGAAAATCTATAGGCTTTGTCAGTGACAAAATAGACAAAAAGGACGTAGTTACAAGAAGGATAAAATTCCTGATAAATTAAATTCGAAATTCTTTCAGAATAAAATAAGGGAAGTAAATTAGTATATATTTTTATATTAAACAAAAACCTTACAATAACCCCCTGCATTCACAGCACCTGACAGTTAAACGAAATTAACATTCTGATATTCCAAACAAAAACATTAACTAAATTTATGCCTTTAACCATTTTATGTCTATAAACTTTATGATCCTCATTTGCTCCAATCTTTTGAAACTGTTATATTTGTTAAAGCAACTTTTTTTCTTGAAATATTGATGTTTTATATTTTATTAAATATGTATCTTCTATTTCTTCAAGCTCAAAAGCAACTTATCGTTGCTTTTGAGCTTGAAATTGTTTTTGCTTTAAATTTAAAACTAAGATTTGTTTAAGGTAAAATCATACAATTGATTTGGAGGAGGATTAAATTTTTGTATAAAACAATTTTTTCCCCTTTTTTAAATATTCTTTAATATTTTACTTTTATATGGGCAAATCCGAAAAACATTTAACCAAGGACACAATTTTAAAACAGTCAAAATTACATATTCATATATATTAATGGAAAAATTTACAATTTTTGTAATATAAATAACATTATTACAGCAAGCCACTGCATTCTTGGGATTCAAGAATTATACTATTATTTTTACTGCCTTACGAACCCTTGAAATATATTAAATATGAATTTATCCCAACAAAACACATTCAAGTAAAAAATGTAATGTCCGATAATTCAAGGACCGAAAATGACTGTTATTTTTGAATTTTTGATTAAAATGTCGCAGAATTAAACCAAGTACACCATTTTGATTGAATTTTCATGTGATGCTTTTAAAAATTTGAATTTTATTTTTTAGAAAAAAATAACAGTTATTTTTTGAGCTTTATTTTTTTGAGCAAAAATAAGTTAATTTTGACTTATATTTTTTCGAGCAAAAATAAAAGTTATTTTTTAACTATTGTTTTTTCGAGCAAAAATAACATTATTTTTGACATTTATTTTTTCGAGCAGAAATTAAAGTCAGTTTTTGACTTTTATTTTTTCGAGCAGAAATAAAAGTTATAGGAAGAAAATTTGGGGGCAATTATGATTGCAAAACTCAACTCCATTAATTTTTGAGCATATGCAAATTATTTTAACTAAAAAATTATCTTTGTTTGAACAATTTTTTAGTAAATATTATGAGTTTATCATGACTTAAAAAAAATAACTTTTATTTCTGCTCGAAAAAATAAAAGCCAAAAGATAACTGTTATTTTTATTCAAAAGAACTAAAAGTAAAAAAATAACTTTTATTTCTGCTCGAAAAAATAAAACTCAAAAATAACTGTTATTTTTGCTCAAAAAATAACACTCAAAAAGTAACTATTGAAAAAATAATAATTAAAATAACTGTAGACTTTTATCGAAAAAATAAAAGTCAAAATATAACTTTTATTTCTGCTCGAAAAAATAAAAGTTAAAAAATTTTACTGCGGCTAGTTCACAGTACATAGTTGTGCCATGTACTTATATGGCCAGTATTTACAACCTGTGCTTCGATTTTTGCTTTGAAAGATTTTCCTTTATTTGGTTTTGTCATCGAAGTTTCGTCCGTCCTTTTTAACATTTGGGGATGACCTTTTTTGTTGTGATTTTAGCTTTTTCATAGTATATAATGCTTTTGTTACATGAGTGGGTTACTAGCCTAACGTCCTAACCCACATTTTTTATCGCGCTTATGGAGGAACTCGCAGCACATGTTAGCTAACTACATTAACGCATGTTAACGTATTTCTTCTAGTGATACCACGAGGTCCACAGATGAGATCACGTCTGGTCTTAGAATGTCATATACTGACGAAAGTGACTCCAAGGATGGAAGTGACTCCTTTGATGGAAAAATTTTTGACAAACAAATTTTCTATAGTAAAATTTTTGATGAAAAAATTTTCAATAGTAAAATTTTTGATGAAAAAATTTTCAATAGTAAAATTTTTGATGAAAAAATTTCAATAGAAAAATTTTCTATAGAAAAATTTTTGATAAAAAAATTTTCTATAGAAAAATTTTTGATAAAAAAATTTTCTATAGAAAAATTTTTGATAAAAAATTTTCTATAGAAAAATTTTTGATAAAAAAATTTTCTATAGAAAAATTTTTGTTAAAAAAATTTTCTATAGAAAAATTTTTGATAAAAAAATTCTCTATAGAAAAATTTTTTATAAAAAAAAATTTCTATAGAAAATTTTATAATAAAAAAATTTTCTATAGAAAAATTTTTGATAAAAATATTTAAAAATGGAGTAGAAAACTTTTTTCTTTTAAAAAACATCAGAACATCACATTTAAAAGGCTTCGGCTTGAAATACGCTGCGCGCGTTATTTATTTTTGATAAAAAAAATTCTCTATTGAAAAATGTTTGACTAAGAAAAATTTCTGCAGAAAAAATTTTAATAAAAAATTTTCTATAGAAAAATTTTGATAAAAAAATTTTTTATAGAAAAATTTTCGATAAAAAAATTTTCTATAGAAAAATGTTTGATAAAAAAATTTTCTATAGAAAAATTTTGGTAAAAAAAATTTCTATAAAAAAATTTTCTATAGAAAAATTTTAGATAAAAAAATTTTTTTATACAAAAATTTTTGATTAAATAATTTTCTATAGAAAAATTTTTGATGAAAAAATGTTCTATGGAAAAAATTTTGATAAAAAAATTTTCGATAGAAAATATTTGTGATAAAAATATTTAAAAAATGGAGTAGAAAACTTTTATCTTTTAAAAAACATCAAAAAAATACGCTGCACGTATTATTTATTTTTGATAAAAAATTTTATATTGAAATATTGTTGATAAAAAATTTTCTATTAAAATATTTTTGATAAAAAAATTTTCTATAGAAAAATTTTTGATAAAAAAATTTTCTATAGAAAATTTTTTATTAAAAATTTTGATAAAAAAATTTTATATAGAAAAAGATTTGATAAAAAAACTTTTCTATAGAAAAATTTTTGATAAAAAAATTTTCTATAGAAAAATTTTTGATAAAAAAATTTTCTATAGAAAAATTTTTGATAAAAAAATTTTCTATAGAAAAATTTTTGATAAAAAAATTTTCTATAGAAAAATTTTTGATAAAAAAATTTTCTATAGAAAAATTTTTGATAAAAAAATTTTCTATAGAAAAATTTTTGATAAAAAAATTTTCTATAGAAAAATTTTTGATAAAAAAATTTTCTATAGAAAAATTTTTGATAAAAAAATTTTCTATAGAAAAATTTTTGATAAAAAAATTTTCTATAGAAAAATTTTTGATAAAAATATTTAAAAAATGGTCTAGACTACTTTTTTCTTTTAAAAAACATCAGGGGCCAAATTACGGCATTCGATATCGATCGAAATCTTAAATATTTTCAAAACATTTTTATAGCATACTTTAAGGATAATCAAAATTATTTAAAAGTTGCACAGTTTACTATATTTTTTTCAAGTTATTTGCCAAAAGATGAACAATAGTAAAAGAGTTTTAATTGAACTAAATATATGTTTTTAAAAACGAATCAAAATGGATACCAAATTGCATCGAAGTAACTTTCAACATCCCTAAAGTATACTTCACAATATTCGCTTAAATGTCTGAGTTTTCGTTCGATATCGAATGCGATAATTTGGCTCCAGAACTACACATTAAAAAAAAACATCAATTTTTGTTCAAAGTATAAGAACGGCAACTCTGCCTACTATTTTTTTTTCTTCCGTTTAGTGGTTCGCCAGTTATATTAATTTTGAATTAGTTTGAAATGTTTCTTTTAACAGTCGAAAGTGCAAAAATGTCCTCAGAATTCATAATGAAATCAAAATTTCATCTAAAGTATTTGGTTTATAAAAATCTTATTCAAATCTAAAATTTGTAATAAAAACTGGCAATTCTCTTTAACCATAAACTTTAATATCTAAAAAAAAACACAATATCAGTATCACTTTCGAAAACAAATTTTAAACTGCCCATTCCGTTTACACCAAAATTCCATGTAGATCTAAAACTTAACGTATTTAACGTTGACAAATCCAAAAAACACTTCAACATTTTGAAAACAATCCAAATAAATCCGCATTGTTGCAACATTCATAAATTCATTTTGTCTTCCTATTTTTTTTTTTCTATTTTGTTTATGCTATTGTGAAAATGATTTTTTTTTGTGAATCTTCTAATATTCCTGCTCCATAGCCTATTGTCTGACTAAGAGTCTGTCTGTGTCGTCAGCAATGAAAAAACAATTTATCAAATTACGTTCATACGTCTGGTACATAAAAGCGAACAGAGCAATTGCGATAACAAAAAACCTTTAACAGGAGTGAAACTATAGCCGAATTTGAATTTATCTGCAACATGTTGTGGCGTCTCCGGTTAATATTGTTACCGCCATTACATATATTGAGTAAATTGTGAATAAAAAAAACCTTGGAATATTGTGCAAACATTTTTACATTTTCATTTGTAAAAAAGAAAAACTTAAAAATTATTTTTAGTTTGTTTTACAGTTAGGCCGTCTACTCCCCTTTTTTTCTTCCTTGAATAATATTTTTTGGTTTATATATTTTAGTCAATGTTTTTCTTCCTTCCCGGTTCTTTTTTTTTTGTTTATCCATTCTCTGCATTTTATTTTTATCCGGCAATTTAAATATTTGTTTGTTGAGAGTGAATGTAAATGTATGCGTGTATTGTTTGTGGCAAGGATATGCTTTTATTCAAGTGTGTATTAGTATGTGTGTTAGCTTTACATTGTGCACTTGAATAGTTACGCAGTTTTGTGAGAAAGTATATAAAAAAAATATTATTCTACACATATATACACAGGATTCTCTTTTAACTGTTAGTTTTTTGTATAAAAGTATAGATAGACTTTTGTTATTATTTTTCTGAGCCAGGATTTTTGTAAAAGTTTGTTTTGTGTCTGTTTCAGTACAGACATTTTTAAAGTTGGGTCGTTTGTTTTTCTTTTTTAGCTATAGACAAAAGAGTTACCAAGAAAAAAAAAAAGAATAGTTGGCAAAAAATCAGAATAATCGTTATTCTAAATAAGAAGTTTTAGGCAATAAATGTGGCATTAGCAATTATAGCTAATAAGACTAGTTTAGTTTTGTTAAGAAAATAAAGTCTTCTAAACGATTTAAGTTTTGAAATACGTATTCAAAAACTTAATTTAAGAGTCGTGCTAAATAAACCTTAATCCTTTTAATAGTAGATTTCAAAATTTTATTAAAAGCTTCTAAAAGAATTTTTTTATTTTTCAAAAAACCGATTACTTTTTCTAGTCAACACATCAAACCTTATTTGCCTTATGATGGCCAAATAGCAAGAACCTCGGTTTTCCTGACACTTTTTTATACCCTTAACAACCATAGGTGGAAAGGGTATTATAAGTTTGTGCTGATGTATGTAACGCATAGAAATATTTGTCTTTGACCCACCTTTTAGTATACTAATAGGCTTAGAATCAATTTCTAAATCGACTTGGCAATGTCCGTCCGTCCGTCTGGCTTGCTGGATCCCCATGTAAACCTTGTAATCAAACTACAGGTCGCAATTCTAATGATAATTCGATGAAATTTGGCACACTTCACACGTTTTTTTGATAATGGGACCATAGCTATTGAAATTCGTCAAAATCGGTCTATTATTTATAATACCTCCCATAGGTTCCACTTCCCGGAATTGATATATTGGCCATAAATATCAATATTTTTTCATAAAATTTAAAACAAATACTGCTTATGTAAACTAAAATCACTGTACTAAATTTCGTTGAAATCGGTCCACATGTGACCATAGCTCCCATACAAACTCTTCTGTCAAAACGCATTAAATAAGACAAAAATCACAAAAACGCTCTTAAATCTGAAGAAATTGAGAATTTTGAGTTTTTTTTTTTGCATACATAATTTTTGTAAAAACAGTAATCAATTTGCCAAATTTCAATATAATCGGCCCACATTTGACCCTAGCTCTCATATAAGTCCCAATGACGGAAACGGCATAAATATATAAGTTTTGAGAAAATGTTTGTATGATAGCAAAATTTAGTAATTATTTGTCTTTATACAGGAAAACAAACACCTTTGACCTTAGTGGTGAAGGATATCATATGGTCGGGCTTGATCGACTATAGCACTTTTTTACTTGTTTTTTGAAAACCTTGCAACGCAACTGCTATATTTCCTCACCATATTTTACTTTTTTTTTAATAAAACTGATATACGAAACAGAACTTGCAGTAAATTTAATAAAAAAATAAATAGGGAAGTGCTAAAATCGGTCAAGCCGAACCATACGATACCCTTCACCACTAAGGTCAAAGGTGTTCTTTTTCCTGTATAAAGACAAATAATTGCTAAATTTTTCCATCATACAAACATTTTCTCAAAACTTATATATTTAAGCTGTTTTCGTCATCTAGACTTATATGAGAGCTAGGGTCAAATGTGGACCGACTGTTACGAAATTTGGCAAATTAATTACAGTTTTGACAAAACTTATGTATGCAAAAACTAAACTCAAAATTCTCATTATTTCAGATTTACTAGCGTCTTGGTGATTTTTGTCTCATGTAGTGCGTTTTAATAAAATAGTGTGTATGGGAGCTAAGGTCAAATGTGGACCGATTTAATTTGGTAGATTGATTTTGGTTTACATAAGCAGTATTTGTTTTAAATTTCATGAAGAAATATTGATATATGTGTCCAAAATATCAACTCCGGAAAGTGGAACCTATGGGAGGTACCATAAATAATCGACCAATTTTGACGAATTTCAATGGTTCCACTATCAAATAAATTATCTGTGGCAAATTTTATCAAATTATCGTAAGAATTGCGACCTGCACTTTGATTAAATGGTTTACATGGGCTGACAGGACAAGCCAGCCAGCCATTCAGATGGACGGTCGGACGGACGGACATCGCTAAATCGACTCAGAAAGTGATTCTAAGTCTATTGGTATACTAAAAGGTGGGTCTTAGACAAATATTTCTATGCGTTACATACATCAGCACTAACTTATAATACTTATAATAATTCGCTCAGAATTTTTATTTCTGTTGCTAAAAAAAATCTTCATAAAAATAAAACAATGAATATAGACATGCAGCAGCCGAAAGCATTTTATTTCCAAAATAACTCTAAAGACACATGCAACATAAAAATATTTAAAAACTACATATAAAAAAAAAAAAAAAAACAAAAAAAAAAGAACACTCAATTCATTTGATAAAGATGATGCAGCAACCTTTTTGTATGGCAAACGTTTTCGTGGCTAAAATTTTAAAAATACTTCGTGCAACAAGAATTTAACAAAGTCATTTTTAAAATATTGAGTAGTGAAGAAATAAAAATCAAGTGCAAAAAATTTTCAAAATAAAGGAATAAGAATATTAAAGATTTTTCTCTATTTAAATACCTTTTAAAGATCTACAGCTTTTTAAGTAAAAAAAACCCAAATGAAGAATATAACGAAAATTTTAATTTTTTAAAAATACAAATTTCAAATGTCTTAGACCCCCATTTTTCACCTATTTTCTCTTTTTTATGTGCAATCCGCAATTCCTTACAGAATTTGTTGAAATTTGGCACACGTCTATAAGTTGATCAAGAAAAGAGGTCTACTAATTTTGGTTTAAATCCGTTTACTCCTTGGATGCCTTCCTTGGACCACCATTTTTTTTTTCAATGTATAGGCCGCAATTCTCATCAGAATTTGAAAACAATTCGAAACACATCTATTAACTGACATATTTTTCTCAATATAAGCCGCAATTCTCAACAGACTCATCTCTTGGTTGACCCAAAATAGATTTCTACTAATTTTGGTTGAAATACGGTCGACTTCTACGGGACTTACACTTAAATTCAATTTGATTAAAAAGTTACGCCTAAATGACTTCAACACTTTTTCTTAGATTTTGCGTAACAATTTATGTGACTTTTTTGGAAAATTTTGAACTTTGTTCTGCTATCGGTAAATTTCTTTGAATATTTTTAATTTAATCCAAAGAAGAGACTTTCACCTTTCACATGGTTATGGTGGGAACACCCAGAAAAATCGAGCCAACCTAGTTTTTGTCAAAAAAAAAAAAAACGAAAACATTGAATTTTGTAGAGCTTTTTTGATTTCCTGATATATCCTAAACTATATACGAGATTAAGTTATTTTCTTCTACACACTATAGGTTCTGTATCTTAATTAAATTTACATCAAGATTAAAGCTATGAAACTATATAAATTTCAGTACATTTCAATATCTTTTTTATAACTTATAATAAAACTTTTTCTTGAAAAAAATTATTGATCCTTAACATCTAGACTCTTCTCTATACAACTGCATCATTCGATTTTTAAAAAGCGGTGATCAAAAAATGTTTTTGAGTTGATTTGCAAATACACAGGTCCATGAGCTTTGGCTTTCGTATAAAAAAGAAATTGGGACTTATCTGAGATCTTAAAATTTCTCAAAAATATTTAGGCACGTGTCTATCCGTTGCACAGTGGACTCTAAAGTGGACCAAAGTTGCCCACCTCGGATATGTAAAACCCTTGAGTTCTTATAACTTTCACCCATTTAGTCAGATCCGAAAGATTTTTACATGTTCGAAAACTAAAAAAAAATGAAGAAAAAACTTTCTTGCTGTACTACCTTATCTCTAACAGTTTAAGAGATATTTTACTCAAACATATTTTTTGCGTTTTTTGGCATGATTACTTTCTGTTTTTTTTTTGGTGTATAAATATTTTTTTTGGTATTACGGAAATTTTTAAAAAAATACTGTGAAATTGCTGATAAATTTCTAAGTGAATTAGAAGAAAATGTTTTTAGTTATGTAAAGTTAATAAAACAGAAAAATTCTTCAAAATTTTTGTACCGAAAAAATCCAGGAAAATAAATTTTTTTTTGCAAAAAAAACTTTATTTTTTCTATATTTTTGAAAAATTAAAAAAAATATAATTTAGTTTACTATTTTCCAATTTTTGATATGCACCATACAACCAGCGGTGGTCGAAAAGCAGCAATTTTTGGACAAAAAATGAGTTTTTTGTGCCTGAAAAAAATTTATTATGGATTTCAAAACCTTTTTTAATTAAATTATATTAATTATATTCAATTATATTATATTAAGTTCGTAAGGTCTGTGCGAAAGTCCAAAATGGCCAAAAAAAAAACTCAAATTTTCTAAAAGTGTACTCTTCTGTATTCAAAAATTTTAATTAAAATTTCAGAACCGGGTCTGAAATTTATAATTCTGAATTTCAAAGATTTTGGGCAATACTGTGTCCAAAAATAGTCATAATACCTTGTTCGATTTTGGAGATGTTTGCGAAAAAACTTCAAAGTAAAGTTAAACAGATTTATCAAAAATTTTGGGACAGGAAACATTTAATTAAAAAGTTTTACTGTAGTGTATTGCACTAAGATCCCAATTTATTACAATTATTTATTATTATAATCAATAGTTTTTTGAAAAAACCAAAAAATGTTGGTGGGGAAACCTTTTCTCTCACATTTCGATGGTTGGTTAGGCCATCTAATCAGGAGGATTTTAGACAGAGCAAAAACCACACATTATATATTATTTGAGGGACAGAATAAATACGAATTATTGTTGTGTCCAATATATATCAACATAAAGCGAAGATTATCATCTGAACAGAAACACACTAACACTTTCCAATTTTATAATTTCTTTATTTCTTTTGGTTTTATCAAAAAACTATTTATTACAATAATAAATATTTGTAATAAATTGGGATCTTAGTGCAATACCAAATTTTAAAATAAACTTTTGTTTATTTAAATCTTTCTTTGAACCCCCTTTATAGCATTTTTGTCTTAGTCGCCAACAAAGCAACAACAAAGGTGTGGGAAATAAAGAAATGATAAAACTGAAAAATGTTTGTGTATTTCTGTTCAGATGATAATCTTCGCTTTATGTTAATATTTGTTGGACACACTAATAATTCGTATTTATTCTGTCCCTTAATATAAGATATAATGTGTGGTTTCGCTCTGTTTAGAATTAGGCATAATCTTCCTGATGAGATGGTCAAACCAACCATCGAAACGCATCGAGGAAAGGTTTCCCCACCAAAATTTTTTGGTTTTATCAAAAAACTATTTATTACAATAATAAATAATTGTAATGAATTGGGATCTTAGTGCAATACACTACAGTAAAAGTTTTTTATGTTTGAAATGAAATAACTTAAAACCCACAACAGTTATTATAGTGAAATAGTCATATTTTTTCTTTACTTTTTTAAGCTTATTCCAAAATGTTAAAAATCAACTATATTAGACAATAATTGAAAAAGCTCCACTGTCCAAAAGCTTTTTTTTTCCTCTGAGGTAGTCAACATTGACGTCCAAAAATTCACTCTCTGTAAAACCATAAATCTAAAATTCGAAAAGCTTGGGTTCTCCTTAATAATTATCTTGATGCAATCAGACATACAACTTAGAAGATACAGACTTAATCTTATTTACCAAACCACAGTGCGGAGGCTTATTTAAGATTCTACAGCAAGTTTTACATATTTTAAATAAAAATACATATATAAAAAGATATTTTATATAAAAATTTCAAATGATCCAAAAAATTTACTATATTCGTAATGGGCTATTTTTCCATTTGGGGGATAATTGTAGTAACATTTCCATTAGGTAGATCTGTATTCTGCTAAATTTCTTCCTTTTTGCTTTATTTTATCATATGTACATGTGTTGGTGTCCTATTTGTTTAATCATTGACTAATCTGTGTTTTCTATAAACTATTTGTTTATTAACACAGGGATAAACTTACACATCCATAAACACTAACATATTATATTCGCACACTCTTACAGCAGTAAAATCCTGGCAGACAGAAAGTCAGATCTTGATGATTAGATAAAGTCAAACATAGACATTGAAATTGTGCAAGACCAATCAATAGACTAATTTACACATACATTTAACGTTGCAAAAGGGAACAATCATTAGACAAATAAATAAATGTTAAAAAGCAAAAACTAAGAAAAAACCACACAATCCAATAAAGACATCAAAAAGATTATGAGTAATTAATTGTTTTAATCTTTTTATAATACGCTTTTGATTGCATTTAGTTATTTACTTTTTATATAAAAACATGTATTTAGAATAAAGGAAAAGGAAATGAGTTAAAGGGAAGAGTATTTTGATGTTTACTTAAATAGTTTTTTTTTAATAGGGGGGAAATTGGTAAAAGTGTATTATAAATGATTTTAATTGTGTCAATCTCATATAATGTGATTTGTTAATTAAGACAAATGAATTAATAATTATATTTTTCTTATATTTTAAACTGAATTCATAAACAACTGTTAAAATATTAAGGACATAAAGGTGGAAAGATAATTATCAATAAATCAAAATCTCAGCTTTTCTATCAACTGTCAACAAAATTTCCTGAAAATTATTTTTAATTTGATGACACCTTATAGTTATTCAATATCTATACGGCTTTACTTGAAAGTCTTCATAGAATCAATCGTCTAGATATTTGTTGCAACAAAATACCAACAGCCTTAAGCGTTAATTTGGTAAGTTAACATTTTGATGAACAACATCACTGACATCATTACTAACATCACACGATGAGCAAATAATCATATAAATCGATACAAGAGAAATATTTTGCAAAACACAACCAAGATTGAGTATGTTACAACAAATACTCCTACACCAAAATAGCACTATCAACAAATCATTAGTTTTAGTGGCAAAAGCGGCAATATTAACAACAACAAATGACAATTTGCCTCAGTCTGTCGCACAGTAGGTGGTAAATTTTAACATGTTTGTTAAATGAAGACTAAAACACACCAAAATACAAACATTCTCACATCAGTCATAATAAAATGAACATATCACTAGTCAATTTTTTTCCATTGTATATTAATCTTCTGTTATTGTAACATATTTCCGTTTCCTGATCTATAACATATGTCTAAAGGATGAATGTACAACACACATTGCCCTGGGCTTAGCAGACACATTCCATTTAAAATAAAATCATATGTATATGTTATCCTAAGATGGATAAGATTAACATTAAACTGATACATATACATAAAATACATAATACCTTTACACGCACCGCTAGACATAGACATAGACTTCATGGACATATTATATTTGTAAATACATATGTCTTTGTCACCACCACCATTGTAACTTGTCATAATTCTGATATGTTCATGAGATGTTAAAGTATGAATGAGTTTAATTTTTTTTCTCTTCATGACACTTTCTTTTTTCTTTTTCTATTTATGTATGAATGTATGTATGGATGTATGTATGTATATTTTGTGCTGGTGTTCTTTTCTTTAGAATATAATAAAACCATAATTGATGCTATCAAAATATTATTTGTGGCATAATTTATCAATAAACACCATTCATGTGTAAATAATTTGATTATCGTTGATATATATCAACAATATGTGCTATTAGGCTGGTTCGTCATTGTGACCGTTTAATCCCGAAAGGAAGGGACGACTCTTACTCATAGTCAGTCTTAACACTCAAAGAAGTAGAAGTTTTTTACATTGCAAAAATGTATTTCCATTTCTTGCTTTTGATCATTTGAGAATTTTTTCTGAGCCTGCCTATTTAACACATACATACATATATATTAGTAAATATATATTAAATTCTTTAACATTGAAACTTTAAGATATAACTACATACATGTTTCTGTAGGTTAAAAGGTAATGTAAGTCTCTTTTTAATTATTTGTCATTGCATCGTGGATTAAAAGATATAAATACACAATTTAGATCAAAAAAGTTGATCTCGTTTTAAAGGTTTATACTAGAACAAGGGCCTCCATTAGGAAAACATTCTAAAATGATTTTGTATTTGTGGTTTTATAAGTGTTAGTGTAATAAGAATCTTATTCACAGAAGTCGGCACAAAGAGAACAGAACAAAAAAAATCGACTGCAGAGTTGCCGTTTTTTATAATACTTTTCTGATTTTTTAGTAATATTTTTATCAAAAATTTTTCTATAGAAAATTTTTTTATCAAAAGTTTTTTCGTAGAAATTTTTTTTATAAAAAATTTTTTAACAAACATTTTTCTATAGAAAATTTTTTATCAAAAATTTTTTATCAAAAATTCTTCTACAGAAAATTTTTTTAACAAAAATTTTTCTATAGATATTTTTTTATCAAAAAGTTTTTTAAAGAATATTTTTTATCAAAAATTTTTCCATAGAATTTTTTTTTATCAAAAATTTTTCTATAGAAAATTTTTTATCAAAAATTTTTCCATAGAATATTTTGTTATTAAAAATTTTTTTATGCAAATTTTATATCAAAAATTTTTCTATAGAAAATTTTTTTATAAAATATTTTTCGTAGAACATTTTTTTTTCAAACTCTTGAACATTTTTTTATCAAACATCTATTTTACTTTTTACATTTTTTATTAAAAATTTGTCTATAGAAAATTTTGTATTAAAAATTTTTCTATAGAAAATTTTTTATTAAAAATTTTTCTTATTTGGGAATTAATTATTCGAACTTTAAATTGAAATTAATTGAAAAATTATGATTTATCAGGCTTGAGTTCATTTTAAATTTTTAAATTATTAATTTGAAATTTAAAGTTCGAATAATTAATTCCCAAATAATTAAAAGCAAAGGGCACGTTGCATTTACATACACATACATTCATGTAATTTACTTACATATGTGAACACTGTTACTATTCTATAAATAGCATCAAACCAAAAAGTCTTGTTCTTCTCTACATGCCAACGGCAAGTATAAAGATCGAGCAAAACAAGTAGTAGGAGAATACACAATCAATTAAACGAAGGGATGTTCGATCAAACTCAGTGAGTTAAATTGATGATTATCTCTGCAATTTGACAACTCGACTGTGGTCGAGGGCGCTAAGTGCTGATGACGTCCTGTGGCGGGACAGAAATTGCAATCCACTAGCCGCATTCAAAAATAATTTTTTCAGTTTTTCTCCACATTATTACTTTCAAATTTTCAAATTAATAATTTGAAAATTAAAAATGAACTCAAGCCTGATAAATCATAATTTTTCAATTAATTAAAAATTATTCTATAGAAAATGTTTTGTCACAAATAGTTTATCAAAAAATTTTCTATAGAAAATTGTTTATCAAAAAGTTTTCTATAGAAATTTTTACCAAAAATTTTTCTGTAGAAAATGTTTTAATCAAAAATTTTTATATCAAAATTTTTTTATCAAAAATTTTTATATTAAAATTTTTTTTATAGAACATTTTTATACCAAAAATTTTTCTATAGAATTTTTTTTTCAAAATTTTTCTATACAAAATTGTTTTATTAAAAATTTTTCCATAGAACATTTTTTTTTTCAAAAATTTTTTAGAAAATTTTTCTGCAGACAAAAAAATATTCTATAAATATTTTCTATAGAAAAATATTTTTATCGAAAATTTTTCTTTAGAAAAGAATTTTTAAAGAAAATTTTTGTATCGAACATTTTCATAGAAAAATACTTTTATAAAAATGTTTCTATAAATTGTATCGAGAATATCTAAAACATATGAAGGGTATAAATATTATTTTTACCCTTCACCACCATAAGTGGAAAGGGTATTATAAGTTTGTGCTGATGTATGTAACGCTTAGTAATATCTATCTTAGACCCACCTTTTAGTATACCAATAGACTTAGAATCACTTTCTAAGTCAATTTAACGATGTCAGTCCGTCCGTCCGTCTGGACGGCTGGCTAGCTGGACCCCCATGTAAACCTTGTAATCAAAGTACAGGTCGCACTTCTAAAGATAATTTAATGAAATTTGCCAGAGATAGTTTTTATGATAGTGGGATCATGGCTATTGAAATTCTTCAAAATCGGTGCATTATTTATGGTACCTCCCATAGGTCCCACTTCCCGAAATTGATATTTTGGCCACAAGTATCAATATTTTTTTATGAAATTTAAAGCAAATACTGCTTATGTAAACTAAAATCACTGTACCAAATTTCGAAATCGTTCCACATTTGACCATAGCTCCCATACAAACTCTTCTGTCAAAACGGACTAAATGAGACAAAAATCACTAAAACTCTCGTAAATCTTAAGCTAATGAGAATTTTAAGTTTATTTTTTGCAAATATAATTTTTGTAACAACAGTAGCAATTTGCCAAATTTCGAGATAATCGATCTACATTTGACCCTAGCTCTCATATAAGTCCAAACGATGAAAACAGCTTAAAGATATACGTTTTGAGAAAATGTTTGTATGATGGCAAAATTTTGCAAATATTTGTCTTTATACAGGCAAAAAAACACCTTTGACCTTAGCACTTTCTTACTTGCTTTTTTTTTAAGAATTATTCTTTATCTTAAACAAGAGCTTTTATATGAGACCGGTCAAGGACTATAAATAGAACTTATTTTGAAACTTCTGATCAAAAATCTGAATTAAGTCTATTAAGCCGTGACATAAATTAATTTAAAGATGGATTAGCTATTCAAAAAATCCACTATTGTTTACTTAGTTTTGAGAATTTATTAATTAATCAAAAGGTAGTCTTCTTCTTGGCTCAACAAAAAAAAAGTTATATTATTCAAAATTTTCATAATTTTGATTGATTTCATTCAAAAATAAAATTTTCAAATAATTTTGACCAAAACACTATAAGGCCAAAAATGTCAATTCCAACACATTCCGATCAGATCTTGACAAAATGTAAATAAGAATTTATCTATGTATTAAATACCCTTAACGATACCTTAGCTACTAAAGCGTAGATTTATGTAAATATGTAAAACATTTATAGATATGTACTTAGAAATAAATATTTGCTCTCATTTATATAAATAAAGGCATAACTCCAAATTTACCAGTTTCAAAGAATAATACCACTACAAATTGATTTCTTGCAAACTTTTATTTAGTGAAATAGAATTTTAATTTTTTTCAAAAATTATGGGATATCAAATATTTTTTTGATATACTGCACTAGGATTCCAATTTATTACAATTGTTTATTATTGTAATAAATAGTTTTTCTTTTTTATATAAGCAAAAAACTTTGTTGGTGGCAACCTTCCTCCACCTCCGTCAGGAGGGGTATCCGTAATTTTAGGCAGATCAAAATACACGTATTATATCTTATTTTTGAGTTAAAATAAATAGGAATTATATCTATTAAGCATGTTTTTTTTTCTTGAATTATTTCATTGTGTATATAAATGGAAATGCATAAATATAGGTATACCTATCATAAGTTTACATTAAATACCATTTACAAATTGTTTGATATTTGGTTTGTATGTATATACAAAAAATATAAACAATTTCATTTGGTTGATTAATCTTTTTTGTCATCAATTTCTAAAAGACATAAAATAAAAATGTTTCTTAACATTTTACATGCATTAGGTTTTACAAATATTCATTTATTTTATACCTGCATAAGCATTTCCGGTTTTCATGTCATATTTACATTTTCTTATGTCTACGTTTATTGTCTATCGATAGACATTCTTACACTAAATGACATTCATTGATGAATGTATTTTGTGTTTCGTTTTATGCAAATTCATCAATATCTTTGAGAGTGTAAAAATATTGTTTGAGAAATTTTTCAAATATTGACAATTTGACAGATTCATTGAATTTTTATAAAACTTTCGTTAATCCGATAACATTGACATATTTATTGATTTGCTGAGTTGTTAAAATGTTTTTTGTGCTATTAATATTTAATATTTTGTTTGAATAATATAACTAAAACACTTTTTTTATTAAGCCGTATTAAGCATTTAATTCTATTTAGATAAAGTATATTTATTAATATTAATGTGGGTATATATGTATATTCTGCTGTACAGATTTTGAAATCATTTAGTTTCAAAACATATGAAACAAATAAGTTCCGAAGAGTATTTATGGGACTAAAATAAAATATAAAGGTAACATGCATCCAATAAAACTATTAGTGAAGAAATTCCCAATTTAACTTGGATGGGCTAAGGATGTTCTTCAGAATGTTCATTCTTAACAATATCAGAAAAGATTTTAAATTTACCAATTTTTTTATTATAAATTTTTATTATTAGATTTTTCGTAATGTTCTAATAATTCATAGGAATGACTAGAAACTGTTACGTGAGTTACGTTTCGAACGTCCGGAAAAATTCTCTTAATTTGAACTTTGAAAAGCACTTTTCACAGCAATTTCTTCAAGTTTTTGTTTTGTCGTTTCAAACGTTTCTTGCAACCATTCTTATGCAACTGAATGTCCACAAACAACAAAAAGAAAACTCTGACTTACAGAAAACAGAAATCAAGTCAGGAACATGACTCAAACAAAAACAATAAGAAAATATTGTTGAACATGCATTGGCTGATGGCAAGAAGTAACAAAAAAAAAATATATGAACTAGAGACGTTTTTAGAGTTTTTGTACTACGATTTTAGGTTTTTTTATATATTTCATACCTTAGAAGGATTTAAGCGAAATAAAGGGAAAAAATATATTTAAAAGCATTTCCTTTGTTATTGTTTAGTTGCAAGAAGTACAAAACTATACCGACAACAAAAAACTATAGGAACTCTAAATACAAAAATGGCTTTAAAAATTAAACAACAGCAACAACAATGGCTTTTTATAATAAAAACAACAACAGGAATTAAAAGAAATCCTGTTCAAGCAATAAAAACAAACGTGCAACATTGAGCAGCTACTAAAAGTTGCACATAAGTGCAGCATAACGCATGCAACGTGGCAAGATTTTGTTATTTTAGAAGAAAATCGTTACTTCAAATAAAATTTGATGCAAAGGCAGAAATAATATTCTTCAGTTAAGATCTAAAGTAATAAAAGGATAAGAAATAAACCGACAAAAGAAATTTGAAATAAATATTTTTAAATAAATAAAAACATGCAGATTTAAAAGGCGTAGGTTAAAAGGGGAGACTTTTCGTTATATGTATATGTCTTATTTCATGTCTTAGTCTATGTCATAGTCTATGTCTTAGTGTATGTCTTAGTCTATGTTTTAGTCTATGTTTTAGTCTATGTCTTAGTCTATGTCTTATTCCGTGTCTTAGTCTATGTCTTAGTCCATGTCTTTGTCTATGTGTTAGTCTAAATATGTCTTAGTCTATGTCTTAGTCTATGTCTTAGTATATGTCTTAGTCTATGTCTTAGTCTATGTCTTAGTCTATGTCTTAGTCTATGTCTTAGTCTATGTCTTAGTCTATGTCTTAGTCTATGTCTTAGTCTATGTCTTAGTCTATGTCTTAGTCTATGTCTTAGTCTATGTCTTAGTCTATGTCTTAGTCTTTGTCTTAGTCTATGTCATAGTCTATGTCATAGTATATGTCATAGTCTATGTCTTAGTCTATGTGTTAGTGTATGTCGTGGTCTATATCTAAGTCTATGTCTGTTTTTTTTTTAATATCTTTCCATTCTTTTACTTGCGCTCCAATTCTGTCTTTAAGTCAAACCAAATGAGGTTTTGTCTAACCAGAATTATTTTACCTCCTGCTAGCACCAAAATCTTAATTCATTGGAATCTTATTCCCCAACAAAAATTTTTCCAATTACCAGAAATTTGTTTACCAACGTTAAGTTCTGCTTCTGGAACTCATTATCTCTTCATAATAATACAAAAAAGGGGAAAGTCAAACATAAAATATCATACCTAAATTATAACGCACGGAGATTCGAAAATCAAAAATGAGATCAACCTACACCAAAAACCCATTAAAAGAATGATTCTTTAATTCATTTTAGCTCCCCTAGAGTACGAGAAATTGGGCTAAAAACCAGTAGAGATAGAGCCAACAAAAAATATCCTCTAAACACACTAAAACAAGGAAAAGCAAATATAAGTTTTAATCCTTGTGTTTAAAACCACGAATCTGGTTGTTAAATACACATTTAACAACAAGAACCAACAAAAAAGAAATGATTACAATGGACAAAAGAAAGGAAAGAAATGGGAAGAAATTTTAGAAAAAAAAAAAAGAATTTAGATTTTTTTTTTTTTTTTGGAAAGAATTATAAATCAACACATGCATACATACACTTCTAACACATATCAGCATCATCATTTTTCTTTTAGTACTTTTGTTAGTACCATTGGGATCTGTCTTGACTGTTTAGAGAATCCATAGCTGGAAACCCACAGACACATGTAATCACGCAAATAGCACAAATTGAAGCTTAAACAAGCCTTTTGTTGTAACGTTTTTCTTTGGCACAAATCTACTTGTTTGTGGAATATTCTCACATGCTTGCATTTGAAACGGTTAGATAGAATTGGGATGAAGGGAACAAAATAATAGAATTAGTATTTTGGATTTGGAGCTAGTGTTGGTTTTTGGGGGAAAATGGGAGCGTTTACAGTAGAAATTAATATTTATCTTAGAGGTGTTTGTATTTAATAGTTTATATCTCAGTAACTCATGATCTATTTTAATGGTTTTTTAAGCAAAGGCAATAAAGAGAAACTGTCCAACCGATATTTTAATAAGCTTAAGAGGTTAAGTTTAGTTACTCAGATTTAAAGACCACTATATCCTGGTTTTTATTATGGTCTTATATATCTTATTTTTCAATAGATATATTTTTGATAAAAACATTTTTTATAGAAAATTTTTCGAAACAAATATTTTTTCGTAAAAACTTTCTATAGAAATATTTTTCTATAGAAACTTTTTTTTGAAAATTTTCGATATTTTCCTATAAAAAATTTTGTTTTCTATACAAAAATGGAAATGTTTTTCTGTAAAAAAAAATTTCAATAGAAAATTTTGTGATAAAATTTTTTTTTACATACACAAAAATTGATCCCAGTCTATTACATTTATTGATAAAACCCAAAAAATGTTTGTGGGGACAACCAAATCCTAGACTATTTTCGATAAGCTTTTATCTTAAATTTACAAACATAATTCGTAATAATTGTGTTTATAAAATATGTACTAATGCGAAGTTTTCGATCTGTCCTAAAGTAGAAATACTCCTTCTGAAGATGGATGGCCTAACTAACCATCGAAAAATCTTTATATGATAGAGTCTGTGGTCAGTATTTACCCAATAGTGCCTTTTATGTTAGACTAGGTGTGACCCTTACCATTGTTCGGCCATTGTAATAGGTCTATTAACCTAACTTTAACGGTATTTTTGTACAGACGAAGAAAATAAAGTAAAGGATTTAGGTAGACTTGTGATTCGTGAATTTATGTGTTCCTACAAGTTGACTTATTTGTTCCTACAAGTATATACAACAAGCATATGTTGTGACTAAGTTGGTTAGCACGACGACTACTTAGCATAACATATTATATTCTGTCTGGGTTCCAGCAACATCAACTTATATAATTATTTATTTCTATTGAAACTATTAATTACCACTTTATCCTCCATAGGTAGTATCGATTAAGATATTAAGTCTAAAGAGATCTGATCAATTTGTTTGTGTGTTTTTTATAAATTGGCTTTTTAATACAAATTTTATAATAAGAACATGGAACTATCACGATTTATAGTCCCAAAGATGTGGTAACACATCGGAGGGATGTTTCTTAAAAATCGAACAATAGTACCTTATCTTTTCTCTTCCCTATTCCAAACAAAATGCAGTTTAAGAAAACTCTGCAAAACCTCAAGTTGTTGTATCTATATATGTATGTATGTACATAAGTATATACGTGTGATTATTTCATGCCTTTATGGTCGATTCTTTTTGTTATTATTTTTCGTCCCTTCTTTCACTCTAGAGTATTTTGGCTTTGATTTGTATGTAAGAATCTGAGTTTGAATGTATTTTCTCCATTTTTTTGTATCATGCTGCATGTGAGTATTTGTATATTACACTAGCACTCGCAGCTCGTACTAAAGTTGCTTTGTATTTAGGCATGCATGTGCGTGCTTACTAGTTAATGCCTCATGTGGTTGATGTATGATGTTTTATTATTCTTTTTTTTTTCTTCTTTTTTGATTTCGTTTAATCTTTTTTTCTCAGCTTCATCTACTGTTGCTGCTGATGTGAGTTTCATCTTGTATTTGTTTAGCGAATGTTTGTACTTTTTGTATAGACATTATATTGTTAGCTATTCCCTTTTTTTACCCCCTTTCCCTTGTGATCTTATGCGTTTTTAGGTTTCAGTTGTGGAGTTTTTTTTTATTGTGGCTATAAAGGAAAATTTTTCGTACTTCTATATACAGAGAAAAAAGCTAAGAATAACACGTTGTAAAGTAAAAGGACTAAGCAGGAAATCAAGTATCATTAGACGAACCAAAAACCAATACTAAATGTTTTAAGTGTGAAGTTGTTCAAACAGTAGTTAACAATAGGAAAAAACATGGATTCTTTGAAAAAAAATAAAAAAAACTGAAATAAAAATACCAAAATAAGGGACTTCAGAGAATGTTATAACTGGAGAGGAATAACAGAATTGAAAATTTACTATTTTTAAAGGAAATTTTCCAAAATTTATATTTTTATAGGAAATTTTTCAAAAATTTACTATTTTTATAGGAAATTTTTCAAAATATACTATTTTTATAGGAAATTTTTCAAAAATTTACTATTTTTATAGGAAATTTTTCAAAAATTTACTATTTTTATAGGAAATTTTTCAAAAATTTACAATTTTTATAGGAAATTTTTCAAAAATTTACTATTTTTATAGGAAATTTTTCAAAAATTTACTATTTTTATAGGAAATTTTTCAAAAATTTACTATTTTTATAGGAAATTTTTAAAAAATTTACTATTTTTATAGGAAATTTTTCAAAAATTTACTATTTTTATAGGAAATTTTTCAAAAATTTACTATTTTTATAGGAAATTTTTCAAAAATTTACTATTTTTATAGGAAATTTTTCAAAAATTTACTATTTTTATAGGAAATTTTTCAAAAATTTACTATTTTTATAGGAAATTTTTCAAAAGTTTACTATTTTTATAGGAAATGTTTCAAAAATTTACTATTTTTATAGGAAATTTTTCAAAAATTTACTATTTTTATAGGAAATTTTTCAAAAATTTACTATTTTTATAGGAAATTTTTCAAAAATTTACTATTTTTATAGGAAATTTTTCAAAAATTTACTATTTTTATTGGAAATTTTTCAAAAATTTACTATTTTTATAGGAAAATTTTCAAAAATTTACTATTTTTATAGGAAATTTTTCAAAAATTTACTATTTTTATAGGAAATTTTTCAAAAATTTACTATTTTTATAGGAAATTTTTCAAAAATTTACTATTTTTATAGGAAATTTTTCAAAAATTTACTATTTTTATAGGAAATTTTTCAAAAATTTACTATTTTTATAGGAAATTTTTCAAAAATTTACTATTTTTATAGGAAATTTTTCAAAAATTTACTATTTTTATAGGAAATTTTTCAAAAATTTACTATTTTTATAGGAAATTTTTCAAAAATTTACTATTTTTATAGGAAATTTTTCAAAAATTTACTATTTTTATAGGAAATTTTTCAAAAATTTACTATTTTTATAGGAAATTTTTCAAAAATTTACAATTTTTATAGGAAATTTTTCAAAAATTTACTATTTTTATAGGAAATTTTTCAAAAATTTACTATTTTTATAGGAAATTTTTCAAAATATACTATTTTTATAGGAAATTTTTCAAAAATTTACTATTTTTATAGGAAATTTTTCAAAATATACTATTTTTATAGGAAATTTTTCAAAAATTTAAAATTTTTATAGGAAATTTTTCAAAAATTTACTATTTTTATAGGAAATTTTTAAAAAATTTACTATTTTTAAAGGAAATTTTCCAAAATTTACTATTTTTATAGGAAATTTTTCAAAAATTTACTATTTTTATAGGAAATTTTTCAAAATATACTATTTTTATAGGAAATTTTTCAAAAATTTACTATTTTTATAGGAAATTTTTCAAAAATTTACTATTTTTATAGGAAATTTTTCAAAAATTTACTATTTTTATAGGAAATTTTTCAAAAATTTACTATTTTTATAGGAAATTTTTCAAAAATTTACTATTTTTATAGGAAATTTTTCAAAAATTTACTATTTTTATAGTAAATTTTTCAAAAATTTACTATTTTTATAGGAAATTTTTCAAAAATTTACTATTTTTATAGGAAATTTTTCAAAAATTTACTATTTTTATAGGAAATTTTTCAAAAATTTACTATTTTTATAGGAAATTTTTCAAAAATTTACTATTTTTATAGGAAATTTTTCAAAAATTTACTATTTTTATAGGAAATTTTTCAAAAATTTACTATTTTTATAGGAAAATTTTCAAAAATTTACTATTTTTATAGGAAATTTTCAAAAATTTACTATTTTTATAGGAAATTTTTCAAAAATTTACTATTTTTATAGGAAATTTTTCAAAAATTTACTATTTCTATAGGAAATTTTTCAAAAATTTACTATTTTTATAGGAATTTTTTTAAAAATTTACTATTTTTATAGGAAATTCTTCAAAAATTTACTATTTTTATAGGAAATTTTTCAAAAATTTACTATTTTTATAGAAAATTTTTCAAAAATTTACAATTTTTATAGAAAATTTTTCAAAAATTTAATATTTTTAATGGGGATTTTTTAAAAATTTACTATTTTTATAGGAAATTCTTCAAAAATTTACTATTTTTATAGGAAATTTTTCAAAAATTTACTATTTTTATAGAAAATTTTTCAAAAATTTACAATTTTTATAGAAAATTTTTAAAAAATTTACTATTTTTATAGGAAATTTTTTAAAAATTTACTATTTCTATAGGCAATTTTTCAAAAATTTACTATTTTTATAGGACATTTTTCAAAAATTTACTATTTCTATAGGAAATTTTTCAAAAATTTACTATTTCTATAGGCAATTTTTCAAAAATTTACTATTTTTATAGGAAATTTTTCAAAAATTTACTATTTTTATAGGAAATTTTTCAAAAATTTACTATTTTTATAGGAAATTTTTCAAAAATTTACTATTTTTATAGGAAATTTTTCAAAAATTTAATTGTTTTATAGGAAATTTTTAAAAAATTTACTATTTTTATAGGAAATTTTTCAAAAATTTACTATTTTTATAGGAAATTTTTCAAAAATTTACTATTTTTATAGGAAATTTTTCAAAAATTTACTATTTTTATAGGAAATTTTTCAAAAATTTACTATGATTACTATAACTATTACTATTTCATAAAAATTTGTTTTCCTCATGCCCACTGTTCTCACTTTTCAATGTTCAATTCTCTGCTTTCGACATCCTTTCCATTCCTTCCTTCATCTGTCTCTGCGTCTGTTACAACTTTTACACGTACATACGTATGAGTAACATGCACGTTACTCTTGTACTTGTACTTGTTAGCCATAATGATGACGTAGCAAAACAATCAATTAACGCATTGATAGGCTATCAACCAGGCAATTTATTTCACTTGCGAAAAAATCCATAATAAATCTTATAATTGCCTGTTTAAATTACAAAACGATAACAAAATCGCAAAAAAAGAAAAGGAAAAAAAAATAATGGACAAAAGGGATAGAACCAAAACATAATCCTTATACTCTCCTGTAAGAAAAGAAATTAATAAATGCAAATTTACTAACAGAGATATTCGTATGTACTATAATAGCATGGGATATAGAAGCTAGGACTGCAAAACGCACTATAGATTTTTAATTTCTGAAAAAAGGGTTCAAATTTTTATAAATATTCAATATAACTACAAAAAATTTGATTATCAAAATTTTAGCCTTGAATGTAAAAACTAGTTGTGTTGTTTCCTATTGTTGCAAGCCACATAGTCCTTTTTGTTGACCACTGATGGACATGTGCACTTTTAATGTATACCAACTCAACAAGAGACTTATTGCTCTAATTAATACAATCTGACAGAGTGTAAGTGTTAGTGGTGGCGTGTATGATAATGCGTATCCTTTTTGGGCAACAAATTTTAGACTTAAAATTGATTTAGAAAAGTTTGCCAAAGTGCCAAAGATCTTTTAGAGGTTTTACTTTAAAAGTGTGTAGGATTAAAAGTTTGTGAACTAATGCAATAAAGTAAGATGTCACACATTGAAAGTAGTATACATACATAAGTATAGTGCAGTTTCTTGCATTAATGGTTTACCAGGGACAAATCAACTAAGTACAAGTTTTTCCTTAAATATTGGGAAAAGATTTTTAAAGGCTGCATTTGGTAATTTACAGAATAGATGACATTAAGTCTTTATCAAATTTATTTTTCTTGTACCACTATTTTGTTTTCATCGAAAATAACCAAAGAATAATCATCAAACTGCTGAATAATCATCCTTAATCTGCTGAGTCATCCGAAAACTGCAATTTCGAACTGCTGACCCATACTTAAAATACACTATTTTTATCAGAAAGTTTTTAAAAATTTACTATTTTTATAGTAAATTTTTCAAAACTTTACTATTTTGATAGGACATTTTTCCAAAATATACTATTTTTTATAGGAAATTTTTCAAAAATTTGCTGTTTTATTAGGAATTTTTTCAAAAATTTACTGTTTTAATAGGAAATTTTTCAAAAATTTACTATTTTTGTAGGAAATTTTTCAAAAATTTACTGTTTTTAAGGAAATTTTTCAAACATTTACTATTTTTATAGGAAATTTTTCAAAAATTTACTATTTTTATAGGAAATTTTTCAAAAATTTACTATTTTTATAGGAAATTTTTCAAAAATTTAATAGTTTTATAGGAAATTTTTAAAAAATTTACTATTTTTATAGGAAATTTTTCAAAAATTTACTATTTTTATAGGAAATTTTTCAAAAATTTACTATTTTTATAGGAAATTTTTCAAAAATTTACTATTTTTATAGGAAATTTTTCAAAAATTTACTATGATTACTATAACTATTACTATTTCATAAAAATTTGTTTTCCTCATGCCCACTGTTCTCACTTTTCAATGTTCAATTCTCTGCTTTCGACATCCTTTCCATTCCTTCCTTCATCTGTCTCTGCGTCTGTTACAACTTTTACACGTACATACGTATGAGTAACATGCACGTTACTCTTGTACGTACGTTACTCTTGTTTTTCAAACATTTACTATTTTTATAGGAAATTTTTCAAAAATTTACTGTTTTTATAGAAAATTTTAAAAAATTTTCTATTTTAAAAAATTTGTATTTTTAAATAATTTGAAATTTTTAATGGAAAATTTTCAAAAATTTACTGTTTTATAGGAAATTTTTCAAACATTTACTATTTGTATAGGAAATTTTTCAAAAATTTACTGTTTTTATAGAAAATTTTTAAAAAATTTACTATTTTTTAAAAATTATCTAATTTAAAAAATTTGCTATTTTTAAAAAATTTTCAATTTTTAACGAAAATTTTTCAAAAATTTACTATTTTTATAGGAAACTTTTTAAAAAATTATCGATTTTTATAGGAAATTTTTCAAAAATTTGCCAATTTTATAGGAAATTTTTTAAAAATTTACTAGTTTTAAAGGAAATTTTTCAAAGATTTACTATTGCTATAGAAAATTTTTCAAAAATTTACCTTTTTTATAAGAAATTTTTCAAAAATTTACTATTTTTATAAGAAAATTTCAAAAATTTACTATTTTTATAGGAAATTTAAAAAAAATACTATTTTTATAGGAAAATTTTAAAAAAAATTACTATTTTTATAGGAAATTTTTCAAAAATTTAATATTTTTATAGGAAATTTTTCAAAAATTTACCAATTTTATAGGAAATTTTTCACAAATTTACTATTTTTATTGGAAATTTTTCAAAAATTTACTATTTTTATAGGAATTTTTTTAAAAATTTACTATTTTTATAGGAAATTTTTAAAAAATTGACTTTTTCTATATGAATTTTTTAAAAAATTTACTATTTTAATAGGAAATTTTTCAAAAATTTACTATTTTTATGGAAATTTTTCAAAAATTTACTATTTTAATAGAAAAATTTTCAAAAATTAATTAATTTTGATAAAATTAACTATTTTAATGGAAATTTTTCAAAAAAAATTTACTATTTTTATAGGAAATTTAAAAAAAAAATATTATTTTCATAGGAAATTTTTAAAAAATTTATTATTTTGATAGGAAATTTTAAAAAAATTTATATTTCAATAAGAAATTTTTCAGAAATTTTATATTTTCATAGGAAGATTTTCAAAAATTTTATATTTTTTTTAGAAAATTTTTGAAAATTTTTCAAAAATTTTCTATTTTTATAGGAAAATTTTCAAAAATTTTATATTGTTATAAGAAATTTTTCAAAAATTTAATATTTTTATAGAAAGATTTTCAAAAATTTTATATTTTTATAGAAAATTTTTCAAAAATTTTCTATTTTTATAAAAAATTTTTCAAAATATTTTTTTGAATATAAGAAATTTTTCAAAAATTTTCTATTCTTATAAGGAATTTCTCAAAAATTTTCTATTTTTATAGGAAGTTTTTCAAAAATTTGCTATTTTAATAGGAAGTTTTTCAAACGTTTCCTATTTTTATAAAAAATTTAAAAAAAATTTTTATTTTTATGGGAAATTTTTCAAAAATTTTCTATTTTTACAGGAAATTTTGCAAAAATTTTAAATTTTTATAGAAAATTTTTCAAAAAGTTTCTATTTTTATAAGAAATTTTTCAAAAATTTAATATTTTTATAGGGTATTTTTCATAAATTTTCTATTTTTACAGGAAATATTTAAAAATTATTTATTTTAATATGAAATTTTTCAGAATTTTACTTTTTTTATAAGAAATTTTTTA
Source organism: Stomorhina lunata (assembly GCA_933228675.1). Classification (NCBI taxonomy): domain Eukaryota; kingdom Metazoa; phylum Arthropoda; class Insecta; order Diptera; family Rhiniidae; genus Stomorhina; species Stomorhina lunata. Next base: position 95,956,128 of record OW121743.1, on the reverse strand, counting down.
AAATTCTATAAGAAGTTTTTCAAAATTTTACTATTTTTATAGGAAATTTTTCAACAGTTTTCTATATTTATAGGAAATTTTTCAAAATTTTACTATATATAGCTTATTTTTATATGAAATTTTTAATTTTTGTAGGAAATTTTACAAAAATGTGCTATTTTTAAAAGAAATTTTTGAAAATTTTTTTTTATTTTTACAGAAATTTTTTCAAAAATTTAAAATTTTTATAGGAAATTTTTCAAAAAGTTTATATTTTAATATGAAATTATTCAAAACTTTTCTTTTTTTATAGGAAATTTTTCAAAAATTTTCTATTTTCATATTAATTTATTCAAAAATTTACTATTTTTATAGGTAATTTTTCAAAAATTTGGTATTTTTATAGGAAATTTTTCAAAATTTTACCATTTTTGTAGGAAATTTCTTAAAAATTTTATATATAAGAGTAAAATATTTGGTATGACATTCTGTTTTTTTTTTTTTTTTAATTTTCTAAAATATCTCTGTCTCGAGTCATTGCTTTCTTTAATTCTACTATAGGAAATGCACCAATCTTTCAAAAATTTAAACTGCAATATTACCTTCATTCTAATTAGTTCCAAATGCTAACAAAACGAATAACAACTATTTACTCTTTAATATTATAAGTAATTAAATATTTCAGATTTAAATACTTTACCATTTAAAAACTGCCTTACATAAGCTTTCCTGTTATAATGACCCATTGACTAATATCATAAATATTTATTTTAAATGCATATCGTTATAAGAAATGGAAAATAGCATAGTTATAATACACAGTATTTCTCATAAATAAAGAAACAAATAGTGCATTTGACGATTTATAATATTTAAAATTTAGCAACTAAATAAAAATTAACAAATAGATTGAACTTAAATATTTTTGTTTAACATTATTTTGACTTGCTTTTCATCTAACGATTTGCAAAAATTTTAGTATATAGGTTTATGTATTTTAACATAAATTACTAACATTCTATTATAAGCTTGAATAATTAAAGTGCATATCTTCAAATAATCATTTAATTTTCCAAATTTCTCATGTGTAAATGCAAACAGACAGACACAAAATACAAATGTGAATATTTGTTTGTACATATTCACGTATGAATATTCATTTGGTAAATAAATTTGAAGATAGAGAAAAAAATTGTAAAACTTTCTTAAGACAAATTTCTACTTTTTACTTTCGTTTAAACTTTCATTAAAATACATAAATAAATACATACTTTGGGTGATAATAAGTACGAATGTGGCAAAATACTATAGAAGTATTTATTATAGTAATATGTAAGGAAATATGTATGTCCATTAGCAGAAGTTTTAAATGGGAGAAATATTTCTGGAGCAACTGAAGACTTATTATTCTAGGTACTTTGAGACAATCATGTTAAAAGTACCAATAATCAATGACAAGCAATGTGAGAATTTAAAGTTCTCTTAGAACTACCGGGAGTTCAAATATGTATTTCTTATGTCTGTATTTTTTATACTCTTCATGACACAGACAAATGTTCATTTTTATAGCCTTTTATATTACGTTTGTATAACTTACTTTAAATATAATTCTTTAAAAAAAGGCCAATTTCACAACTAGTTTCTGAGCCACCTTAATAAGTATTTTCCCAGCTTAGACATTGCTATAGAGTAATGCACTTACTTATTACTACAATACATAATTTTAATTATTTTGGTAAGAACATGTACTTAGATAAAAAAGCACATAATATATTCTCATAAATATATATTTTTTCAAAGGTGAAAACATAAATTTAGATAAATAAGATATTTTCATATATCCACAACAATTTTTACCCATTTGCACTCTTATTTTTCAAATGTACTTTAAACTTTTGCTAAAAGTTTATTCTAGTTCGTGGAAAAATAAGTTATGCCAAGTCATCAGCTCGACTATCATCAGCATCTTGGAGTTTAAGTTTCATGTATTTAATCATATGCATATAAGTTTTTACTCGTATGTTCATGCACCTAAGACCGGCTAGAAAAGGATATTTTCCAAAAATGTACTATTTTTATAGGAAATTTTTTTAAAAATTTACTATTTTTATAGGAAATTTTTCAAAAATTTACTATTTTTATAGGAAATTTTTCAAAAATTTACTATTTCTAAAGGAAATTTTTCAAAAATTTACTATTTTTATAGGAAATTTTTTCAAAAATTTACTATTTTTATAGGAAATTTTTCAAAAATTTACTATTTTTATAGGAAATTTTTCAAAAATTTACTATTTTTATAGGAAATTTTTCAAAAATTTACTGTTTTTATTGGAAATTTTTCGAAAAGTTTTCAAAAATTTACTATTTTTGTAGGAAATTTTTCAAAAATTTACAATTTTTATAGGAAATTTTTCAAAAAATTACTATTTTTATAGGAAATTTTTCAAAAATTTTCTATTTTTATAGGAAATTTTTCAAAAATTTATTATTTTTATTGGAAATTTTTCAAAAATTTTTCAAAGATTTACTATTTTTATAGGAAATTTTTCAAAAAATTACTATTTTTATAGGAAATTTTTTAAAAATTTACTATTTTTATAGGAAATTTTTCAAAAATTTACTATTTTTATAGGAAATTTTTAAAAAATTTTCTACTTTTATAGAAAATTTTTCAAAAATTTTCTATTTTTATAGGAAATTTTTCAAAAATTTCCTATTTTTATAGGAAATTTTTCAAAAATGTTCTATTTTTATTGCAATTTTTTCAAAAATTTTCTATTTTTATAGGAAATTTTTCAAAAATTTTCTATTTTTATAGGAAAATTTTCTATTTTTATAGGAAATTTTTCAAAAATTTACTATTTTTATAGGAAATTTTTCAAAAATGTACTATTTTTATAGGAAATTTTTCAAAAATTTACTATTTTTATAGGAAATTTTTCAAAAATTTACTATTTTTATAGAAAATATTTCAAAAATTTACTATTTTTATATTAAATTTTTCAAAAATTTTCTATTTTTATAGGAAATTTTTCAAAAATTTTCTATTTTTATAGGAAATTTTTCAAAAATTTTCTATTTTTATAGGAAATTTTTCAAAAATTTTCTATTTTTATAGGAAATTTTTTTAAAAATTTTCTATTTTTATAGGAAATTTTTCAAAAATTTTCTATTTTTACAGGACATTTTTCAAAAATGTATTGTATTAGTATTCCTAAAATTTATTCATCTAATTTAAAAATCATAAATTAAAAAAAATAATTTATGACATGAACCTGAGCCCGACTCGAACCCACGACCATCAATTTACTATTTTTATAAAAAATTTTTCAAAAATTTACTATTTTTATAGGAAACTTTTCAAAAATTTACTATTTTTATAGGACATTTTTCAAAAATTTGCAATTTTTAAAGGAAATTTTTAAAAAATTTACTGTTTTTATTGAAAAATTTATAAAAATCTCTTATTTTTATTGGAAATTTTTTAAAAAAATCTTATTTTTATAGGAAATTTTTTAAAAATTTGTTACTTTTATAGGTAATTTTTCAAAAATGTCTTATTTTTATAGAAAGTTTTTCAAAAATTTCTTCATTTAATTTTTCAAATTTTTTTTTTATTTTTATAGAAAAATTTCTTATTTTTATAGGAAATTTATATAAAATTTCATATTTTTTTGAGGAAATTTTTGAAAAATTTATTAAATTTTTTAAAAATATGAAAAGATTTTCAATAATTGTTTATTTTTATAGGAAATTTTATAAAAATTTATTATATAGGAAATTTTTCAAAAACTTTCTATTTTTAGAGGTAATTTTTCAAAAATTTACTATTTTTATAGGAAAATTTTCAAAAATTGAGTATTTTTAAACGAAATTTTTTTTTATAGGAAATTTTTCAAAATTTTTCGTTTTTTATAGGAAATTTTTCAACTTTTTTTTAAATTTATTATTTTTATAGAAAATTTTTCAAAAATTCACAATTTTAATATTAAAATGTTCAAAAATTTATTATTTTTATAGAAAATATATCAAACATTTACTATTTTTATAGGAAAATTTTCAAAAATTTACATTTTTATAGACAATTTTTCAAAAATCTATTTTTTTTATAAAAATTTTTTGAAGAACTTATTATTTTTATAGGAAATTTTTCAAAAATTTACATTTTTTGTAGGAAATTTTTCAAAAATTTACTATTTTATAGGAATTTTTTTAAAAATTTGTTATTTTCGTAAGAAAATTTTTAAATATTTAGGATTTTTTTAAGAAAAGTTTTGAAAATTTGTATTTGTTTCGAGCCGCTCTAAGTTATGTGTATACATGTACTTAATACTTATAAGAAAAAAAATAATTTGGTGCAAATAATTGTGTCATCATTTTTAGCATCTTCAACAAATAAAAAATAAAGTTTAGTTTTTCTTAACAAATTTGTGCCAGCGCATCATTTGTACGAAATTTTGGTAAAAGGGTAAATTAATTACAAGAAGTCAAGTAGAGATGGAAATAAATTAACAAGAAAAACTTTAAAGGAAACGAAACTTAAAGAATTCTTAAAGAATGCAAAAAAAGAATATGTTAAAAAGCGGTTATAAAATGAGATATCATTTTATTATAGAGATTTTTTAAAAACTCGAATTTATGGAGTTTTATAAGCTTCAATATGCTAAATTATTACTTTAGCACAAATACATATTAATACATTTAAGCCAGTCACTTAAATGTCCTCCTTTAATCTTTCTTGTATCTAGAAGGCAGATTTTCAACTTCCTTGCACTAATTTTCAGACTTCATTAAAATAATCTCTTTCCTATTCCATTAATAAAATCTCTATAATTCCATTCTTAGAAAAAAAATAAAACTGCCAAAAATATAACAAATGTTTATGTCTGCATAAAAGGACACTACTGGTCACTAGCAGATTTATCCCAAAAAAAAAAAAAAAAATTGGAAAATAAAAAAAAAATAAGCTGGCATCTTAACAATAGAAATAACAACAAATAAAAAACATATTGTCATGTTTTAAATTTATGAATTAACTAATAAATTACAAAATGAATTACCTAAAATGGAAGTAAAACATAAATTAAAAGATTTGTCATAATTCCATGTACGACGAGAGAGTATTAAGTATGAAGTATCTACTGGATAATACATATGAAATCAATGACATATTTTATTATATTGTATAAATATGCTGGTACATGCATATGTTACATATGTAGATATAAATTTGAGTGCACAGTGGGGCCTTGGTTGTATTTTTACTTACTCAAATTTTGTTTTGTATAGAAATTTTCATACTTCAGTATTTATAATAAGATTTTATGCTACAGATCATTCTTTTAAATATATTTTACAAGGAAATTTTTTTAATAAACTTTTGAAAAAAATTAAGTTTATTGAAGCAGGGAAAGGTTCTCACTTTCAAAAACTAACAAAATCAAATATGTTCTGTGATTTTCTCTTTAAATAGATGAATTTGTCTCTCGTGGTACAAAACATATATTAATATTTGAAAACCACTTAAGTCCCTTTTTCCACAGTAGCATTATTCCAATTAGAGCTTGAAGAATGTAAGCACTTTGTCCTGCCTCAGAACTTACTGTAATAACTTATAAGTAACTCGGAGGGCATGTGGTAATCATTACAAGGTAACATGTTACTAAACTATATCTATTACCGAAGTTTTTCTGAGTTGTTTCAAATATATAATTTCTAACATTAAACTACTTTAGATTTTTATATTTTTTTTATAAAAAAATATTTTTATAAGATATTTTCGATACAAACTTTTTATATAGAAATATTTTTCTGTAGAAAAATTTTCGATAGAAATATTTTTCTGTAGAAAAATTTTCGATAGAAATATTTTTCTGTAAAAAAATTTTCAATAAAAAAATTTTCTATAGAAAAATTTTTAATAAAAAAATTCTCGAGAAGAAAAACTTTTGATAAAAAATTTTCAAAACAAAAATGTTTGATAAAAATTTTTCTATAGAAAAATTTCTAATAAAAAATTTTCTATTGAAAAATATTATATAAATTTTTTTTTATAAGAAAATATATCTGTTGAAGAATTTTTGATAAAAAAATTTTCTATAGAAAAATTTTAGTAAAAAAAAATTTCTATAGAAAACTTTTTGATTAAAAACGAAAGTAAATTTGTAAAAAATTTTCTATAAAATTTCTAAATTTAAAAAAAATTCCTATAAAAATAGTAAATTTTTAAAAAATTTTCTATAAAAACAGTTAATTTTTCAAAAATTTCCTATGAAAATAGTAAATTCTTGAAAAATTTCCTATAAAATAGTAATTTTTTGAAAAATTTCCTATAAAAACAGTAAATTTTTGAAAAATTTCCTATAAAAATAGTAAATTTTTGAAAAATTATCTATAAAAATAGTAAATTTTTGAAAAATTTTCTATAAAAATAAAAAATTTCCTGTAAAAATAGTAAATTTTAGAAAAATTTCCTTTAAAAATAGTACATTTTTGAAAAACTTCCTATAGGTATAGTAAATTTTTGAAATATTTCCTATAAAAATAATAAATTTTTGAAAAATTTCCTATAAAAATAGTAAATTTTTGAAAAATTTCCAATTAAAATAGTAAATTTTTGAAAAACTTCCTATAAAAATAGTAAAGTTTTAAAGAATTTCCTATAAAAATAGTAAACGTTTGGAAAATTTCCTATTAAAATAGTACATTTTTGAAAAATTTCCTATAAAAATAGTAAATTTTTGAAAAATTTCCTGTCAAAATAGTAAATTATTTAAAGATTTTCTATAAAAATGTAAGTTTCTGAAAAATTTCCTAAAAAAATAGTCAATTTTTGTAAAATTTCCTATAAAATAGTAAATTTTTGAAAAATTTCCTATAAAAATAGTAAAAAAATAGTAAAATTTTGAAAAATTTCTTATAAAAATAGTAAATTTTTGAAAAATTTCCTATAAAAATAGTAACTTTTTGAAAAATTTCCTATAAAAATAGTAAATTTTTGAAAATTTCTCTATAAAAATGGTAAATTTTTGAAAAATTTCCTAGAAAAATAGTAAAATTTAAAAAAATTTCCTATAAAATAGTAATTTAAAAAAAAAAATTCCTATAAAAATAGAAAATTTTTGAAAATTATTAAAAATTTTTCTATAGAAAATCATTTTATAAAAAATATGCCCTATTCAAAAAACATGACTCTTTCAAGCTAAAAAAAATGTAATTTAAATAAAAAATTCTAAATAGGTAAACATTTTAAACACTTTTACGCTTCAGATTTTTCACAAACTCTCCCCAAAGATTCAATCAATCGCTATGAAGCGCACTTGAACTCTATACATACAGAGATTTTTTAAATTTTCTCTGCTGCTACCTGTACAATCGTATATTTTGCATATGTATTTGTGCCCTTTACTGCTTTAAACCTTAACTCTAACAAAATATTAAATTCTTTTTCATATAGTAACTTTTAAATAAATATTTTTGTGAATTATTAATTAAAATTACAACTCTTTTTACCACAAACCAACAAAGGTCTGTCTGTCCTAAATGTAATGAAGTGAACGTTAGTGAGTCAATGACTTTACACAAAACATTATATATAAGTATTTATGAACTGAAACAGATACAGATTCAACTTCAGCTTCATAAAAGTACAGAAAACCAAAAATCATTATTATCTTTATTGTCATCATTATGATACTTGTAATATTAATACCAAATACTTCAACTGTAATTGTAAGTTATAAAGCATGAACTAATGAAATTTTGGCATACACATTTATAAGGAAAAACCAAATATTATAAAGGGAAACAACAAATCAAAAAGTATAAAAAAAGATGACCATAGATGCATACAAGTCCATATATACGAGTATGTATGTATATTAAAGTATATTTCTTATTGATAAATTTAGCACACAAAATGTCCATCCATCTGTCATATGCAATATTTTTCATTGATTTCTTAGATGACATTTGAATTTGTATAATCACTAAAATATACCAATAATAATACAAACATTTACTATTACAACACAAAGTAGATGCATTCTAAACAATAACATTAGGATGAACCTTATTATAAAAATTTCGAAATGCTTAAATTTTCATAATTTTTTATAAACAAATTGTTAATATAAAAGATTTTTTACAAAAATTTTTCTATAGCAAAATATTTTTATCGAAAATTTTTCTATAGAAAAATTTTTTATCAAAAATTTTTTTATCAAAAATATTTTTATCAAAAACTTTTCAATATAAGCATTTTATTATCAAAAACTTTTCAATATAAGCATTTTTTTATCAAAAACTTTTCAATATAAGCATTTTTTATCGAAAAATATTTCTATAGAAAACTTTTTTTTATCAAAGATTTTCTATAGAAAAATTTTTTTATCGAAAATTTTCTATAGAAAAATTTTTTTATCGAAAATTTTCTATAAAAAAATTTTTTTGTCGAAAATTTTTTTTATCGAAAATTTTTCTATAGAAAAATTTTTTTATCGAAAATTTTTCTATAGAAAAAAATTTCTATCGAAAATTTGTCTATAGAAAAAAATTTCTATCGAAAATTTTTCTATAGAAAAAAATTTCTATCGAAAATTTTTCTATAGAAAAATATTTCTATCGAAAACTTTTCTATAGAAAAATATTTCTATCGAAAATTTTTCTATAGAAAAATATTTCTATCGAAAATTTTTCTATAGAAAAATATTTCTATCGAAAATTTTTCTATAGAAAAATATTTCTATCGAAAATTTTTCTATAGAAAAATATTTCTATCGAAAATTTTTCTATAGAAAAATATTTCTATCGAAAATTTTTCTATAGAAAAATATTTCTATCGAAAATTTTTCTATAGAAAAATATTTCTATCGAAAATTTTTCTATAGAAAAATATTTCTATCGAAAATTTTTCTATAGAAAAATATTTCTATCGAAAATTTTTCTATAGAAAAATATTTCTATCGAAAATTTTTCTATAGAAAAATATTTCTATCGAAAATTTTTCTATAGAAAAATATTTCTATTGAAAATTTTTCTATAGAAAAATATTTCTATCGAAAATTTTTCTATAGAAAAATATTTCTATCGAAAATTTTTCTATAGAAAAATATTTCTATCGAAAATTTTTCTATAGAAAAATATTTCTATCGAAAATTTTTCTATAGAAAAATATTTCTATTGAAAATTTTTCTATAGAAAAATATTTCTATCGAAAATTTTTCTATAGAAAAATATTTCTATCGAAAATTTTTCTATTGAAAAATTTTTTATCGAAAATTTGTCTACAGAAAAATTTTTTTATCGAAAAATTTTCTATTGAAAATTTTGTGATTAAAAATATTTTTAGCAAAATTTTAAATAAAAATATATTTCTATAGAAAAATTTTTTATAAAAATATTTGTCTATAGAAAAATTTTCTGTAAAAGAATATTTCTATAGAAAAATTTTCGATTGAAGAATTTTTCTATAGAAAAATTTTTCTATAGAAAAATTCATTTATCGAAAATTTTTCTATAGAAAAATTCATTTATCGAAAATTTTTCCATAGAAAAATCCATTTATCGAAAATTTTTCTATAGAAAAATTCATTTATCGAAAATTTTTCTATAGAAAAATTCATTTATCGAAAATTTTCGAAAAAAAAATTTTCGATAAAAAATTTTTCTATAGAAAAATTTTCGATAAAAAAATTTTTCTATGGAAAAATTTTCGATAAAAAAATTTTACTATAGAAAAATTTTCGATAAAAAAATTTTTCTATAGAAAAAAATTTTTATCAAAAATTTTTCTATGGGAAAATATTTTTATCAAAAATTTTCTATAGAAATATATTTTTAGCAAAAATTTTTCTAAAAATATTTTTTGTCAAAAATTTTTCTACAGAAAAATATTATTATCGAAAATTTTTCTAAAGAAAAATATTTTAATCGACAATTTTTTAATAGAAAATTTTTTTTATCGAAAATTTTATAGAAAATTTTATTTATCTTTCACTTTTCTAGAATAAAGTTTACCCTAATTCACACAGATATTAAATATGGCTTTGAATTGTTGTAAGGATTGCAATGTACTCATGAATTACTATCATTAAAAGATATTCAAAGGTCCTTTGCATGCTTGTGCATGTTTGAAAATGGTATTCCTTTTGAGTGAATAAGTAGCATGTTATTTGCAATTTGTTGGATACTCTAAACAAATGAAGCGTAATGCCCATAGTTCAATAGACTTTTGGCGTTTCTGTCTCGTTACAACATAACCAAAATACAAGAAAAGCCCAGAAGGACAGACAGTCAAACATCCCATATTTGAGTCTAAATACATACGCCAAAATTGTGGAAATCTGAAAAAAAGAAAAGCCGCTTCTAAATGTAAAATGAATGAATTGGCTGATAGATAAATAAAGTCAACGTGCAAAAACAAATAACGAAATGAAACGAAACGAAAATGTCACTAAAATGAAATTTACGGGCTGTAAAGTTAAAAGTCTCAAGTCTTTAAAATTGTATTTGCTGAAAATTAAAATAGTCGTAAATTTTGCCAGCCTACCTATTATCTAACTCCTCTAAGTTTCTAGCATATATCCTTATTTATCCCATTTGCTGGCAGCCGTCGTCTGGTTTCGTATTCCAAAAGCTCATTCATCGCTTTGCTTGACTTGTTTCCATTGAGGAGTTTTAATGTTTTTGATGCTGCTGCTGATATCTCTCGTCGAATTGGTGCTATTCCATTTCTTTTCTCTGTGTTTGTGTATTCTGTCAACTAAAGTTAATCACAGCAAAGTCTTGTTTTTCCTTTATCCCGTTTTTTTTTTCTTTTCACAAATTTAAAACTCATAGTTTTTCTTGCCTTTCGTAATACCCAAAGTGCAGATGCCATTTCGTTTGGAGTTTTTAAAATAGCAAATCTTTCCTTTTCATAGCCTTTTGTCGAATGAATCGACAAATGAATTAAACCGCTACTACATACTCGTACACCAAAAGAAGTGTAAAATCAAAAAACAAAAACAAATCGTTATAAATGCCGAAAATCTTAACGGGAATGGAAAACTGAATTTAAGTTTTTGTTTTAAAATTCATACATTAAGTTTAGATTTTCGGCTTGTTTTTTTGGGGACTTTTTGTGTTTGGCCAAATTCGGCGTTATTTATTAGAGGTCAGTAGCTGAGATTTTTGAGGGAGTAAATAACTCAATTTTTACTAGAAACAAACAAAATTCATGAATATTTCTATAAAAAGTTTATGCGAAAATATTTCTAAAAAAATTTTATAACGAAAATTTTTCTATAAAAATTTTATAAAGAAAATTTTTCTATTAATATTTTATAACGAAAATTTTTCTATAAAATATTATAGCGTAAATTTTTCTATAAAAAATTTATAACGAAAATTTTTCTTTAAAGTTTTGTAACGATAATTTTTTTGTAAAAATTGTATAACCAACATTTTTTTAAAAAAGTTTTGTCACAAAAATTGTTCTATAAAAATTTTATAACGAAAATTTTTCTATAAAAATTTTATAATGGTGCAAAACTTTATAACGAAAATTTTTCGATATAAATTTTATAACGCAAATTTTTATATAAAAATTTTTTTAAAAAATTTTTCGACAAAAATTTTATAACGAAAATTTTTCTGTAAAAATTTTATAACGAAAATGATTTCTATAAAAACTTTATAACGCAAATTTTTCTATAAAAATTTTTGAAAGAAAATTTTTCTATAAAAATTTTTTAAAGAAAATTTTTCTATAAAAATTTTTTAAAGAAAATTTTTCTGTAAAAATTTTATGATAAATATTTTTTTATAAAAATTTCATGATGAAAATTTTTCTATAAAAATTTTATAATAAAAATTTTTTTTTAAAAAATTTATAACGAAAATTTTTCTATTAAAATTTTATAACGAACATTTTTTTATAAAAATTTTGTAACTAAAATTTTTCTATTAAGATTTTATAAAGAGAATTTCTCAACAAAAATTTTATAATAAAAATTTTTCTTTAAAAATTTTATACCGAAAATTTTTCTGTACAAAATTTTATAACGAAAATTTTTCTATACAAAATTTAATAATCAAAATTTTTTTAATTTATAAAAATTTTATAATGATATAAAATATATATATAAACATTTTATAACCATAATTTTTCTTAAAAAAAATTTTGGTATCGAAAATTTTTCTATAAGATTTTGTACCGAAGAATTTCTATAAAAATTTTATAATAAAATGTTTCTGTAAAAATTTTATAACGAAAATTTTTCTTTTTATAACGAAAATTTTGTACCGAAAATTGTTTTGTACAAAATTTTATATCGAAAATATTTCTATAAAAATTTTATAATGAAAATTTTTCTATAATAATTCTACAACGAAAATTTTTCTATAAAAATTTTATAACGAAAATTTTTCTATAAAAATTTTATAACGAAAATTTTATAACGAAAATTTTTCTATAAAAATTTTATAACGAAAATTTTTCTACAAAAATTTTATAATAAAAATTTTTTTTTAAAAATTTTATAATAGAAATTTTTCTTTAAAAATTTTATAATAGAAATTTTTCTAAATAAATTTTATAATGAAAAGTTTTCTATAAAAATTTTATAACTAAAATTTTGTTCAAAAAATTGGTATAAAATATTTATGACGAAATTTTTCTATAAAAGTTTCGTAAAGAAAATGTTCCTATACAAATTTTTCCACAAAAATTTTGGTTTTAATATATTTGTGGAAACTTTTATAACGAAACTTTTTTTTATAAGATTTTAAGACAAAAAATTCTGCTGCACAAAATTTCTAACAAAAAATTTTTTTATATAAATTTTATAAAGCAAATGCATCAATAAAAATTTTATAAAAGAATATTTTTCTATAAAAATTTTGATAACGAAAACTTTTCTATAAAAATTTTTTAAGGAACATTTTCTATAAAAATTTTGTAACGAAAATTTTGCTATATTAATTTTATAGCAAAAATTTTTCTATAAAAATTTTATAACGAAATTTTTTTTTATAAAAAATTGATAACGAAAATTTTCTAAAAAAATCTTTAGTATCGAAAATGTTTCTATAACTTTTTTTCCGAAAATTTTTCTATAAGATATTGAACCGAATATTTTTTTTTAAAAATTATATAACAAAAATTTTTCTAAAAATAACTTGCACAAAAAGAAAGAGTATTCGCATTTGATCCCAAATCTGTTACATTTATTTATTAATGTAACAGACAAATTTATTGATAAAAAGCCAAAAAATGTTTGAGGAGAAACAAAAATTCCTAATTTGGTATAGAGAACTTTTCTATAAAATTTTGTATTTTAAAACGAAAAGTTTTCAAAAAAAAAATTTTGTATCGAAAATTTTTCTACAAAACTTTGTTCCAAAAAATTTTCTATAAAATTTTGTACCGAAAATTTTTCTGTAAAAATTTTATAACGATTTTCTAATATTACAAACTTTCTTTAATTCCGTCCCGCCTCTGTTATATCCCTGAACTTCGCATTCAGTTTTTTTTGTCTTTCAGATTTATTTGTCCTAACTCCGACTGCTGAAGGTATTATGTGTTTGTGTTCGTATCAGTATATCCGGGTATCTCAATGTTCTGTTCATATTAACGTTATCAAAATGTTCTTATATTTTTTAAGGCAACTAAAGTTGAATAAGAGAAAAGTTATAACAACGAGAGCTCTTATTTAAGGATAATGCCCTGACGTTATTTCCATTACCCAATCCCCCCAGAAAAACAAAAAAAAAAAACATTCGTCTGTGATAATGTTCCAACTTTGGATTTCCAAAAATTAACGTACAAATAATTTTTGGACTCTGTACACGTAGGCTGGTGCCAAAATTTTAAAAATAAAGACTAGAAAAGGCAGCTGCAAAAACATACAGTGGTTTACTAACAAAGTTTTTTTTCATTTCATTTGAATCTATTCGCTATTACTTTGGATTTTGGTTTTAGGGAAAAGAAAAAGACATTCACGACAATAAAGGGGAATTGCATAAAATACTTATGGCCAACGGAAAAAAATGTAAAAGTTCGTCGATAAACCACAAACACAAGTGTCGCTTATAATCAATTGGGTTTAAAAAAAAGTGGTATATATCATAGAGTCTCAAAGAATAGTATATGCGACACTTAAATAATAATGACTTTTGGATCTAAAACATACGATACATTGATTCGATTTCAGTTGCATTAAATCACACCGAATATTTAAACTTGAATAAAAGAGTGAATTAAATAAGAATAATAGACTTACGAATTGAATTAAATATGACAAGTCAATTGAATGTAAAAGAAAAACTGAAATGAACTTTTGCTTAACGTCTTTCCAAATCGGCCAACATGCATGGACTGCTTCTCTTCTGTCAAATTAGTTATTCCATTCAAAGTTTAACAGAAAATTTTATTTCGAAGTAAAGAAACATGTCTACTCGTCTTTAATTATTTCCCATACAAACGATCAGGTATTTTGTCGGAGATGCAAGACAGGAATTTTTCTTGTGTTGCACGTTCAATTTATTTTCGGACGTATTTTTGTGTACGAGTGCAAATAATTTTTTATTTTTCTGTGGCCAGAAGCAAAAATATGTTAAGTCGACTTAAGAACAAATTGGGTTTTATGTACTATACCATTTAACAGAATGTGCTCTTTATATAGATACATAAAACGTCGATGATATTAACTATCTAACTGGGTATGAACTGATTGATTCATACCCAGTCCAAACGACAAAAGTTAGAGAGAGCTCATAATTGACAGGGGGTATATTTTTCTTTGCATAAAATCTATTGTTGAAAACATGGCCATTCTAGGGGACAAAAAAGGGTTATATCTTCGAAACTAAACAGGATAGAAACAAAATTTAAACATTTTCTCACAAAAAGTAATTTTGCTTAAACACTTTTTTCGACATAGGCTGTTTTTGCTTTTAACCACAGGATAATTTGTAAGAATTGCCATTTTTCTGAAAACTAATTCGTGACAGGGAAACAGCTACTCAGATTGTGTGCAACATTTTTTATAGGAAAAATTTAAAATACTATAAAAAAATTTTTAACTAAAATTTTTCTATAAACAAATTTTTTACAAAAATATTTCTATAGAAAAAACGTTTTAACGAAAACTTTTTTATAACAAAATTTTTTTAACGAAAATTTTTCTATAAGAAAAATTTTTTAACGAAAATTTTTTTATAAGAAAAAATTTTTAACGAAAATTTTTCCATAAGAAAAATTTTTTAACGAAAATTTTTCTATAACAAAAATTTTTTAACGAAAATTTTTCTATAACAAAAATATTTTCGTTAAAAAATTTTTTTTATAACAAAATTTTTTTAACGAAAATTTTTCTATGAGAAAAATTTTTTAACGAAAATTTTTCTATAAGAAAAATTTTTTAACGAAAATTTTTCTATAAGAAAAATTTTTTAACGAAAATTTTTCTATAAGAAAAATTTTTTAACTAAAATTTTTCTATAAGAAAAATTTTTTAACGAAAATTTTTCTATAAGAAAAATTTTTTAACGAAAATTTTTCTATAAGAAAAATTTTTTAACTAAAATTTTTTTATAAGAAAAATTTTTTAACGAAAATTTTTCTGTAAGAAAAATTTTTTAACGAAAATGTTTCTATTAGAAAAATTTTTCTATAAGAAAAATTTTTTAACGAAAATTTTTCTACAAGAAAAATTTTTTAACGAAAATTTTTCTACAAGAAAAATTTTTTAACGAAAATTTTTCTATAAGAAAAATTTTTTAACGAAAATTTTTCTCTAAGAAAATTTTTTTTACGAAAATTTTTCTATAAGAAACATTTTTTTAAGAAAAATTAAAAAACTTAAAAAATTTTTCTTATAGAAAATTTTTCGTTAAAAAATTTTTCGTCAAAAATTTTTCGTTAAAAAATTTTTCGTCAAAAAATTTTCGTTAAAAAAATTTTTCGTCAAAAAATTTTTCTTATAGAAAAATTTTCGTTAAAAAAATTTTTCTTATAGAAAAATTTTCGTTAAAAAAAATTTTCTATTAGAAAAATTTTCGTTAAAAAAATTTTTCTTATAGAAAAATTTTCGTTAAAAAAATTTTTCTTATGGAAAAATTTTCGTTAAAAAAATTTTTCTTATAGAAAAATTTTAGTTAAAAAAATTTTTCTTATAGAAAAATTTTCGTTAAAAAAATTTTTCTTATAGAAAAATTTTCGTTAAAAAAATTTTTCTTATAGAAAAATTTTCGTTAAAAAAATTTTTCTTATAGAAAAATTTTCGTTAAAAAAATTTTTCTTATAGAAAAATTTTCGTTAAAAAAATTTTTCTTATAGAAAAATTTTCGTTAAAAAAATTTTTCTTATAGAAAAATTTTCGTTAAAAAAATTTTTCTTATAGAAAAATTTTCGTTAAAAAAATTTTTCTTATAGAAAAATTTTCGTTAAAAAAATTTTTCTTATAGAAAAATTTTCGTTAAAAAAATTTTTCTTATAGAAAAATTTTCGTTAAAAAAATTTTTCTTATAGAAAAATTTTAAAAAAGTTTTTCTTATAGAAAAATTTTCGTTAAAAAATTTTTCTTATAGAAAAATTTTCGATAAAAAAATTTTCTTATAGAAAAATTTTCGTTAAAAAAATTTTTCTTATAGAAAAATTTTCGTTAAAAAAATTTTTCTTACAGAAAAGTTTTCGTTAATAATTTAATCTAAAAATTTTTCCTGTTGTATTTTTTTATAACATTTTTTATTTCAAAATCCATTAATTTTAGTTAAGTCTAAATTAAGCTCTTACAATTTTGCTTTTTGAATGTCACTTTTGTATTCCTTTTTTCTCGCTATTGAACATGATTTCTAAAACTATTGATTTATGAATAAATTATTAATTTTGATTAGGTCTTTTTTTCTAAATATTTACCATGATCTAATTTTTTCAATTCCCCGAGGTTTTGTGTGTACATGAGTACACACTCAGTGTATTTGAATATTTTGCTGCAATTGATGAAAATCATAGAGTGTAAACTATTACAAATGCCCTAAACTAAGCAGAAACAATTATTGTATTCAACCTCATTAACCAAAGTGATGTTTAGGATCACAGGTGAATGTATTAGGATTTTAAAATGAAAACATGAAATTGAAAGAATTAAATCATGGAGTAGTTTAGGTGCTCACTTAAATTTCTTTGATCGTAAAATTTAAATAAAATATTTGTTCTTTAAGTTGCCCCAAAAGTGTCTTTTTCCAAAGATTATTCCTCAGAAATTTATATATTTTATTTTCCGAAAGGGATAACGATGACCATATGTCAATTGTCCTGTATCGGCTTGAGTAATCGTAACATTCGCTTTGAGAAAAGAGAAATTATCAATAATACTGTCATCACAGGACACCTTTTATTGATTTTGTAAGACTCATATTGTCTAAACTCTAAATATTTTATATATTTAATTCTAAACTCTACATTTGTAGACAACATTCTCAAACAATCTCACTCTATGAATACATACTTTTAAACAACTGATCACCCTTTATTGGTAAATGTAATGCAGAATTAAAATGATAACCTTTGGGATAACCAACCACATACTAGTTACACATTAACAAAAGCAAACGAAGATATACCAATGGGCCCCCTTTCCTGTTAACATACATACGAGTATGTGTGTATATATTATTCAATTCTTTTGTATTTTCGAACAACTAATGTTTAAATGAGGTTATGTACACATTTTAAACGTATGTTCATATGAATTTATCTGCAAATGTAAATGTTCTACATTTGATGTTTTATAAACCAAACACATCAACACAGTGATTTTATTTGGTTTTATTTTAATAGCTCTAACCCAGAAGTTCTATGTAGGAGGGCCTTACCCCAATATTAAGAGGAAACCCCTGATTTAATTAATAATTTCTATTGGAGACGAGAGCCTCTTCATTTGACCTAAGCTGTAGCTGGGGCTTGTCCTCACTAAGCTTGATGACTAAATATTTTAATGATGGTCCTTCCAACTGGATTTGCTGGGTTTTGTTTGTATGTTAGTATATGTATTTGTGTTTATATATAAAGTTACATTTATTTTTTTTTCTCGTATGCGTGAAACTAATTAGCAACAAATGTTCGATTTGAGTGGTATTTTCTTTTTTAGTCTTTTTATTTCCTGTGGCTTTGCTTAATTTTTCAGACCTCCCCAGAGGAGAGGCATGATTTTCAAGCCATTTTTAATTCCACACATTTCATATAAACTTCTTAGTTATTTGCATTAAGAAAGACATAACTTAAAAAATATACATTAAAATTTTTGATTTTTATTTATTACTTTTTTAGGTCTCAAATAAGTTAATGAAGCTGAATTTGGGATAACATCTAGTTCTGTGTAAGTCCTTTAATAAAAAAGAGAAAAATAAAATTGTTTATTCAAAAACAAAAATTATTCGCATATGTTCCCAGTCTATTATATTTATTTATTAATGTTATAGACAATTTATTGATAAATGCCAAAAAAAGAAATTCCTTGGCGAGTTTTGATGGTTGGTTAGGCCGTCATCTACAGAAAGAGTGTTCCTGCTTTTAGACAAATTGAAAACCTCGCATTATTACCTATTTTACAAACACAATTATTGCGAATTATGTTTGTAAATCAAAGGAAAAGCCTCAGAATATCGACTGAACAAAAATTGAAATTGGTTATTCCCACAAACATTTCTTTATCAATAAATTGTCTATTACATTAATAAATAAATCTAATAGACTGGGATCAAGTGCGAATAATTTTTCTTTTAGAATAATATTTACATTCCGACAAGGCATAAAATCGTTTCTTAAAAAGAGGTCAAATCAAGTAGAGGAGTTTTATTTCGGATCACCTAAAATACTAAGCAATTATTAAATATTCTGAGAAATGTTTTCAAAAAATAACATAGTGTCTATATTTGCTTATTTAGGAATTAAAATGAGTTAAGTTTCGGATCAAATTTAATTCTGGTGATTAACCTAAAAATATAATATATATATAATTGCCCGACAACATTCTAATCGGAACAAGGGGTACCTTCTCTTGGACAATGAACTGCATCCGATTCTATTTTAAGACTCATTGAAAGGGACCTACGTTTTAACTCCGGCTCCGAACGGCAAATGCATTAGTTAGAGAAGTTTTACAAAGTCCAATATTCAATAACCAGTAGCTAACTGAGTTATGAAAATTATTTTTTTCTAGTGGGTCTGACCGAGGATCGAACTTGGGACCTCTGGTATGCTAGACGGATGACTAACCTGCTATACCACGGCGGTTCACAAAATAAAATGAAAAACTCTTAGTTTTAATCATACCTTATTCTTTGACTTTAAAAAAAAAATAATATAAGAGGAAGTGCTGGTAATGTGATATAACTTTTTTTTTAGATTGCAAAATTATTAGTTTTTGTCCGAAAATATTAAACCCAAAATTTAAGAGATATTTAAGATTATATTTTAAGTCCCATTGATAGCTATTTTAATGTGGTACACCTCATGTAAATAATGCTTTGTAGTACATCATATTCTTTTTGCTAGATCTTTACTTACTTACTTAAATGGCCTATGTTTTCAGCCTGTTAAGGTCAAAGGCCGAGCATATTTTGGAATTCCGTGAGCTTTGCTCTCGTGCGCATATTCCCCAACTTCTTGGGTCATGCTTTAAAAGATTTTCCTCTACTTGGTTTTTTTTTTTTTTTTTTTTTTTTTTTTGTATTGGACCAACACTCAGGGGATGACCCCTACGTATGCATATGCATTGTGATGGAACTAGGAAAAAAGGTTGTGGGAAGGAGGATAGAAGGAGTAGTGTTTGTGGATATTCGATTTGAACCTTTGGATATCATAATTTGAGGGGAAGACTGATGCAGGAAGTTTATTCCACATTCGTGCTGTACGGCTAAAAAACGAGTTTTCTCTATAGTGCGTCGTGCGATCCACTGAAAAATCGACTACAAAGGGATGAGCCCTTGTTGAGTTGCGTGTGCTACGAAGAAATGTACGGGTTTCTGGAACAAGATCCCTAATTTCGTTTGAGCACATGCCGTTGTAGTAGCGATAGAACAGTGAAACGCAACCCACATTACGACGATGCTCCAATGAGGCAATAGAGTTGGCTACCCTACTGTCACCGATAAGCACCTTCGCCCTCTCTTGTACACGGTCGAGAAGCTCCAAAATAGACTTTGAAGCACCGGCCCATACATGAGAGTTGTATTCCATTTTCGGTCGGATATAAGTGGTATAGATATTAAGGAGATCAGTTGGAGTGAAGTATGTCTTACACCGCTTAAGAAAGCCGAGACACTTGAATGCTTCTTTTGACACTTGAAAAACGTGATTAGTCCAACGAACATCACACTGAATTTTCATGCCTAGAACATCAAGAGTTTCTGATTCCTCAATATTTATACCACCCATAATTACAGATGATGCAACATTGTTCATAACACGTTTGTGTGTTAACACACAACATTGGGTCTTTCGAGCATTGAAATCGACCCTATTAGAACGACCCCAATTGAATATTGTAGAAAGGTCAGAATTTAGCGTATCATTCATGGTTTGCCTCTTGGAATTTATATCCAACATGCTTGGCCTATAGTTGAATGAATACGAATGACAGATGTTGCTATCATCTGCAAAAGAGTAGATAGGGTTGGAAGTTTGACATAGAAGGTCATTTAGAAAAATAAGAAATAAGGTAGGAGAAAGAACGGAGCCTTGTGGTACCCCCGAATTAATCTTGAACTCGTCGGACGATATCCCATCTATAACAACTCTTATAGTGCGATCTCTGAGAAAGCTCGATATAAACCGAGAGAAATTGTTACCTACACCAAAAGCAATAAGTTTTGCTAGAAGTGCTTGATGCCACACTCTATCAAACGCCTTAGAAATATCAAGAGCTATAACTTTACTTTCGCCAAAACGGTGAATAGAACGGCACCATTTTTCCGACAAAAAGGCTAATACATCACCCGTAGAGCGGCCCCTACGAAATCCATACTGCCGGTCGTTTAGTAGGTTATTAGACTCTAAATATTTGACTAGATGATGGTTTACCATACTTTCCATCACTTTGGAAAGCGCGGAACAAATTGCTATTGGGCGGTAATTTTCGGGGTTGCTAGCCTCACCTTTTTTGGGGATTGGCGTTACATTAGCAACCTTCCAACACATAGGAAACTTACCGGCATGGTATAAGGTGCTAAAAAGGTTGGCTAATGGACGAGCTAACGTCGAAGAGCACTGCTTCAAGACCAGTGCTGGTATGCCATCCGGCCCAGGAGACTTATTTATGTTAAGATCCGCTAAGACCCTTTTAACAGCACGTGATCGAAAGAATATGCTAGGCATAGTTACTGATACTCTTTCGATCACGGGCAGTGGTTGATTGCTTTCCGGCAAGTGTGA
The DNA here is from genome assembly GCA_933228675.1 of Stomorhina lunata. Taxonomy (NCBI): domain Eukaryota; kingdom Metazoa; phylum Arthropoda; class Insecta; order Diptera; family Rhiniidae; genus Stomorhina; species Stomorhina lunata. The sequence goes on along the minus strand of OW121743.1, from coordinate 95,934,731 downwards.
ATTACTTGCGAATAATTCAGCCATGAGGTTTGCTTTATCAACCGGGTTAGTGAATGACTGATCATCCTTTAAAAGAGTTGGAATTGATGAACTAGCATTATTCCTTACTCTTTTAACGAATGACCAGAAGCTCTTACTGCCTTTAGGGGTAGTAAGAACTTTGGTGCGAAGACGCTGCTCGTATAGAGATTTTTCACGTCTAAGTACCCTGGCACACGAAGACCTCGACTTTTTGCGCAGCAAATCAGTAACTGGAGTTTTATTATTTCTCCAGATTCTAAATGCTTCCTCCCTAGATCTGACAGCAGTTTTACATGTCTGATTAAACCACGTTTTGTGACGTGGCTTAATCGAAGACTTTTTTGTTGGTATGAAAGTATTCATTCCCAACTTAATGATATTTTCCACCATTTCCGCCATGGCATTGACATCACTGTCTAGGAAACACAGTTTCCAATTAAAATGCCGAAAGAAATCGTTAAGCTCTGCCCAACGTGCCTTCCCGTAGATAAAAATTTTACGTTTCGTAGCTGTTGGTGAAACGTTACGAAGTTTAGAGAACGGAAAGACGGCGGAAATGGTGCAGTGATCGGAGTTACCGAGAGGTGCAAGGACATCTACTTCGTACTTTTCAGGGTGCGAAGTAAGAAAAAGATCGAGTGTATTATTCTGGTGCCCTGGGACACATGCGATATGTGTCGGATCTTTCACTAATTGCGCAAGATGGTTGTGCGCGGCGAACAACTCAACATATTGTCCCTCTGGAGTTGTGTGGCCTGAATGGGGAAGCCAAGAAGAGTTGTGGACATTGAAATCGCCAGCAACAACGATTTCACTGCTCGGGCAACTCTCGAGGATCTTTGTAACAGAGTCAGAAAGGGTGTCGAAGCCGGAGAATGTTGCATCCCTTCCTGCGTTTGGGCTCCTGTAAAGGAACCCGAAGTGCAACAAGTGCTTCCTGATTGTGAATTTAACCCAAAGGCAGCTAAATTCAACATCATACGTGCTCAAAGATTGCTGGCACTGGAAGGCAACTTCATCACGAATGTACATGACAAGACCCCGATGGAAATTAAAAAGCGATAGGAGGTGATACCCAGGGATATGAAAATCCTGTGGATCAGCATTTTCAGATACCTGGGTTTCACATAAGGCGAAAACATCCGGCCTATGTAAACAAATGTGTGCATACACCGAAAAAAAAATTCGTTCTTATCCCACGGATATTGCAAAAATCTATTCTAAAAAAACCCGCCATTTAAATATCCAAAGCTTCAAAAAGATTATCTATTTAAGATTACAAATAGCACTGGAATTAATTGTTGTTAATTGTAATTGTTTAGTAATCAGTGTATATACCTTCATTACTCAACAATTTAACAACAATTAATACAGAGTTACTTGTACCTTAAACGAAAAAAAGGGGCTGGGAAGGTTTACACAATGATTGCAAAAGAGGACATAAAAGCCCTGGTTTGGTCATTGTACAGGAGAGCGACAAGAGAAAGTGGTGAAATTTTAGCTGAATTGATCTCAGCGTATGATGTTTATTGTTGTTGTTTTGTTTTAGTTGAAGATTTGTTATTGATTGTATAAATAATATTTCAAAAAAATTCTGTAAATTTGGGTGTTGTTGTAATTTATTTATTGTGTTTGTTGTAGTCAAAAACTGGTTTGTAAATTTGGTTGTTTATGTGTTTGATTTTTCCTTTGTTTGATTTTATTTTCGCAATTATTTTAATTATTTATTTAAATTTATTATTATTTTATGTTTCTTTTTGCACAATTATCTTTAAAAAATTTGATTTTCTTTATGTTAATTATTGTTTTGTTTTAATTTTTTTTTTTTTTTTTTTTTTTTTTTTTTTTTTTATATATCCGTATATGGGCAATATCCGTATATGGGCAAATCCTGCATGGCGGACTATACATTTAATTTACATATTTGTTTTGTGGGAAAAAGATATCCGCTTTTAAAGTGCTGTGACGGACGCTACAAAAAATGGTGAATTGTTGATTTGTTTTAAAACACGTGTTTCTGTAATTTTCATCATATCGGTCATAGTATTAAAAAAATTGTAATAGGAAAATCAGAGGATTACGAAACAGCTTTTAAAAAATATTTTAATATTTCCAGTTTCACCAAAAATTCATAAATGAACTGTTGCGAACCCTAGGTGGCGGTCGATACAGTTTTTACTTAAATGCTTTTTATTAGGAAAAATTCATATTTCATATTTTTTTAAGGCGGTTCACAAAATAAAATGAAAAACTCTTAGTTTTAATCATACCTTTTTCTTTGACTTAAAAAAAATAATATAAGAGGAAGGGCTGGTAATGTGGTATAACTTTTTGTTTTTAGATTTTAAAATTTTTAGTTTTTGTTTTTGATTCGGTTATCAGTGAAAATAATGGTTTTATTTGTTGCCGAATTTCATATACTACCTTATCATTTGGTAAAAAATATATACTGTGACGGACGCTACACACTTTCCGATACATATTGTTCTGTAAAATGCTATATAAACATCTTAATAATTTTAGCATGATATAAAGCATAAGTTCCCTTTTCGAACCAAGTTCAATTGGAGAAAAAAGAAAATTTGCACTATTCAAATTAAAAAAACACTTTATTTCTGTGACGGACGCTACACACTGTGAGCCCTTTTTACTTGACGTTATTTATATCATTCCAATTACTTTTGATAGGGTCTTTTACATCAAATTGTATAAAATTAAGCAGACTTTGAGCTCCTACTGAAATTTGATACCTAAATGGATGTTTTTGCGATTTTTATGAACTTTTAAAAAACCTATTAAACCTATTAATTTATAATAATTCGAGATGGGTGCCAATAAAGACCTGCCATTCACGAAGTGAGCAATCGAAAATTGTATCCATTATAAATTCTAAATGATCAATATATGGTAAATTTTTCCATAAACACAAATACGTGATTTGAAAGTTTTAAAATTTTGTCCTTGGTGTAATGTTTTTCGGATTTGCCCATTTTTATATTTTATATAATAGGTATCAAATCACAAAAAGAAACTCTAAAAGTAAATTTATTTAAAAATATCAAGAAGAGGTACTTAATTTTTAATAAAAAAAAAAAAAAATACAATAAATAGATTTGTACTACGAGAAATTATTAGTCACTAATAATCTCTACTTTCGCTGTATCTGTGTCAGTTTTCAAGAAAAACGTTTAGCATGAGCTTTCCATTTTACTTTTTTCTGTTAAATTTTCGAAAAACAAACTCTTTTATTAATTTAAAAAAACATAACAAAATCGATTTTTATGATGAAATATCACTAATCATAAATAATCGATATATTCCATCTTTTAAAGTTTTTAAGAAAAATATAAAAAACAAGTAAGAAAGTGCTACAGTCGGTCAAGCCCGACCGTACGATACCCTTCACCACTAAGGTCAAAGGTGTTATTCTTCCTGTATAAAGACAAATATTTGCTAAATTTTGCCATCATACAAGCATTTTCTCAAAACTTATATATATAAGCTGTTTCCGTCATTTGGACTTATATGAGTGCTAGGGTCAAATGTGAGCCGATTATCTCGAAACTTTGTAAATTCATTACAGTTGTTACACAAATTATGTATGCAAAAAATAAACTTAAAATTCCCATGATCTTCAGATTTACAAGAGTTTTAGTAATTTTTGTCTCATTTAGCGCGTTTTTAAAGAAATGTTTGTATGGGAGCTATGGTCAAATGTGGACCGATTTTACCGAAACTAGGTACAGTGATTTAAGTTTACATAAGCAGTATTTCATTTAAATAAACTATTGATATTTGTGGCCAATATATTAATTCCGGGAAATGGGACCTATGAGAGGTACCATAAATAAAGGATCGATTTTGACGAATTTCAATAGCCATGGTCCCATTATAGAAAAAATGATCTGTGCCAAATTTCATCAAAATATCTTTAGAATTGCGACTTGTAGTTTGATTACAAGGTTTGCATGGGGGTCCAGCCAGCCAGACGGACGGACGGACATCGCTAAATCGACTCAGAAAGTGATTCTAAGAATATTGGTATACTAAAAGATAGGTCTAAGACAAATATTTCTATGCGTTACATACATCAGCACAAACTTATAATACCCTTTCCACCTATGGTGGTGAAGGGTATAAAATCGGATTTCATTTGAAATTATACCTTATTCTGAGTCATTACCGACTTTTTGATGAAAATTTTCGAAAAGTATAAAATTATTGATTGACTACTTTTCTGTATGTCTACATTTCTTTTATTTTATCAAATCAAGAAAAGGTGCTTAATTTTTAATTAACCTAATTATGATTTAAACCCCACTTTTTTCTAAAAAAGAAAAAATACTATCGAAATCTTCAAAATATTACTGATCACCAAATATTTGTATTTCTAATTTTTCGGTATATTTTTGGAAAAAATACAATATAAACGAATCTATATCTTTGTTTTGAAAAAAATATACCAATTATAAGTTTATATTTATACATGATCCTTAAAGATTACAAATAGTTTTCATATATGTATAAATATGTATCGATTTCTTCTTTAGTCTTATTTTGATTTATATCATTACTCATCCAACTGATCGATATATGTATAAAATTCCTATTTACTCACTCTTTATTTTTCACTCTTAGTAATTCGCAACAACTTTAGCCTGACTCTACAAATTTTGCGTGAATTCATTTTAAATGTGAAAATTAACTGATGTAGTTTATAATGTAAATCATTAAACATTTGACTCATTTGTAAACGAAATGAAAGTAAAACAAAGACAAACAAAATAAATACAACGATAGAATTTTACAATTTTTGCGCGAAAAAAAGAAAAAAAAACTAAAATAAAACCAAAATGCCAGTACAGAGTTAATAGGGAATTACAATTAGTAGCTGCTATTGACTTGATAACTTTTCCATTAGAGAGTTGTTATTTAAAAACTACATACATACAAGAGTGTATACAAGAGTATGTATACACTGCATATGTGTTAGTTTGTAGTCGAATTTCAAACTATATTTATATACAGAATGTAATTACTTCGGCATAACGAAAAATAAAAACGCTCTATTAAAGATCATTGATAAATTTGATGCAAAAAATCTTTTACACTTCTTACTTGTAAAAAATATTTTTTGGATTTAATTGTATCTACTTAGAACTTCTGTTTTCTTTTAGGATAAATCGATACTGGAATTATCATATGGAAATGAAATTTCCCCTTTATCTTTTCCAATAGTTTTTTAAAGCTGTTCTTCTAAAGTATCAGTATTTAAAAATTATCAAGAACGTTGTTGTCACAGGCTTCTTAGAGGTTATAAATGGATTTAGAATCATAAATAGTTTTTTAGTAAAACCGAAAAATGTTGGTGGGGAAACCTTTCCTCGATGCGTTTCGATGGTTGGTTAGGCCATCTCTTCTGGAGGATTATCCCTTATTCTAGACAGAGCGAAAACCATACATTATATATTATATGAGCGACAAAATAAATACGAATTATTGTGTCCACCAAATATCAACATAAAACGAAGATCATCATCTGAACAGAAATACACAAACATTTTTCAGTTTTATAGTTTCTTTATTTCCCACACTTTTGTTGTTGCTTTATTGGCGACTAAGGCAAAAATGCTATAAAAGGGGTTCAAAAAGATTTTTAATCTTTGATATTTGTTGGACACAATAATTCTTATGTATTCTGTCCCTCAAATAAGATATAATGTGTGGTTTTTGCTCTGTCTAGAATTACCGATAATCCTCCTAACCAACCATCGAAACGCGTCTAGGAAAGATTTCCTCACCAACTTTTTTTTGTTTTTTTATTAAAAAAAACTATTTATCACAATAATAAATAATTGCAATAAATTGGGATCTTAGTGCAATACACTACAGTTAAACTTTTGAGTTAAATATTTGGTGTCTAAAAATTTTTTAAAAAACCATTTTGTAAAATTTATAGAATTTTGATATATTTATAAAATTTCAAAAAAATTTATAGAATTTTCAAAACTTTATAGAATTTCGAAAATTTTGAAAAATTTATAAAATGTTGAAGAATTTATGAATTTTTAAAAATTTTCCAATTTTTTATGAAATTTTGAAAAATCAATAAAATTTTGAAAAATTTCCAAAATTTTCAAAAATTTCTAAAATTTTGAACAATTTATAGAATTTCGATAAATTAAAAAAAAAATGAATAATCTATAACATTATGATAAATTTAATAAAGAAATTTATATATATATATATATATATATATATATATATATATATATATAATTCCCCGACAACATTCCAATTGGAACAAGGGGTACTTCTCTCAGACAATGAGCTGCATCCGATTCTATTTTTAAACTCATTGAAAGGGACCTACGTTTTAACGCCGGCTCCGAACGGCGAATGCATTAGTTAGAGAAGTTTTTCATAGCCTAATACTCAATAACCAGTGGCTAGCTGAGTTATGAGGTGAACCGCCGCTTTTTTGAAAATTTATTTTTTTCAAGTGAATCTGGCCGGGGATTGAACTTGGGCCTCTGGTATGCTAGGCGGATGTCTTACCTGCTATACCACGGCGGTTCACGCGAGAAATTTATAGTATTTTCAAAAATTAATTGAATTTCAAAAATGTAATGAAACATTTAAAAAATTTTAATATTTGTTAAAATTTTGAAAAATTTTTTAAATTTCAAAAAATTCTGAAAAAATATAGAATTTGGATTATTTATAGCATTTAAAAAAAATTTATTATATTTTAAAAAATTTACAGAATTTCAAAAATTTAATAAAACTTTGAAAAATTTATGGAATTTCTAAAAATTTATAATATTTACAAAATTTTATAAAATTTTGAAAAATTTATAATATTTTGAAAAATTAATAAAATTTTTAATAATTTATAAAATTTAGAAAAATTTTAATAAATTTAATAATATATAAAATTTTAATATATTTATAGAATTTCGAAAAATGTATAGAATTTTCGAAAATTTATAGTATTTTCAAAAATTTATTGAATTTCAAAAATTTAATAAAGCGTTTAAAAAATTTTAAAATTTCTAAAAATTGTGAAAAACTTATAGAATTTCGAAAAATTTATAAAATATTAAAAAATTTATAGAATTTTTGATTAACAGGTCGGCTTTTTATCCAGGTTTTACGGTTATCAGATAATTCTTATAGTATAATTGAATTATTGGAACTATTTGAATCCTCTTGACGTACAAAAAAATCATTAGCTATTTTTGTCTAACATCAATCGATCATTAACGTTCTAATTGTAATTTCCCTAGGTTAAGAATTGTATTCCAGTTCCTTCTAGATTGTTAAAAGTATAGAGTATTCCGAATGAAATTTGTAGTTGTATTAAGTTAAATAGAACTCAAATTGTGCAATAGAAAAACCATTTAAGATCATTATTGGCGCTTTGTACAAATTTATTTAAAATTGAAAAGGGATTTGTTATAAGATTTTTATTAAATTATCGTAATTTTTCAGAAGTCTTTTCATTAATGATCTTGTAGTTGCTTCTGTCACCTTTTTGAAGGAAGAGGTTCACTTAAGCAGGTTCACTTCACTTAAAATCGGATATATTCGAGGACACCTTTTGTGTTTTTCAATTCCTTTTTCACAAGAGCTCAGTACATTTCGACAGGTCAATGTTCTAGGCATATAGATGGATTTTCTTCTTGTGGTACAAAAATGACATCACTCAAGTACCTTTTTCCATAGTAGCATTATGCCAAATCTGGCCAAAAATATGTACACTTACAGGGTCACCTTTTAAATTTTTTGTTATTTTTTTGAAAGTTCATGACGAATTTTTTTGAAAAGCTTCAATTATATTTTCTCGCACTTATTTTTCGCAGTCGATTTTGATCGTAATAATAATTGAAAATTAATGAGTTTTAAGATGAATGGCTATCTCGAAAATGGCTCGAATGATTTTGATAAAATTTGAACAGTGAGTAATTTTTTTGATGTATAGGTCGAAGAAGAAGGGACTTTTGGAATCTTTGCCTCTAAGAGAGTAAAAATGGGTAAAAAGGGGAAAAAATCGAAAACGTTAGATTTCTTAAAATAATAGGTATAGAAACAAAATTGAAATTTCGTTTTAAACAGCTATGAAAATAAGCGGACAGGTGCTTGGTACTTTTTTGAAGCTATGTTCGATAAGGGGTAAAAAAGGGTGAAAAAATTTTTTTTGGAACTTTTTTAACCCACTCTTATTTTTTAAACCAAAGAATATAAAAAGGAACTTTGTACTGCAGTCAATAGATGTGAAAGAAATATTGAACACGTATTTGGTACTTTTTTGATTTTGGGCCAAAATGGGTAAAAAAGGGATAAAATGATAACTTAACATCTCAAAAAGTAACATTATGTTAACTGCGTTTTAATAAAATGTACCGAGTTCAATTGGTACCAAAAAAGTACCAAATATGCATATGGATCTTTTTGAAATTAGGGGATAAAAAGGGGAATCTTTTAAACAAATGAATGTTTGTCTGTATGTATGTTCTTTATAGAATAGTAAACTGTGAGTTTGATCATGTTATGCTCTTCAGTGAAGATGTTGCGGATAAGCCGGCGAAGATTTTTAAGACTAATTTCCGACAGGTGGCGCTACTGAAAATTACTCAAAGTGAATTAATCGTAAGTTGTACATGTAATCATGCTATATTTTTTAGAAAAGTTGTTGCACATCAGCCGACGAAGGTTTCTTAGTTGGTATGAAAAATTTCGAAAGGTGGCACCACTAAAATTTACTCAAAGTTAATTTAATCGCAAGCTGTACATTTAATCATGCTATAATTTTCAGCAAAGTTGTGGCGGATAAACCGACGAAGGTTAATTAATTGAAGTCCGACAGGTGGCGCCACTGAAAATTACTCAAAGTGAATTAAATCGTGCGCATTTGATCATGTTATAATCATAAGCAAAGTTGTTATGTATAAGCGAAGGTTTCTTAGTTGGTATGAACAACTTCCAAAATTATTCAAAATGAGCTAAACTGTAAAATATGCAAACTATGTGTTGATTGGACAAAATAAATAAAATAATTGAAAATTAACTGAATATTTGTACAATGTCTTTCCTCTAAATTTATTTTGGTACTTTATAAAATAAAATATATAAAAACTTTAAAATTTGCCTCAAAATGCTTATCATAAAGCTCCGAACAAGGCTCGGTCAACCATGTACTGTGTTTTCTCTACTACTACAAGTATATGACGTGGGGTTACTACTAGATGTAAGACTCTACCAATTTAAAGTAGTCAAATTAAGTACAGAAAGGTTAACAAATATTGTGACAATTGACGATAGCTATATACTCAGAAACCGATTATATATTGTAGGGTATTAAGGGTTTAATGTAAATATCAACTACTTTCTACAAAAAGTTAAAATTTGAGGTCACAGTAAAAATTTAAATATTTTGTTTAATCCTTGTCCAAGCAAAAAGATTTTTTTTTATCAAAAATTTGTTCCAGTTAGAAATTTTGCCCAACATTTTTTTCTTACTAATTACTGCACAATCTCATAAGGCTTTTAAAACGATGCTTATAAATAATAAATCAATTATTTTTTATTATCAAGTAAAACTGTCTCATACTTTTGATATGAGGTAACAATTCATTATAAAGTAAATATCTATAGACGTTTTCGTGAAGGAAAAAAAATAAGCTTTCTCCCTATATTTTATTTTTTTTTTATTTCAAGACTTTTTTAGCTGGTTTTGCCTTGATTTGTTGATTATAGTATTGGCTTATCTCCAATTCTAAGTTGATTAAACTCCACAGATCTGCTTTTTTTCTTTTTAGAAATTTTCATTTGATTTCATTTCATTTTACTTCAACTCGTTAGAGTGGCTTAATTTACATAAAGTCTCATACATAGAAGAGATATAGAAAAAAAATAGACTGACAGACAGACATGTATATATATTTTGACTATATAAATAGATTTGGATGCATTTATTTGGCTACTAACGTGGTTGAATTGGTAAAAATGTTGTTGCTTGATTTTACCTCGGGTTCTATGTATACATACATACATATGTATATGTATGTATACATACATACATACATACATATATAGAATTATACTTTTATAGCTTGTACAGAATTAGTTTTGGTAAATGTTACGAGCGCACAATTTGTTTGTCATATTTTTTCTTTATATACCAATTTTTAGTGGTTTTCAGATGCGGTATTTTTATGCCGCAAAACAAAGGCTGATGACCAAAAAATCGTTTTTTTTTTTTTTTTTTCTATGGACATTTTTATATTGATACCGGTATTTTTATTTTACTACTATGAACATCCACCACCAACATCACTGCGACTAAATATTTATTTATTTGGTTTAGAAACTAATGAAAGACTAAAACAGGATTGAGTATCTGTAAAAGTAAATCTAATTTAGATTCAAAGATTTATGTATGTTATTTTCGGTGCTAGAGTAAATCTTTATGGCTGTTGAATTTCCTACCGAGATCCGAACAATTTATGTTTCTACAAATTAGTTTAGTAACTTTAATTTTATGTGCAGAAAATTGCCAAAAAAAAAAAGTATTTAAAAACTAATTGTTATTTCAAAGAAAAAAACTTTAGGAATAAATTAGTACTGCAGCGATAAGATGGTAAGAGTTAAGATATTCAATTTTAAGTGAAATTAGAAAGCAATAAAAAACTTCTATAAAAAAAAGGTATACAGAAAAATTTTTATAATCAGATTTTTATATAGAAAATAAATTCTTACAAATTTTTGTACAGAAATATTTTCGACAAAAAAATTTTGTATGGAAAAATTTTCATTTTTAATAGAAAAATTTTCGGTTTATAAAGAAAAATTTTCGGTACAAAATTTTTATATAGAAAATTTTTCAAAACAAAATTTTTATATAGAAAAATTTTCCGTACAAAATTTTTATATAGAAAAATTTTCAAAACAAAATTTTTATAGAGAAAAATTTTCAAAACAAAATTTTTATTTAGAAAAGTTTTGTAAAAACATTTTTCTATATAAAAATTTTGTAAAAAAATTTTTCTATATAAAAATTTTGTAAAAAAATTTTTCTGTATAAAAATTCTGTAACGAAAAATTTTTATATATAACAATTTTGTACAGAAAAATCTCGTTAAAAAATGTTTATATAGAAAAATTTTCGGTACAAAATTTTTATATAGAAAAATTTTTGCTACAAAATTTTCGGGACAAAATTTTTATATAGAAAAATTTTCGGGACAAAATGCGCTACAAAATTTTTATATAGAAAAATTTTCGGTACAAAATTTTTATATCGAAAAATTTTCGGTACAAAATTTTTATATAGAAAAATTTTCGGTACAAAATTTTTATATAGAAAAATTTTCGGTACAAAATTTTTATATAGAAAAATTTTCGGTACAAAATTTTTATATAGAAAAATTTTCGGTACAAAATTTTTATATAGAAAAATTTTCGGTACAAAATTTTTATATAGAAAAATTTTCGGTACAAAATTTTTATATTTAAAAATTTTCAGTATAAAATTTTTATATAGAAAAATTTTCGGTCCAAAATTTTTATATAGAAAAATTTTCGGTACAAAATTTTTAAATAGAAAAATTTTCGGGACAAAATTTTTATATAGAAAAATTTTCGGGACAAAATTTTTATATAGAAAAATTTTCGGGATAAAATTTTTATATAGAAAAATTTTCGATATAAAATTTTTATATAGAAAAATTTTATGGATAAAATTTTTATATAGAAAAATTTTCGGGATAAAATTTTTATATAGAAAAATTTTCGGTATAATATTTTTAAATAGAAAAATTTTCGGTACAAAATTTTTATATAGAAAAATTTTCGGTACAAAATTTTTATATAGAAAAATTTTCGGTACAAAATTTTTATATAGAAAAATTTTCGGTACAAAATTTTTATATAGAATAATTTTCGGTACAAAATTTTTATATAGAATAATTTTCGGTACAAAATTTTTATATAGAAAAATTTTCGGTACAAAATTTTTATATAGAAAAATTTTCGGTACAAAATTTTTATATAGAAAAATATTCGGTACAAAATTTTTATATAGAAAAATTTTCGGTACAAAATTTTTATATAGAAAAATTTTCGGTACAAAATTTTTATATAGAAAAATTTTCGGTACAAAATTTTTATATAGAAAAATTTTCGGTACAAAATTTTTATATAGAAAAATTTTCGGTACAAAATTTGTATATATAGAAAAATTTTCTAAAATTTCGCCATTTAATTTGTTAATTTTTATTTCTAAATTATAACTTTTTAAATTTTTTTTTCAAAATTCATTCTATAAATAACTTTAGTGTATTGTAAATCACTATTTGCTTTAGAAAAAAAAAAATGATTTAACTTCCCCTCCTTACAATGCCAATCACTTTAATTAAAGTTCAACAAACTTTTGTTTAACGTTTTAACTTTTTTAAAGCAAATCATTCTACCACACCCTGATTTTCAATTGAAAAAGCCAAAATGCTTCAACAAATTTCCATAAAAAAAGTACAAATCTGTTTTTGTACATTAAGCTTCATAACTACTTATTACACCTCGTAATTACTTAATGAGCTTTAAACCAAAAACTCCCCTCCAACTTTTACATTTGTTCAACAGCAAATGCCTACAAAATTGCGTAACAAAAGAAAAAAACCATTTGCTATAACGATTTAAATAACTTTAATTAATTCCTTGATTTATTTTTTTTTATTTTCTTATAGCCTGAATAAATAAATATAAAAAAAAATTGAAAACAAAATTTCAAGTTCTATGCGATTGTTTCCTAACAATGAAGAGTGTGAGCGCTAAAATAATAAAAAGCAAAAAAAATCAGAAAAAAATGAACATAACACTTGACCTTAAACTTTAATTACACCTGCAGTGTTTTAATTGAAGTAAACAGCCTTTTTTCCGACCATCAGTCCGCCCACCAGACCTTTTTGTGGCCTCTCCTCCCTGCTTTTGTAAAATCTCAAAAACTTTTTGTTCTTTTGTTTTTTTTTTTTGTTATTATTGTAGATGTAGTTGCACAATATTCTGATTAAAAAATAACAATCGACTAACTTTTCATTTTTCTCCTTTTCTACTCTTTGTTATATGATTTCACATTTATTTTTATATTTTTTTAGAAAAAAGTAAAAAAAAACCAAGAAAAACATTCAATAAAATTTTATATATTTTTCGAGGGAGCACGACGACTATAAACGAAAATTGTAAAATAAAAAAGTTCTAGCAAGTGGTACCAGATTTTTGGTTTATTTTAGTTTGATCGAGAGAAAAAAGAATATTTCATTTTATTTGAACTTTTGATAAATTTTTCGTAAAGAAAACAGTAGCTTAGAAATGAACCTATATTCCGAACAGAGATTTAAAGGAATATATTCAGCGAAAGATAATGGTTTTCACACACTGAGGACAGAAGGAGATGCCACGGACATACAACACATGGACAAAACAAAATACACTCAAATACTTAGATAAAAATTTATATAGAAAAATTTTCGTTGCAAAATTTGTATGTAGAAAAATATTCGGGACAAAATTTTTATATAGAAAAATTTTCTTCTTAAAATTTTATATAGAAAAATTTTCGGGACAAACATTTTATATAGAAAAATTTTCGGGACAAAAATTTTATATAGAAAAATTTTCGGGACAAAATTTTTATATAGAAAAATTTTCGGGACAAAATTTTTATATAGAAAAATTTTCGGGACAAAATTTTTATGTAGAAAAATTTTCGGGACAAAATTTTTATATAGAAAAATTTTCGGGACAAAATTTTTATATAGAAAAATTTTCGGGACAAAATTTTTATATAGAAAAATTTTCGGGACAAAATTTTTATATAGAAAAATTTTCGGGACAAAATTTTTATATAAAAAAATTTTCGGGACAAAATTTTTGTATAGAAAAATTTTCGGGACAAAATTTTTATATAGAAAAATTTTCGGGACAAAATTTTTATATAGAAAAATTTTCGGGACAAAATTTTTATATAAAAAAATTTTCGGGGCAAAATTTTTATATAGAAAAATTTTCGGGACAAAATTTTTATATAGAAAAATTTTCGGGACAAAATTTTTATATAGAAAAATTTTCGGGACAAAATTTTTATATAGAAAAATTTTCGGGACAAAATTTTTATATAGAAAAATTTTCGGGACAAAATTTTTATAAAGAAAAATTTTCGGGACAAAATTTTTACATAGAAAAATTTTTATATAGAAAAATTTTTATATAGAAAAATTTTTATATAGAAAAATTTTTATATAGAAAAATTTTCGGTACAAAATTTTTATATAGAAAAATTTTCGGGAAAAAATTTTTATATAGAAAAATTTTCGGGAAAAAATTTTTATATAGAAAAATTTTTATATAGAAAAATTTTTATATAGAAAAATTTTTATATAGAAAAATTTTCGGTACAAAATTTTTATATAGAAAAATTTTCGGGACAAAATTTTTATATAGAAAAATTTTCGGGACAAAATTTTTATATAGAAAAATTTTCGGGACAAAATTTTTATATAGAAAAATTTTCGGGACAAAATTTTTATATAGAAAAATTTTCGGGACAAAATTTTTATATAGAAAAATTTTCGGGACAAAATTTTTATATAGAAAAATTTTCGGGACAAAATTTTTATATAGAAAAATTTTCGGGACAAAATTTTTATATAGAAAAATTTTCGGGACAAAATTTTTATATAGAAAAATTTTCGGGACAAAATTTTTATATAGAAAAATTTTCGGGACAAAATTTTTATATAGAAAAATTTTCGGGACAAAATTTTTATATAGAAAAATTTTCGGGACAAAATTTTTATATAGAAAAATTTTCGGGACAAAATTTTTATATAGAAAAATTTTCGGGACAAAATTTTTATATAGAAAAATTTTCGGGACAAAATTTTTATATAGAAAAATTTTCGGGACAAAATTTTTATATAGAAAATTTTTCGGGACAAAATTTTTATATAGAAAAATTTTCGGTACAAAAATTTTATATAGAAAAATTTTCGGTACAAAAAATGTTTGGTACAAAATTTTTATATAAAAAAATTTTAAAACAAAAATTTTTTATTAAAAAAAATTTATAAAGAAAATTTGTTTATATTTAAATTTGGTAACAAAAGCTGTTTTATATAAAAATTCTATTATAAACTTTTTCTATATAAAAAATTTTAAAGGAAAAATCTTTCTAAAAAAAAATTTGTTAATAAAAATTTTTCTTTAAAAAAATTTTAATAACAAAAATTTTTTTATGTAAAAATTTGATAATGAAATTATTTCTATATAAAAGTCTTGTATAGAAAATTTTTCTATATAAAAATTTTATAACAAAAATTGTTCTACAAAAAAATTTTGTACCGAAAATTGAATATAAAAATTTATTAACGAAAATTTTTCTCTATAAAAATGTTTAAACAAAAATTTTCTGTTTAAAAATATTATAACGAAAATTTTTCTCTATAATGATTTTAAAAGAACATTTTTTTGTACAAAAATTTTATATAAAATTTTTTTTTTTTACAAAAATGAAAATTTGTTTTACAAATATGAAAATTTTTTTTAATACAAATTTTTTAGCGAAAATTTACTAAAAAAAATTTTTCTGTATAAAAATTTTATAACAAAAATTTTTCTGTATAAAAATTTTATAACAAAAATTTTTCTATATAAAAATTGGAAAATGAAAATTTTTCTATATAAAATAATTAAAATATCAAATTCCTTTCAAGTCCTGAATATTTTTTTTTTTTTTTTGTAAAATTCGAAAAACGTAAAAAAAAAATCCAGCTTCATATAAAATGCTTTGCTACTTCTTCAATAATGTTCGTTTTCTTCTTATTTAATTTAAGGCTGCAGGTGTTTCTAAGAGCCGTCTGCCATTTTTAGACAAACGATAACTGTGTAAAATCTATGAGAGAAAAACAAACATATTTTTCTTAAAGCATTTCCGATATTTTTCATCTCAAACACAAACAAATGCTGTTGCTGATATTGCAGCAAAAAATTCTATAAAGAACTTTATTCCTGGACGTAATGTTACGTTTTTATCATCAATCATATTCATAAAATACGGCATAAATAACATACTTTTACCAGCATATGACGAGAAGTGGTTGGGGGAGGGGGAAAGGAAGTTGAAAAGTTGTAAAGGTGCTTTTAATTCAACATTTCATTTTCCGTTTACCTTTTTTGTTGCTGTTGTTACTCGCTCAGCTTCAGTTTGAAGTGTTTTTTAAACCGTTTTTCATTGTATTTTTTTATAGACGATTTTCCTGCTTTTGTATTTATTTGTTTTTGTAGAAAATAACAATAAAATATATATTTTATGTGGAAGTTTCCGCGAAGTTTATAGGCATGATGCTGCAGCATTTTGTGGTATGTTAAGGGTTTGTCTATTGGTTTTAGTGGAAAAATATAAGTAATGGGTTTAAGTTAGTTGGTTGAATAAAAGCTATGGGTTTCTTGTAACAGTTGTAACAAATATTAGAATATTAATTCATAATACAAATTGTTTTAGGTTTGGAGGAATCAAATAAAAGTGACCAAATGTAATAAAAATTCCAATATTGGAATATAAAACATACTTGTTTTATGTCTAATACCACTAATACCAATTCATATTATTAAAACGGAATAATTTCGAATACCAATATTAAAAGAAATACTACTTTACAATACTACCACTCATATAATTACCTACACCAAGTTAATACATCAGAAGTTTTCTATTAAAAAATTTACGATATAAAAATATCTCGGAAGAAAAAAAACTACTAAAATATTTTTTTGTATGATAAGCATTTTTGAGGAAAGATTTATGTTATACATTTTTTTTTATAAAAATTCCACACCCAAAACTTTTTAAAGAAAATTTTTTTATATTAAATTTTATAACGAGGTCTTTTCAATAAAAAATTTTATATCGAAAATTATTATATCTAAAAATTCTGTAACAAAATTTTTTTATATCGAAGTTTTATAAAGAAATCTTTTCTACATAAAAATTTCATAACGAAAATTTTCCAACAAAAAATTTTATAACGAAAATTTTCCAACAAAAAAATTTTATAATGAAAATTTTTCTATATAAAAGATTTTTATTGAGAATTTTTCTATATACAAATTTTAAAACGAAATTTTTTGTATATAAAATTTTTAAAACAATAATTTTTTATTAACAAATGTTTTTCATAAATACGAATTATAACGAAGATTTTTCTGTAAAAAATTTTTAAAATGAGAATTTTTCTATATAAAAATTTGAAACCAAAAAAATCTTTTTATAATACAATTTTATAACGAAAATTTTTCTATAAAAAAATTTTATAACGAACATTTTTCGGCATAAAAAAAATTTTTTTATATATAAAAATTTTGTAAGTAAATTTTATTATATAAAAATATTAAGAAGAAAATTTTTCTATATACAAATTTAATAACGAAAATTTTTCTATATAAAAACTGTATAACGAATTTTTTTCGTTATAAAAATTTTATATCATAAATTTTAATTTATCAAAATTTTAAAGCGAACGTTTTTCTATATAAAAATTTTATACGGAAAGTTTTTCTATATTAAAATGTTGTACCAAAAAATTTTCTATATAAAAATCTTGTACCAAAAAATTTTCTATATAAAAATCTTGTACCGAAAAATTTTCTGTATAAAAATTTTGTACCGAAAATTTTTCTATATAAAAATTTTTTATCAAAAATTTTTTATCAAAAATTTTTCTATATAAAAATTTTGTACCAAAAATTTTTCTATATAAAAATGTTGTACCGAAAATTTTTCTATATTAAAATTTTGTAAAATTTTTCTATATAAAAATTTTGTACCGAAAATTTTTCTATATAAAAATTTTGTACCGAAAATTTTTCTATATAAAAATTTTGTACCGAAAATTTTACTATATAAAAATTTTGTACCGAAAATTTTTCTATATAAAAATATTGTACCAAAAATTTTTCTATATAATAATTTTGTACCGAAATTTTTTTTATATATAAAATTTTTCTATCGAAAATTTTTCTATATAAAAATTTTGTACCGAAAAGTTTTCTATATAAAAACTTTTGTAGCGAAAATTTTTCTATATAAAAACTTTGTAGCAAAAATTTTTCTATATAAAAATGTTGTCCCGAAAATTTCTCTATATAAGAATTTTGTCGCGAAAATTTTTGTATATAAAAATTTGTACCGAGAATTTTTCTATATTAAAATTTTGTACAGAAAATGTTTCTGTATAAAAATTTTGTACCGAAAATTTTTTTTATAAAAATTTTGCACCGAAAATTTTTCTATATAAAAATTTTGTACCGAAAATTTTTTTATTTATAAATTTTATACCGAAAATTTTCTAATATAAAAATTTTGTACCGAAAATTTTTCTATATAAAAATTTTGTATCAAAAATTTTTCTATATAAAAATTTTGTATCGAAAATTTTTCTATGTAAAAATTTTATGATGAACATTTTTTATATAAAAAATTTATATTGAACATTTTTCTTCATAAAAATTTTATAACGCAAATTTTTCTACATAAACATTTTATAAAAAAAAAATTCGATAAAAACAATGTTTCTACAAATTTTAAAACAAAACTTTTTCTATATAAAAAGTTTTAAAACTAAAATTTTTCTATTTGAAAATTTTAAGAGCAATATCAAAATCAAAATTGTATAACAAAAATTATCTATATAAAAATTTCAAAACCAGAACTTTTCTATATAAAAATTTTATAACGAAAATTTTGTATAAACAAATTTTATAGAAAAATTTTATATACAAAAATTATATAATGAAAATTTTTCAGATGAAATTTTCAAATAAAGATGAAAATGTTAAATAAAAGTTTAAAAAATTTAAAATACTTTTTCGTATTGAAACATTTCTACTCAAAAAAAAATCTTTCAGAACAAAAAATATAAAATATTTGACCGAGTTATTTAAACGAAAAATAATAAACTCATTCAGCGAAATATTGTAATACGTGCATTCTCCTTTTTCAACAAAATTTACATTTCATCATTTATCCATTACTCAGTTTTGAAAATTACCATTCCTTTGATTTCTTTCAGGCTTTTTCTATACCCAAATATATTTGGATATCAAAGAACATGTGTCAGTTATAGTCTTTAGGTTGGTTTTCTTTCTGCTCAATATTGAAATGACTTCAAAACGTTTGAGGTAACAGCTGTTTTATTTCTAGAATTTTTTTATTTTTCGTTTGGTTAGTCATCTAAACTCCAGTTCTTACCTATAGGATTCCTCTTTCTCTAAAAAAAAATGAAAAATAAAACATCATAAACTAAATCACCAAATATTTTCTTTTTATATCATAAGCACAAGAATACTTCAAACCAATTTCAATTTAAGCATGAAATATTTAGGTGCTTCTACCATTTCTTTTGGCCTTTTTTGCTACGAATTTTTTGATTCTGGAAAAAATCTTTGGCAAAAGTGTGTCGTCGTTCCTTTTGAACATAAAAAATTTTACAAAAAAAAAAAACTGTTCAATATTCAAAAGCTCAATTCAACGTTTGCGTTTTTTTTTGTGTTGGTTCCTTTGGGGATGTTAAGGTATTTCAACGGGAGAGTTTGTGTGTATTTGGGTGTAAATATAAGAGGATTCCAAGTGTATTCATTTTTTATTTCGGAAAAGTTCATGATACCAATACTCTCTACTCCAGAAAAGTGCATCATTTAAAGAGTTTATATTTTTACATTTTTTTTTGCGATATTTCAATGATAGATTAAAACACATTTTTATGGAGCTTAAAAGGATTTTTACAAAAATAAATTTTTTTGGTATTGGGGTTTTTTTTTGCTTTTATATTTAGTTGGCTTTTTGCGAAATACAAAAATTGTGGACAAAATAGAACAAAAAATTGTTGGAGAATACGAAATTCAACTTCCCTTTAAATCATCATTTTAAGACCGACGAAAGTTAAATCTTCTTAAATTCGGGTAAGAATTTATTGGAAGAATATTAATATCATTAGGATTAAGTATATTTTTTTAAATAACTAGGGGGATGTTCACAGTGTAATATATTTTAATAGAAATACGCATAGAGAATATCTCTACCGTAACAAAAGTCACCAATTTGGATGAAATTTTTTATACATATACGGCTCATACAATTTTTATATGTCTGTAACTTTTGATATGGTTGTTAGATTTTGATGAAACTAGGTCCTTTAGAGCATTATGTCCTTTTGTTTTATACTGTTAAAATTAATATGTTGTATCATGTGTTGGAAAACAAGGGAGATAAATTATGTCCATGACTCAAGAATATCTCAAAAAGTTTATCTTCCATTGTCTTTATCTTTCTCCGAAATATGGGTTATGGTGTTAACATCATAAAATAAAAACCAAAATATTATTTCATTGCAAATTTTACAATTTGAAAATTTTGTTCAAACATTTTTCTATAGAAATTTTTTTTAAAAAAAATTTTTCTATATAGAAAAATTTGTTATCAAAAGTTTTTCTACATAGAAAATTTTTTATCAAAAGTTTTTCTATATATAAAAAATTTTTTATCAAAATTTTGTCTACAGCAAATTTTTGTATGAAAACT
Organism: Stomorhina lunata; assembly: GCA_933228675.1. Classification (NCBI taxonomy): domain Eukaryota; kingdom Metazoa; phylum Arthropoda; class Insecta; order Diptera; family Rhiniidae; genus Stomorhina; species Stomorhina lunata. The sequence goes on along the minus strand of OW121743.1, from coordinate 95,914,078 downwards.
TTTTCTAAAGAAAATTTTTTTATCAACAATTTTTCTGTAGAAAATTTTTTTAACAAAAATTTTTCTATAGAAAATATTTTTTTCAAAAATTTTTCTATAGCAATTTTTTTTTTTGCAAAATGTTTCTATAGAAAATTTTTTTAGTAAAATTTTTTTATAGAAAATTTTTTTAAGTAAATCTTTCTATACAAAATCTTTTTATCAAAAATTTTTCTATAGAAATTTTTTTATCAAATATTTTTTTTATCAAAAATTTTTCTATAGAAATTTTTTTATCAAAATTTTTTCTATAGAAAATATTTTTATGAATTTGTAACAAAAAAAATTTTCTCTAGAAAATTTGTTTCAAACATTTTTCTATAGAAAATTTTTTTATGAAAAATATTTCTATGAAAAACTTTTTTAAGAAGAATATTTCTATGAAAAACTTTGTTATAAAAAAATTTTCTACAGCAATTTTTTTTATGAAAACTTTTGCCAAAGAAAATTTGTTTATGAAAAATTTTTGATAAAAAATTTTTGAAAAAAAAAATTCTATAGAAAATTTTTTTATCAAATATATTTTTCATTAACAGTTTTTCTTTAGAAAATTTTTTTATGAAAAATTTTTCTATAGAAAATTTTTTTAAGAAAAATATTTCTATGAAAAACTTTGTTATAAAAAAATTTTCTACAACAATTTTTTTATGAAAACTTTTGCCAAAGAAAATTGGTTTATGAAAAATTTTTGATAAAAAATTTTCTATAGAAAAATTAAAAAAAAAAAAATTCTATAGAAAATTTTTTATCAAATATATTTTTCATTAAAAGTTTTTCTATAGAAATTTTTTTTATGAAAAATTTTTCTATAGAAAATTTTTTTAAGAAAAATGTTTCTATGAAAAACTTTTTTATAAAAAAATTTTCTACAGCAATTTTTTTTATGAAAACTTTTGCCAAACAAAATTTGGCAAAAAAAAATTCTATAGAAAATTTTTTTAAGTAAAATTTTTCTATAGAAAATTTTATTATCAAAAATTTTTTTATACAAAATATTTTGATAAAAAATTTTTCTATAACAAATTTTTTTATGAAAAATTTTGCTATAGAAAATTTTTTAAATAAAATTTTTCTATAGAAAATTTTTTTATCAAAAATTTTTCTATTGAACATTTTTTCATCAAAATTTTTCTATAGACATTTTTTTATAAAACATCTTTCAATAGAAAATTTTTTTATGAAACATTTTTCTACAGAAAAAAATTTGAAATTGTTTAATATAAGAATTTATTTCTGTTTCGAAAAATATTTCCAATTTGTTTAAATTTATTTCAAACAATATTTAGAAAATAGTGCTGAGGTAACAATATTCGAAATTATGTTTCTTTATTCTATCGAGCCGTATATTTTTAATTGCTATTAATTGGATTATGATTCTTTTTTATTTTGTTTTTGTGTTTTCTTTAACAATTTTAATTTTTTAAAAATTCACAAAAATCTCGTTTTTTTTTTTCTATATATAACTACCCAGCAAAATTTTGGTAATGGCAAGTACTCTGTTAACTGGTTACCTTGTAATGACAACAACATACCCTCCGAATAACTAATAAGTTATTACAGAAGTACTGTAATTAAGATGGTAATTTAAACTGAATGGCCCAGGTTCAAATCCCACCAAGACCAACAATTTTTTTTTCATTTTTTTTTTATTAAGAGTCCTTTTAAATAATTTTTGAATTTTAAGAACTTAAATATTACCTTCTGTAAATAAAATTTGGAAAACTAACTCACGGTAATGAAATAATACCATCATGAGTCAATTTTGATAATGTAGTGGATATTGGATACCAAACACGGTTCTGATTAATCTTAACTTGGTAAGCCCAACTTATCTGCTGTGGATACTAACCTCCTCGTGGTATCACCCGGGGAACTAGTTTAATACTTCTTAATGCAGTAAGCTAACATGTACCAAGAGTTGTCCCATAAAATCGATAAAAATGGGTTCGGACGACGGGCTAGTAACCCTCTCTTGAAAAAAAAAACAATTACTGTGAAGAGGATATAATTAGAAAAAAAAATGTCCCACCAGCTAATGTTAGAAGAGGACGTCCGAAACATCGATGGAAAGACCAAGTAGAGGAAACTTTTTCAAAGCTTGGCCTATAAATGGGAATATTCGCACAAGATCGAAGTCCATAGAATTCTAAAATATGTTCGGACTTTCACCTTAACAGGTTGTAACTATAGGCCATTTAAGTAAGTAAGAGTCAATGTTATATAAAAACTTATACAAAAAGGAAGATTTAAATTGTTTAAGTCTGAAAACAATTTTAATCTTCTTTAAATCTACAATTACTTACAAAAAATCGTATAGAAATATTTTTCCAAAAAATACAACAAAGCAAAAAAAGCAGGGAAAAACAAAGTTATTGTCACATGATTTTGGATCTAAAAATAAAAATTGTATATATTAATTATAAGCTGTTCAGTTTTCAACATATGAAGTAGCTCAGTGGTAGAGTCTCCGCCTAGCAGTCGTAAGGGTCTGGGTTCATGCCCCCATGGGGTCATAAAAAAAATTTTGTATTTCGTTTTTTTAAATAAAACAACAACAAAAACGTTTTTTTGTTGTTTTTGTTGCTGTTTTCCAATTGCTTACCCAAGTCATTACTTTTCTGCAATTGGTAAGTACTTGCCTCCAATGACATCCCCATGTTAATGTAATGACTTAAACAGTGAATGAGTAAGTAGTTCGTGTTCAAAAGTTTAGCTGTTTAACTCATTATTTGGTAATAAAAAGTTTTGCTGGGTAGGTTTAAAAGACCTTATAAAACCAAATAGGTTTTTATAGAAAACAGTTGAAATAATTACTTTTGAATTTTAAAAATTATGAATAAATTAAAAAAAGCAAAACTTTTGATAAAAACTTACCAAATTTCCTAGAGTATAAGTTCTGTGCATACAGCTTGTAAAAGTTTAATGCCTTGACTTTTACAATTTTAAAATTCCTTTGCTAATGTGAGAGTTTGAGGTACTAAAGTACTACGACCTACCTAGAAACAGTTTTTTGCAAATATCTCAAAACTTTGCACTTGTTTCGAAATCTTTTTAAAACGTGATTACCTAGGATTAAATAAACGAAAAGTATAGCTATAAAAAGCTTATAATTAAAATTTTGCATTCAAAATTCCTACTATAAGACTTGAACAATTTTTTTAATTCGTTTATGAATTAGAAATTTGAAATACTACATAATGAAATAAAAGAAGAAAAAATTAAGGAGTGTAATTAATATTTTAAAATTTGATATTAAAAATTTCTGTACTAAAATAAATTAGATGACAATTTTCTTATCTATAGTAATAATGAAAGCGAATAGAGGCTTAACAGACAATTTTCCTTAATGTGACTAAATTATTAGATATATTTTATTTATAAAAAAATGACATTTTCCTTATTTGTGTTCATTTTTCCATTGGAGTAACTAGTCAAAATAATTTGATATTAAAATAAATATTAATTAAAATGTTATCAAAAAATCCAACTCTATATGTACTTGAATTTCCAAAAAAGGTCACGTTCCTATTGCATCTCCCTTTTCAAATTATGAACACAATAAATTTTGTGGTTCATATTGATGCTGGTATGGCCTAAATTTTCCAAACATTCATTTGTATGCGTAAATAGTTGTTAAGTCTGTGTTTGTTGTATGTGTTAAATGCAAACAACCACATGCATTCAAATACACCCAAAAATAAATAAAACAAAAGTTTACCTAGACATGCACAAACTGGCAATGATTGATTTTATATTGTGTGTGTGTATGTTTGTGTGTGTGTTAGCCTCAATGTTTGTTTGAGTGAATGCAAATAGAATCGAAATGAAAATGTGCAAATAGAAACTAAAAGAAAAACTAATAAAAGTACAATAAACATGAGTGTTGATGAATAAACAATTATCTAGTTTTTGGATGAGGGATGGAATAATATGATGCAGATTTAAATATTGTTTAATTTTCATAAAATTTCAGACAAACTGGTGTTATTTAAAATATGTAATGCAAAGCATTTATACATTTTTTAAATCTTGAGATTCATAAATCTTTGTTGAAAAAAATCCCTGGTGTCGTATACTTAATATTTTCATATATGCAAACATTTAGAAATTAATCATACGCCCTAGTGATCATGAAAACATCAAAATAGATTTATTTCAAGTTCTGTTTTCTGCACTTTTTGGTACATAAATGCTTTAAATATGTAAATTTTATTTGAACATTATCGAATAAAATTTTAAAATCTAATTTAATTTGATTAAAAACTAAAAACCCAAGCACCTTGTGGGTTTTATACAATCTTGTATTAACTATAACTCATATCCGACAAATACACCAATGACACATGCATTTATGCATGTCGTCATATGTACGGCTGCATCCATGATAGTGTTGATGCCACCGAAAATAACTAAAACTATCAACAACATACAAAACCACATAACAACAAATTCTCGAAATCCCAAAAAGACGAGACGTTGCAACAACTCTAAATATACGCTAATATGCAACATATATAAAAAAAATTTTATAGACTAGCTTTGACCCAATAAAGTTCACTTTTTACTTATAGAAAACTTTTCTAAAATTTCCTATTTTTATAGGAATTCTTTTCAAAAATTTACTATTTTTATAGGAAGTTCTTCAAAAATTTGTTATTTTTATAGGAAATTTTTCAAAAATTTACTATTTTTATAGGAAAATTTTCAAAAATTTCCTATTTTTATAGGAAATTTTTTAAAAATTAGCTATTTCGATGAAAAATTTTTCAAAAATTTACAATTTTTATAGGAAATTTTTCAAAAATTTACTGAAAAATTCCAATTTTTATAGGAAATTTTTCAAAAATTTCCCATTTTTATAGGAAATTTTTCAAAAATTTCCTATTTTTATAGGAAAATTTTCAAAAATTTCCTATTTTTATAGGAAATTTTTCAAAAATTTCCTATTTTTATAGGAAATTTTTCAAAAATTTCCTATTTTTATAGGAAATTTTTCAAAAATTTCCTATTTTTATAGGAATTTTTCAAAAATTTCCTATTTTTATAGGAAATTTTTCAAAAATTTCCTATTTTTATAGGAAATTTTTCAAAAATTTCCTATTTTTATAGGAAATTTTTCAAAAATTTCCTATTTTTATAGGAAATTTTTCAAAAATTTCCTATTTTATAGGAAATTTTTCAAAAATTTCCTATTTTATAGGAAATTTTTCAAAAATTTCCTATTTTTATAGGAAATTTTTCAAAAATATCCTATTTTTATAGGAAATTTTTTAAAAATTTCCTATTTTTATAGGAAATTTTTCAAAAATTTCCTATTTTTATAGGAAATTTTTCAAAAATTTCCTATTTTTATAGGAAATTTTTCAAAAATTTCCTATTTTTATAGGAAATTTTTCAAAAATTTCCTATTTTTATAGGAAATTTTTCAAAAATTTCCTATTTTTATAGGAAATTTTTCAAAAATTTCCTATTTTTATAGGAAATTTTTCAAAAATTTCCTATTTTTATAGGAAATTTTTCAAAAATTTCCTATTTTTATAGGAAATTTTTCAAAAATTTCCTATTTTTATAGGAAATTTTTCAAAAATTTCCTATTTTTATAGGAAATTTTTCAAAAATTTCCTATTTTTATAGGAAATTTTTCAAAAATTTCCTATTTTTATAGGAAATTTTTCAAAAATTTCCTATTTTTATAGGAAATTTTTCAAAAATTTCCTATTTTTATAGGAAATTTTTCAAAAATTTCCTATTTTTATAGGAAATTTTTCAAAAATTTCCTATTTTTATAGGAAATTTTTCAAAAATTTCCTATTTTTATAGGAAATTTTTCAAAAATTTCCTATTTTTATAGGAAATTTTTCAAAAATTTCCTATTTTTATAGGAAATTTTTCAAAAATTTCCTATTTTTATAGGAAATTTTTCAAAAATTTCCTATTTTTATAGGAAATTTTTCAAAAATTTCCTATTTTTATAGGAAATTTTTCAAAAATTTCCTATTTTTATAGGAAATTTTTCAAAAATTTCCTATTTTTATAGGAAATTTTTCAAAAATTTCCTATTTTTATAGGAAATTTTTCAAAAATTTCCTATTTTTATAGGAAATTTTTCAAAAATTTCCTATTTTTATAGGAAATTTTTCAAAAATTTCCTATTTCTATAGGAAATTTTTCAAAAAATTCCTATTTCTATAGGAAATTTTTCAAAAATTTCCTATTTCTATGGGAAATTTTTCAAAAATTTCCTATTTCTATGGGAAATTTTTCAAAAATTTCCTATTTCTATAGGAAATTTTTCAAAAATTTCCTATTTCTATAGGAAATTTTTCAAAAATTTCCTATTTCTATAGGAAATTTTTCAAAAATTTCCTATTTCTATAGGAAATTTTTCAAAAATTTCCTATTTTTATAGGAAATTTTTCAAAAATTTTCTATTTTAATAGGAAATTTTTCAAAAATTTCCTATTTTTATAGGAAATTTTTCAAAAATTTCCTATTTTTATAGGAAAATTTTCAAAAATTTCCTATTTTTATAGGAAAATTTTCAAAAATTTCCTATTTTTATAGGAAATTTTTCAAAAATTTCCTATTTTTATAGGAAATTTTTCAAAAATTTCCTATTTTTATAGGAAATTTTTCAAAAATTTCCTATTTGTATAACAAATTTTTCAGAAATTTCCTATTTGTATAACAAATTTTTCAAAAATTTCCTATTTTTATAGGAAATTTTTCAAAAATTTCCTTTTTTTATAGGAAATTTTTCAAAAATTTCCTATTTTTATAGGAAATTTTTCAAAAATTTCCTATTTTTATAGGAAATTTTTCAAAAATTTCCTATTTTTATAGGAAATTTTTCAAAAATTTCCTATTTTTATAGGAAATTTTTCAAAAATTTTCCATTTTTATAGGAAATTTTTCAAAAATTTCCTATTTTTATAGGAAATTTTTCAAAAATTTCCTACTTTTATAGGAAATTTTTCAAAAATTTCCTACTTTTATGGGAAATTTTTCAAAAATTTCCTATTTTTATAGGAAATTTTTTAAAAATTTCCTATTTTTATAGGAAATTTTTCAAAAATTTCCTAATTTTATAGGAAATTTTTCAAAAATTTCCTATTTTTATAGGAAATTTTTCAAAAATTTCCTATTTTTATAGGAAATCTTTCAAAAATTTCCTATTTTTATAGGAAATTTTTCAAAAATTTCCTATTTTTATAGGAAATTTTTCAAAAATTTCCTATTTTTATAGGAAATTTTTCAAAAATTTCCTATTTTTATAGGAAATTTTTCAAAAATTTCCTATTACTATAGGAAATTTTTCAAAAAATTCCTATTTCTATAGGAAATTTTTCAAAAATTTCCTATTTCTATGGGAAATTTTTCAAAAATTTCCTATTTCTATAGGAAATTTTTCACAAATTTCCTATTTCTATAGGTAATTTTTCAAAAATTTCCTATTTCTATAGGAAATTTTTCAAAAATTTCCTATTTCTATAGGAAATTTTTCAAAAATTTCCTATTTCTATAGGAAATTTTTCTAAAATTTCCTATTTCTATAGGAAATTTTTCAAAAATTTCCTATTTCTATAGGAAATTTTTCAAAAATTTCCTATTTCTATAGGAAATTTTTCAAAAATTTCCTATTTCTATAGGAAATTTTTCAAAAATTTCCTATTTCTATAGGAAATTTTTCAAAAATTTACTATTTCTATAGGAAATTTTTCAAAAATTTCCTATTTTTATAGGAAATTTTTCAAAAATTTCCTATTTTTATAGGAAATTTTTCAAAAATTTCCTATTTTTATAGGAAATTTTTCAAAAATTTTCTATTTCTATAGGAAATTTTTCAAAAATTTACTATTTCTATAGGAAATTTTTCAAAAATTTCCTATTTTTATAGGAAATTTTTCAAAAATTTCCTATTTTTATAGGAAATTTTTCAAAAATTTTCTATTTCTATAGGAAATTTTTCAAAAATTTCCTATTTTAATAGGAAATTTGTCAAAAAATTATTTTTTTTTATAGGAATTTCTTTTTTTACTTTTACATTTTTTATAGGAAATTTTTATTGCAAATTTTTAAAAAATTTAAAAATTTAGTTTTTTCAAAAATTTACTATTTTTGTAGCAAATTTTTCAAAGATTTACTATTTTTATAGGTAATTTTTAAAAAAGAATTAATAGTAAATTTTTCAAAAATTTCCTATTTTTATATGAAATTTTTAAATTTTGGACTTTAGCCGGTCTATAGCACGTTTGTTGGTGATGTTATTGGTGGGGAGTATTACCATGATGCCGTTGACTCTGACTTTGGTAATATAATACTCATGGCTAAAACCTGCTAAGTTAAGTGAAAAACAACACTATCATACAATTTAAGTTCTTGCTGGCTAGATTTTTTCATGCAATTCATTTTGTCTTCCTAGTTTTCGTTCCGATTTTTGGAACTAAAACATACATTTGATATACAAAAATATGAAACCGCCAAAATGTAAAAAGACTAAAGGATGAAAAAGAAAAACTCATGCTACGAAAAATAAAAAAAAATGTTAAAACGAGACATTTATTCTCATTTTTTTTTTTTTGCGGTTTAGCTTAACTAACCACTCGAATTTTGTAAACCATTCAACATGAATTAGACAAGTCTTACGTTTAAACTTCAACCACATAGTTGTAGACAATACAGCGAGTATAATGTTACATACACGAATACGAAAATATTTACATAAACCCCCTTTCCGAGCCCTTGGTATTCAAACAGTTTTCGAATAGATGAATTTGAATATTTTCATACATAGTTTCACACATACATTCATATACGAGTACATTCGCATATTTGTCTATAACTGTGTGTTTATTTTCTATGCAATTTTTTAATATGCAAATGTTTATGCATGTGTATGTGTTGTCTAGTTTGTTTTTCATGTCACTTGTAAAATGAGTTTTACTTTACCTCCTCCTCCGTCTGCTACTCTTTTCAGTTTATTTTTTTATTTTTGTTTATTCCCTTCATTTTTTCTATGTATTTTATTTTATGAATTTGCAAAATTAAACTTTTAACAGTTTCCACTTCAATGTTTTGCATCATTTTTAATAAAATGTTTTTATGTTGTTAGAATAAAATTGAAAATAAATATATTATTATTAAGCGAAAAGGAATTATTTTGAGCATTTAATATTAATTTAATATGTTTCCCAATTTGAAAAGGGTTAACAATAGCTTAAGTGCTAATAAGGGGTTACTCAGTAGCGGTTATCGGAAATATTAGTATAATGAGTTCAATTAAGATGTTTTAATAAACGAAATAATTTTGGAAAATATTATAATTTTATACGTTAGAGTTTGGCTTACATAACCTTACATTGACCTCGAGTGGCTTGTCTTGGCTAGATTTTAGAGGTATTATCTCCTCATTGTTGTTGTTTGCACTTCTTTGAATAAACTCTTTGAAAATATAAATTAACATAGAAGTTTTTCGACTTATTTTTCGGTAATAAGTTTTCATTAAAAATTTTATACTAATTTAAAATTCAAAGAAAAGAATATTAAAATTTTTTCAGAAAATTTTTTGATATTATAATTTTAAACGAAAATTTTTACATATTTTTATAGAAAAATTTTCTATGAAAATTTAAGATGAAAAATTAAAATTTTCATAAAAAATTTTTCGATTCTAAAATTTGTCTAAAAAATGTTCGATATTTTTGTTTTCATATAAAGCTTTCAATTCTAAAATTTTCAGAGAAATTTTTCAATATTGAAACTTCCATAGATTTCTTTTTAATTTAAATTCTCATAGAAAATATTTTGATAAACATGTCTAAGGAAATTTTTCGGTAATAATTTTTTTTAATTTTTCTATAGAAAATTTTTCGATTTAATTTTTTCTGTAAAAAATTTTTCAATATTAAAATGTTTTAAAACACATTTTTTAGTTATAAAGTTTTATTGCAGTGTAGTGCACTAACATCCCAATTTATTGCAATTATTTATTATTGAAATAAATAGTTTTTTTGATAAAACCAAATAAACTTTTCCTCGACGCGTTTCGATGGTTGGTTAGGCCATCTCTTCAGGTGGATTATCCCCAATTCTAGACAGAGGAAAAACCACATATTATCACATTTGTGGGGCAGAATAAATACGAATTATTATGTCCAATAAATATCAACATAAAACGAAGATTACCATCTGAACAGAAACACAAAACATTTTTCAGTTTTATGTTTTCTTTAGAAATTTTTTCAATATTTCGATATTAAAATTTATCTATAGAAAATTTTTCGATATTAAAATATTTTTATAGAAAATTTTTCGATAGAAAATTTTTCGATGTTACAATTTTTCCATAGAAGTTTTTTTCGGTATTAAAATTTTTCTATAGAAAATTTTTCGATATTAAAATTTTTCTGCAGAAAATTTTTCGACATTTAAATTTTTCTATAAAAAATTTTTGACTTTTCTATAGAAAATTTTAAGACATTAAAATTTTTCTATAGAAAATTTTGAGACATTAACATTTTTCTATAGAAAATTTTTCGATATTAAAATTTTTCTATAGAAGGTTTTTCGATATTAAAATTTGTCTATAGAAAATTTTTCGATATTAAAATTTTTCTATAGAAAATTTTTCGATACTAAAATTTTTCTATAGAAAATTTTTCGATATTAAAATTTTTCTATAGAAAATTTTTCGATATTAAAATTCTTCTATAGAAAATTTTTCGATATTAAAATTCTTCTATAGAAAAGTTTTCGATATTAAAATTCTTCTAAAGAAAATTTTTCGATATTAAAATTCTTCTATAGAATTTTTTTTCGAAATTAATATTTTTCTATAGAAAATTTTTTGATATTAAAATTTTCTATATAAACAATTTTCTATAAAAAAGTTTTCGATATTAAAATTTTCTGTAGAAAAGTTTTCGATATAAAAAATTTTCTATAGAAAAGTTTCCGATATCAAAAATTTTCTATAGAAAACTTGTCGGTATTGAAATTTTTCTATAGAAAATTTTTCGATATTAAAATTTTTCTATGGACAATTTTGATATAAAAATTTTTCTATAGAATGTTTTTCTATAGAAAATTTTTCGGTATTTTAATTTTTTGATTTAATTTTTTTTTTTTTAAATGTTTATAGATAATTTTTCAAAATAATAATTTGTCTATTGAATATGTATCAATATTAAAATTCTTCTACAAAAATTTTTTTTAAAGAAATTTTTTCGATATAAAATTTTTTAAAAAAAATTTTTCGATATTAAAATTTTTTAAAAAAATTTTTCGATATTAAAATTTTTCTATAGAAAATTGTTCGATATTAAAACTTTTCAAAAGAAAATTTTTCGATTTATAAATTTTTCTATAGAACATTTTTAGATACTAAGATTTTTCTATAGAAAATAATTTGATATTAAAATGTTTCTATAGAAAATTTGTCGATATTAACATTTTTATAGATTCCTGGATTTCTAAATTTTTATAGATATTTCCATACTAAAATTTTTATAGAAATTGTTCGCTATTAAAATTTCAATAAAAATTTTTCGATATTAAGATTTTTAAAGAAATTTTTCGATATTAAAATTTGTATACAGATTTTTCGATGTTAAAACTTTTATAGAAATTTTTCAATATCAAAATTTTTATAGAAATTTTTTGATATTCAAATTTTAATACAAATTTTTCGAGATTAAAATTTTTATAAAAATTATTCGATATTAAAATTTTCATAGAAAATTTGTAGATACATATATAAATTTTTATAGAAATTTTTCGATATTAAAATTTTCATAGTAGAAATTTATTTGAATTATACATTTTCTTCAAAAAGCTGATATTTAATAAATTCACACTTTAATAAATACAAAAAAGTTTCTTTCCAAAAACTTTTCTAAACTAAACAATAAAATATAACTAAAATCATAAGAAATTGTCTCTTAACGTCTGCAAAATTTTTGTCTACAAATGTTTCATAACACGAGTATTATTTACAATATAAAAATAGAAATAAAAAGATACATAGGAAAAGAAAAACTAAATAGTTAGCAAATCCATGAAAAAGAAGATTATGTAATTTTTAATTGCTTTAAAGACAGTCTTTCAGACAGACAGACAGATGGGCGGACGGACAGACAGACAACAAAGAGATGGAGATAAAACAACACGACTAAACAAATTGTTTTTAGTGTTTTGCTGACTTCAATTGTTTATTTGCTGCTTCTTCTCATTCTGTCAGATTTTTTTGTTGTTTTAATTTTTGTTTCCGAAAAACTTTAGCGACAAAATACTTAAGCTCCATCATAAAAACGTTCCCAGCATTTACACTTAATGTCTATATTCTTGTTCTGGAGGTGTTGTAGTATTAAAACTTCAGCTTCAGACTCAGACTAGATTCATCCATATGTATAAGTAAATTGTTTATTTGTTTCTTAAATATGTATGCATGTTTGTAAGGGTACATATCGTTGTCTCCATAGTCAGGTGGACTAAAGATTTTTTAAAAATTTGATTGCCTTGTTTCGGGATAAATACGTATTAGAAAACTTGTTGGTCTAAAAATAAAATTCCCTAGAAACTACATTAGACCATTTGCATTTAGGAGCGCGATATAGGTATTTATGTTCGTGTAAGTGTTAATTTGCCTTCAACATTTTATTTGTATAGGAAAAGAAACTTGAGTGAGTTGTTAGCAAATAACAAAAAAAAAAAACAGTTTAGAAGTCATATAAAATAAGCTCATATTGTCACATATTTGTAATAAAAACTTTATAATTGAATTTTTTTCGCCTTTCTTCGACTTTTTCGCTTATTAGTTTGTATTTATTATTTGTATTTAATTTTGACTTTTATCAACAATTTTGAAAGGATAAAGAAACCTTTTTGAAACTAGAGATAAAGAAAACTTTAAAAATATTTTAAAAGAAGATTAAAGTAATATCCTTCTAAATAGTTGGATTTAATATACATTTAATATAAAATTTGTCTTTATTTAAATTTCTATAGAGATTTGGCATTAAAAAAGTTCACTGTGAAAAATTTTCATTCAAAAATTCAATAAAATTTCAAAATATCGAAAGAAAAACTATAATATCGACAAATTTTCCAACGAAAATTTTAATTTCATAAAGTCATCTATAATTGAAAAGTTATAGAAAATTTTTCTCTAGAATTTTAAATTTTATAAAATTTTTAATATCAAAAAGTTTTTATCCAAAGTTTAACATCGAAATATTTTTTTAAAAACATTTTTAAATCTTTCAGTTTTCTTTAAAAATATGAATATCCAAGAATTTTCTATAAAATACTTAACATATAAATTTCAATATCGAAAAACTTACTATAAAAATTTTAAAATTGAAAAACTCACTATAAAAATTTTAACATAGAACAAATTTTCTCTAAATATTTTAATATAAAAAAATTTTCTAAAAAAAATTTAGTATGGAAAAATTCACAATAAAAAAATTTTCTGTCGAATAGATTTCTATGAAAATTTCAATGAAAAATAATTAAAAATCAAAAAATTTTCTTTCAAAATTTGAATATCTTAAAATTTTATATACAATTTTAAGACCTAAAAATATTCCATAAAAATGTTAATTTCAAAAATTTTCTATAATATATTACAAAAAATTTACATTAAAATTTTAAATCGTAAAATTTTCCATAAAAATGTTAATAATAAAATATTTCCTATTAGAATTTTAATATCGAAAAAAATATTTTGATATAAAAAAATTTAAATATCGAAACATTTTTTATTAAAATTTAAGATTAAACAATTTTCTATATAAATTTAAATATCAAAAACCTTGTAAAAAATTTTTTCGACAGAAAAATTTTCCATAAAATTTTGTACTAAAAATAATAATTTTAATATCAAAAGTTTTCTATAAAAATTTTGTCATAGAAAAATTTCATATCAAAATTTTAATATGGAAAAATTTTCTAAAAAAAAAATTTATTATCGACAAATTTTTTATGTAAATTTTTATTGAAAAATTTATATTGAAAAAATTTCCATAAATAATTTAAATTTTAATACACAAAACATTTCTAAAAAATTTTAATTCCAAAAATTTAATGCAAAAATTTGAGTATCGAAATATTTTCTGTAAAAATTTGAATATCGAAAAATTTTCTATAAAAATTTGAATATCATAAAAATTTAAGATTGAAAAATTTTTAATAAAAATTTTAACTTTCTATAAAAATTTTATTATGAAAAATTAACTATAAAAATTTTAATATTCAAATTTTTCAATAAAAATTTTAATATTGAAAATGTTCTTTTTTTTTTTTTTTTTATTTGAGAATTAATTTTCTATACAATTTTTTATAAAAATTTAAATATCTAAAATTTTCCATAAAAATTTTAATATTCAAATTTTTCATAAAAATTTTAAAATCGCAAATTTTCTATAAAATTTTTTATAAAAATTTAAATATCGAAAATTTTCTATAAATATTTAAATATCGAAAATTTTCTATAAAAATTTTAATATCAAAAATTTTCTATAAAAATGTTCATATCGAACATTTAAAAAAATTAATTATTAAAAATTTTCTACAAAAAAAATTTCTACAAAAAAATTTCTATAAAATTGTAATACAGAAAATTTTCTAAACAAATTTTATTATTGAAATTTTTCTATAAAAAAAAATTAATATCGAAAAATTTTTAGAAAAATTGTAATATCAAAAATTTTCTAAAAAAATTTTAATATGGATAATTTTCTACAAAAATTTTAACATCGAAAATTTTCTATACAAATTTTAATACCACAATTTTTTGTTTGAAAAAACTTTAATATAGAAAAATTTTTAATAAAAATTTTGTTATTAAAGGATTTTCTATAAAATTTCTTATATCAAAAAATTTCTTTAAAGTTTTAGTATCGATCTTTTTCTATAAAAATTTTAATATAGAAAATTTTCTATAAAAATTTCAATATAGAAAAATTTCTATAAAAATTTTAATAAAGAAAATTTTCTATAATAATTTGAATATCCAAAATTTTCTATAAAATTTTTAATATATAAAATTTTCTATCAAATTTGTATTATAAGAGATTTTCTTTGACATTTCGAGTTTTTCTATAAAAATTTTAATATCGAAAATTTTCTTTAAAAATTTGAATATCGAAAATTTTCTACAAAAATTTGAATATCCAAAATTTTCTATAAAAATTTTAATATAGAAAATTTTCTATAAAAATCTGAATATCCAAAATTTTCTACAAAAATTTGAATATCTAAAACTTTCTATAAAAATTTTAATATAGAAAATTTTCTATAAAAATTTTAATATCGAAAATTTTCTACAAAAATTTGAATATCCCAAATTTTCTATAAAAATTTTAATATCGAAAATTTTCTATAAAAATTTGTATATCACAAAGTTTCCATAAAAATGTTAATATTAAAAAATTTTCTATAAAAATTTCAATATAGAAAATTTTCTATAAAATTTTAATATGGAAAATTTATACAAAAATTATAATATCGAAAATTTTCTACAAAAATCTTAATATCAAAAATTTTCTATAAAAATATTAATATCAAAAATTTTCTATAAACATTTTAATATCGAAAATTTTCTATAAATATTTAAATATAGAAAATTTTCTTGAAAATTTCAATATCAAAAATTTTCTACTAAAATTTCAATATTAAAAATTTTCTATAAATATTTTAATATTGAAAATTTTCTATAAAATTTTTATATTGAAATTTTAATATCTAAAATTTTTTATAAAAATTTTAATATCGAAAATTTTTCTATAAAAATTTTAATATCGAAAATTTTCTATAAAAAATTTTAATATCGAAAATTTTCTATATAAATTTGAAGATCAAAAATTTTAAAATTGAATATTTTTTATAAAAATTTTAATTATGAAAAAATTTCTTTTAAAATTTGAACATCAAAAAATTGCTATAAATTTTGAATATCAAAAAATTTCGATAAAAAATTTTAATATTGAAAATTTGCTTTACAAAATGTAAATATCGAAAATATTTTATAAAAAAATTTTCTATAAAAACTTGAAGATGGAAAGTTTTTTATAATTTCTTTTTTCTCAAAATTTGAATATAGAAAAAATTTTTTTAAAAAATTTAATATCGAAAACTTTATATAAAAATTTAAAAACGATGAATTTTATATTGAAAAATTGTCTTTAATTTTTTTAATATCGAAAATTTTGATACAAATTTTAATACCGAAAATTTTCTACAAAAATTTTAATAGCTAAAATTTTGTATAAAAATCTGAACATTAAAAATTTTTATTAAAAAATTTTAAATCCAAAGATTTTTATAAAAAAATTAATATCCAATATTTTTAATAAATATAAAATTTTTTCGTTCAAATTATGTTTTTTAATTTCGTCACTTACTATAAATAAAGAAAATTATTCAAAATAAAAAAATTCTTACTACCTTTCATAAATTTTCTTTCCAACCCCCATTAATAAAACTCTCTTATTAAACTCTCATAAATTCGAAAAATTACCTGACCTATAAATTTTAAACTAAATCTTTAATATTACAGCAAATTTCGCTAAAAAAAAAATAGACAACAGAAAAAAATTCCTTTACAACTACTAACGATTGATTGTAGTCAATACCTAAATGAAATTGATTTGCAATGCAATCAATCCAAAAAAAGAAATATTCTCCCCCTATTCATTTTCAACGAAAAAGTAATTTTGATTGAGAATTCCTTTAAAAATCGTCAAATGTCTATGGATTTTGATGATGTTGAGATGTTGGTGCTGAAGCTGTTGCCATCGTTACTGGCATCGCGTTAGCGATGGCGTTGATAAACCAACAAAGGAGCCACCTTTATTTACTGACTGATATATCTATCGACTAAACGAAAAACTAAGAATGAAAGGAGATAGACAAGAATTACTAGTATTTGAAAAATATTGTCATTTCAAAATTTAACTAACAGATGTTGTTGACTTACAACACAATTCAAGCTGCAGCAGTAGCAGCAGTAACTAGAGCAACAGCTATGAATGTTACTAGCAAGAACGAAAAACAATAATTGAAGAACGAGAAGTTGAAAATTTAAGTAAAAACAATAAAGTCTTTAGTGAAAGCTAAAAAATTAAAATTCATTTAGAATGTTGTTTGAATAAGACGTCTCATATTTCGAGCTTTCACTGTTGTGAATTTCGTTAGACAACTGCATTGATATTTGATGTTAATTCCTAAAATCTTTACCAAAATCGAGTAAAGTGCAGAAACATCATAACGGTCATTGAATTTAGACGGAGATGAGAAAATATTTGTTTTTCAGTTTTTCCTTGCAAAAATAAATATTATTTATGCAATAAATGTAGTTTTCTTGTTCCTTAAATTATTCCTGACATTACTAGACATTGACATAGCAACAAGGTAGTGATAGTCAAAGTTCAGTTTAATAAGTTACAGTGGGTATTCCAAAATCAAACTATTCAATTAGTTAGTATTTTGTACTTATAATAATACTGTTATAAAAAATTTTAGATATGAACAAATTTTTCTAATATTAAAACTAAATTTAAAAAAAAAATTGTATGATATTAAAATTTTATAAAAAAAATTTTTGGTATTTAAAATTTTATAGAAAATTTTTCGATATTTAAATTTTAATAGAAAATTTTTCGATTTTAAAATTTTAATAAATATTTTTAGAATATTTTTTGATATTAGAATTTTCATAGAAAATTTTTTGATATTCAAATATTTAAAAAAAAAAATTCGAAATTTAAATTTTATTTAAAATTTTTTGAAATCAAAATTTAATAAACAAAAATTGTTTGATATTCAAATTTTATAGAAAATTTTTCGATATTAAAATTTTCATAAAAAAATTTACGATACTAAAATTTTCATAAAAAATATTTCGATAATAAAACTTTCATAGAAAATTTTTTGATATTAAAATTTTATAGAAAAATTTTCGATATTAAAATTTTCATAGAAAATTTTTTGATATTAAACTTTTCAAAGAAAATTTTTCGATATTTAAATATTCATAGAAAATTTTTCAATATTAAAATTTTCATAAAAATTATTTGATATTCAATTTTTAATAGAAAATTTTTTGATATACAAGTTTTTATAGAACAAAATTTTCGATATTTAAATTTTATTAAATTTTTGTGAAATTTTAAAGTTGAAATTTTCTTGGTATTTATATTTTATAGAAAACATTTAGAAATTAAAATTTTATATAAAATTTTTTTATATTTAAATTTCTTAATTTTATAGAAAATGTTTTCATATTAAAATTTTATAGAAAATTTTTTTGATATTAAAATTTTTATAGAAAATTTTTTTGATATTAAAATTTTTATAGAAAATTTTTTTAATATTAAAATTCTATTAATTTTTTAGAAAATTTTTTGAATTGTTTTTATATAAAAATTTTATGATTTTAATTATATTAAATTTTTTATACAGAAAATTTTTCGATACTAAAATTTTTATAGCAAATTCTTTTGATATTAAAATTTCTAAAGAATATTTTTTTTAATTTAATTTTACTTAGAGAATTTTTCTATATTAAGATTTTCATAGAAAATGTTTAGTATTAAAGTTGTATAGAAAATTTTTCGATACTAAAATTTTTAAAACAAAATTATTTGATATTGAAATTTTCATAGAAAATTTTTTGATGAAAACTTATAGAATCAGTCTTTTTATTAACATTTTTAGATATACAAATTCTCATAGGAAATTGTTTGATATTAAATTTTAAAGAAAATTTTCTATCATAATAATTTTATTAAAAATTTTTTGGTATTAAAATTTTATAAAAAAATTTGCGCTATTACAATTTTTATAAATATTAAACATTTTATAAAAAATTTGGCGATATTAAAATTTAAAAAAAAAAGTTTTCGATATTAAAATTTTCGTAAAAAATCTTAAGATATTAAAATTTAATAAAAATTTTTTCGCTATTAAAATTTTATAGAAAATTTTTCGTTATTAAATTCTTGTAGAAAATTTTTTTAGATATACAAATTTTGATAGAAAATTGTTTGATATTAAATTTTAAAGAAAATTTTCTATCATTATAATTTTATTAAAAATTTTTTGTTACTAAAATTTTATAAAAAAAATTTGCGCTATTAAAATTTTTATAAATATTAAACATTTTATAAAAAATTTGGCGATATTAAAATTTTTAAAAAAAGTTTTCGATTTTAAAATTTTCGTGAAAAATCTTAAGATATTAAAATTTAATAAAAATTCTTTCGCTATTAAAATTTTACAGAAAATTTTTCGTTATTAAAATCTTGTAGAAAACTTTCCGCTATTAAAATTTTAAAGAAAATTTTTCATTATGAAAATTTTGTAGGTAATTTTTCGTTATTAAATTTTTTTTAAAAAATTTTCCATTATTTAATTTTGTTTTAGAAAATTTGCCTTTATTTAATTTTTTTTTAGAAAATTTTCGTTATTAAATTTTTTTTAGAAAAATATTCGTTATTCAAATTTTATAGAAAACTTTTCGTTATTAAAATTTTATTATAAATTTTTCGTTATTCAAATTTTTTCGTTATTCAAAATTAAAATTTTTTAGAAAAATTTTAATTACTATATTTAGAAATTTTGTTGTTACTAAAATTTTATAGAAAATTTTTGATATTCAAATTTTATATAAAATTTTTTGTTAATAAAATTTTATACAAAATTTTTTGTTATTAAAATTTTATATACAATTTTTTGTTATTAAAATTTTATTAACAATTATTCGATATTAAAATTTTATAAAAGATTTAAAAATTTGTTAAAATTTTATCGTTATTAAATTTTTATAAAAAATTTTTCGTTATTAAATTTTAATAAAAAATTTTTCGTTATTACGATTTTAGAGAAAAGTTTTCGTTTTAAAATTCTATAGAAAATTTTTTATTGTAAAAATTTTTTATAAAATTTTATAAAATATTTTACGTTGTAAAAATTTTATAGAAAATTCTCCGTTTTTTAAATTTTATAGAAAATTTTTAATTTTTAAAATGTTATAGAAAATATTTTGTATTTTTTTATTATTTTACAGAAAAGTTATAAAAATTTGATAGAAAACTTTTCGTTATTAAAATTTCACAAAAAATTTTTCATTATTAAAATTTTATAAAAAAAATTTTCGTTATTAAAATTTTATAAAAATTTTTTCGTTATTAAAATTTTATAGAAAGTTTTTCTTTACTTAAATTTTATAGACAATTTTTCAATAATAAAGTTTTATAAAAAAAAGTTTTCGTTATTCAAATTTTAAAGATAATGTTTTATTATTTAAATTTTATAGAAAATTTTTAGTTATTCAAATTTTTTGGAAATATTTTAGTTATTCAAGTTTAATAGAGAGCTTTTAGATTTTAAAGCTTTTTAGAAAATAAATTTTTCGATATTAAAATTTTCATAGAAAATCGTTCGATATTTAAATTTATTTTCAAAAAAAATTTTTTGATAATAAAAATTTTTTATATAATTTTTCTATATTGAAATTTTCAAAGAAAATTTTTCAATATTAAAATTGTTAAAGGAATTTTTTTAATTTTTCAATTTTTTTTTTAGAAAAACTTTCAATATTAAAATTTTGATAAAAAATTTGTCGATATTAAAATTTGTAAAAATTTTTCTATATAAAAATTTTGTCAAAAATTTGTAGATATTAAAATTTTTATAAAATTCTATTTAAAATGTTGTGTAAATTTTCCCGAATTTAACCACTGTTTCATTGTCTCAAATAAAAAATCGACAACAGATTCAGTATTTCGCTTCTTTTATTTTAGACTTACAAAAACAGCCAATAAAGGAAATGTTAAATATTTTATATTATTTCTCTGTTATTTTACAATTCACTTCCTGTTATTTAAAAGTTTTTTATTTCTAGTTTTTTTTTTTTAGTTTAATTTCTTTATTTTTGCCAAATTAAAGTTAATCAAAAGTTGAAGTAATAATTGTAATTCGAAAAATTGTCATTAGCAATTTGAAGAGTAAAACAATACTCGAGTGAAATCTATCAGAGTCTTGGTAAAGATTCTAAAGACAATATTTGCATAATTTCATTTTCTATTCGTTCAAGTAGAAAGACAAAACAGGAGAAAAAGTGAAAAAGTTATTAAAGAAGATAGTGTGGGTATGAAGGATATTGAATTTTATTTCTAAAAAAATAAAAAACTTAAACGATTGTTTTAGTTTCTTTAAAACAATTTAAATTCTCAAAGTGGACTATAGACCCTAAAACAGTGAAGATGAAATTAATAGCAATTCTGAAAGAAAAATTTTCTTTATGATGAGGATCTAGAAATGGTTGAAAAATTTTGCTATCAAATATTTTCAGACACATATTTTCATAAATGTTTTCTGTATGAGTGTTTGATGTTTTCTTAGGTTTTGTTGAAAATTGAAAAGGCTTCATACCCACAACATACATGAACCACACATAACATGTACAAAAATTTACTACAAGTGTATGTTCAGATCCCGGTGTGTCCTTAACAACACACATGTCTTGCCAAATATGCATTTCCTCATATCACCAACTATCTCTAACCCCAAACTATCCCTAAACGTTAGAACTAGTTCAATATTGGTAAAAGTCTGCGCTAAAATGCAAACACAGCTTATTCTTATGCATACAAAGACCGTTTAAACTAAAGCACACACACTTTGCCACAAAACCCTTACAGACACTATCTCCTCACATGTGCAAAAACCTAAAACTCATAGACAATTTTCTCTGCTTACACACACACGCAAACACAGAAATTTAACCAAATGTAAAACTTTTTTTTTCTAACTCTTTCGTTACGAACACCACAAACTTTTGCCGTAATAGTTAAACGTGTTGAAAATGCTTTCACATCTAAGCCAGAGTAATAAACAACACATGGGGCAAATAAAATTAGAAAACTATAAAATTCCCCCGATGCTATTTTTGAAGAAGTGACTTTGTTAAGGGATACTGTCGGGGGAATTCAAATCAATTCAAATTGTTTTGTGTATCTGGTTCATGGTGAAAAGTTTTGAGTTCGTAATTGGTCAGTGGTGTGGAAAATCTTTTAATAATTTCGGAATTTTGTGACAAATAGTCAATTATTTGAAATATTGAATAAAATTGTTTAACTCTTAACATATAATTTAGGCAATTGATAAACATTAATCAATAATTTGATAATTTTGTTTTGAATATGAGTGATTTTTATACCGTTCACCACCATAGGGGGAAAGGGTATTATAATTATTATTATTAAGTATACGAAAAGGTTAATAATCACTTCCTGATTCAATTTAACGATGTCAGTCCGTCCGTCCGTATAGATGGACCCCCTTGTAAACCTAATAAATTTTTAAGATAATTTGATTAAATTTGGCACAGATAAGTATTTTGATAGTGGGGCCATGACTATAAAAATCCGTCAAAATCGGTTCATTATTTATGGTACCTCCCATAGGTTCCACTTCCCGGAATTGATTTTTTGGACACAAATATCATTTTTTTTTTTCATCAAATATAAAAGAGATACTGCTAATGCATATCAAAATCACTATACCAAATTTCGTTGAAATCGGTTCACATTTAAACATAACTCCTATATATGTAAGTACAAATGACGGCAACAGCTTAAATATATAAGTCTTGAGAAAATGTTTGTGTGATGACAAAATTTAGTAAATATTTGTCTTTATACACGAAAAAGAACACCTTTGACCTTAGTAGTAACTACAATAAAACAAAATTTTATATAAAAAAAAGTTTCGGTGTTATAATTTTATATAGAAAATTTTCGATGTTAAAATTGTATATAAAAAATTTTCGGTGTTAAAATTTTATATAGAAAATTTTAGGTGTTAAAATTTTATATAGAAAATTTTTGGTGCTAAAATTTTATATAGAAAAGTTTCGGTGCTAAAAATTTTATAGAAAATTTTCAGTTTTGAAATTTTATATAGAAAATTTTCGGTGTTAAAATTTTATATAGAAAATTTTCGGTGTTAAAATTTTAAATAGAAAATTTTCGGTTTTAAAATTTTAAATAGAAAATTTTCGGTTTTTAAATTTTAAACAGAAAATATTCGTTGCTAAAATTTTATAAAGAAAATTTTCGATGTTAAAATTTTATATAGCAAATTTTCGATGTTTAAATTTTATATAGAAAATTTTCGGTGTTAAAATTTTATATAGAAAATTTTCGGTGTTAAAATTTAATATAGAAAATTTTCGTTGTTAAAATTTAATAAAGAAAATTTTCGTTGTTAAAATTTTATATAGAAAATTTTCGGTGTTAAAATTTTATATAGAAAATTTTTGGTGTTAAAATGTTATATAGAAAATTTTCGGTGTTAAAATATTATGTAGAAAATTTTCGGTGTTAAAATTTTATATAGAAAATTTTCGGTGTTAAAATTTTATATAGAAAATTTTCGTGTTAAAATTTTATATAGAAAATTTTCGGTGTTAAAATTTTATATAGAAAATTTTCGGTGTTAAAATTTTATATAGAAAATTTTCGGTGTTTAAATTTTATATAGAAAATTTTCGGTGTTTAAATTTTATATAGAAAATTTTCGGTGTTAAAATTTTATATAGAAAATTTTCGGTATTAATATTTTATATAGAAAATTTTCGATGTTAAAATTTTATATAGAAAATTTTCGGTGTTAAAATTTTATATAGAAAATTTTCGGTGTTAAAATTTTATATAGAAAATTTTCGGTGTTAAAATTTTATATAGAAAATTTTCGGTGTTAAAATTTTATATAGAAAATTTTCGGTGTTAAAATTTTATATAGAAAATTTTAGGTGTTAAAATTTTATATAGAAGATTTTCGGTGTTAATATTTTATATAGAAAATTTTCGGTGTTAAAATTTTATATAGAAAATTTTCGTTGTTAAAATTTAATATAGAAAATTTTCGTTGTTAAAATTTTATATAGAAAATTTTCGGTGTTAAAATTATATATAGAAAATTTTCGGTGTTAAAATTTTATATAGAAAATTTTCGGTGTTAAAATTTTATATAGAAAATTTTCGGTGTTAAAATTTTATATAGAAAATTTTCGGTGTTAAAATTTTATATAGAAAATTTTCGTTGTTAAAATTTAATATAGAAAATTTTCGTTGTTAAAATTTTATATAGAAAATTTTCGGTGTTAAAATTATATATAGAAAATTTTAGGTGTTAAAATTTTATATAGAAGATTTTCGGTGTTAATATTTTATATAGAAAATTTTCGGTGTTAAAATTTTATATAGAAAATTTTCGGTGTTAAAATTTTATATAGAAAATTTTCGGTGTTAAAATTTTATATAGAAAATTTTCGGTGTTAAAATTATATATAGAAAATTTTCGGTGTTAAAATTTTATATAGAAAATTTTCGGTGTTAAAATTTTATATAGAAAATTTTCGGTGTTAAAATTTTATATAGAAAATTTTCGGTGTTAAAATTTTATATAGAAAATTTTCGGTGTTAAAATTTTATATAGAAAATTTTCGGTGTTAAAATTTTATATAGAAAATTTTCGGTGTTAAAATTTTATATAGAAAATTTTCGGTGTTAAAATTTTATATAGAAAATTTTCGGTGTTAAAATTTTATATAGAAAATTTTCGGTGTTAAAATTATATATAGAAAATTTTTGGTGTTAAAATTTTATAAAGAAAATTTTCGGTGTTAAAATTTTATATAGAAAATTTTCGGTGTTAAAATTTTATATAGAAAATTTTTGGTGTTTAAATTTTATATACAAAATTTTCGGTGTTAAAATTTTATATAGAAAATTTTCGGTGTTAAAATTTTATATAGAAAATTTTCGGTGTTAAAATTTTATATAGAAAATTTTCGATGTTAAAATTTTATATAGAAAATCTTTGGTGTTAAAATTTTGTATAGAAAAGTTTCGGTGTTAAAATTTTATATTGAAAATTTTCGGTGTTAAAATTTTATATAGAAAATTTTCGGTGTTAAAATTTTATAAAGAAAATTTTCGGTGTTAAAATTTTATATAGAAAATTTTTGGTGTTTAAATTTTATATACAAAATTTTCGGTGTTAAAATTTTATGTAGAAAATTTTCGGTGTTAAAATTTTATGTAGAAAATTTTCGGTGTTAAAATTTTATGTAGAAAATTTTCGGTGTTAAAATTTTATGTAGAAAATTTTCGGTGTTAAAATTTTATGTAGAAAATTTTCGGTGTTAAAATTTTAAATAAAAAATATGAAAATTCGGATGCTTTTTTACACTTAGGTGACCATTACTGAACTTCTGCCTATATGATTTTACTAATACCAGCCCGTATATGGTACAGGGTTAAAGAAATCATCTTCAAGTTAAACTGCCAATGTTTATTTTACATATTTGACACTTTTATATACAAAAGATTGTTCATAAGCCAACAGACAAAAACGGCACCGTTTATTAAAAGTATTAGATATAAATGGAAAAATGTACAAATAAACTTTTATGTATCAAAAGTCACATACCTGCATTTGTAAGGGGTGTCGAAATGCAAGTTGAGCCGGAAGTCATTGTTACAGCAAAACGGAAATCAACAAATTTATTCAAGAAGCATTAGGGAAATTTTTGAACATGTAACGTCTGGCTACAAGTAAAAGCATTACACCGACATGTAAGTTGTCTAACGTGAATATGCGAATAAAAGTAAGAAGTATTTGAATGTTAAAATGTACATATGTCGGTATATTTTAAAATGTTTGTGTTAGAAACTTCAATGTACAGCAAAATAATATGCAGATCATGATGACATGGCTACAAACTTATATATATTTATTTCTAAACTTCTGTAAACTTATATATGTATATGTAAGTAAAGGCTTGTTAACGATTTTTTTGACAGATACCATTTCATATCTTTATAACTTTGTTTATCTTTATCTAGATATTTTTGGGTTTTTTAAATCTTTTTCTTTTATTAAGTTATGTTGATTTCAATAAATTTTTTGCATGTTTTTGGGTTTTGTAAAAATTTTTTTATATTTTTTTCTAAAGTAAAATAAAAAAAATATTTAAATTTAAAATTCACTTTTTGTAGTTTTTCTATTTTATTGTATCAAAAAAAAATATTAACAAATTTTGTAATTTTAAATTCAACAAAATTTATTCATGGTTGTCTAAATTTCAGCTATTGTTTCCTGTACAAATATTTGCTAGCTAACCCATATAATTTTTGATAATTTAAAGGCTGTGAATAAAAAAGTGAATATTTTTTTAGTTGTTTAGTTTAAAATAAAATATATTTAAATAAAATAGTCATAAAGCTTTGATTTGATATGAAAATTCGCTAAAACTATAAATAAAAAGTTGCTTTAAAATATACACACTTTTAGAGTTTAGAAGTGTTTTTTGGGGAATAAATTACACTAGGAAACAAATAAAGTGGAGGAAAATATCTATTATTTATAATCAGAGCTCACCACAAAAAGAGAACAGAAACAGAAATTTTTAACTAAAATAGGTATCAAAAATTTCTCTATAGAAAATTTTTTATCAAAAATTTTTCTATAGATAATTTTTTTATGGACAATTTTTCTATAGAAAATTTTTAAATAAAAAATTTTTTATAGAAAATTTTTCTATTGAAAAATTTTGGATAAAAAATTTTAACACCGAAAATTTTCTATATACAATTTTAACACCCAAAATTTTCTATATAAAAATTCCTATATAAAATTCTAACACCGAGAATTTTCTATATAAAATTTGAACACGAAAATTTTCTATATAAAATTTAAACACCGAAAATTTTCTATATAAAATTTAGCACCGAAAATTTTCTATATAAAATTTTAACACCGACAATTTTCTATATAAAATTTTAACACCGAAAATTTTCTGTAAAAAACTTTAACACCGAAAATTTTTTATCAAAAATTTTAACACCGAAAATTTTTTTATGGAAAAGTTTTCTATAGAAAATTTTTATATCAAAAATTTTTTATAGAAAATTTTTCTATTGAAAAGTTTTGGATAAAAAATTTTAACACCGAAAATTTTCTACATACACCCAAAATTTTCTATATAAAAATTCCTATATAAAATTCTAACACAGAGAATTTTCTATATAAAATAAAACTCGAAAATTTTCTATATAAAAATTAAACACCGAAAATTTTCTATATAAAATTTTAACACCGAAAATTTTCTATATAAAATTATAACACCGAAACTTTTCTATATAAAATTATAATACCGAAAATTTTCTATAAAAAATTTTAACATCGAAAATTTTCTATTTAAAATTTTAACACCGAAAATTTTCTATATAAAATTTGAACACCGAAAATTTTCTATATAAGATTTTAACACCGAAAATTTTCTATATAAAATTACAACACCGAAAATTTTCTATAAAAAATTGTAACACCGAAAATTTTCTATATAAAATTTTAACACCGAAAATTTTCTATATAAAATTTTAACACCGAAAATTTTCTATATAAAATTTTAACACCGAAAATTTTCTATATAAAATTTTAACACATAGAGTTTTTTTAATCAAAATTTTTCTATAGAAATGTTTTTTACTGAAAATATTTTTATCGAAAATTTTTCTTTAGAAAAAATTTTTTTTTTCGAGAAAATTTTTCGATAGAAAAATGTGTTTTTTGAAAATTTTCACAGAAGTTTTTATCGAAAAATTTTCTATTAAAAATAATTGTTAACGAAAAATTTTCCAAAGAAAAATATTTTTTTATCACAAATAAGCTATAAATAGTTCTTGTTTGTTTAATATTAGAATTTTTTCTGTTTCGAAAAATATTCCAAATTCGGTTGCATTTATTTTAAACAATGTTTACAAAAATAATATTGTCGTGGCAACAATGTTCGAGATGATATTACTTTGGTCTATCGAACCATGTATTTTGTTGCAGTAATTTAGATTTTGTTTCTTCATTTTCTTCAAAAAAGCGGCACCACCGACCCTATTAACATACATATTCCAACCGAATGCTTTTGATGCTCATTTTCATAAGTTTAATTAATGATCGTGATATATACGAAAATTACCAAAAGTCATCGGCTTCTGGTGATATGGGCTATCTATTTTAAGCGGTTCAAACATCAGCATAAACCCAATTTAGGGTATTTTGATAGTGAAGGGTATGGTAATATTAATTTTAATTCACAAACAATAAATAATGTTAAATAAACACATAGATCAAATGTTCCATACAAGATTCATAGTAAAAGCCTTTGATAATTTTATCAATCGCTTATGAGCTAGGAGGTAAATATTTAGTCATATAATTTTAAATTTCTAAAACAAAATGGTCATAAAATATTAAAAAGTCTATAAAAGTCATGCAAAATTTTTCATTTTGTTGACTAGTGTAATAAAAAAAAAATTATAGGATAGTTTTTAAATATAATTTTCCATTTTATAGAGAATAGCAAACAATAGTTTTAATTAAAAATCTAAATACAACAAAATAAAATATAAAAAATCTTCTAAAAATATTTTTAAAAAATTAGGAATAAAATATTTTTAAAATAGTAAAATTTAAAAATTTTGGTATATTTATATTTTGTTTACTTAAATATTATATTTATTTAAAATTTAAGTTAAAATTTATTAAAAAATCAGCTTATTTTGTTAAACACACAGAATTCCATTCTTCTCCAAATAAATCCAACTTTTACAAAACCAATTTCCTTCTACTTAATTTTTGGAAAAACCTATTTTACCATTATACCAAATAATTTTTATTTACTTTTAATTAATTACTATCTACTTCCTATATCTTTGTCTAATAACCCTTTACAAAACAAAGCCCATCATATAAAATTTTCAAACCATTCCCCTAAAATTCAATGCCAAAATAACCAACCAAATATCTATGGGAATAACTATTTAAACAATTTATTTTGTTTATACAATTTAGTCAACGAACCAGAACTCGCCTTTGTCGCAAAAGCTGTAACTATTAACATTTGTTCAAAATTCTCGCATTATAACTTGTTAGACCTACAATCGAATGATAATGCCAAAGTTTGTAATAACCCAAGTATTTATAGCAAATTGTTTTGCCATTTGTAGGCTGTCGTCTGCCTTTTGAACACTACTTTTGTTTTGTAATATTTGTTTCTGGTAACTAAATATTTATTTATACAAATACTAAAATTTTGTTAATTATAAAACATTCTATTGTAGTTTATAACATATTTTGTGGAAAATCGCCATTAAAAGTTCAATAGCTTTTGGAAAATTCTTTAGAGTTGTAATGACAAAAAGAACAAAATGATGTAAGTTAATATTTTATAATATTTATATTGGCTTTAATAATTGTGGGAAATATTTTTTTTAATGAAACGTTTACATAAATGTTTCTTTAACTCAATAATGATGGCCCTTTCAATAATATGAAAACCGATATACTTATTGAAATACAAACGACTATTGGATACCACAAGACATAGAAATTTCTTTTATCAAAAGTTTGTCTATAGAAACTTTTGTTATTAAAAATTTTTCTATAAAATTTTTTTTTTATAAAAGATTTTTCTATAAAATTTTTTTTTTTATAAAAGATTTTTCTGTACAAATTTTTTTTCAAAAATTTTCTATAGAAAATTTTTTTATCCAAAATCTTTCTAAAGAACATTTTTTTTATCAAAAACTTTTTTCTATAATTTTTTTTTATCAAAACTTTTCTATAGAAAATTCTTTATCAAACATTTTTCTATAGAAACTTTTTTTATTTAATTTTTTTTATAGAAACTTTTTTTATAAAAAATTTTTCTATGGAAAATTTTGTATCCAAAACTTTTCTAAAGAATTTTTTTTTTTAAAGAAATAGTATTCGCATTTGATCCCAATCTGCTACACTTATTTATTAATGTAACCGACATGGTTTGCGAACAAACCAATTCCTCGATGCGTTTCGGTGGTTCGGTGGTGGTAAGGGCTTCTCTTCTTCTCGTACCTACTACTTTTATTACTTTTTTTACAAACACAAACTTTACGAATTATGCTTATAAACCATAAGTAAAAGCTCAGATTATCGACTGAACAAAACACAAACATTTACATTGCAACAATTTTGTTATTTTTTGAAAATTTGTTTATCAAAATTTTTTCTATAAAAACTCGTTTTATCAAAAAATTTTTTATAGAAACTTTTTTTATCAAAAATGTTTCTATAGAAACCCTTTTTATTAAAAATTTTTATGTAGAAAATTTTTTTTATCGAAAATGTTTCTAAAGAAAATTTTTTTATAAAAAGTTTTTATTAAAAACTCTTTTTATCAAAAATTTTTCTCTAGAAAATTTTTTTATTAAAAATTTTTCTAAAGAAAATTTTTTTATTCAAAATTTTTCTAAAAAAAATGTCTTTATCAAAAATATTTCTATAGAACTCCTTTTATCAAAAAATTTTCCATAGAAACTTTTGTTATCAAAAATTTTTTTAAAGAAACTTTTTTTGTCAGCAATTTTTCTATAAAAACTTTTTTAATCCAAAATTTTTCTAAGAAAAATTTTTTTATCAACAATTTTTCTATAGAAAATTTTTTTATAAAATTTATTTTATAAAATTTTGTTTATCAAAAGTTTTGCATAGTAAATTTTCTTATCAAAATTCTTCTATAGAAAATTTTTGTATCAAAAGTATTCCCAACTCTATGGAACTTTTTTTTTATCAAAAATGTTTCTATAGAAACTTTTTTATCCAAAATTTTTCTAACGAAAATTTTTGTATCAAACATTTTTGATAAAAAAAGTTTCCATAAAAAAATTTTTATTAAGAAAATTTTCTATGCAAAACTTTTTGATAAAAAAAAAACTTTCTACAGAAAAATTTTTATCAAAAAATTTTCTATAGAAAAATTTTTGATAAAAAATTTTCTTAATAAAAATTTTGGATACAAAAAGTTTCTATAGAAAAATTTTTGATAAAAAAAGTTTCTGCAGAAAAATTTTTGATAAAAAAATTTCTATAGAATTGAGAATATATTTGATTTTTGATTTAATAAAAAATTTTCTACAGAAAAATTTTGGATAAACAAGTTTCTATAGAAACGAATTGGTCTGTTTCATTAATAAATAAATGTAACAGATTTGGGATAAATGCGAATAGTCATTCTTTTTGAAGAAAAGATTTTTATAAAAAAGTTTCTATAGAAAAATTTGTGATTTAAAAATGTTTCTATAGAAAAATTTGTGATAAAAAGTGTTTTTATAGAAAAATTTTGTATAAAAGAAGTTTCTATTAATAAATTTTTGATAAAAAAGTTTCTATAGAAAAATTTTTGATAACAAAATTTTCTATAGAAAAAATATGATAAAAAATTTTCTATCGAAAAATAAGAAGCCTCACTAATAAAGGATTTTCGATGTTAATTTTCGATGTTATTTTGTTTGTTTTGTTATTTTACGATGTTATTTTGTTATGAAATAATAAAAATGGTGTATGCTTTTTATACACTATTTATAACTTTCACCACCATGGGTGGAAGGGGTATTATAAGTTTGTGCTGATGTATGTAACTCATAGAAATATTTGACTTATACCCACCTTTTAGAATACCAATAGGCTTAGAATCACTTTCTGAGTCGATTTAGCTATGTCAGTCCTGGCTGGCTGGACCCCAATTTAATCAAAGTACAGGTCGCAATTCTAAAGATAATTTAATGAAATTTGGCACAGATCATTTTTTTGATAGTGGGCTCATGGCTATTAAAATTTGTCAAAATCGGTTAATTATTTATGGTACCTCCCATAGGTCACACTTACCGGAATTGATATAATGGACACAAATATCAATATTTTTTCCTGAATTTTAAAATAAATACTGCTTATATAAACCAAAATTACTATACCAAATTTCATTGAAATCGGTCCACATTTGACCATAGCTCCCATACAAATTCTTCTGACAAAACGCACTAAATATGAAAAAATCACTAAAACGCTCGTAAATCTGATTATAATGAGAATCTTAACTTTATTTTTTGCATTCATAATTTGTAACAACTGCAATCAATTTGAAAAATTTCGAGATATTCGGTCCACATTTGACCCTGGCTCTCATATAAGTCCAAATGACGGAAACAGCTTAAATTTATAAGTTGTGAGAAAATGTTTGTATGATGGTAAATTTTAGCAAATATTTGTCTTTATACAGGAAAAAGAACACCTTTGATCTTACTTATTTTTATATAAGTTTACAAAAATGTCCATTTTTGTAGGTTTGGGAAAACGTTTGCCAAAGGTTCATGAATAACAATATTTACAAATCCTTCAAGTTGTTTTCTCGACATACTCCAAGTTATGGTACAACTTAAGAAAAAGTTAAATTTTTGGTATATGTTTAGCGTTACAGCTGTTTAAAGAATCGGTTGGGCAATGATGGGTTAAAGGATTTCAAAATTTTAAAGTTCTGCTATTTATAACTATAACTATTGAGGATGTACTTTACTTTATGTATTACACTAAATGAACAATCAAAGTTATAACCAAAAATACTAATTCTGATAATGTAGATAAATTGATTTCTCTGCAAAATAATCGATTCATTACAATATATGTATGTATCATGACCTATTTCCTACAATCAAGTATGTCTATATTAAATGTTAATAAGATACAACCTTATATTGAATTTTGATTAATGTTACAAAATTTAGGTAAATTAAAATTTACCAAAAATCAGACAAGGAAGTGAAAACTAAATGCAAAACTTATGTAACAATGAGAATAGCTTTAAAACATGAACAAAATAGATAACAGATGCAAACATAAGCCCATCTACAATAAAATGTAGTTGTAGACAAGCAAGAAAGTGCTATAGTCGGTCATGAAAAATATTGATATTTGTGACCAAAATATCAATTCCGGGAAGTGGTACCTATGGGAGGTACAATAAATAATGGACCGATTTTAATGAATTTCAATAGCCATGGTCCCACTGACAAAAAAATTATCTATGGCAAATTTCATCAAATTATCTTTAGAATTGCGATCTGTACTTTGATTACATGGGGGTCCAGCCAGCCAGACGGACGGACTGACATCGCTAAATCGACTTATAAACTCATTCTAAGTCTATTGGTATACTCAAAAGTACACACATACATCAGCACAAACTTATAATACCCTGGTGGTGAAGGGTATACTAATACTAATATAAACTTAATCTGTAGCAAATAAAAGCACAATGAAAATACCAGTAGGAGTAAAATTTAAGTAAAATTCATTAAAATTGACCAAGAACAATTAAAATCAATGTTCGAAATTAAATCAATCATAACAAAAATCAATCAATTAAGTCTGAGTTTTTATTTTCGTTAGTGTTTAGAATATCATTTCCTCGAAGGGGAGAATTGAATGTAGTGGCATAATAAGTTTATCGAATACCAAAACATAATTTATTACTTAAATCTAATTATTTACGATAAAGGGGGAGTAAACATTTATAGATTTATTTCTGTGATGAAATCGGAGAACAACAACTATATTAGTTAACAAATAACATAAGGAGTGAGAAAAAAAAAACGTTAGACAAAACAAATATATTTATCATTTTCCTTGTTTTTTCTTTCCAACAAACAAGAAACATATTTATATCTTAAAGATATGCAAAGAAATCCTATAGATAAATAATAATAATACGAAGTTTGGAGAAAAACTAAAATCACACACTCCAACAGACAAAAAGATATGAAATAAAATAAAATCTAATATAATTTGTTAAATTCAAATTCATATCTGTCTATTTATACAAATGCGTCATGTGTTTAAAGATAATCAGTTTGTTCTAAACTAAATATAAATCTATTGTATTTAACTTTTCCTAATATTTTTACATTTGTATATACAACTTTGTCTGTCTATCTTTTTGTCTTCCTTCCTTTTTCTTGTTTTACTTTAGAGCACCCTTTGTCTTTTTTTTTTCCAGTTCCCTAAAAGGCATTTGGCCTTTCCAAATTGAACCTTTTACCCTCTGCTAACTCTACTCTACCTTATAATATGCTCTGTCGAGTCTTTTATGTAACCATTTTCGTTCCCTCACCCATGAAAAAAAAAAAGATTTTTGAATTTTTTTCATTGGGAATTCTAAGTCATATGAAAAACTACAAATGTGATTTATTGGTATGTCACCAAAATGCGGTCATGCTTAAAAATTTAGCATATACTTATACATGCATGCGAACAAGAAGGATATAAGCACATAAACGCACACACACTTTTAGACATGTACCTTATACAAAGACACACAAACTAGACTTAAGAGGAAATTTTGTAAAAAAGTCCTCAGAAAAAGGTTTTTATCTTAAACTATTTAAATTATAATAATGGGGGAGTTTAACGATAAAATGAAATAAATTGAATCATTATGATTTCTTGAGAGTTTTCAAAATCGATACTTTTTAGATATCGAATATAGAACTTAACTCTTACTAAAGTGCTTTGTTCAGACCATATATTTTTATCGAAAATTTTTCTAAAGAAAAATATTTCTTTATCGAAAACTTTTCTATACAAAAATATTTTTTTATGGAAAACTTTTCTATAGAAAAATATTTTTTTATCGAAAAATTTTCTATAAAAAACATTTTTTTATCGAAAAATTTTCTATACAAGAAAATATTTCTATCGAAAAATTTTCTATACAAGAAAATATTTCTATTGAAAAATTTTCTATACAAGAAAATATTTCTATTGAAAAATTTTCTATACAAGAAAATATTTCTATTGAAAAATTTTCTATACAAGAAAATATTTCTATCGAAAATTTTTCTATAGAAAATTTTTCTATCGAAAATTTTTCTATAGAAAATTTTTCTATCGAAAATTTTTCTATAGAAAATTTTTCTATAGAAAAATATTTCTATAGAAAATTTTTCTATAGAAAAATATTTCTATAGAAAATTTTTCTATAGAAAAATATTTCTATCGAAAATTTTTCTATAGAAAAATATTTCTATCGAAAATTTTTCTATAGAAAAATATTTCTATCGAAAATTTTTCTATAGAAAAATATTTCTATCGAAAATTTTTCTATAGAAAAATATTTCTATCGAAAATTTTTCTATAGAAAAATATTTCTATCGAAAATTTTTCTATAGAAAAATATTTCTATCGAAAATTTTTCTATAGAAAAATATTTCTATCGAAAATTTTTCTATAGAAAAATATTTCTATCGAAAATTTTTCTATAGAAAAATATTTCTATCGAAAATTTTTCTATAGAAAAATATTTCTATCGAAAATTTTTCTATAGAAAAATATTTCTATCGAAAATTTTTCTATAGAAAAATATTTCTATCGAAAATTTTTCTATAGAAAAATTTTCTATCGAAAATTTTTCTATAGAAAAATATTTCTATCGAAAATTTTTCTATAGAAAAATATTTCTATCGAAAATTTTTCTATAGAAAAATATTTCTATCGAAAATTTTTCTATAGAAAAATATTTCTATCGAAAATTTTTCTATAGAAAAATATTTCTATCGAAAATTTTTCTATAGAAAAATATTTCTATCGAAAATTTTTCTATAGAAAAATATTTCTATCGAAAATTTTTCTATAGAAAAATATTTCTATCGAAAATTTTTCTATAGAAAAATATTTCTATCGAAAATTTTTCTATAGAAAAATATTTCTATCGAAAATTTTTCTATAGAAAAATATTTCTATCGAAAATTTTTCTATAGAAAAATATTTCTATCGAAAATTTTTCTATAGAAAAATATTTCTATCGAAAATTTTTCTATAGAAAAATATTTCTATCGAAAATTTTTCTATAGAAAAATATTTCTATCGAAAATTTTTCTATAGAAAAATATTTCTATCAAAAATTTTTCTATAGAAAAATATTTCTATCGAAAATTTTTCTATAGAAAAATATTTCTATCGAAAATTTTTCTATAGAAAAATATTTCTATCGAAAATTTTTCTATAGAAAAATATTTCTATCGAAAATTTTTCTATAGAAAAATATTTCTATCGAAAATTTTTCTATAGAAAAATATTTCTATCGAAAATTTTTCTATAGAAAAATATTTCTATCGAAAATTTTTCTATAGAAAAATATTTCTATCGAAAATTTTTCTATAGAAAAATATTTCTATCGAAAATTTTTCTATAGAAAAATATTTCTATCGAAAATTTTTCTATAGAAAAATATTTCTATCGAAAATTTTTCTATAGAAAAATATTTCTATCGAAAATTTTTCTATAGAAAAATATTTCTATCGAAAATTTTTCTATAGAAAAATATTTCTATCGAAAATTTTTCTATAGAAAAATATTTCTATCGAAAATTTTTCTATAGAAAAATATTTCTATCGAAAATTTTTCTATAGAAAAATATTTCTATCGAAAATTTTTCTATAGAAAAATATTTCTATCGAAAATTTTTCTATAGAAAAATATTTCTATCGAAAATTTTTCTATAGAAAAATATTTCTATCGAAAATTTTTCTATAGAAAAATATTTCTATCGAAAATTTTTCTATAGAAAAATATTTCTATCGAAAATTTTTCTATAGAAAATTTTTTTATCAAAAATTTTTCAATACAAAATTTTTTTTATTCAAAATTTTTCTATAGAAAAATTTTTGATAATATGATTTTTGATAAAAAAAAAGTGATAAAAAAAGTACTACATAAAAGTTGTTTAGCAAAAAATTTTTAAAAAAATTTTTGATGGAAATATTTGTATCAAATCCTCATATCAATTCTATTATTAAAAATTTTTCTATAGAAAAATTTTCGATATAACATTTTTATATCAAAAATAATTTTTACAGAAAAATCTGAAATTGTTAAATATTAGTAATTTTCCCAATTTGGTTATATTTGTTTTAAACAATGTTTATAAAAATTTTAGTGTTATGGCAACAATGTTGAAGTTAATATTTATTTTTTTTCTCGAACCGAATATTTTGTTGCTGCAAAATAGATTTTGATTTTGTCTTTTTTTAACAAAGCGACACTTTGCCGGCTTTGTTAACATCCAAATCTCAGCTAAATGCTTTTGATGTTAATTTTTACGAGTTTAATTAAAGATCGTGATATTTACGAAAATTACAAAAATTCTTCGGCTTCTGGCAGTAAACATCCACAAACATGTAATAATTTTTTTTGGAAATCTTCTTATTTCCTTTCTTTTATGAAACTAACCCCAAAAAAAATTCCTAAAATCGCAAAAAAATATTTTGTTTTAAATTTCCCTCTATTGACATTAGTTTTTTTTTTCTTAAAGATTTTCTTTTTTTGTTCTAAACCCCATAAAAATACATTATGAAATCACATCTATTTTTTATCTTTGTTCATAAACTTTTTAGGTTTTTATTGTGTTTTAGGTATTTCAAAAAAAAAATCGAATACATATGATTTAATATAAGATTGTTTTAGGATTTTAGATTTCTATTTAGATGAATGATGATGTGCGTAACTAACACATGTGGATGCGCATATTTTCTTTGCAATTATTCAAGGATTTGTTTTTCTCTTGTTGTTAGTGAAAAATCTAGATTTGGTTTTTGGTGATGTTTAATGTATTTGTTATTGACATTTTTAATGTTTCGCATTATCTATAAGATTATTTGGTTAAGGCTAAATGTGAAATAAAAGGATAAATATACCCATTATGAAAACTGTTAAAGCAAACAATCCTTGAAAATATCAAAGAAAATAGGCCAATGATTTAAACAGTTTTTTTAATGCATATTTTTAAGATTGCCACAATTTGCATGAAGTTGAAGAAAGAAAATCGAAATGTATAACGAATTTAAAGAAGCTTTAAATAGGAAACCGTAGGTACAAAATCAAAATCGATATTAATATTTTTGAAAGCTTTTTTCAGCGTAACGTCCATTTTTACAAGAGATATTACATTTTATGCAGGATATATCTGCATATATGGCTATAGAAAGTATTTAAACTTTTGTTATCATATCTAAGTTTTGGAAAAGAATAAATATTAGTTTTTTTTGCTTCACTAAGTAGGTTAAACTGTACTTCAGTTATATCTCGAAAACTAGATGTGATCCAAAAAAGTAAGTTAGAGAAAATGGAGCCCTATATAGGGCAAAAAAATCGAGTGTTTATAAAAAACTTTTTGATATTTGTTTTCACCGACGAGTTCACGTCTATTTGTGGCAAAGTAAATTACATATTTATAGCATCATCAAAAACGTGAGTATTTAAAGAAAGTTGTTTTTTGGGTTCTAAGACATTTCAGGAAAATTCATTAAAATTTGGTTTCTTCTGTTATCCATGACTTCCAGTGGAGCATATGGCCTCAACCATCCTTCTATATCGGATTCTATTGCGAGATGTTAGGCATACGTCATTCCAAGAACAAGCTTGCTGCTTGCAGCTCCGCATCAATTAACCTTCTCCACGTTGTAGCAGGTGCACCAACACGAGGGCCTCTTCCTTGTGGATTCCAACGAAGAGCTTGTCGAGCAATGTTGGTATTTGGCCTTCTAATGTATGGCCTATCCACAGCCATTTCCGTTGACATACTTCTATAGCAGCAGAGATTTAATTTGTCACATTAAGTAGATCTGCATTTCTTATGCGGGTCGGCCACCATATATTAAGGATTTGCCGTAAGCATTTGTTTGTAAAGGTTTGCAGGCGCCTTTCAATGATATTTGTGCTTTTCCAAGTTTCGCAGCCGTAATACAGGATGGACTTGACAATCGTGCTGTATATTTGTAACTTGGTTGTTGTTGTTGATATTTGCCTAGATTTCCAAATAGAGCGGAGAATGCCGAATGCTGATTTTGCCTTTTAGAACTCGACTCAATATTCTTGTCGGCGCCACCTTTTGTAGATACCAAGCTTCCGAGGTAATTAAAGGTACCTACACATTCAATAACCTCGTTATCTACATTGATGTGTGTTAATGGATTTGCGCCATAGCCTCCAGGAATAATCTTTGTCTTGGAGATATTGATTTCCAGCCCAGCTGCCCGAGATTTAACAGTGATAGCATTAGTATTTTCTTACAGGTGTCCTAAACTTGGGCTTAAGTGATATACATCATTAGCATATTTCAATTCCTCGACTTATTTTAAAGGTGTCCATTGGCTACCGCGTCTTTCATTCACAGACGTGAGCATTCTATTATCGATGACAAGGATAAAAAGTATAGAGGACAAGATACATCCTCGCCTTACTCCAGTGGTGACTTCGAACGGATTTGACAATTTATGTAGGATTAGCCTTTGAAATCCCCATACGTTGCCCGAATTAAGTTCAGAGCCCAAATTACCGCATTCGATATCGATCGAAGTCTTAGATATTTTCAAAACATTTGTATAGCATACTT
Organism: Stomorhina lunata; assembly: GCA_933228675.1. Lineage (NCBI taxonomy): Eukaryota > Metazoa > Arthropoda > Insecta > Diptera > Rhiniidae > Stomorhina > Stomorhina lunata. Next base: position 95,874,714 of record OW121743.1, on the reverse strand, counting down.
TAAGGATAATCAAAATTATTTAAAAGATGCTCAGTTTACTTTATTTTTTTTTTGTAGTTTTTTTCCAAAAGATGACCAATAGTAAAAGAGTTTTATTTGAACTATATGTTTTTAAAAACGAATCAAAATGGATATCGAATTTCAATCAACTTTGAACATCCCTAAAGTATACTTCACAATATGTTTGTTCCCGTACTCTAACGAAACTACACAAAACAGTCCGAAGTTATCAGAAATTACTCAAAAAACAACAATTGTATTGAAAATTTTGTACGGGAACACGTTTTAGTAAGTTTGGGTAGTTTCGTTAGATTACGGGAACAAACCTAATATTTGCTTAAAAGTCGGAGTTTTCGATCGATATCGAATGCGGTAATTTGGCCCCAGAATTTTCGTTGGCATGTTACTTTCTTGTAAAAAAATTTATCAGAAAAACTCATATACAAATTTCCCAAAGAAAAATATTATATAGAAAAATGTATTTTATAGAAAAATTTTATGTCAAAAAAAGTTTTGAATGGAAAAATTTTATAACTTATTCTTAATACAAATTTTATAAAAAGAATTTTCTATCAAAATATTTAATAATCTTCCAAAAATATTAATTGAATATCAAAAATTTCTTGAAAAGCAAATTGTATCAAAAATTTTCTATAAAAAAATTGATATCTTAACTTTGATTTAAAAAATTTATATAAAAAAATTTTCTAGAAACAGATTTTATATCGAAGACAATATGGAAAAATTTCGTGTCAAAAATTTGTATAGAAAAATTTGAAACCCAAAATTGTATAAATACAAAATTGTTATCGAAACTTTTGTATCTAAAAATTCATATAAAAATTTTACTAAAAAAAATTTGTGCCAAAATATGTTGTAAATAAAAATTGTATACCAAGAATTATGCAACAATCAACAATTTTGCAAAAATAATAATTTTTATTTAAATTTGTTTATAGAAAAATTTCGTATCAAAAATTTTCTATAAAAAATTTTCTATATCTATAATTTTATGTAGAAATTTCCAATAAAAATTTTCCTAAGAAAAATTTCATATCAAAAATTTTTATAAAAAAATTTCATACTAAAAATTTTTTATAGAAAAATTTCATACCAAAACTTTTGTATATACAAGTTTCTTACCAAAAATATTCGAAATAAAAATTTGAATATCAATAATTTTCTATGAAAAAATTTGGAATCGACAATTTTCCAAAAAAAAAAAAAAATAAAAAAATTTAGTCTCATAAATTTTCTGAAAAGATATCATATTATTGGTATAAAAATTTCTTACCAAAATTTTTGTATAAAAAAATGCATATCTAAAATTTATGTGATAAACAATATTCAAAAGAAGCGAAAATAATATGAAAACAATTTTTATAGAAAAATTTTGTACCAAAAATTTCCTAAATAGAAATTTTTTTATCTAAAATAACAAATTTTCTAAAGAAAGATTTTATATCAAAAATAGAAAAAAGTTGGTATCAAAATTTTTTTATTAAAAAAATTCATACTAAAAATGTTCTTAATACAAATTTGATATCAGAAATTTTCCAATGAAAAACTTTAAATCAATAATTTTAAAAAATAAATATTTTATATCTAAAATTGTCTATGAAAAATTTTGCAAAAAATTTTCTATAAAAAACTCCTATCTAAAATTTTATGTAGAAAATTCATATAAACTATTTTCTAAAAAAAAATTCAAATCAAAAATTTTTTATAAAAAAAATTTATACCAACAATTTTTTATGGAAAAAAAGTCCAAAGTCTACATTTTGTTACTTTGCGGGAGAACGAAAAAAGTTAATAAATTTTTTTTTTATCATTTCAAAATCATTCAAAAGTTTTACGGTTTCATTATGTTTTTTCTTTCTCCTGTAAAGTAATAAAAAATCGAGTTAGGCCTTTTTATATTGAGCCATCGATTTACAAAAATTATTTGAAATATAATTTCATAACAAAAATTTTCTATCGAAAAATTTTGAATTTACAATTTACCAAAAAAAAAATTTCATATCTAAAGTTGTCTATTGAAAAATTTTTTGTAAAAAAAAATATCAAAATTTTCAAAAACTTGCCAATTTTTATAAATTGTTTACCACAAATAATTAAACCACTTCTTAATTTCTGCTGAAATATTACACCTTTATTGTTTATACTCATTCCAATTTCCCTCACTTTTATGGAAGAAAAAAAGAACTAAATTCAGCATTTATCTGCAAAAGCATATCATTTAATTACATTTTTTGTTTCATTTTATATGACTCGTTTAACATTATCATAAAATTAATCGTTTTTATTTTACGTACAATCTCTTGAGCTTATTTTACTTTTTTTCTCGTTGTTGCCTTATCCGTTTTGCATCGAAATGAAAAGTTCATTCAACCATAATCTCATTGCCAAAAAATAAAAATTTTCGGTGTTTTTTTTTTTGTTTTTCAGGAAAAGTAGCAGGAAAAACAATTCTGGAAATATGCAGAACAGAATTGTAAAGTATCAGCTGTAGCTTGCTATATATTTAAGTAATTTTGTGTATCTAAATTTTCCTCTAACTGCCTTTCTGCTGCTGGCTGACTGCTTTTAAATATGTATGTATATGTATTTTTAAACATTTGTATCTCAACATGATTGCCTTCCAGCCAAAGAGGCTGGCAGTCAGCTTTTTGAACATACCTCTACTCCCTTGATTATCAATAGTTTTCCATATCGACCTATTAACGACTTTCTTTTTTTTTGGGGGAGTAGTTGTTGTTGTATGTTATTTTTTCGATTTTTTTCTGATTGTATAAAATTTAATTTATGTAGCAAAATTTTAGCATTTGTGTTTGCATATTTGGCAATATAAGAGCAATTAATAGACCGCATCGTAACCACTTCAAATGACCGCAATAGCTTATGCAGTAGTAAAGGCTTAAAATACACATATGATTATGTGTGTGTGTAAGTGAGAGTCTAAATGTTTAGCAGGAAGTAGCTTTGGTAAGAGTCGAGAGGGTGGTCAACAATTATTTTTATCATATATTCTCATATGTTTACACACACACACACCCAGAGACTCTACTTACTCTATCCTTTCGTTGTGTGTTAACTCTTAAATTATATTTGTCAATGGCTATTGTTGTTGCAGTTGTTGCCATTATTATTGTCTTGTTATAATTGTTGTTGGTTTTAAGGGTTTTTTTCCTTTTTGGTTTTTAATTTGGATTTAAATAAAACGGAAGTTGTGCAGGTTTTAAATGACCACAACAACTACTACTCTCTAATGCATTTTCTGCATTCTCTCTTTATTTATTGTGAAAAAACCTTTGTATGTGTAAGTGTTTTTGTGTGAACGAACATACGTTTTTGCTGAGTATCATAATGCACGTATTTGTTGTCCTTAGAGTATAATTTTGAACAATATGCACAAGTATTTAGTTTCTACAAAATATTTACGTAGTATAAGCATTAGGCTGATACTGAATTTTAGAAATTTGAATCGATTTGAAAGTGAAGAATAATCAATTTCATTGATTAGGGAAATTACTGAGAAATTTTCAAATTCTAAAAACAAGTATAAAAAGTGTGTATAAAATTATATCTTATAAAATTATAAAATCAATAATCAAATAAGAACTGAATGTCGTATTGATTTTATTTGAAAATCATCCAATTAAGAATGATAAAAAAGATAAATTGCATAATCTTACAAAATGGTTTGTTTCTAGTTACATAAAACCTAAATAAAGTGCAAAAGTATTCAGGCAATACTTTGGGAGAAGTATTTGTGAATATCGTCTGTCTATATCTAAAATGGCTTATCTACAAAATACTGATTTTTCAGGAGAAGCAAAAAACTCTTTAATTCTCTTATTATAGAGTTTTTAACAAAGTGATCTTTTACAATATGATTGGTAGACTCCTTTTCATTTCCTGAAATAAAATTAAATAAATAGAAACCAATATTCGCTATTTTACGGTAGATAAGCCATTTCGTCTTCGAAAATTTTTATATAAAATTTTAAAATTTGTAGATAAACCATTTTGTTCGTAGTGGATTTGTAGGAAAGTGGATTGGATTTGTAGGAAAGTGGAACATAATTTAAGAAATTTATATAATTCCAATTACATAATACTCCCTCATGATTTGGGATACTTTTATGTATTTAAATTGCACTATATACGACGTTTATTACATTTTATTGGTAATAATTTATTTTTTGAAAAAGTGCATTTTACAAAATACACTTTCTTTTACAAAAGTTAAAAGATTTTATAGTTTTTCGTCTTTCCTACTTGAAGGAAAATATCTTTTTGTTGTTAAAAGTTATTGAATGTATTTTTGGAAGTTTATGCGTAGTGAATAGCTTTTTAACCTTCACTAAAAAGACGGCATTTTTTCGCATTTTCTGTTGAACAGTGTGAAGATAGAAGATTTTTGAAAGCACATTTAAATTTAGCGTATTACCACTCATCAGAAAAGTAAAAAAAAAGTTTTAATAATTTTACCTTTTTGCAGATTTTTAGTTTACAACTTCGATGACTATTTAGTAAAAACAATGTGATGAATGAAAAAAATGAAAAAAAAAATGTTTATGTAGATAAGCCGAACTAAAAAGTGAATAAGTCGGGAATAAATTAACATTTTGATAAAAAAAAGATTCATACTATATTTAAAGCGCGTCATACGAAATCGTATGGTATAAAAATCTCAATTTCTAAAATCTGCAGATAAGCCATTTTAGATATAGGCCGACGATATACCATTTATAATGTATGAGTAGATAAGAGGAAAATTTCAACAAAAAATAAACTTCTCCGAAAAGAGTTATGTGATCTACTAACCGGTCGAGCGTGTTAGTGAGCTCTAACGGAAAATCATGTTCCGTAAAGATGTAGGGTACGATATCTCCGGAACTACTCCATGGAATCAAAGTAATGTCAATGAAGCGTTAAGATGTTATAACCGGTTTTTTTTATTTTTTTTTTTTACTAAATGGAAAAATACGTTACTATAAATCGCGTAACTACATAGTTTCTTAAAAAATTTATATCTCAAAAACTTGAGCTGATACAACAAAATTGAATAAGAGGCATTGAAGCCCAAGTATTTAGTACTTAGTTTAGATTTTTGCGGTGTAAGACAATTTTTGCTCTAGATAATTTATGATACTTTTTGTACCATCATTTGGATCAAAGTAATAAAAAAACTCAACTGTTTGGCATTTTATTTGATGTTAAAAGTGTCAAATACACGTTTGGTACTAATTAAATTTTGTTAGTACTTTTTGAAAATTTTGTATACTTATTCATTGATGGAATGAAAAAAAAAATAATTAAATGATGAACAAGACATTTACTGGAACTTTATTCTTCTACTTATAAATTGAGTCCGTCTCCGAATTAGATGCAATTTGGTACATACATATAAGTGGGTACTAATTAAATTTTGTTAGTACTTTTTGAAAATTTTGTATACTTATTCATTGATGGAATGAAAAAAAAAATAATTAAATGATGAACAAGACATTTACTGGAACTTTATTCTTCTACTTATAAATTGAGTCCGTCTCCGAATTAGATGCAATTTGGTATATACATATAAGTGGGCTTGGTCAATAGGCAGAATTGTTGCATTTGGGGTGAGAAAAATCCTCAAATGATTCACGAGAAGCAAATACAGTCTCAACGTGTCACTGAGTGGTGTGATTTTTGGGCTGGAGGAATCATTGGACCTTTTTTTTATGAAAATGAGGCAGATCAAGCGCAAACAATTAATGGTGTTCGGTATAGTGAAATGATAACCCATTTTTTCTTGCCTATAATTGAATAAATGAATGTGGAGGGCATGTGGTTTCAACAAGATGGCGCCACATGTCATACTGCACGAGAAACAATTCAATTGCTACATCAGTCATTTCCCAGTCGTGTTATTTCGCGTTTTGGAAAACAGAATTGGCCGCCTAGATCGTGCGATTTAACACCTTCAGATTTTTTCTTTGTGGTTTTTGAATTCGATAGTTTACGCGAATAAGCCGACGATGACTCAAGCCTTAAAAAAGGAAATTGGACGCTGCATTAATGAAATACCGCAGCATTTATGCAAAAAGGTCATTGAAAATTTCATTAAAAGATCGCGTGTGTGCCAGCAAAGATGCGGCGGCCATCTGCACGATATCTTGTCTACTTTACGATATAATAAAGTTTTACAATATTTTTAAATATCTGTGTTTTATTTAAAATTTAAAAATTGCGTTCTAGTTGGGACACTCTTTATTTGAGCCCATTTGTATGTGGAAAAATGTATTTGCAGCTTATGCTACATTTCGACCATTCAAAATTTACTTTTAAATAAAAAGATCATAGAATTTATAAGTAAACTTATGCAGCTTTCTTCGATGTTATAAAAAATTAAAATACATAAATCAGTTTTAGAGTTATTGGCGATTTCTCCTCTGAAATTCGTGTCTTTGACGATACGACTATGGATTCACATCCAAAAAAAAAAAACTTCTTTAACCATTTTAAGGCTTTAGTTTTGTTAAGATATATAAATATTTACTTAGTTTTTTTCATATTCGAAAATTAGTGATTTTTCTTAGGTCGGTTTCAAAACTAATTTTTACATTTTTTGAAAATTTTGCTTAACAAATATTAAAAAATTGAATTTCTCTCACGGATGTGTTAATACGGATTAATGAAACAATAAAAGTCGCCGTACCTTGTGTTCGAATTCGTCGAGTTAGCAAAAAAAAGGTATTTTTTGCTCATAATTTGATTAAATGCTTTATAAGTCTTAATTGTGTTTAATTTGAACAATGTTTACATGAAATAAAACTATCCATATGAAATTAAAATATGGAAAATATAGAAAGTTTTTTTTTTTAAATTGGGTAGACTTTTCCAGAGGTCAAAGGTCAAAACTTAGATTTTTTGTAATTTTTTATTTAATAAATACGTAATATTATGAATTTGTTAAAGAATTTTGAAAAAGATTCTTAAAAGTAATAATTTTAAACTACGATTAAGATTTTTTTAATTAATTTAACCTGCTAAACCATGGGGCAAACCATGGGGACAAAAATGACTCCAAATTTTTTTTCACTTTTTTACCAAATTTTGTAAAACGGCTCATGTTATTTCAGTACAAATTTTTAAACTGAATTTTTTTCATTAATAATTGGACCGCCACAAAATTTTATCCAAAGGAAAGCAAAAATTTTCAAGGAATCTAAAAATTGTATGAGCTAGTAGAATGTGTGTACAAAATTTTAACAAAATCAGATATGATGAGGTTCAAAATTAATATTTTTCTTTCGAAAAAACTTGATTTCAGCCAATTGCAAACATTTTAAAACTTGGAAATTTTAATACTTTTTGGTACTTTTGCGGTACTTTTATATATTCGGAACTTTATTATATAAATGCTGCCTTACCTTTTCATAACAATAATATTAAATGGTTAATAGTTACGGCCGTTTTTAGGCAAAAACTATTTGATACTTTTACAGGTTTGTGAAACTTTTAAAATTACTGGAAACAAATTTGCTGCCACATTTGTTTGTTTTATAGTGATTGAAGTTCGATCAATAAAAACAATTTTGGTACTATTATGTATTTGGAACCAAATCACGTCGAAACACCAGTATCTTCTTTATTCTAGTATTAAGTTATTTTGGTACTTTTTTGTATAAATCGAAACCGAATCATGTAAAGAAAAAGTTCGTACCAAATTCTTCTTTTATGGCCATTTTAGTGGTTCAGCTCTTTTTTGGTACTTTTTTTTCTTTCAAATCAAATTATGCAGTAAAAATTAAATTTTTCAAATTAGTTTTTGGCACGAGGTTTGACTTTTATAGTTCGAGATTAGGAATTGCCTAATCACGATATCTGATAATCTTATAGAAGATATTTGTATTTTCAGAGGAACGGTAAATATGAAAAAGTAATGTTAACTAAAAACAAGTAAGAGTATTATATTCGGCTGTGTCGAATCTTATATACCCATCATCAAGTTGTGTTAAATTTAGAAATATCTCTCATATATCTACGAGGGTGCAGCTAATTCAAAATGTGGACCAAATTCGAAAAAATTTGTTACGCTTGTTGATATTGTTAGCAAAATATTTGGACTAAATTCGGTTGCAAGAGCTTTATAGTTTAACATTTAAAAGAATGTAAGTGGTTTCCCTAGTATTTACTTTGCACAAAATTTAATCTCATAACCTGGTGTAGTTTAGCATTTACAGTCTGTTAATACTTTTCGTTTAGCTTAATATTTAGTTAGGATAAACATGTTGATAGTAATACGACAGGTCCATATATTCTGTTGGGAGTTCCTAATACCGTATATAAAGTCTGGACATTGGTGCAATTTTAATATGCTGCTTGTACCTCCGAATCTTTTTGATGGTGGGTATAAAAAGAGTTTAGTGGCCATAGCTGTCATAGTTTCAAATTTAATAGCTTTTAACTGGCCTTTGCTACATTTTTTTTTTTTTTTGGTTTCCGGGAGTGTTTTTTATATGAAAGTTATGGTCAAATATGGACCGATTTCTATAAAATTTGATATACTGACCAATAGTTGCATAAAACTTCTCTATTCTAAATTTAGTCGTCATAGCTATTACAATTGTATTCAATTTATCATTATTCATATGTTTCCCGGGGCGGGGTTATATGGGAGCTCTTACTAAATGTAAACCGATTTCGCCCATTTTCAGTACACAACTTTTGTTACATATCAAAAATACTTTTGTACAATTTTGTCACTCTTGCTCTTGTAGTTAGGGAGCTATCGCGCTTTTATCTGTCGGACAGACGGACATAAACCCCCTTTTCTTTTTGTATTTTTTTGTTTCCGTAAGTTTTTTATATGGGAGCTATGGTCAAATGGTGACCGATTCTGACAAAATTTTGCACACTGGCTGGTATTCACATAAGACTTTCGTGTGCTAAATTTAGTGATTAAAACTATTACAGTTTATCATTTATTGGCATTTAAGTGAATTTCAGGTGGAATTTATTCTGTTTCGGTATGTTTTTTGTATGAGAGCTATGGTTAAATGTAAACCGATTTCGATAAAATTTTATATGCTGCCTAGTGCTTATGTAAAACTTCTACATACCAAATTTTGTCATCATAGCTGTTATAATTTGTCATTTATTACGAGGTTATACGGGAGCTATGGTCAAATGTGAACCGATTTTGCCCGATTTCAATACCAAAATTTTCCAAGAAATGAAAAATATTTCTATCAAATTTCAGTGACCTACATCCTTTCGTTAAGGTTTTATCGTGCCCACAACAGACAGACAGACAGACGGACATCGCTCGATCGTTTTAGAATTTCATAAGGATTCAGAATATACTTCAATATTGGTTTTTGAACCAATATTAAGGAAATTACAAACGGAATGACAATCTCAATATACCCCCCATTCTTTTTGATGGTGGGTATAATAATTAGAATAATTATCTTGAACATCAACTATCGACATCAATAAACTGAAATCGCTACCATTTAGCGATGAAGCAATTTCGAAGTTTCCTACACACAAGAACGAATTTCGAGAATGGCTACCATTGACTTCTTCAAAAATAAATTGCAATGTCAACATTTTTCAACACCTTATGAGACGGTAGATGCTTTCAAAATGTAAGTTTTGGAGCTACGCCAATTAGTATAAAAAAATGGTTATTTATTCGTTTTCTCAAATCTCAAAACATAAAAGTTAATCCTATAACTTTTTGTTATTACTTTTGTCTCCAATACTTTAAATCATTTATAAGACTAAATTTAAATGATTAATTAAAATGGATGGAATTCTGCTGGTATGGTACCTTTGAATGCTTAAAATTTAATTTTAATTTTTCTCTACCGCCCTAATGGACAGGATATGTTTGAAATGTGTTTGAAAATGTGCAACTAATCATAAAACCACAATTAAATTTTCTTGTTTTCTATAAAAAGAAATATCTGACAGATACCGATAAAAGGGTCATTCCATGGAAATTGAAATGAAAATTTTTGTAAAAAAAACTATCTATAATTTTTTCAAATTGAAAAAAATACGAAATTTTAGTTTGCTTATGATTCTAAATCAAAGATTCTATATAAATTTTTTATTATTTCTCTAAAAAATAACGTCCTAATTAATAAACGAAAGATAAAGCTATTATATACTTATAAGTCTCTAATGATAAGTTTTTGATAATTTCATAATTTTTTTATGAATTAGAAAGTTATTCTTTATACCAGAATTTTTATTTATTTTTTTTTTTTTTCTTTCATTAAAAACAACAATGGCGTTTAAGTTTTCCTAGAATCAAATATCACCTAAATTTATATACATAAATTATAAATTTTTCCCTAATGCCACCAAGAAGTCATTAGATTTTTAAAGTAAATTTAATTTATTCCATTTAATCCCCCAGCTAACCCCTTCTTATCAACCATTAATGTCCACTAGAATATGTTAGCAAATATCTTGCTCTGCAAACACTCCGATTACAAGTAGTTAGGTGACCATTTGGAACATTTAGAAAAGCGCCAGCAAACAAACAAACGAACAAACAGCTACTAAACAAACTTCCGTTTATAGCGATTATCCATCCTAACAACATGGCAAAATGTTTGTTACCTCCTGCTACCCCTAGAATAATACTACGTTTAAAAATCTGGGAAAAAAAACAACTCCAAACCCATGAAAGCATATAGAATAAACCCAGAGCCAACATAGAGAATAGACTTAATAGAAAATGTAGAGAAGCAGCAGGAAAAAAAAATCATAGAACTAAAGAGATAACAAACTAATTAGGCTCATATTTCATGGTATCCAAAAAAGGAAATAAAAACCACATAAAGCCGGAAAACGGAAATGACAACAACTACAGTAAAAATAACAAGCATTTGCAAAAGTAGGAGCAATGACAACAACTGGAAAGGCTTATAAAAACAATAAGAATGACAATGACAAATATCATCAAAATGTTCATATACAATATAAAAACATAATCCTGGCAAATAGTATTTTTTTTTTCTTTTTTTAATTTTCTTTTACATATTTTGCTAATTTTTTTCTTTATGAGAGTTTTTTTGGGGAATTAGGAACTAACAAATAATAAAAAAATGTTAGTTTAAGCTGTTTTTGCTTAACCTGGTTAAGGTCAAAACATTTGTCATTTTCATTTTAATAATTTAGCATATTTTCAAATTCACTTCATGTCCTGTCGCTAAGTTAAAAATCTTGTAGTTTATTTTTTAGTTAAAAGGAAACGAAGAAGATATAAATTTGTCATATTTTGAAAGATTTTGTGCAAGGATTAGCAAATCGTATACGAGGGTTATAAATATAGTCTATTAAAATAAATTTTGGTATAAAATTTTCTATAGAAAATTTTTTTAACCGAAAAATTTTCTATAAAAAAAAATTTAACCGAAAAATTGTCTACAGAAAAATTTTCTACAGAAAAATTTGTATAGAAAAATTTTTAACCGACAAATTTTCTATAGAAAAATTTTTAACCCAAAAATTTTCTACAAAAAAATTTTCTATAGAAAATTTTTTTTTACCGGAAACTTTTCTATAGAAAAATTTTTTAACCGAAAAATTTTCTACAGAAAAATTTTCTATAGAAAAATTTGTTAACCGAAAAATTTTCTATAGAAAATTTTTTTAACCGAAAAATTTTCCATAGAAAAATTTTTTAACCGAAAAATTTTCCATAGAAAAATTTTCTAACCGAAAAATTTTCTATAGCAAAATTTTTTAACCGAAAAATTTTCTATAGAAAAATTTTTAACCGAAAAATTTTCTATAGAAAAATTTTTAACCGAAAAATTTTCTATAGAAAAATTTTTTAACCGAAAAATTTTCTATAGAAAAATTTTTTAACCGAAAAATTTTCTATAGAAAAATTTTTTAACCGAAAAATTTTCTATAGAAAAATTTTTTAACCGAAAATTTTCTATAGAAAAATTTTTTAACCGAAAAATTTTCTATAGAAAAATTTTTTAACCGAAAAATTTTCTATAGAAAATTTTTTTATAGAAAAATTTTCTATAGAAAAATTTTTTAACCGAAAAATTTTCTATAGAAAAATTTTTTAACCGAAAAATTTTCTATAGAAAAATTTTTTAACCGAAAAATTTTCTATAGAAAAATTTTTTAACCGAAAAATTTTCTATAGAAAAATTTTCTAACCGAAAAATTTTCTATAGAAAAATTTTTTAACCGAAAAATTTTCTATAGAAAAATTTTTTAACCGAAAAATTTTCTATAGAAAAATTTTTTAACCGAAAAATTTTCTATAGAAAAATTTTTTAACCGAAAAATTTTCTATAAACATTTTTTAACCGAAATATTTTCTACAGAAAAATAATTTTTAACCGAAAAAATTTCTATATAAAAATTTTTTAACAGAAAAATTAAAAAAAAATTAAGCCAAAAGTTTTTGTAGAAAAAATTTTTAACGGAAAAGTTTTCTATAGAAAGCCGAAAAAGTTTCTATAACAAAATAACTTTCTATATAAAAATTTTTTAACCAAAAAATTTTCTATAGAAGAACTTTTTAACCGATTTTTTAATAGAAAAAATTTTTAACCGAAAAATTTTCAATAGAAAAATTTTTTAACCGATTTTTTAATAGAAAAATTTTTTAACCGAAAAATTTCGATGGAATATTTTTTGACCGAAAAATTTTTTATAGAAAAATTTTTTAACAGAAAAACTTGCTATAGAAAAATTTTTAAACCTATAAATTTTGTATAAAAAATTTTAAAAATGAAAAATTATCTATAAAAAAATTTTAAGCCGAAAATTTTTCTATAAAAAATTTTTTTAACCGAAAAATTTTCTACCGAAAAAAATTTTCTATAGAAAAAAATTTTCTATACAATTTTTCGATATAAAAATTTAGCTATAAAAACTTCTACGGTTTAAAAATTTTTCCTTAGAGAATTTTTCGCTTTAAAAATTTTTCTATAAAAAAAATTTTTAGTTATTAAAATTTTTTTTATAGAAAACTTTTGGGTTTCAAAATTTGTCAATAGAAAATTTTTTGGTTTAAATTTTGTTTTTATGGAAAATTTTTCGGTTTAAAAATTTTTTCTATAGAAAATTTTTCAACTTCAAAATTTCTCCTTTATATATATAGACTTTATATAATAAAACTATAGTCTCAGTATAAAACTTCATCTTACTATGGGATTTATTCATAAAAGCTTTGCCATCTATTTAGAAAACTAACAAGTAGCCCTAAAATCTCATACTCTTTAGTGTCAAATTTAAATAAAACAATTTCCAAATAATCAACTAACTCCTTTTGTATGCATTTAAGCCAAAACAAACTCAAACAAAAGCACTAAGAAGACAGTCAAAGCCTGCCACTTAAGACAAATGAAGTAAACATACTTAACACCTTCCTATAACTCTTAAAATAAGACAAACATCTACAACTGCATTCATATCAGCCCTACAAACACAATCCCGAGATGTAAAGAAATTTTAACACCCACAAAAACAGAAGCAGGAGTGGAGCATAACTAACAATACTGGCACTTACTTCCTTTCTTAAGCGTCTCTCAACCACAATTACATTAACAACTGCTGCATTCAGTGTTGGCACAACTACTGCCATTGTTTGGCTGCTAAAGTGTCATTATCCTCTTTGTTGCATGTAAAATCTATATATGTATGTATGTCGTAGAAAGTTTATATGTTTAAAGGAGAGTTGCAACATTTATTTGCTTTTATTTCATAAGCAACCAAAACATTTCAGCTTTAACAATAACAATAACAGCAGAAACAACAACCAAAAACTACAGCAATAATCCATAATAAATGGATGAATCAGTAAATGAATGAATGACTGACTGACTGGCTGAATGGGTTACGTGTATATGATACCAGTTTCGAGTGTGTGTGAATGGAGTATTTAAGTATGTTGTCTTTGTCGTGTTCCCCAAACTCTCAATGCAATGCTTCAACACTTTGGCACGCAGTTACTCAGTTGTCTTTTAATTGTTTACCAACGTCAACGTAGTTGCTATTGTTATGTCTATCTCATCTTTATTTTATTCTCCCGTTAGCCTTCTTATGAAACTGTTTTACTATAAGACTGTGTGTCTGTCTATTGGTAAGACTTCCTGCCTGTCTTTCCGTCTGTGACTGTAGGTATCATTAGCATTGGTTTGTCGTCTGAAGTTTTAAAAACTGTAAGGACTTTTTTGGATGAAGTTGTAGTTGCTGCTCTATTATATGATGAGGTCTGGCAATTATTGCCAAATAACACCCTAATTTAATGTTTTTGTTTTTGTCTTTATACAACATACAAATTTTTTTTTTTGTTGCCATTTGTTAAAGAAGATTCTGTTTACTTTCCCAATAAAAATTTTGTTGGTGAGGCATCACATGTCGACGAGGGCGAATGGAAAATGACTTTAGGAAATAAATAAGTTTTTTTTAAATTTTTATTTTAAAAAAAATTTTTTTAATTTCTGCATATAAAGAATCAAATTTTTCTATAAAAAATTTCCCAATAAAAACCTTCTTATAGAAAACTTGTTATTATTAAAATTTCTCTTTAGGAAATTGTTTTATAATAAAATATAATTTTTAATACAAAAGTTTTCAATACAAAAATGTCTCTAAGGGAAATTGTTCTATATTAAAATTTATGTATAGAAAATTAGTCAATATAAAAATTTCTCTATAAAATGTTTTCTATAAAAAAAAAAAATTTTATCAAAAAGTTTTCAATTTTTTAAAATAAAAATTTTTAATATGAAAATTTCTTCAGAAAAAATTTTTAATATAAAAATTTTTGTACAGAAAATTTTTCAATATAAAAACTTCTCTATAGAAAATTTTTAATACAAAAATTTCTCTATAAAAAATTTTCAATATAAAAATGGCTCTATAAAAAATTTCTTAATAGAAAAATTTTTTCTACAAAAAATTTTCAATAAAAAAAATTCCTTATAGAAAAGTTTAAAATTTTTTTCAATAAAAATTTTTCTGTAGAAATTTTTCAATATAAAAATTTCTCTATAATTTTTTTAGAAAAAATTAAAAAATTTTACGGTTAAAAAGTTTTTCTATAAAAAATTTTTCTATAGAAAACTTGTTGGTTAAAAATTTTTTCTGTAGAAAACTTTTTGGTTAAAAAATGTTTCTATAGAAAAATTTCGTTTAAAAAATTTTTCTATAGAAAATTTTTCGTTTAAAAAATTTTTCTGTAGAAAAATTTTCGGTTAAAAAATTTTTCTATAGAAAATTTTTCGGTTAAAAAATTTTTCTATAGAAAATTTTTCGGTTAAAAAATTTTTCAACAGAAAATTTTTCGGTTAAAAAAAATTTCTATAGAAAATTTTTCGGTTAAAAAATTTTTCTATAGAAAATTTTTCGGTTAAAAAATTTTTCTATAGAAAATTTTTCGGTTAAAAAATTTTTCTATAGAAAATTTTTCGGTTAAAAAATTTTTCTATAGAAAATTTTTCGGTTAAAAAATTTTTCTATAGAAAATTTTTCGGTTAAAATATTTTTCTATAGAAAATTTTTCGGTTAAAAAATTTTTCTATAGAAAATTTTTCGGTTAAAAAATTTTTCTATAGAAAATTTTTTTGTTAAAAAATTTTTTTATAGAAAATTTTTCGGTTAAAAAATTTTTCTATAGAAAATTTTTCGGTTAAAAAATTTTTCTATAGAAAATTTTTCGGTTAAAAAATTTTTCTATAGAAAATTTTTCGGTTAAACAATTTTTCTATAGAAAATTTTTCGGTTAAAAAATTTTTCTATAGAAAATTTTTCGGTTAAAAAATTTTTCTATAGAAAATTTTTCGGTTAAAAAATTTTTCTATAGAAAATTTTTCGGTTAAAAAATTTTTCTATAGAAAATTTTTCGGTTAAAAAATTTTTCTATAGAAAATTTTTCGGTTAAAAAATTTTTCTATAGAAAATTTTTCGGTTAAAAAATTTTTCTATAGAAAATTTTTCGGTTAAAAAATTTTTCTATAGAAAATTTTTCGGTTAAAAAATTTTTCTATAGAAAATTTTTCGGTTAAAAAATTTTTCTATAGAAAATTTTTCGGTTAAAAAATGTTTCTATAGAAAAATTTTTCTATAGAAAATTTTTCGGTTAAAAAATGTTTCTATAGAAAATTTTTCGGTTAAAAAATTTTTCTATAGAAAATTTTTCGGTAAAAAAATTTTTCTATGGAAAATTTTTCGGTAAAAAAATTTTTCTATGGAAAATTTTTCGGTAAAAAAATTTTTCTATAGAAAATTTTTCGGTAAAAAAAATTTTCTATAGAAAATTTTTCGGTAAAAAAAATTTTTCTATAGAAAATTTTTCGGTAAAAAAATTTTTCTATAGAAAATTTTTCGGTAAAAAAATTTTTCTATAGAAAATTTTTCGGTAAAAAAATTTTTCTATAGAAAATTTTTCTGTTAAAAAGTTGTTCTATAGATAATTTTTCGGTTAAAAGTTGTTCTTTAGAAAATTTTTCGTATAAAAAATTTTTCTATAGAAAATTTTTTTGTATAAAAAATTTTTCTATAGAAAATTTTCCGTATAAAAAATTTTCTATAGAAAATTTTTCGGTTAAAAAATTTTTTCTTTCCATAGAAAATTTTTCAGTTTAAAGATTTTTCTATAAAATGTATTTCGGGTTAAACAATTTTCTATGGAAATTTTTTGTTTTAAAAACCTTTCTATAGAAAGTTTTGAGTACCACAATTTTTTTTATGAAGTATTTTTTAGTCTTTAACTATTTTTTTTAATATTTTTGTAGTTTAAGTTCTTATCAATTGCCCCCCTATACGAAAGTATGAAAAATTTTCCATGAGGTCCTTTTCCCTAACTCTTTACTTCGTTATTTTCTTATCACTTTGGCATTAAACTAATTTGGCTTAGACGCTCTAAATTTTACTGTTGTTGTTTTTCCTAACATCATTATATCATGTTTGTTTGTAAACTTTTTTTCCTAGCCATTTCTACTAACTAAAGATGATTTCACATACATCTTCATACATATACAGCCTCACTTTTTGTGTTGATTGGATATTTCGTTTGTTTAATTTCGTTGCGACACTAACTCATGGCTTGTGTTGCAGCAACAATATCCGTCTACTACATGAGTATAGTAGTAAAAACCTGCAACGTCATCATCCTGCTGCTCACCAAAACGTTATCGTCATTATCATCTTCAACAGCTTGATGATCCAGAAAGAAAAAGAAAACAAAAAGTTAGTCATTCCCTCCATCTGTAGGAGTGTCTGTGTATGAGTGTTTCCTTTTAAAGGTTCATTTGTTTGTAAACAAAGTTAACACAGCATTGCAGCTGGGTTGTGTTATTTTGCTGCTTTCCTTTGCTTACGTAATTTCCGGGATTTCTGTATGAGTGTGTAAGTTTAAAAAAAATGCTATTGTTTTTGTTGCTGCTACATTTTCATTTTTAAGCTTTATTTTAACTTTTTTGTTGTTGTTTTCATAATATTGTTGGATATTTTGCCTTTGATGTTTTTATTTGGTTCTTTTGTTCTTTAATGCTTCAACTACAACTTCAGTAAAAACAACAACTACAAACTCAAGTATTTGCACTTAAATGTTTGTATGAAATGTGAATGCATTTGGCCATATATACTTCTACGTATGAGTGTGTTTTTTTTGCTGTTTTTTAAAGGATATTGTGCAGAAATAACATTAGCAAATTAAATAAGAGAAACGAAAAGAGAAATTTACCTTCAACATTTTTTTCCACAAAATCTCTTAAGAGTAAGTTAATGAGAGAAGTTTTTGTAATGGTGCATAAAAGTATTGCCATTGCATAAACTAATGTAAGACTTAACTTACATTTTCTTAGAAGAGGTCTCAAATGAGCAACTTTTGGAAAAACTAGCAAAACTACTCATTGGGGTTTATAGGCCTATGTGAGAACATACAAAAACCATTTTCAAAGATTTAAAAACACTTTTGAGATATTCAAAAAAAACGGTTTTCGGGTAGATCGTAGTACTTTAGCAGCCCCAACTATCACATTTGCAGAGCGATCTTAAAGTTTTAAACTGTTTTAGAAAGTCCAAAATATCAAGCTTAACAAAAGTTTCGGTATATTTTTAAATTTTTTTTAGTTTTATAAAATTCAAAAGCAAAAGTTTTAACTTTTTTGTATAAAAACCTTATCTGTTTTTTAAAGCTAGTTCTATATAAAAAAGACGACTTATTGATATAGGTTTACACTTTTAAAAGTTATTTAACTTTTTCCAATGATAACATTTTTCGGCTTCAAACAAAATACATTTTATTATGAATTTCTTGTAAAAATATTAACATGCATACACAGTAGCATTTTAAGCAAGCGAAGGCAGTCCATACCACCAGAAGCCTAAGACATTTTGAAATTTTCGTAAATATCATGATCATTAATGGAACTCGTGAAAATGAGCTTTAAAAGCATTCAGTTAGAATTTTGGGTGCTAGCAATGTCGGTTGGTTGTGCTTTCTTAAAAAAAAACAAAATACACATGAAACAAAATCAAAATCCAATTTAGAGCAACAAAACACATGGTTCTAGAGAACAAAGATATATAATCTCGAACATTGTTCACACGACACTATTATTTTTGTAAACATTGTTTAAAGTAAATTGTTTAAAAAAATGTTGGATCAAAAAAATTTTTGAGAAAATATTATCTATAGAAAAATTAAAAAAAAACTATAGAAAACTTTTTGATAAAAACATTTTTGATAAAAAAATTTTCTATAAAAAAATTTGATTTTTGATAAAAAAAAAATCTATAGAAAAAAAATATTTTTTTGATATAGAAATTTTCTATAGAAAAAATTTTGTATAGAAAAATTTTTGATAAAAAAATTTCTATAGAAGAATTTTTGATAAAAAAATTTTCTATAGAAAAATTTTTAATAAAAAAAAAATTCTATAGAAACATTTTTTTTTTGTTTTGTAAAGAAATTTTCTATAGAAAAATTTTTGATAAAAAATTTTCTATAAAAAATTTTCTATAAAAAATTTTCTATAAAAAATTTTTTGATAAAAAATTTTCTATAGAAACATTTTTTTTTTGTTTTGTAAAGAAATTTTCTATAGAAAAATTTTTGATAAAAAGTTTTCTATAAAAAATTTTTTGATAAAAAATTTTCTATAGAAAAATTTTTGATAAAAAAAAAATTTGTATAGAAAAATTTTTGATAAAAAAATTTTCTATAGAAAAATTTTTGATAAAAAAAAATATATATAGAAAACTTTTTTTTTTAAATAAAAAAATCTTCAATCGAAAAATTTTTGATAAAAAATTTTCTATAGAAAAATTTTTGTATAGAAAAATTTTTGATAAAAAAATTTTCTATAGAAGAAATATAGAAAAATTTTTTTTTTAAATAAAAAAATTTTCAATCGAAAAATTTTTGATAAAAAATTTTCTATAAAAAATTTTCTATAAAAAATTTTCTATAAAAAATTTTTTGATAAAAAATTTTCTATTGAAACATTTTTTTTTGTTTTGTAAAGAAATTTTCTATAGAAAAATTTTTGATAAAAAATTTTCTATAAAAAATTTTTTGATAAAAATATTTTCTATAGAAGAATTTTTGATAAAAAAAATTTTCTGTAGAAGAATTTTTGATAAATAAATTTTCTATAGAAGAATTTTTGATAAAAAAAATTCTATAGAAAAATTTTTTTTTTTTTTTGTTTTGTAAAGAAAAAATTTTTCTATAAAAATTTTTCTATAGAAAAATTTTTGATAAAAAATTTTCTATAAAAAAATTTTTGATAAAAAAAATTTTGTATAGAAAAATTTTTGATAAAAAAAATGTATATAGAAAAATTTTTTTTAAATAAAAAAATTTGCAATCGAAAAATGTTTGATAACAAAATAAATATGTCTGTTACATTAATAAATAAATGTAACAGATTTGGGATCAAATGCAAATACTCCTTCTTTTTGAGGAACATTTTTTTATCAAAAAATTTTTTATAGAAAATTTTTGATAAAAAAAAATTTCTATAGAAAAATTTACGGAGACAAAAAAAATGTTTACACAAAAACTAAAATTCCTCGACGTGTTTAGATGGTTGTTTAGGACATTTCTTCAGGAAGAGTATCCTTAATTTTAGACAGATTGAAAACCTCTCATTATTACTTATTTTACAAACAAAATATTTAAGAATTATGTTTATAAACCATAAGTAAGAGCTCAGATTATCGAATGAACAAAACACAAACATTTTTCAGTTTTCATTTTCCTTTTTTTCTATAGAAAAATTTTTAAACCCCCTTTATAGCACTTTTGTCTTAGTCGCCAACAAAGCAACAACAAAAGTGTGGGAAATAAAAAATGATAAAACTGAAAAATGTTTGTGTGTTTCTGTTCGGATGATAATCTTCGTTTTATGTTGATATTTGTTGGATACAATAATAATAATTCGTATTCAGGCCCTCAAATTATATATAATGTGAGGTTTTCGCTTTGTCTAGAATTAGGGATAATCCTCCTGATGAGATGGTCTAACCAACCATCGAAACGCGTCGAGGAAAGGTTTCCCCACCAACATTTTTTGGTTTTATCAAAAAACTATTTATTACAATAATAAATAATTGTAATAAATTGGGATTCTTAGTGCAATACACTATAGTAAAACTTTTTAATTAAATGTTTGATGTCCCAAATTTTGATAAACCTTTTTAAAAATTTTCTGTAGAAAAATTTTCTATAGAAAAATTTGTGATAAAACAATTTTTGATAAAAAAAATTTTCTATAGAAAAATTTTTGATAAAAAAGTTAAGAAAATAGAGGAGAAACCTGTTAATTTCTAAAGTACCAGAACTACACATTGAAAGAATATCTATATCTAAAAACGGCAACTGTGAAGACAATATTTTTTTGTTTCATAGTGCCGACCTCTGATTATAAGACGTGATACATGGCCTAGTCGGTTTATGAAAGCCTAATAATTTTTCGATTTTTTGCCTAATTTAAAAAGTAAACCCACATTTAATTAGGAAATAAATTTTCTTGTTATATTAAAATAAACTTTTATGAGCTTTCATATAAGAATAAGTAATTAAAAGCTAGTAAATTCAAAAATTTCTTATAAAAAGCATACACTCATCATCAGTGTTCATTGGATAGTTTGTCACGATCACAAAAAAAAGTT
The DNA here is from genome assembly GCA_933228675.1 of Stomorhina lunata. Classification (NCBI taxonomy): domain Eukaryota; kingdom Metazoa; phylum Arthropoda; class Insecta; order Diptera; family Rhiniidae; genus Stomorhina; species Stomorhina lunata. Next base: position 95,853,546 of record OW121743.1, on the reverse strand, counting down.
GTTCAAGGAATAATTTTCTTATAAAAATTTTTACATCGGGGTCTGTACTAATGAAATTTGTATACCCAAAAATTATCTTAAGCTTACTTTAATATAGAAAATAACACAAAAATTATTTTTTCTATAGAAAAATTCTTAATTTAAAATATTTTCTATAGTAAAATGTTTATACCGTAAAGTTTTGATTTTTAATAATTTTTTGAAAATTTTTTGAAGATAATGAAAATTTTGAGTTTGTTTATCATATACACAGAAAATTTTGAGTTTGTTTATCATATACACAATTTTTGTATGAAATGCAATCAAATTGGTTAAGTTCAAGACAATCGATCCACATTTGACCCTATCAAACCATTTTTTTTTTTTTGGCTACGTTCACATCAAGAAGAAGGAGTCAGCTGCATTTTTTTTTTTTTTTTTAATATAAAATAAAATGATGAAAGGTTTTCACAGTGGGTGGAAATGACTACTAGGTGATGTAGGGCTTGTTGGATACCAAACAACAGTTCTGATTGGTTTTAACTTGGTATGCCCAGACTTATCTCTGTTACAAATAATCTCAACTGTGAACACTTACCACCTAGTGGTATCACCCGGGGAACTACGTTAAGTGAGCCAACATGTGCCGTGGTTCTCCCATAAGAACGTTAAAAAAAATTATTTAAAATGTCGGGCCAGTAAAGCACTCCTAGGAAATTCTATTGCTATGAAAAAGCTTAAATTAGAATAAGTAGAATACAGTAAAATTTTAAGTTAACTATTTTAGAGGAACTAGTGCGATATAATACAAACAATTTTTTAATACTCATAAATCATTATCATCATTTTACATTATAAACAAAAAAACTGCATACACATAATAAGTTAGCTATAGCAGAATAAACTATTCTAATTCTTCAATTATTTTAAAACCTCTAAAACAAGACAATGATTTTTATGTGATCCCAAAACAAAAACCAAATAGAAAAATTAGATCAAGGTTTCACCGAAAAACAAAGAATTTTCTATTGCAAATTTTTTGGAAATCTGCATTATCATCAATCATAACATTAGCGACATTGTATGTTGCAAAAGTGAAAATATTTGCATTGTTTTATTTAAACGAAACGAAATAAATAAATTTTCTATGTTGTTCCAAAAAAAAAGCAAAAAATATGGTTGCAATAAAACAAAACAGAAATAAATGCATACGAAAATATTATAAAACCCCAAATGTGGATAAATGACAAAACAAAATCGTGTTATTTGGAATTATCAATGAAAATCACACACACATACCAAATAATATCAGTGTAAATTGAGGAATTTAGCACAAGTTTAACATCTGCCAATAAACCAAATTGAAAAAAAGATTTCGCAAAATTTGGGTTTTGATTATCTAAAATGAATATAAAACAAAAAAAGTCAAAGTACTCACTCATTCATTCACTCGCTACTCAATATTGAAATGCGATTGGATTTTTGGCAAAAATATTTCAATTTGTATAAAATCAAACACAATCACACACACACACACACACACCAATTCGCTTAAAACAAAACCCCAAAAAAGTGCAATAATTCAAGGTGAGTTCAACTGTATTGAACCAAAACAATCACATATGCAGATTCATGAATATATTGCGTTGTTGCTGCAATCATATACATTTGAAATCATTTTTGCGAAAAAAGGATATTGGGGAAGTGTTGGTGTCAGCATTTAACATGATTAAACATAGAAAATGCATTCGATACAATTTAGCCTCAAAAAAATTCAAAAATAGGAAAATGTCAGAACATCATTTTAGTTTTTAAAATCAAAAAAAAAAAAAAAAACTTTAATGCAAAGAATAAGTTTTTCAAGAATTATCTGATCTCTGCCTAAGACAAATTATTTAAAAGAAATTTTTTATAAAAACTTTAATTTTTATAAAAACTTTTAACAGAAAAAAATTGTCTATAGAAAATTTTTTTAAACGAGAAATTTTCTTTAGAAATTTTACTAAAACCAAAAATTTTCTAAAGAAAAGAATAGAAAGTCTTTTAAAACGAAAAATTTTCTATATAAAAAGAAACTAAAGAAACTTTCTATAGAAATATTTTTAAGACTAAAAATTTTCTATATAGAAATATTTTTAAGACTAAAAATTTTCTATAAAAAATATTGTATAGAAATTTTTCAATAAAAAATTTTTTAAAACAAGAAAAATTTTCTATCAAGAATTTTCTAAAACAAAAACTTTGCTATCGAAAATTTTTTAAAACGAAAAATTTTGTAGAAAAATTTTTTAAAACCAAAAACTTTCCAAAGCAATTTTTTTAAAATGAAAAAATTATCTCTAGAAAATTTTTCATTTTAAAAAATTTTCTCTAGAAAATTTTTTAACATTTGTATTGTAAAATTTTTTGTTTTGCAAAATTTTCTAAGAAAATTGTTCTGGTTAAAAAATTTTTATAGAAAGTTTTTAATTTTGAAAATAGAAACTTTTTCGGTTTAAAAACTTTTCTAAAAAAGAGTTTTTAGTCTAAAAATTTTTCTATAAAAAAATTGCGGTTTAAAAACAAAAAATTTCGTTTCAAAAATTTTTTTATTGATAATTTTTGATTAAGAATTTTGCTATAGAAATTTTTTGGTTTAAAAATTTTTCCATAAAAAATTTTTCGATTTAAAAATTTGTCTATAGAAAATTTTTCGGTCTTAAAATTTTTTTATAAAAATTTCTTTTGATTAAAAATTTTTTGGCTTAAAAATTTTTCTTTAGAAAATTTTGAATATAAAAATTTTTCTATAGAAACTTTTTCGGTATAAAATTTTTTTTATTCAAAATTTTTCGGTTTAAAAATTTTTCTACAGAAAATTTCACAATATAAAAATTTTTCTATAGAAAATTTTTCAATATAAACATTTTTGTATAGAAAATTCGTCAACTTTAAAATTCTTGTCTAGAAAATTTTTCAATATAAAAATTTTCTGTTTAAAAAATTTTCTGTAGAAAATTTTTCGTTGTAAAAATTTTTTTATTGAAAATTTTTTATTTAGAAATTTTTTGGTTTAAAAATTTTTTCATAGGAAATTTTTCGATTTATATAATAAAAACTTTTTCGGTTTATTTTTTTACGGGAAATTTTTCAATTAAAAAATTTTTCTATAGAAAATTTTTCGGTTTTAATATATTTTTATATAAAATTTTTCGGTTAAAAATTTTTCTAAAGAAAACATTTCGGATTTAAAATTTTTCTATAGAAAATTTTCCGTTTTAAAAATTTTTCTATAGAAAGTTTTGGATATAAAAATTTTTCTATAGAAAGTTTTTCGGTTTAAAAATTTTTCTATGTAAATTTTTCGGTTTAAAAATTTTTCTATACAAAATTTTCCGGTTCAAAATTTTTTCTACACAAAAAATTTTGGTTAAAAGTTTTTCTACAGAAAATTTTTTTCAGTTGAAAAATTTTTAGGTTTAAAAATATTTCTATAGAAATATAGAAAAATTTATGTTTTCTATGGAAAATTTTTCGGTTAAAAAATTTTTCTATAGAAAATTTTTCGGTTAAAAAATTTTTCTTTAGAAAATTTTTCAGTTGAAAAATGGTTTGGTTTAAAAATATTTTTATAGAACATTTTTCGGTTTAAAAATATTTTTATAGAACATTTTTGGTTTAAAAATTTTTTTTAAAAAATTTTCTATGGAAAATTTTTCGGTTGAAAAATTTTTCTATAGAAAATTTTTCGGTTAAAAAATTTTTCTAAAGAAAATTTTTCGGTTAAAAAATTTTTCTATGGAAAATTTTTCGGTTAAAAAATTTTTCTATAGAAAATTTTTTGGTTAAAAAATTTTTCCATAAAAAATTTTACGGATAAAAATTTTTTTTAATAGAAAATTTTTCTGTTTAAAATTAGTTTTATATAAATGTAAACAATTTTGAATAGAACAATTTCTTGTTAGTTAATATTTTAGGTCTTTCAAATACAGAAATAATTGTCTTTATTAATTTTTTCAGCTTTAAAAGAAATTTGTCTTTAACACACACATATATATATGTAGTTCCTTATATGGTTCATTGTACCTTTTGATGTATAACACACACACATAGACTTTTGTCAGTCTGTATTGGTGGATATATATGACTATTTGTGTCTTAAATGATAAACAACAAATCAGAGCGTCAAAGTACAAAAACTGTCACATGTGTCGCTTATCAACAAAGAGCTCCAAATGACGGTGTTTTTATATGTTAGAAGCATTTTGCTTTTTTTTTATTTTTACATCTATCTACTCTACTGCTTTGTAACTTTTGTATATGACAAGCTAAATTTTTGTCAAAGTTATATTTCCCCTCTATAAAACAAACGAACTTTCATATATGTAGTTTTTTTTCTTTTTAGTTTATTTTCTAAATATTTTCCATTTTTTTAGTGAAGAGTAGAAAAACATTCAGATATACATATATTTTTTCAATTAATCAAAGTATAAACAAACGGTCTGTGACTTACCCAGCTGACAAACGTTAAAAGGTAATAAAATATTCGGAAAATAACAAAAAGAAAATTGTAAAGCAGAGATGTGAAACATATTTCAAATACTAGAGATGAGAGACCGTTTTCGTTATTAATGAAATCTTTGTGAATTCTAAGTAATCAGAGAAAATGAAGACTTTTAGATAAAGCAGTAACAAAAATTTTATTTTAAAATTTCAATTAGTAAAAAAATTCTTAATTATTATGTGTCGCACAAATAAAAGCATTAAAAAAATTTTAATTTTGTAACACTAACTAAAGTTTATAGTAAAAACACATGGCCTTTTAATAAACTCTTGTCTTTATACAAAAAAGATTTTTTGTGTCCTTAAGGATATTTTTAAAACCAGGTCATAATTCTTTGTCAAAAAAGGAATTTTAAATTGTTTGTCTACTAAATTTCTGTTGTTTTGCATGTAAATTTACTCAATATTAAATAATAACTATATTATTTTCTTTATTTAAAATCTTCACTGAACTTTACTTGATCTTTTACTTAGACAATTAGAGGGCGTATTAGTATTGAACAATTTATGCATAAATTCTATATTAAGTATACGTCCCGGCAAATATTTACTGCAAAATAATATAAATTTTTCTATTTTTATAGGAAGTTTTTCAAAAATTTACATTTTTATAGGAAATTTTTCAAAAATTTACTATTTTTACAGTAAATTTTTCAAAAATTTACTATTTTTATTGGAAGTTTTTTAAAAATTTACTATTTTTAAACGATATTTTTCAAAAATTTACTATTTTTATAAGAAATTTTTCAAAAATTTACTATTTTTATAGGAAATTTTTCAAAAATTTATTATTTTTATAGGAAAATTTTCAAAAATTTACTATTTTTATAGGAAATTTTTCAAAAATTTACTATTTTTATAGGAAATTTTTCAAAAATTTACTATTTTTATAGGAAATTTTTCAAAAATTTACTATTTTTAAAAGAAATTTTTCAAAAAATTTACTATTTTTACAGGAAATTTTTCAAAAATTTACTATTTTTATTGGAAGTTTTTCAAAAATTTACTATTTTTAAACGATATTTTTCAAAAATTTACTATTTTTAAAAGAATTTTTTCAAAAATTTACTATTTTTATAAGAAATTTTTCAAAAATTTACTATTTTTATAGGAAATTTTTCAAAAATTTACTATTTTTATTGAAAATTTTTCAAAAATTTATTATTTTTATAGGAAATTTTTCAAAAATTTACCATTTTTATAGGAAATTTTTCAAAAATTTACTATTTTTATACGAAATTTTTCAAAAATTTACTATTTTTAAAAGAAATTTTTCAAAAATTTACTATTTTTACAGGAAAATTTTCAAAAATTTACTATTTTTATAGGAATTTTTTCAAAAATTTACTATTTTTATAGGAAATTTTTTAAAAATTTACTGTTTATATAGGAAATTTTTCAAAAATTTACTATTATTATTGGAAGTTTTTCAAAAATTTACTATTTTTCAAAGAAATTTTTCAAAAATTTACTATTTTTAAAAGAAATTTTTCAAAAATTTACTATTTTTATAAGAAATTTTTCAAAAATTTACTATTTTTACAGGAAAATTTTCGAAAATTTACTATTTTTATTGGAAGTTTTTTAAAAATTCAGTATTTTTAAAAGAAATTTTTCAAAAATTTACAATTTTTAAAAGAAATTTTTCAAAAATTTACTATTTTTAAAAGAAATTTTTTTCTATTTTTATAGGAAATTTTTCAAAAATTTTCTATTTTTATAGGAAATTTTTCAAAAATTTTCTATTTTTATAGGAAATTTTTCAAAAATTTTCTATTTTTATAGAAAATTTTTCAAAAATTTTCTATTTTTTAGGAATTTTTTCAAAAATTTTCAATTGTTATAGGAAATTTTTTAAAAATTTTCAATTTTTGTAGAAAATTTTTTAAAAATTTTCTATTTTTATAGGAAATTTTTCAAAAATTTTCTATTTTTATAGGAAATTTTTCAAAAATTTTCTATTTTTTAGGATTTTTTTCAAAAATTTTCAATTGTTATAGGAAATTTTTCAAAAATTTTCTATTTTTATAGGAAATTTTTCAAAAATTTTCTATTTTTATGGGAAATTTTTCAAAAATTTTCCATTTTTATAGGAAATTTTTCAAAAATTTTCTATTTTTATAGGAATTTTTTCAAAAACTTACTATTTTTATAGGAAATTTTTCAAAAATTTTCTTCTTTTATAGGAAATTTTTCAAAAATTTTCTATTTTTATAGGAAATTTTTAAAAAAATTTCTATTTTTATAGGAAATTTTTCAAAAATTTTATATTTTTATAGGAAATTTTTCAAAAATTTTATATTTTTATAGGAAATTTTTAAAAAATTTTATATTTTTATAGGAAATTTTTGAAAACTTTGTTATTTGAGAATTTGTTTTACATGTATTTATATAATTTTATCTTATGATATTAAGAAATTCACATATTGCTTGTTTTTTAATATTCTAATCACGGGTGCTGTTGCAATATTCTAAAGTCTATAAAAATTATTTTTCCATTAAAATAAACAAGTCTTTAATAAAGATTCCAAAAAAAAATCGAAATAAGAATTTAATTTTTTTCATACAAAAATAACCTTCTGTTCGTTGCCAAACATGATATTTGGATTCGATTTCGTTTTTTTCTCACTTTTTTCCTAAACTTGTTCATTAAGTTTATTCACTACTACTCATTTATTTGTTGCATTGTTCATCTTTAATATTTATGTTCTTTATGAGTGCGTGTGTGTGTGTGAAATCTCCCGGAAGTTACAAATTAAGGCAACGGCTTCTTATGTACACAAAGATAAAAAAAAATTGTTTCTGATGGAAATTGCAAACTGTGTTTAAGCTATGAAAAAATTTACATATGTTTAAACTTTATGTTCTAAGTTTTAAATAAGATATTTTTATTTGGAACTGCTGGGTTCCCTATATTAGTGAGTTTACAGCTTAACTTTTGTATATGTGCCAGTATTTGTATGAGTGTGATTGTTTGCTTGTTTGATAAAGTTGTTGAGTTGATTTGTTCATTCATTCGTTTACTCATGTCATTTTGGTATTTTCATTTCCCCCGATACTTTTTCTCTACTTCACTCTCATTTTTTTGTTCACTTTTATTCTTTACTAACACCATCGCAGGCTTACTATTGCTCCTAAATAGAACTACCAAACAATTTAATGTTCATTGGTGAGGTCGGTGGAATCAGTACAAGAACAATTGCAATGGCAACTAAAACAAAAACAATGCTTGAGAAGGAAAAATAAAAGTTTACCGTAGCAGCATAACTGTTGTAATAGTGCCAGTAGTATTTTTACCAATTATTTTTGTGTATGTCATGACGCGACCTTCTTGTTTCTATATATTTTGGCCTCAATTCCTCAATTTTTATAATAATTTTGGTATGTTTCAATAATCTACAAGAGAAAAAGAAAAGTGAATTGAATTCATGTGTTGTTTGGATTTGGGGTTTGTTAGACTTGATTTTGAATAGAGAAAATACCGTACAGGTGGGTTTTCATGAATATAAATCGGAAAATAGTTTATAATTTAAAATTCCCTAATTTTATATAAAAGTTAGTTTTCGAAAATCTTTATCAAAATTATAAATATTCAAAACTTTCCTACAAATAGTAAATTTTTGAAAAAAAAATTAAATAAAAGGATTCTAGTATTAGTATAAATATTTGTATTAGTATCATTAAAATTATTAATAATGGTATAAACATTAGTAAGTATAAGTATAGAAAAAGTTTTTGTAATAATGTAGGGCTCCAAACTGCTCATAATACAAAAAATACACTTATTTATGGTATTCAGAAGCGTTGTTGTATCATGTATCGTGTAAAAAAATACTACATACAAATTTTAGTTGTGAACACACTGTTGTAAAGTTGTATATTTGTATTGTTGTATCTTATCAGCTGTCAAGCAATAATAAAAAAGAAGAAGAACAAGCATATTTACAATTAGTGGTGTCGTAAATAAAAAATAAAATGAAATTTCAAAGTGAAAAAGAAAAAATCATTTCTTTTATTTGCGAAAATTACAATATGCAAATGATAATGGCAGATTCAAGTATAAACTGCACAATTTTTCCTGTTTTATATGTACTAAGTATAATAATTTCAGGTGACGAAGAAGAGGAGGATGAAATTCAAGAAAATTTTAGGATGAATTTGTTGCACCTTTTGACTCATCGTAGAAGCGTTCATTTAGGAATACCTAAAAGCATTAACTGGCGACAGAACGTTTTAAATAGATTTGATGATGCTAGATTTTACCAAATGATTCGGTTATGTCCATCAGAGTTCTATTACATCCTTAGCCTCATAGAAAATGACGATGTTTTCAAAACAAATTGTCAAAAACTACAGCTTCCAATAGAATTACAATTAAAAATTGTGCTTTATCGTTTAGGATCATCGGGTGAAGGTGCCTGTATCCGAAAAGTTGCATCTATTTTTGGTGTTGGGGATGGTGGAACGATAGAAAACTTTACAAAGAGAGTATTCAAAGCATTTCTAAAATTAAAACGTCAGTACTTGTTTTGGCCCAATGAGGCAGAAAGAACAAAACTGATTTTAGAAACAAAAAACGAACTACCTGGATGTGTTGGATTTATAGATGGGTCCGAGATAAAATTAGCCGAAGCACCTGCAATGAATCATGAATTGTACTTCTCTCGTAAACGTCAATATGCTATAAAAATTCAAGCCATTTGTGATCACAATTTAAGTATAAGACAGGTCACAATCGGATACCCAGGTAGCGTCCATGATGCCAAAATTTTTTCCAATTGCCCCCTTGCAAAACATCCAGAACGGTATTTATCAAATGGTCAGTGGCTTGCAGGTGATAGTGCGTACCCTTTGAAGACATATTTGCTAACACCATTCAGGAAAAATAGTTCAGAATATACCGAAGAAAAAAGACAAAAATTTAACAAATACTTTTCTAAATACCGCGTTAGAATTGAAAACTGCTTTGGTCACCTTAAAGAAAGATTCGGAAGTCTGAAAGAACTGAGATTTAGAATGCTACATAAGAGAAATATTAAGGAATGTAACGATTGGGTTATGGTATGTTGCATTATCCATAACATCATTATTAAACATAAATCAAAAAACGATATTTCTGTAAATCCGCCAACTAATTTACCAACAATTAATAACAGAAACGACTTGCTTCAATTTATAGAAAACAAAACAAATGTATAACCTATTTATGAATAAAACAAATTATATTAATTGTTATAGTTTTTATTTAAAATTCAAGAACAATCTATGTATGTAGAATGTATGTATGTATTTTTGACTTTTTTAAAAGTTTTTGATTTAGAAGAGCATCAGATAACAAATAGGGGATGTTAGTTTCGAATAAATGACAGCTCATTGAGATCTGGAAAGATTTAAAAACTAAAATAATTAAAGGAATCTTCAATAGGTAATAGCGGAATTAAAATATTTTACTTATTTATATTTCAATTTAAACTCTTCCATTGCCACCCGCTCTTTCATTTGCAATTCCATTATTTTAAGTTCTCGCTGTGTTTGGATTTCCTTTTCTTTCAATTCTAATTCCTTTTCTTTGAGGGCCATAGTTTTTTCCATAATGTTTATTTCTCTTTCTTTCAGACCCATATCGAAATCTATTTTTTTTTTCTTTATTTCCAAGAATTCATTCTGCATTTGCATTAATTCTGAAACCGCTGTCCGAGAATATATTCCCTTGCGCTTTGAGGAGGTGGAGGGGGCACTATCAAGTGTAGATGTGTCTGTCGTTGATTCGTCCAAGACGATTTCGGTTGAGTTTAGAAACATTTCATTTCCAGAGTCTAGACTGTCTTCTATCACAGTGCACTCAATAAACCTGCCTCCAAAGATATCGTCAAGCTCATCAAAATAAGTGCACATTTTCAATAAACTTTCTGAAAAAGTACAAATATGTATTTCAGATCATACATAAGTAAGCGTATGCATATCACATTATATACTTACTTTTGATAGTGTCCCCTTCCATATTTCCGGCACCTGTTGATCCCTCCCATGCTTTTGCTTTGTTGTAACTAACTCGCAGGTTTCGTACTTTTGCCCGGGCTTGCATCCAGTCAACTGCAACATTTTTTTCCAAGCAAAAGCGCTTGTAAAAACTTTGTGCTGTTGGTTTCTGAAATAAAACTAAATTAGAATGGAATATAATAAAAAAAGACAGAATCTTACCTCCAAATTTCTATTTTCCTGTAAAAAATTAATCAGCGCCCTTTCTTCTTCCGACGTCCACTTTCTCACGGGACTTAGGCGAACACGTTTCGCTTTTGGCTGAAAATAATAAACATTTTAATTTACATTCAAAAATAAATCTTTAAATTGTATATACGTACCTCGTTTTCTTTTAATAATTCCATTTCTTCTCTATTTGGAATAATTTTTATCAATCATAAATTTGTTTATGGTTTTCTTCTTCTTTTTTCCAAAACAGCTATTCACATGTGAATGATATGCTTCAATTGCATACAACATTCAATAAACATATGGGTGAAAATTGTATTGATTGTACTGGATTTTTTCATACAAATTACCAACAACAAACATACAATGGTGTATTTTAATACAATTATACAACAAAATACAATGATACAAGGAGCTTGTGAATACGCTAATTGCATATTAGTATCCTGCAACAACAAAAAAAAATGTAAAAAAGTTTTTGCGAAGAAGTTCAATTTGAATATACCAAATTGCAGTTATAGAATTGAATACAAAACCAAAAGGGCCAGATGTTCAATCAACAGCAAACGATAAAAAAGAACACAACACAACTTTTGATTATTGTCGTCGTAGTTACAACATTTTTATTTCAAATTTTTTTCACTTTTTAACTTTAACTTCAAGTTGATATTTTTTTGTTTTGTAACCTAAATGTTGCCATTTGCTGCTGCTTCTCATGATGTTGCAAGCAACAGCATTATACAATAGAAACTTTATATCTGAATAAAAATTTAACTTTTGAAAAACTTAAATGCCAGAATTTAAAGATAATACGTAATGAAGCTTCAAAAAATAAAAAGTTTTGAAAAGCAAATTTTTAACAAATTTCCTATCAAAATAGTAAATTTTTGAAAAATTTCTTATTAAAATAAAAAATTTTTGAAAAGTTTCCTATAAAAACATAACTTTTTTTTACATTTCCTATAAAAATAGTATTTCATTGAAAAATTTCTTATAAAAAAGGCAAATCTTTGGAAAAATTCTTATTTAAATAGTAAATCTTTGAAAAATTTCCTACAAAAATAGTAAATTTTTAAAAATTTTCCTATAAGAACAGAAAATTTTTGAAAAATTTCCTAAAAATAATAGATTTTTTTTAAATTTCCTATAAAAAAAAAGTGAATTTTTGAAAAATTTTCTTTAAAAATAGTAAATTTTTTATAAATTTCCTATAAAAATACCACATTTTTGAAAAATTTAATAAAAAAATAGTAAATTTTTGAAAAATTCCCTATATAAAAAGTAAATTTTTTAAAAATTTCCTTTATAAAAAGTAATTTTTTTAAAAATTTCCCTTATAAAAAGTAAATTTTTTAAAAATTTTCAAAATACACAATTTTTAAAAAATTTTCTATAAAATTAGTGAATTTTTTAAAATTTTCCTTTCGAAATAGTAAATTTTTGAAGAATTTTTATAGAAAATTTACTATTTTTCAAAAATTTTGCATTTTTTTTAGGAAGTTTTTTAAAAATTTTCTATTTTAATAGGATTTAAAAAATGTTCGATTTTTTATGAAATTTTTCAAAAAATTACTCTTTTTATATGAAATTTTTTAAAAATTTACTACTTTTATAAGAAATTTTTCAAAAATTTACTATTTTTCAATTTATTATTTTTCAAAAATTTACTATTTTTAAAGGAAATTTTTCAAAAACTTACTATTTTTATAGGCAACTTTTCAAAAATTTACTATTTTTATAAGAAATTTTTCAAAAATTTACTATTTTTATAAGAAAATTTTCAAGAATTACTATTTTTATAAGAAATTTTTCAAAAATTTACTATTTTTTTGGGAAATTTTTCAAAACTTTGATATTTTACTATTTTTATAGAAAATTTTTTTAAAAATTTACTATTTTTATAGGAAATTCTTCAAAAGTTTACTATTTTTATAGAAAGTTTTTAAAAATTTACTATTTTTATTGAAAATTTTTTAAAAATTGACTATTTTTATAGAAAATTTTTCAAAATTTACTATTTTTATAGGAAATTTTCCAAAAATTTATTATTTTTATAGGAAAATTTTCAAAAATTTACTATTTTTATAGGAAATTTTTCAAAAATTTACTATTTTTATAGGAAATTTTTCAAAAATTTACTATTTTTATAGGAAATTTTTCAAAAATTTACTATTTTTATAGGAAATTTTTCAAAAATTTACTATTTTTATAGGAAATTTTTCAAAAATTTACTATTTTTACAGGAAATTTTTCAAAGATTTACTATTTTTATAGAAAACTTTTCAAAAATTTATTATTTTTATAGGAAATTTTTCAAAAAAAATTACTCTTTTTAACAGAAAGTTTTTAAAAATTTTCTTTTTTTATAGAAAATTTTTCAAAAATTTACTATTTTTATAGAAAATTTTTCAAAAATTTACTATTTTTATAGAAAATTTTTAAAAAAATTTACTATTTTATAGAAAATTTTTCAAAAATTTAATATTTTTTTAGAAAATTTTTCAAAAATTTACTATTTTTATAGAAAATTTTTCAAAAATTTACTATTTTTATAGCAAATTTTTCAAAAATTTACTATTTTTATAGAAAATTTTTAAAAAAATTTACTATTTTATAGAAAATTTTTCAAAAATTTAATATTTTTTTAGAAAATTTTTCAAAAATTTACTATTTTTATAGAAAATTTTTCAAAAATTTACTATTTTTATAGCAAATTTTTCAAAAATTTACTATTTTTATAGAAAATTTTTCAAAAAATTACTATTTTTAAAATTAAATTCCTAAATAGGGCTCCAAATAAATATACAATTTGTGGGATGATTTTAATTTTTTGTATCAAAAACCTAAAATCGGCAGTAATTTCTTAAATACAGTTTGAAATAAGAAAACAACTGATTTTTTGTTGGGGTAAGTTAATTATAATAAATTTAAATTAAATCAATCATCTTAGTTTATTCTTTATGACTAAAAATATGTTTAAATAAATAGATCTATTAATTAGGATTAATGTGTACCTTTGTTTAAGCAGCATAAATCCTAACTATATATAAAAAAAATTGCCGTGTCATAAAAAAATATTAAACTTTGAGGAACTTAAGATAAATATATGTACTACATTAAAAAAAACCAACTTATATGGGGAGCTCCATAAAAATGGAAATTATTTTAAAAATTTGTACAAAAAAAACTTCTTTTAGTTATATAACATTTTTAAAGAATGAAAAATTTTTCAAATTATTAAAAATATCCACTTTAATCAAATATAATTTTCATTTAAAGTCCGTCTAAGTAACCTAGGAAATACCCATACATATATATATTTTAACCTACATATAAAGTATTAAGTATGAGTCGAAACGAGTTTCTTTATTAAGAAGCAAAATTATGAATTCAAAAAGAATAATTCGTTGATTAATGTTTGAAGCATTAGGATCAAAAGAGGAAGACAATGATTTTGAAAAGTCTTTCCTATTTGAAGCATTAACTCTATTAAAAATTCTGAACTGTATTTTAGGTATAAAACGTATAAAAAGAATGTCAGATCTAAGACATAACTATTTATACATATGTATGTTCATTTGTCAAACTATTCACTTGTTCAGTCATCAGGTAGTCATTCTTCATTCATTCACTCAGTCATCCGTTTGTTCATTTATTCATAATGTACTAGGTTAAAGTTTGATTAGTGCTGCTGTAATACATGTTAAAGTTGTAGCTATTATGTTGTTTGCTGACTTTTTACCTATAAGAGCAATATTTTATGTGGGAGTGGCATGTTTTTGTATATATATTTGCAATAACTTTTAAAAATATACAAACTTACCTGGTATAACATCTAACCTGATGATAAATTATGGAAATCAAAAGTTTTAGTAAAATTGTTGCAATAAAAATTAACTTTTGGAATTAATTATAGCAATAATTCTCTAGTCCAGGTATTCTTAAGAAATTGTTCGAATCATTGAACAAATTCCTAAGCACTAGCTTCACTTTCTTCCCAAGAGTAATCTTTTAGAAAGTTATCTCCTATAAAAATAATAAATTTTTGGAAAATTCCCTTAAAAATATAGTAAATTTTTGAAAAATTTCCTAAATAATATAGCAAATTTTTGAAAAATTTCCTATAAAAATAGTAAATTTTTGAAAAATTTATTTTAAAAATAGTCAATTTTTAAAATATTTCCTATTAAAATATTAAATTTTTGAAAAATTTATTATAAAATTAGTAAATTTTTGAAAATTTTCCTATAAAAATAGTTAATTATTGAAAAATTTCGTATAAAAATAGTAAATTTTTGAAAAAATGGTTATAGAAATAGTAAATTTTGGAAAAATTTCTTAAAAAAATAGTAAATTTTTGAAAAATTTCTTATAAAAGTGGTAACTTTTTGAAAAATTTATTATAAAAATAGTAAATTTTTAAAAAATTTCCTATAAAAATAGTAATTTTTTGAAAAATTTCTATAAAAATAGTAAATTTTTGAAAAATTTCCTATAAAAATAGTAAATTTTTGAAAAATTTCTTATAAAAATAGTAACTTTTTGAAAAATTTTTGATTAAAATAGTAAATACTTGTAAAATTTCCTATAAAAGTAGTAAATTTTTGAAAAATTTCCTATAAAAATAGTAAATTTTTGAAAAATTTCCTATAAAAATAGTAAATTTTTGAAAAATTTCCTATAAATATAGTAAATTTTTGAAAAATTTCCTATAAAAATAGTAAATTTTTGAAAAATTTCCTATTAAAATAGTAAATTTTTGAAAAATTTCCTACAAAAATAGTAAATTTTTGAAAATTTTCCTATAAAAATAGTAAATTTTTGAAAATTTCCTATAAAAAAAGTAAATTTTTGAAAAATTTTTTATAAAAATAGTAAATTTTTGAAAAATTTATTGTAAAAACAGTAAATTTTTGAAAAATTTACTATTTTTATAGGAAATTATAAAAATAGCAAATTTTTGAAAAATTTCCTATAAAAATAGTTAATTTTCGAAAAAATTCGTATAAAAATAGTAAATTTTTGAAAAAATTATTATAGAAATAGTAAATTTTTGAAAAATTTCTTACAAAAGTGGTAACTTTTTGAAAAATTTATTATAAAAATAGTAAATTTTTGAAAAATTTCCTATAAAAATAGTAAATTTTTGAAAAATTTCCTATAAAAATAGTAAATTTTTGAAAAATTTCCTATAAAAATAGTAAATTTTTGAAAAATTTCCTATAAAATAGTAAATTTTTTAAAAATTTAATATAAAAATTGTAAATTTTTGAAAATTTCCAATAAAAATAGTACATTTTTAAAAAATTTACTATAATTTTAGAAATATTTTCTATAATTATAGTAAACTTAAAAAAAGATTCCTATAAAAATAGTAAATTTTTAGAAAATTTCTTATAAAAATAGTAAATTTTTGAAAACGTTCCTATAAAAATAGTAAATTTTTGAAAACGTTCCTATAAAAATAGTAAATTTTTGAAAAATTTTCTATAAAAATAGTAAATTTTTGAAAAATTTCCTATAAAAATAGTAAATTTTTGAAGAATTTGCTTTAAAAATAGTAAATTTTTGAAAAATTTTCTTTAAAAATAGTAAACTTTTGAAAAATTTCCTATAAAAATATTAAATTTTAAAGAGTAACATTTTGAAAAATTCCCTATAAAAATTGGAAATTTTCCTATAAAAATGGAAAATTTTACTTTAGAGATTGTAAATTTTTGAAAAATTTCCTATAAAAATAGTACATTTTTCAAATTTTCCTATAAAAATAGTAAGTTTTTGAAACATTTTTGAAATATTTCCTACTATAAAAATTGTAAATTTTTGGAAAATTTCCTATACAAATAGTATTTTTTTGAAAAATTTCCTATAAAAAATGTCTATTTTGAAAATTGTTTATCGATAGTAAATTTTTTGAAATTTTTCTACCGAAAATTTTAAAGCTTAAAAATCCAATATACATTCTTCTACATATGACATACAAATTTTCTATGTGTTTATAATTTCGACATGTCCTTTAACTTTTTATGTACACCTGTAGAGGACTCCTTTGAGCAACATACAAATTACATACTAACACACACATAAGTTTTTTATTATATTTGTCATATTTTTTGACTAGTATGCCAAAGTAGCATTCATTACATTGCTTTTAGCAGGTATTTTAGTCATTTGTATGAAGATTATTTTGTTTTTACTAACGTCCTTCTGTCGGTTTCTTTTGCTTTCAGTTTTTGTGAATGTGTGTGTGTGTATGTTTTAGCTTTTCTATGATATTTGGTTTATTCGTTTGTTTTAAGTTTGGCCTAGTGTTATTGTAAAATGTTGCTGCTGCTGGTGTTGTTACACTTGTTGTTGCTGTTGTCGCCGTTGTTGTTTGTTCTTTTATTTGTTTCTTTCATTTGTATTGCAATCATGTTATATTACATTGTTGAGTTCAGTGTTTTTTTGATGTCATATATAATGAAATGTTTCACATTTGTGTTGTCATCGTTGTTGTAGATATTTTGTATTGTCGTTTGCTGGCTGGCATTGCAGTCAATGCACAGTGATTTGATGGTGTTTAAATATGTTGCACATGATATCTAAATATAACAATAAATTTACTAGATGTTGTAAGATCGAATTTTAGACTGAATAGAAAAACTTAGATTAGTAGATAAGTATATTTAATTAAAAAAGGTATCTTTTGTTAAAAAAAGTTATCCTTTCATTATTTTTTTCAATACTCAAAGTTCAGAACAAAACACTCTTGAAGACTTTCATCTTCTACCTTAAACTGCACTGTTCATTGTCACTATACATCATACCAATGCAACTATTTTGCTTAAGTTCATGCTCTTCCTCTATCCAACAAAACCTAGAATGTCGGCACACTACTCACTACCTTTAGGTCGAGGCGTTGAGGTCAGTTTAGTAGGCTGTATATCATCATTTTCATTTTGCTTCGGCCTTTTTTCTGCACTTTGCTCTGTTTTTTTTGTTCATTTTATTTGTTTTGTTGAGTCCTAGAAAAAAGTATATAATTTTGTTTCATCCAGGTATATTGAGGTTTTTTCTCATTTTTTTGCTATTATTCATTAAATTTTTTTTGTGTTGCATACATTTTGGGGTCTTCCTTTATGATGTTGTTGCTGCTTTAGTAGTTGTTGTTGTTGCTGTTGGTTTGTTGTTTTAAATGTGCAAAAAGAAGTGCAATCGTCATTCATTGTTGTATTAGAGAGAGTTCCATTTCTTTTTTTTTTATTACTTTGTCATTTGGTTGTGTGGAAAAGTAGTGGCAGCAGAAATGATGGTTTGGTGGTGTTAGTAGTTGCAGTGTTTTTGTATATATGCATTTTTTGCTGTTGCAAGAACAGCTTTTTCTTATGCCACAGATTTATTTGTATGTAGGAAGATAAATATTTTTATTTTATGTTGTTTTGTACATACATACATATTTATATACATTTTTGCTTGTTTGTATATAATATTTATTTATATGAATTTGTATGTAAATATATTTTTGCTTTTCAATTTTTTCATTAGTTTAGTGGGTTTGTAGAACATGACAGTTGCAGTGAAATTATTTTCTTTTTTTTTTTTGTTGTTGTTGGTGTTGTTGTTCTTGCTTATTTAGTTGTTGTTTTTTGTTGCTGAGATTTACAAAACAAACAAATGCATTCACAAACCAACCGCTGTGATTTCATTTAGTTCTTCTTCTCTCTTGATGTCAAAAATCCCAAATAATTGTAAATGTGGGCCAAAAGGTTTTTTGTTTGTTCATTGGTTTGTTGGTGAATTTATTTTTCCTCTTACAGCAGCTGTTGTTGTTGTTGCTGCTGCTGCCGTTTTTTGTTAGCGTTTTCGTGTCATAAAGATTAAGGTGAAAAGGTAGCGCTAAATATGAAAATAAATATTTTGTTTAAAGTTAAAGTTTTTCTATGAATCAGCAAAAATTTTAAGTGAAATGAAAAGTTTTTGCGAAATTTAATTAAGCAAAATTTTGAAGAAAAAATTATAGTTTAAGCAATTTTGGACGGAAAATAGGTTAAGAGATTTCATTTAATGCAAAACAATTGAGATACTGAAAGAGACTAATTGCATTTTAAAGAAATATATTATTTCCCGTAAAAAATTTAAATTAAAAAAAAAAATTTTGATATACATTTTTTTCTATAGAAAACTTTTCGATATAAATGTCTTCTATCTAAAAATTTGAATGAAAATTTTGTGATAAAAAATCTTTCTACATCAAAACTTTTAGATATAAATTTATTTCTATAAAAAAAAAATTCTGTAGAAAATTTTTTTATCAAATTATTTTTAATGGAAAAATTTCCATATACAAAAAAAGTATATCAAAAGACATTCTATAAAAAATTTTCTATAGAAAATTATTTTATCGGAAAATTTTCTACACAAAAATGTTTATGTCTCAAAACTATGTATAGAAAAATTTTGGTATCAAAAAATGTTTATAAAAAATTTTTATATTGAAAAATTTTTCTATATATACATTTTTATATCGAAGAATTTTCTATAGAAAATTTTTATATCGAAAAATTTTGTATAGAAAAATTTTTATAATAAAAATTTTTCTTAGAAAAATTTTTATAACGAAAATTTTTTTATATAAAAATTTTAATAACAAAAATTTTCTTTAGAAAAATATTGATATCAAAAATTTTCTATCGGAAAATTTTTATAATTTTTCTCTAGAAACATTTTTATATAGAAAAATTTTCTATAAAAATATTTTTATATCAAAATATTTTCTATAGAAAAATTTTAAAATCATAAAAGTTTTCTAACAAAAATTTTAATTTTGGATAAAAAATTTTTTGAAATTTTTCTGTAGAAAATTTTTCGATATAAAAATTTTTTCAAATAAAAATTTTTAGATAGAAAATTTTTCGATATGAACATTTTTCAATATAAAAGTTTTTCGATATAAAAATTTGTCTATAGAAAATCTTTTTACATACACACGAAAATTCAATATTTTGAAATAAAAATTTTAAGAATTTATAAGAATAAATATTTATAAGAATTTTTCTTTTTCTGTGGAAAAATCTTTATATCAAAAAATTTTCTATAGAAAAATTTTTATATCGAAAAATTTTCGATAGAAAAATTTTTATATCTAAAAATTTTCAATAAAAATATTTCAAAAAATTAAAATTTTTGTTAGAAAACTTTTCATAATTTATATATTAAAAAATTTTCTATAGAAAAATTTTCTATTTAAAATATCGAAAAAATTTTATAACAATATAGAAAAATTTTTATATCGAAAAATTTTCTATAGAAATATTTTTATATGGAACAATTTTCATATCGAAAAAATTTTCTATTAAAAATTTTTTTGTATCGAACAATTTAGGAAAACTTTTCTATCGAAAAACTTTTATATCGAAAAATTTTTATATTGAAAGATTTTCTATAGAAAAATGTTTACAGCGAAAAATTTTTATAGCAACAAATTTTTTTTAGAAAAATTTGTATATCGAAAAATTTTTTTGTAGAAAAATTTTCATAATGAAAAATTTTCTGTAGAAAAATATTTATATCAAAAATTTTTTATAGAAAAATTTTTAAATAAAAAATTTTTTACATTGTAAAATTTTTTGTAAATGAATTTGTATATCGAAAAATTTTCTATAGAAAAATTTTTATATCGAAAAATTTTCTATAAAAAACTTATATGAAAAAATTTTATATTGAAAACCTTTCTATAAAAAAATTTTTTTATCAAAAAAAATTCTGTTGAAAAATTTTTATATCGAAAAAATTTGTATAGAAAATTTTTATATCGAAAAATTTTCTATAAAAAAAATTTTATATCGAAAAATTTTTTATAGAAATATTTTTATATCGAAAAATTTTCTATAGAAAATTTTTAAAATCATAAAAGTTTTCTAATAAACACTTTAATATAGAAAAATTTTCTATAGAAAAATAAAAATTCTTCTATAGAAAATTTTTCGAAAGAAAATTTTTCGATAAAAATTTTTTTGAAATTTTTCGATATAAAAATTTTTCAATATAAAATTTTTCTATACAAAATTTTTCGATACAAAAGTTTTTCTACATAAAATTTTTCGATACAAAAAGAATTTTATAAAAATTTTTCAATAGAAAATTTTTTCGATATAAAAATTTTTCCAAATATTTATATCGAAAAATTTTCTATAGAAAAAATTTTATATCGAAAAATTTTCTATTGAAAAATTTTTATATCGAAAAATTTTCTATAGAAAAATTTTTATATCGAAAAATTTTCTATAGAAAAATTTTTATATCGAAAAATTTTCTATAGAAAAATTTTTATATCGAAAAATTTTCTATAGAAAAATTTTTATATCGAAAAATTTTCTATAGAAAAATTTTTATATCGAAAAATTTTCTATAGAAAAATTTTTATATCGAAAAATTTTCTATAGAAAAATTTTTATATCGAAAAATTTTCTATAGAAAAATTTTTATATCGAAAAATTTTCTATAGAAACATTTTTATATCGAAAAATTTTCTATAGAAACATTTTCTATAGAAAAATTTTTATATCGAAAAATTTTCTATAGAAAAATTTTTATATCAAAAAATTTTGTATAGAAAAATTTTTATATTAAAAAATTTTCTATAGAAAAATTTTTATATCGAAAAATTTTCTATAGAAAAATTTTTATATGGAAAAATTTTCTATAGAAAAATTTTTATATCGAAAAATTTTCTATAGAAAAATTTTTATATCGAAAAATTTTCTATAGAAAAATTTTTATATCGAAAAATTTTCTATAGAAAAATTTTTATATGGAAAAATTTTCTATAGAAAAATTTTTATATCGAAAAATTTTCTATAGAAAAATTTTTATATCGAAAAATTTTTTATAGAAAAATTGTTATATCGAAAAATTTTCTATAGAAACATTTTATATCGAAAAATTTTCTACAGAAACATTTTATATCGAAAAATTTTATATAGAAATATTTTTATCCCAAAAATGTTTTCGGTATAAATATTTGTATATAGAAAGATTTTAGTATAAACATTTTTTTAATATAATCTTTTCTAACATAAAAATTAAAATTTCTTAAAAGCAAACACTTTTTCTCCGTCCATTCCTAGATAAAGAAGAAACCCCCAGTAACCTTTTAAAGTTAGAAAATGAAAAGTAAAAAAACTCCTTGACACTTGCTATTGATAAAAGTTTGTATAAAGGCTTATTATTAAACATAAAACAAACTTCTGTTCTGTTTTAATTAATTCCTTAGGAATCAAAAGAAGGACATGAATACACTCACACGTGCAAAACTCTAGACAAAGAAAAAAAGGGGTTAAAAGCCAACGACAACAACAAACTCTTTGATAATAACATCAACTTGAAATGGACTACAAATAAATAAATTGACAAGTCAACACGTTCTTGTTGCCGGGTTAAAGAGGAATTCCCAAAACAGAAAACAAACAAAAAGGACAACACGAAAAATCTAACAACTTCAGCAAATAGCCAGGACTACAAAAACAGCTTCTTTGTTTCAATCTTGACTTCTTATTATTTAACAAATTTTAAAATAAACATTTTGAAAAATTATTATCACATTCATCCTATCAACAAAAAAAATCGTTTTAGAAATCATATTAATATTTTAAATTATCAACAAATATTTTTTTGAATGAGTTTTAAGAAGAAAATCTTGGAAATCTAAGACTGACAGTCAGTTGTTATAATTAAAATGTCACCACCCTTGTTTTTAGAAACCAATATATTAAGGAAATAAAAGTGAATTTTTCGAAGAATAGAAAAAATGTTTTTGAACTGCTGTTACATAAACAAAAGTTTTGTTATAAAAACAATTTTCGATTTAAATATTTTTCTTTAAAAAAGATTCGATTGTAAATTTTGTCATTCAAAAAAATTTATTCTCTAGATGAATGTATACAACTGACAAACAACTTAATACTTTTTAAAATACATGTTTACTTACTAATTTAACTGCTTTTTTCGGAGCCACAAAATACACACTTACACGTGCCGCTCAATACATAGACGTGTTGATAACTCTATTTGCCTGCTTTGTTTGAATATCGCCTTTCAAGTGTTGTTTTGTGGTCGATTATTACTGCAAAATGTGATAATATTTTATGCCCACTTTTTTATGCGCTTAGAATGCGTTATATGCCTTTTAATGTCTCCCTAATGAATAGATGTTTCTTGTTTAAATTTTCAAAAAAGGCCAACAACTGCTGCAATCCAATTCATTGACAGTAACAATATGAAACGTAACTCTTTGCCATCAATGTTGAATGGAGTTGAGAAACTGCTTCAAAAACCTAAAATAGCCAAAGCAACCTTTTATTCAAAATTCCATCCATCCATCCATTCATTCTTTTAGCAGCGAAAAACCAACCATTAAAGCATAATTTTGCAACTGATGTCAACTAAGAAGAAAGCTAAAGTAAACATTTGCGTCAGTTCTCATCATTGTTATTGTATATATAGATTTTTAAAAGCTTCATTTTAATACCCACCATCAAAGGTATATTGAGGTTGTCACTCCGTTTGTAACATTCTAAATACAGTCTGTGTGTTTATCTCTAGAAAGTTTTCCTATTTAAAATTTTTTCTATATACAATGTATATTATACATACATTTTTTTAAATTTTCTAATCTTAATTTTTGTCAATATAACATTTTTCAATATAAAAATTTTTCTATAGAAAAGTTTTCAATTTAAAAATGTTTCTACGCTACACAATTTTTCTACGGTACAAAATATTTCTATACAAAAACTTTTCTATAGAAAATTTTTTGATATAAAAATTTTTCGATATAAAATTTTGCTATAGAAAATATTTTGATATAAAAATTTTTCTACAGAAAATTTTTCGTTATAAAAATTTTTTTATACAAAATTTTTGACATAAAATTTTTTTTAGAAAATTTTGAGATATAAAAATTTGTCTATAAAAAGCTTTTCGATATAAAAATTTTTCTATAGAAAATTTTTTGATATAAAAATTTTTCGATATAAAATTTTTTGATATAAAAATTTTTCGATATAAAATTTTTTGATATAAAAATTTTTCGATATAAAAATATTTCTATAGAAAATTTTTCGATATAAAAATTTTTCAAAAAGAAGAGTATTCGCATTTAATCACAAATCTGTTACATTTAATTATTAATGTAACAGACCAATTTATTGATAAAAAGCCAAAAAATGTTTGCGGAGAAACCAAATTCCTCGACGCGTTTCCCTGGTTGGATAAGCCATCTCTTCAGGAGAATTATCCCCAATTTCGACAGATGGAAAACCTCGCATTATTACTAAATTTACAAACATAACTTTTAAGAATTATGTTCATAAACCAAAAGTAAAAGCGTAGATTATCGACTAAACAAAAACAAACATTTTTCAGTTTTCATCTACCTTCACTTCCCACATTCTGGCTGTAGCCGTCGGCTACATTTTTCTATAGAAGATTTTTTGATATAAAAATTTTTCTATAGAACATTTTTCGATATAAAAATTTTTCTATAGAACATTTTTCGATATACAAATTTTTCTATAGAAAATTTTTTGATATAAAAATTTTTCTATAGAAAATTTTTTGATATAAAAATTTCTCTATAGAAAATTTTTCGTTATAAAAATTTTTCTATAGAAAACTTTTCGATATAAAAATTTTCTATAGAAAATTTTTCGATATAAAAATTGTTCTATACAAAATTTTTCGATATAAAAATTTTTCGATATAAAAATTTTTCTATAGAAAACTTTTCAATATAAAAATTTTTCTATAGAAAACTTTTCGATATAAAAATTTTTCTATAGAAAATTTTTCGATATAAAAATTTTTCTATAAAAATTTTTCGATATAAAAATTTTTCTATAGAAAATTTTTCGACGTAATAATTTTTCTATAGAAAAATTTTTGATATAAAATTTTTCAACAGTAAATTTTTCTATAGAAAAATTTTCGTTATAAAATTTTTTCTACAAAAAATTTTTCGTTATAAAAATTTTTCGTTATAAAAATGTTTCTATAGAACATTTGTCGATGTAAAAATTTTTCGATATAAAAATTTTTCTATAGAAAATTAAAATTTTTAAATTTGTAAATTTTTATATCGAAAATTTTTTGACATAAAAATTTT
This sequence comes from Stomorhina lunata, assembly GCA_933228675.1. Taxonomy (NCBI): domain Eukaryota; kingdom Metazoa; phylum Arthropoda; class Insecta; order Diptera; family Rhiniidae; genus Stomorhina; species Stomorhina lunata. The sequence goes on along the minus strand of OW121743.1, from coordinate 95,828,672 downwards.
TCTATAGAAAATTTTTCGATATAAACATTTTTCGATATAAAAATTTTTCGATATAAAAATTTTTCAATATAAAAATTTTACGTTATAAAAACGTTTCTATAGAACATTTCTCGATGTAAACATTTTTCGATATAAAAATTTTTATATAGAGAAAATTAAAATTTTTAAATTTTTAAAAACTTATATCGAAAATTTTTTGACATAAAAATTTTTCTATAGAAAATCTTTAGATATTAAAATTTTTCTATAGAAAATTTTTCGATATAAAAATGTTTGTACAGAAAATTTTTCGATATAAAAATTTTTCTGTAGAAAATTTTTCGATATAAAAATGTTTATATAGAAAATTTTTTCGATATAAAAATGTTTATATAGAAAATTTTTCGATATAAAAATTTTTATATAGAAAATTTTTCGATATAAAAATTTTTCTATAGAAAATTTTTCCATATAAAAATTTTTCTATAGAAAATTTTTCGATATAAAAATTTTTCTATAGAAAATTTTTTGATATAAAAATTTTTCTATAGAAAATTTTTCGATATAAAAATTTTTCTATAGAAAATTTTTCGATATAAAAATTTTTCTATAGAAAATTTTTCGATATAAAAATTTTTCTATACAAAATTTTTCGATATAAAAATTTTTCAATAGAAAATTTTTCGATATAAAAATTTTTCTATAGAAAATTTTTCGATATACAAATTTTTCTACAGAAAATTTTTTGATATAAAAATTTTTCTATAGAAAAGTTTTAAATATAAAAATTTTTCTATAGAAAATTTTTCGATATAAAAAATTTTCGATATACAAATTTTTCTATAAAAAATCTTCCGATATTAAAATTTTTCTATAGAAATTTTTTCAATATAAAAATGTTTCTATAGAAAATTTTTCGACATAAAAATTTTTCTATAGAAAAGTTTTCGATATAAAAATTTTTCTATAGAAAAGTTTTCGATATAAAAATTTTTCTATAGAAGATTTTTCAATAAAAAAATTTTCTAGAAAATTTTTCGATATAAAAATTTTTCTATAAAAAATTTTTGGATATAAAAAATTTTCCTCTAGAAAATTTTTTGATAAAAATAAAGTCACGCTTTATTAAAAGTGTTTTGTAAAAAATTGTCAAATCTTAAAAGTATTTTTATGCTTTTTACAATTGTTGTGTGTCGGTAGAATTTATTTGCCTATATCTAGTTAAAGCAAATAAATGGTTTGCCCTTAGCTACTTTGGAGTGATAGATATGAACCACAAAAAACAGCAGCCAACGATTTATATGAAAATCATGAAATTAATACATAGAGTAATACCATCCGTCCATCTATCCCTCTAACAAACCATTCAAACAATGAAATTCCAAACCATTAATACAAACTCATATCCATTCAAGCAAACAAAATAATGACTCAATGATATCCCACCATTATCTGATTTTTTTATTGACAATTTCGGTCTTAAACAGATGATTACGATACTTATGTCAATGATTATCATAATACGAGTACATTATTTGTATAGTCTACACATAGCCCATCTTTTGATGCTTTTTTTGTATTTTTATATTTTTATATATCGAGACAGTTAATATTTTTTGTTATTGCTGTTTTTTTTTTGTGTTTTTGGGGTGTCATCAAAAATGCACATTCATCATTTTTTCCTCTAGATAAAATACGTTGAAAATGTTGTGTTGAAGAAAAAAGATCCGCAATAAAAATATTTAAAAAAGAGGGTAGAGTTTGTCATTTTAGCTGGTTAATGTCATAGGGGTAAGGTGACAAAAAATGTGGATAAACATTTTACATAGGAAAATAAATAAATATAAAATTCTTTTAAGAAAATTATATTATGAAAATTCTTTTATAAAAGAATGTAAACTGAAAATTTAACAATATTTAAGTTTTTCAATAAAAAATTTTACGAAATAAAATGAAAACAAATATTATCTAAATAATTTCCTATCTAAAATATAAAAATATTAACAATTTTCAGCCAAGCTCGACTATACGATACCCTTCACCATTAAGGTCAAAGATGCTCTTTTTCCTGTATAAAGACAAATATTTGCTATAAGGACAAATATATGCAAAAAATAAACTCAAAATTCTCATTATCTTCAGATTAAAAAGCCTTTTAGTATTTTTGTCTCATTTAGTGCGTTCTGACAGAAGAGTTTGTATGAGAGCTATGGTCAAATGTGGACCGATTTAAATAAAATTTGGTACAGTAATTTTAATTTGCATAAGCAGTATAACTAATGGACCGATTTTGACGAATGTCAATAGCCATGGTCCTAATATTAAAAAAAAAATATCTGTGCCAAATTTCATCAAATTATCTTTAGAATTACGACCTGTACTTTGATTACATGGGGGTCCAGCCAGCCGTCCAGACGAACGGACTGACATCGCTAAATCGACTCAGAAAGTGGTTCTAAGTCTATTGGTATACTAAAAGGTAAGTCTAAGACAAATATTTCATTGCGTTACATACATAAGCACAAACTTATTATACCCTTTCCACCTATGGTGGTGAAGGGTGTAAATACTGTATCCAAATTTCAATAATAACAATTTCCTATATACCGAAAGGCGATTTTATAGAAACGATTTTGATATAAATACATTTCTTCTATATTAAAATTTCTACCTGATAGCTTTTGATTCTACATTTTCTCTATTAAAATATTTTCGACATAAAGTTATTAAAATTTTTGACAAAATCTTTCGATATGAAAAAGTTTAATAGAAAATTCTTTTATAAACATTTTTTTAGAGATTATAACTTTTCTTTAGAAAAATTTTTGTTATTAAAATTTTTCGTCGAAATTTTTTCTATTGAAAGTTTTTAGATATACAAATTTTCTACAGAAAATTATTTGATATAAAATTTTTCCATAGAAAATATCAGGATATAAAAAAAAACTTTTCTATCAAGAATTTTGAAATATTAAAATTTGTTGACAGAAAATTTTTAGATCTTTATTTTTTTGTAGAAAAATTTTGGATATTATTTTCTATAGAAAATATTTCAATATTAAAATTAATAAAAAAAAGTCTTTGACGTAGAAAATTTTTGTTATTAAATTTTTATGTCCTGAAGACTTGTTTATTGAAAATTTTTTGATATAAACATTTTTCTATCAAAAGGTTGAAGATATTTAAATTTTTTAATCTGATATTTGTTGACATTTGTTGTTGAAAATTGTCGGTATTCAAATTTTTCTATAGAAATTTTTTTGATATTACAATTTTTCTATAAAAAGTTTATCGATGTTAAAAATTTTTTATAGAAAATTTTTTTATATAAAAATTTTTAAACATTTCTATCGAAAATTTTTTGACATTAAAAGTTTTCTATAGAAAATTTTTAGACATTAAAATTTTTCTATCGAAAATTTTTTGATATTAAAAGTTTTCGATTGGAATTTTTAGACATTAAAATTGTTCTATCTAAAATTTTAAGATTTTAATAATTTTTTAATATAAACCTTCTGCTATAAGAAAGTACTCGGTATTAAAATTTTTTTATAGAAAAAATTAAAAATTTTTCTATAGAAACATTTTTGATATAAAAATTCTTCTATAGAAAATGTTTCGATGTTAAAATTTTTCTAGAGTAAATTTTCATATCAAATTTTTTTTTAATTTAAACTTTTCCCTTTCGATATTATAATTTTTTTTTTTAATTTAAACTTTTTTACATAAAATTTTTAGATATTCAAATTTTTCTATAGAATATTTTTTGTTATTAAAATTTTTCAATCGAAAATTTTTAAGGTACTTAAATTTTTTTATAGAAAATTTTTTGATATAAAAATTTAAAAAAAAAAATGAAATTTTTTTATAGAAAATTTGTTGATAGTAAAAAAAATCTATAGAAAATGTTCGATATTTAAAATTTTTCTATAAAACATTTTCGGTATTAAAATTTTTCTTAAAAAAATGTTGTAATTAAAATTTTCTTGTGGAAAATTTTCGGTATTAAAATTTTTCTATAGAAAATTGTTGGTATTAAAATTTTTCTATAGATAATTTTCGGTATTAAAATTTTTCTATAGAAAATTTTTTTGATGTTCAAATTTTTTTATAAAATTCTTCGATTGTCAAATTATTCTATAATTACAATTTTTCGATTTGAAAATGTTTCTATGGAGAATTTTTCGAAATTAAAATTTTTATATATAAAAAGTCTTTTGATATCAAAATATGTTTATGCATAATTTTTAGATATTATAATTTTTCTACAGAAAACTTTTCAATATTAAATTTTTTCTACAGAAAATTATTCGGTATTACATTTTTCTAAAGAAAATTTTTCTATAAAAATTTTTCGATATTAAAATTTTTCTATAGAAAATTTTCTATATTAAAATTTTTCTATAGAAAATTTTCGATATTAAATTTTTTCTCTAGAAAATTTGTTGATACTAAAATTTTTCTATAGAAAATTTTTCGATATTTAAATTATTCTATAGAAAATTTTTCGATATTAAAATTATTCTATAGAAAATTTTTTGATATTAAAATATTTCTATAGAAAATTATTCGTTATTACAATTTTTCTATAAAAAAATTTTCGATATTCAAATTTTTCTAAAGAAAATTTTTCGATATTAAAATTTGTTTATAGATAATTTTTTTGATATTAAAATTTTTTTATAGAAAATTTTTCGATATTAAAATTTTTCTATAGAAAATTTTTCGACATTAAAATTTTTCAATATTTATATATTTCTACAGAAAATTTTTCGATATTAAAATTTTTCTATAGAAAATTTTTTGATAACAAAATTTGAATACATTTTTAAAATTTTGTATAGAAAATTTTAAAGTATTAAAATTTTTCTATAAAAAATTTTTCGATATTAAAATTTTTCTATAGAAAATTTTTCGATAATAAAATTTTTTTATAGATAATTTTTTTGATATTAAAAATTTTTTTATAGAAAATTTTTCGATATTAAAATTTTTCTATAGAAAAAATTTTTATAGAAAATTTTTTGATATTAAAATTTTTCTATGAAAATTTTTCCGATTTTTTTAATTTTCTATAGAAAATTTGTCAATATTAAAATTTTTCTATAAAAAATGTTTGATATTAAAAATTTTCCATAAAAAATGTTTGATACTAAAATTTTTTGATTATAAAACTTTTGTATACAAAATAAAAAAAAGTAATTTTTTTAAAGTTGTATTTTACACATTAAGTATCCCAAAGATTGGTTTCTTTTTCTCTGAAAATTTTAGTTCCTTAAAATCTATTAAACTTTTTTTTTAGAATCTAAAAAGAAAATTTGATAGATATTGGGGAGTATGTATCTAAAATTTAGATACATATTCCCTAATATCCAACCCATGGTGCTATAAGCATAGTATAAAAACATGAAATATTTCAACACTCCCTTAAACGCCATATTGCTTAAAATACATGACCGTTACAAGTATTTCCGTTTAGTTTCTGAAATAAACAAAAATAAACGGGAGTAAGAAGAAAAATTTATATGTAGCAGTACAAAACAAAAACTTTAAGAGAAGTTCAATTTTTAGCTATGAATGTATGAATGTATTCCTTGCACTCATACATACATATATACATCCATAGCTGAAAAGTGAGAAGTGTTATTTGTATATGAGTAAAAAAGGGTATTAAGTATGTGTGTATAGCGATATGTTGCAGCATTTACTAACTGGGTAAGTTTAATGCGTTATGATGTTGCCTTAAATGTGCAGACATGACACAAAATATTAAATACAATAGCAGCGGCAGCAGCACTAACTTGCGGGTTTTATATTTATGAACGTTTGTTTGCTTATTTGTTTATTTGTAAGGATTTATGTAAGTTTTTATGTCCTTTAGCCAAAGTACATGTTATGAGAAATAATAAAAATGAAGTCGAAAAAAGTGAAGGTAGTTTCTGGAATTGGAATTCATAGCAAATCTATGTGCGGATAGTGTATGTAAGTGTGTTGTAAAAGATGATGATGTGGTGAACTTGTTTCGCAAGTGCTTGCAAAGATTTTCACGTTTTTCACATTTATTTTACAATATAGTATTTTCCGCTACTACACAAAAAAAATAACAGAAACCGCTTTAGCATTTCACTAGAACAAACAAAATTGTATATCATTGTTGTTGACTTCGTCATCATTATTATGTAGAAGTTGCTGATGATTATGTAGGTTTGTGATTATTATTGACATGCATGAAGTTTATCAAGCGCTAGAGATTAACAGTTGTGAATAATAATAAAAATATTCAAATTTAAAATTCTTTAAAATTGCTTTCGGTTTTATTTTTGTATTTAAACATTCAAATTTTAAGATTTATTGTTAATGTAACACGTTTCAAAAACGTGTACTATTTTTTATTTGTTTGTAGAGAAAATATCACTGTGATACAAGTGAAATGTAGAATTTTGTTATATTAAAGTTTATGGAAGTAAGAAAATACTTTTAGTTTAACTCAATTAAAGTATAATTTGTTTACTTTTGTAACATGGTGTAATATGTGTTGACTATATGACATTGAAATGGTAGTGTTTAAAATAAAATAATAATATTAAAACAAAATTCTAAAATTCGACCATAAAAACTTAAGGATAAAGTATTCAATAGGCAATTTAAATTAATATTTAATTGTAATTGTAGAACTTAAAGACAATAAAGATGTTAATACATAAATATTCATTAGAATTATGACAACATTGTATAACAAATTTGGAATAAAGAAACATTATTATCAATATTCCTATAGAAAAATATTGTATTCGGAAATTTTGAGTTTCAAAAAGTCTATAGAAAAGTTTTGACACTAAATTTTTTAAAAGAAAATTTTTGGTCAAAAATTTTTTTATCAAAAATATTTTTTCTATAAGTAAAAATATAACAAAATTTGTTAGAAAGATTTTAATATCAAAAATTGTAATATCAATCAATTTTTTAAAGAAACATTTTAATATCGAAAAATTTTCTACAGAAAAATTTTATAATATCAAAAAAATGTTTATAGAAAAATTTTAGTATTACAAAATTTTCTCTAGCAACATTTTAATACCAACAAAAATTTTAATTTCAAACAATTTTCTTTAGAAAGTTTTTAATAAAAACAAAGTTTCTATAGAAAAAAATTGAATACCAAAGAAAATCGAAAAATTTTTTATAGAAAAATTATATCATCAAAAAATTTTCTAGAAAAAAAATTTTATTTCACAAAAAAGAAAATTATATCAAAATACTTTTATAGAAAAATTTTAATATTAAAAAATTTTCTACAGAAAAATTTTAATATCAAAAAATTTTTCATAGAAAAATTTTAATTTCAAAAAATTTTTCATAGAAAAATTTTAATTTCAAAAAATTTGTATAGAAAAATTTAAAAAATTTCTATAGAAAAATTTTGATATCAAAATATTTTCTATACAAAAATTTTGATATCAAAATATTTTCTATAGAAAAATTTTGATATCAAAATATTTTCTATAGAAAAACTTTGATATCAAAATATTTTCTATAGAAAAATTTTGATATCAAAATATTTTCTATAGAAAAATTTTGATATCAAAATATTTTCTATAGAAAAATTTTGATATCAAAATATTTTCTATAGAAAAATTTTGATATCAAAATATTTTCTATAGAAAAATTTTGATATCAAAATATTTTCTATAGAAAAATTTTGATATCAAAATATTTTCTATAGAAAAATTTTGATATCAAAATATTTTCTATAGAAAAATTTTGATATCAAAATATTTTCTATAGAAAAATTTTGATATCAAAATATTTTCTATAGAAAAATTTTGATATCAAAATATTTTCTATAGAAAAATTTTGATATCAAAATATTTTCTATAGAAAAATTTTGATATCAAAATATTTTCTATAGAAAAATTTTGATATCAAAATATTTTCTATAGAAAAATTTTGATATCAAAATATTTTCTATAGAAAAATTTTGATATCAAAATATTTTCTATAGAAAAATTTTGATATCAAAATATTTTCTATAGAAAAATTTTGATATCAAAATATTTTCTATAGAAAAATTTTGATATCAAAATATTTTCTATAGAAAAATTTTGATATCAAAATATTTTCTATAGAAAAATTTTGATATCAAAATATTTTCTTTAGAAAAATTTTGATATCAAAATATTTTCTATAGAAAAATTTTGATATCAAAATATTTTCTATAGAAAAATTTTGATATCAAAATATTTTCTATAGAAAAATTTTGATATCAAAATATTTTCTATAGAAAAATTTTGATATCAATATATTTTCTATAGAAAAATTTCGATATCAAAATATTTTCTACAGAAAAATTTTGATATCAAAATATTTTCTGTACAAAAATTGTTATAAGAAGATTTGAATGTCAATCAGAAATTTTGATAATAAATATAGCAAAATTATAAATATAGAAAAAAGTTTGATATTGAAAATGTTTCTATAGACAAATTTTCGACATTAAAAAAAACTTTCAGCAGAAAATTTTTAATATCAAAATTTTTCTGTAGAAAATTTTGTGATATTAAAATTTTTTGATAATAAAATTTTTCTGTAAAAAAATTTTATATAGAAAAGTTTTTGAAAGTAATATTTTTTCGTAGTTAAAATTGTTCTTATTATAACTTTTTTAAAAAAATTGTTCTGCAATAATTTAAATTTAAAACTTATTTTATCTTTGTAAAAATTAATAAAATTTCAAACCTTCTGAAATTTAAAAAATAATAACACAAATTAAGGTCAATGACATTTACTGCAATTTCTGTGGTTATCCTTCATAATCCTTGTATTGTTTTCAAATTTCTATAGAAAATTCCATTTAATTTTCCATTCAAACTATCAGTTGTTAGTCAGTTGCTTTGTACTATTTACAAAAAAAAATGTTTACTAAAATGATTCAGTCGAATTAGTCTTACTAATTGACCTTAATAAATGAAGTCGGTAGTAGTAGTAAAAACTATTACTATAAATAGTTTTGATTCACACAGATTGAGTGATGATGCTGATTCTGATTCTGCTGATGTTATCATTGTATAATTTGCTACCATTTACCTTCAAAACCAAATTACCACCAACAAATAACTGCACAAATACAAATAACGAAAAAACAAATGAAAGTTAAAATAAATAGGGTTTATTTTTAACAACAATTTTCCATTAAAATCTTTCAATAATTCTATGCAACATTTGCAGAAAACAAAAAAATGTTCTTAATGATTGTGGTGGTAATAGCTATTTCGATTGTTAACCAGAATATGCTGTCAGTCTTTTAATTTTTTATTTGATTGGATTCAATCATTTGATTTGAACTTTTTGTTTTTTTCCAAAAATATTTACAAATATTCATGTTCTGGCACTTTTAGGTGAAAACATGCAAGTTCATGTCATGGAAGACATCACACATTAATGGAATTTATGATGTTTTTAAACCCTACATATAACATTTCAAAATAATCCATTCACATTTGACCATAGTTTCCCTAAAAGCCCAACTTTCTTAAATAACTTAAACACCTATAAAAGTCAAGTTAAAAGAAGTTATGAGAGTTTTTATCAATAACTTAAATAATTGTTTATTGTTAATTCTATGGTGTAGGGTAACTTATTATCGACCTATCGATCAAAAAATCTCTTTAAATCTTTTTAAATAGCTACGGGTAGTTTTGAAAAAATCAAATGAATGAAAGTAAATTTTATTGTATCCTTGGTCAAGTGAAATGTTATGTTGATGTAGAAGGTATTGAAATAAATGTACATACACATAACGTCACCTTAAATGTAAAAAGGCGTAAATGACAAAATCTTAACATTAATTATAACTACAAGATATGAAAAGGGTACAATAATTTTATGCTTATGTATGTAGTGCATAGAAATATTGGCCTGCGACCAAATTTAGTTTAAATCGGTCCATATTTGACCACAGCTCCCACACAAACCCTTTATGACAAAAAGGCTCGTAAATCTAAAGATATAATATTTTTAACTTCTTTATAAACTGGAATCAAATTGATAAATTTCAAGAAAATTGCAAACAGGCCTAACGACCGAAATGACTTAAAAATATACAACTAAGTCTTGAGAAAATGTTTGAAAAAAATGACAAAATTTATGTTTTTATGCAAGACAAATTAAAGACTTCATGCGTAAAGGGTAAAGGGTAATCGTGCTTTACCGACTTTAACACTTTGACTGATTTATATATCTGTAATATAAAATCCATGCAAATAAGTTTCTTAATACATCCCCTTTGCATTTTATTTAACGATATACACTCACACACATATTCCCTTATTAATGTGTATGTGTCCTATGTTCCAATTTGATTTAAGGAAATTTGTTCCTGCATATAAACGATTTGATGGTCAAATATTTTCGAGTAAAAATATTTTTCAAAAAAAAACAAAAAACTATTAATTGTTTGTGTAAAATAAAAAAGTTTTTCAAATCAAAACTTTCACATTTCCAATTTATATAAATAATTGTGATGAGTCATTGCTTTCAGTACCGAAATTAAAAAAACAACAATTGATTTGGCGGGTGAGTACAAAGTATTTCAAAACTTTTTGTACAGGTCAGTAGAAAAAATTTAAAGTTATAGAAAATAAAAATAAAAAAAAATAACTTTTGAGTAAAAATAAAATAAGTATAAAAAGAATATTAAATTTTCGATATGAAATTTGTTGCATACAAAAATATTTTACCTAAGAAAATATTTGATACAAAATTTTAATGATATTATATTAATATTACAAATTTTCTATGGCATTTTTCTGCTGCTAAATATAAAAAAGAAAAAAATTCCCATAGAAAAATTTTTGATATTCAAAAATTTCCTAAAGAAAAATTTTTGATATTCAAAAATTTTCTAAAGAAAAATGTTTGACATTTAAAAATTTTCTAAAGAAAAACTGTTGATATTCAAAAATTTCTAAAGAAAAATTTTTGATATTCAAAAATTTTCTAAAGAAAAATTTTTGATATTCAAAAATTTTCTAAAGAAAAATTTTTGATATTCAAAAATTTTATAAAGAAAAATTTTTGATATTCAAAAATTTTCTTCAAAAAAAAGTTTGATATTCAATAATATCAAAAGAAAAATTTTTTTATATTCAAAAATTTTCTAAGGAAAAATTTTCAAAAAAAAAAATTTTGATATTCAAAAATTTTCTATATTCATTTTTGATGTTCAAAAATTTTCTATAGCAAAAACTTTTGATAAAAAAAAAATTTTCTATAGAAAAATTTTTGATATTAAAAAATTTTCTATAGAAAAATTTGTGATATTAAAAAATTTTCTATAGAAAAATTTTTGATATTCAAAAATTTTCCAAAGAAAAATTTTTGATATTCAAAAATTTTCTATAGAAACATTTTTGATATTCAAAAATTTTCCTAAGAAAAATTTTTGATATTTGAAAATTTTCCTAAGAAAAATTTTTGATATTCAAAAATTTTCCTAAGAAAAATTTTTGATATTCAAAAATTTTCTGAAGAAAAATTTTTGATATTCAAAAATATTCTAGAAAAAAATGTTTGATATTCAACAATATCAAAAGAAAAATTTTTTATATTTTAAAATTTTCTAAGGAAAAATTTTCAAAAAAAAAAATTTTGATATTCAAAAATTTTCTATATTCAAAAGATATTTTAAAGAAAAATTTTTGATGTTCAAAAATTTTCTATAGCAAAAACTTTTGATATTCAAAAATTTTCTATAGAAAAATTTTTGACATTCAAAAAATGTCTTAAGAAAAATTTTTGATATTCAAAATTTTCCAAAGAAAAATTTTTGATAACATCAAAAATTTTGAAATTTTTTTTTGATATTCAAAAATTTTCTATAGAAAAATTTTTGATATTCAAAAAATTTCAATAGCAAAAAAATTTTGATATTCAAAAAATTTGCATAGCAAAAGTGTTTGATATTAAAAAATTTTCTATAGAAAGATTTTTGATGTTCAAAAATTTTCTATACCAAAAATTTTTGATATTCAAAAATTTTCTATAGCAAAAATTTTTGATATTCAAAAATTTTCCATAGCAAAAATTTTTGATATTCAAAAATTTTCTATAGCAAAAATTTTTGATATTAAAAAATTTTCTATAGAAAAATTTTTGATATTCAAAAATTTTCTATAGCAAAGATTTTTGATATTCAAAAATTTTCTATACCAAAAATTTTTGATATTAAAAAATTTTCGATAGCAAAAACTTTTGATAATCAAAAATTTTCCATAGCAAAAATTTTTGATATTAAAAAATTTTCTATAGCTAAAATTTTTGCTATTCAAAAATTTTCTATATGAAAGATTTTTGATGTTCAAAAATTTTCTATATCAAAAATTTTTGATATTCAAAAATTTTCTATAGCAAAAATTTTTGATATTCAAAAATTTTCTATAGCAAATATTTTTGATATTAAAAAATTTTCTATGGCAAAAATTTTTGATATTTAAAAATTTTCTATAGCAAAAATTTTTGATATTCAAAAGTTTTCTACAGCAAAAATTTTTGATATTCAAAAACTTTCTATAGCAAAAATTTTTGATATTGAAATATATTCTATGGAAAAATTTTTGATATTCAAAAATTTTCTATAGAAAAATTTTTGAATATCAAAAATTTTATAGAAAAATTTTTAATATTCAAAAATTTTCTTTAGCAAAAATTTTTGATATTGAAAAATTTTCTATAGCAAAAATGTTTGATATTTAAAAATCATTCAAATTATTTACTAAGGAAATTTTTTGGTTATTATGTTTCACTTTTCTTTTTTACTTCTGCATTTGCATATATGAATCAGAAATGTATCTTAAAAGTATTATACGAAATACTTGAGTTCAACAACTATTATAACTTATACAAATAAAATCATTTTCATGGATTAAGTGAAAAGAAGGAAACTGTCATTTATGAATGGTTTAAACTCCCGTTTTTCATTTAACTCTCACACACACACATACACTGAGGACGATTAAGTTGTTGCATAGCAGCAAAAGTATGTAAATATTTTCATTCATTTAGCCAGTCATTCATGGCAACTTGTTCCTTCTTTCTTTTTTTTGTCGGTTTTGGTCCTCGTCATCATTATTGACGTCTTTGGAAAAACTTTTCAGATTCCGTATTCAGTTTGAAGGATTTTTAATATGTGAATTGAAAAGAGGATTTTTGCAAGAGTTTTTTTTTTTATTAAGAGAACAACAATAATATATGCAATGACGATATAACGTAAATTTACACATAGACTTTTGTGTAAGATATTGAAATATTGTAGTAGTGGTGGTAAATTGAGTAGTAAAATCCCAAAATGCATCAGGCACTTGTTATTATTACTTAAAGCATCAGCAGTTGGAGACATACAAACCTAGAGATGGCAAGGACTTCATTATATCTATATAGAATTATTTACTTTCGTTATTCATATAAATATGTACATATATATGCATGTAAGTATATATAACTATAAGCATTCATCTAGGTCCATTGTATCGAAAAACTGCTGCTGCTTGATGCATTCCCATTATACAAAATTCAGTCCAGACACTTTTTGTTTACATTATTATTATTATTGATTCTTTGGTATTAAAGTTTTCCTTCAACAAAGAATTGAAGTTGCTTTAAATATAAAATCAAAAAAAGAAAAGTATAAATAAAATAAAAATATTCTTTCAGACAGATATTAAATAAATAAAAATGGAATACTTAAATGCAGCACAACTTAGAGCCTTCTTTCTTCTTCCTTTACTTCATTATTATTTTCTTGTCATGTTAGCATGTGCTTGTATGAAAGGATTTGTATTTTAAAGGCTTTTAAATTTTTGCAGTATCCCCTTTTTGATTTTATTATGGAAAATATAAAATTCTGTTTTCGTGGAAATGGTTATGGTTGTATAAAGAGTGTTGTAAATGCTGTCAAAGTATTTACTGGCACATAAAAACATCGAGTTACGAAAGGGAAATATGCATTTTTAAGTTTACGGAATTCATTAAAATAACTTTATATATGAAATGGCATTAAGCAGTTGACTACTTAACAATTTAAGGATTTCTTAAGAAGACCGGAAATGCTATTTTTTTTTTTTTTTGTCATCACAAGATTTTCAATTTTCAGATATCAGAAGATTTTCTATTGAAAATTTTGTCATCAGAAAATTATCTATAGACAATTTTGTAATCTCAAGGATTTCTCTTTTTTAAATTTTTTTTTTTCTAAGGAAAATTTTGTCATCAGAAGATTTTCTATAGAAAATTTTGTCATCACAATATTTTCTACAGAAAATTTAGTCATCATAAAATTTTGTATAGAAATTTTGTCATCTAAAATTTTTTATAGAAATTTTGTCATCTAAAATTTTTTATAGAAATTTTGTCATCACAAGATCCTTTATAGAAAATTCTTCATCTTAAAATTTTCTAAGTAAATTTTGTTAAAATGTTTTAGAATTTTTTAAAAAATTTACAATTTTTATAGGAACTTTTTCAAAAATTTCAAATTTTTATAAACTTTTTTAAAAATTTCCTAGTTTTATATGAAATTTTTGAAAAATTTACAAGTTTTTTGGGAAAATTTTTAAAAATTTAAAATTTTTTTTGCGAATATTTTTCAAAAATTTACTTTTTTTAAATTGTAATTTTTAAAAAAATTTATAATTTTTTTAGGAAATTTTTAAAAAAAAAATTAAAATTTTTATATGAAATTTTTAAAATATTTCAATATAAATTTTTATACAAATTTACTAATTTTATGGGAAATTTTTCAAAAATTTTCTATTTTCATATAAAATTTTTAAAAAATTTACTAATTTTATAGGAAAATTTTCAAAAATTTACTAATTCTACAGAAATTTTTTCAAAAATTTAATAATTTTATAGGATTTTTTTTTTAAATTTAATAACTTTATAGGAAATTTTTAAAAAAACTTATAATTTTTTTTTGAGAAATTTAAAAATTTAACATTTTTATTAAAAATGGCAGATTTTCAAAAATTTTAAATTTTTTTGGGCAATTTTTGAAAAAATTTCTATAAAAATAAAAATTTTTGAAAAATTTCCTAAAAAAAAAATAGAAAGTTTCTGAAAAATTTCCTTTAAAAATAGTAAATTTTTCAAAAATTCTCTATAAAAAAATAAATTTTTGAAAATTTTCCTATAAAAATAGTAAATATTTGAAAAATTTCCTATAATATTAGGATAATAATTTTTAAAAAATTTCCTATAAAAATAGTAAACTTATGAAAAATTTCCTATACAAATAGTAAATTTTTGAAAAATTTTCTAATAAAATAGAAAATTTTTGAAAAATTTCCTATAAAAATAGTAAATTTTTGAAAAATTTCCTAAAAAAAATAGTAAACTTTTGAAAAATTTCCTATAAAAATAGTAAATTTTTGAAAAATTTCATATAAATATAGTAAATTTTTGAAAAATTTCCTATAAAAATAGTAAATTTTTGAAAAATTTCCTGTAAAAATTATAAATTTTTGAAAAATTTCCTATAAAAATAGTAAATTTTTAAAAAAATTTCCTATAATAATAGTAAATTTTTGGAAAAATTTCCTATAAAAATAGTAAATTTTTGGAAAAATTTCCTATTAAAATAGTAAATTTTTGGAAAATTTTCTTATTAAAATAGTAAATTTTTGGAAAAATTTCCTATTAAAATAGTAAATTTTTGGAAAAATTTCCTATAAAATTAGTAAATTTTTGGAAAAATTTCCTATAAAAATAGTAAATTTTTGAAAAATTTTTTTACAAAATAGAAAATTTTTGAAAAATTTCCTATAAAAATAGTAAACTTTTGAAAAATTTCCTATAAAAATGGTAAATTTTTCAAAAATTTCCTATAAAAATAGTAAATTTTTGAAAAATTTCCTATAAAAATAGTAAACTTTTAAAAAATTTCCTATAAAAATAGTAAATTTTTGAAAATTTGTAGTAGTATAGTAAATAGTAAAATTTTAAAAAATTTCCTACAAAAATAATAAATTTTTAAAAAATTTCCTACAAAAAAAGTAAATTTTTGAAAAATTTTTTGAAATATTTCCTGTAAAAATAGTAAATTTTTGAAAAATTTCCTATAAAAATAATAAGTTTTTGAAAAATTTCCTATAAAAATAGTAAATTTTTGAAAAATTTCCTATAAAAACAATAAATTTTTGAAAAATAGTAAATATTTGTCATAACATTATAGAAGATTTTATTGTCATAAATTTTTTCATCGGAAAATTCTCTTTAAAAAAATTTCGATAAAAAAAATTTGTCATAAAATTTTTATATGGAAAATTTTGTCGTCAAATGATTTTTTCTACCGAAAATTTGTAAAGTGTATTTTTTTAAAACTGCAAATTTATTAAATCATTTCTATATAAAAAAAATGTTCTTCAAACAGTTCTTTTAACAAATTTGTAGCCATTCAAATTTTCGTCATCACTTTTAAATTTTTTTTAAAGTCCTTTGAAAACACTTAGTTCGCCACATGCAACATCAAAGGTCAAAGGTCACAAAAACCTTTAAAAGATTTAATATCATCACGTTCAATGCTATTTGTCCAATTTAACTTTTTCGTCACACAGACACACAAACAAATACTTCTAAGCAAAACGAAAACATCTTTCTTTTTCGTCTCCTTATTCTAAAACAAAATCAACGTTTTAAATCTTTCCAAAGATTAGCACTTATTTTAAGTACAATAATCAACAAAAGGCGACCATTAAAAGTCAAGAGTTTTAGTTTAAGTTTTTTTCTTTCTTGTCGATGCTATGATGATTTTTTATTTCCTCTTCTTAAGCTGTTGAAATATTTTGTGCTGGTGGAAGCGGATTTTACTTTTAGTGCAATGACCGCAGCAGCAGTCCCATGTCCTAGTCGGACTGCAGGAGCAAGAGCAGCCATAGTATGAGTGAGTTACACAAAAAACCATAGAAAATGCATTGCGGGTGATTATGGATTTTTTCTTTTTTTTTTTAATTTTGTTTTATTATTTATTCTTTTAGTTTAGTTTTGTGAACTTTAAACAAAACAAAAGTCATGTCTACTTAATGCGACACAGTCACAGTATCACACACACACTCAAACTCAAATATCTATACTCCTGCCGGTTTTCGATACTGCCATATGTATGTATGAATATATGTATTCTAGCATCTAACTAACGTAAGTTTATATTTGTATTGAGTTTTCGAGGTTCAACTTAAATTTCTAAACATTTTTATTTTAAAGTAAAATTTTCGGGTTTCTTTCCAGACTTAATGTCGCGTCGTTGTCGCATCGTTTGTAAATTTTTTAGACACTTCTTTATTTTTGAGGGAATTTTTTTTACTGATTTTGTTTTTATAATTTTTTTATAATATTTTGTGTTAGTTTTGGTGCTGCTCTGGAATTTGTAGTGCAATTCTGGATTTGTTTAACTTTTTTTATTATTTTTATTATTCTATTTTTATTTATCTCTGTAAATTAAAAGTTTTAACTATTTACTTTTACACCATATCCATAACAATAATTTTGTTACCACAACATTTTTTCATAAAAAATTTAAAAACCAAATAATTTTTTATAGAAATTTTTGTCATCACACAAATTTCTATAGAAACATTTTTCAAAAATTTATTATTTTAATAGTAAATTTTTCAAAAATTTTCTATTTTTATAGGAAACTTTTCAAAAATTTTAAATTTTTACAGAAAATTTTTCAAAAAATTTCTATTTTTATAGGAAATTTTAAAAAAAATTTATATTTTTATAGGAAATTCTTTAAAAATTTTGTATTTTTATAGGAAATTTTTCAAAAATTTTATACTTTTATAAGAAATTCTTCAAAAATTTTGTATTTATATAGGAAATTTTTCAAAAATTTTCTATTTTTATAGGAAATTTTTCAAAAATTTATTATTTTTATTGGAAATCTTTCAAAAATTTTCTATTTTAATAGAAAATTTTTCAAAAATTTTCTATTTTTATAGGACATTTTTCAAAAATTTTCTATTTTTGTAGGAAATTTTTCAAAAATATCTATTTTAAAGGAAAATTTTCAAAATTTTACTATTTTTATAGGAAAGTTTTCAAAATTTTACTATTTTTATAGGAAAATTTTCAAAATTTTACTATTTTTATTGGAATTTTTTAAAAAAATTTTATAGTAAATTTTTCAAAAATTTACTATTTTTATAGAAAATTTTTCAAAAAATTTGTATATTTATAAGAAATTTTTCAAAAATTTCTTATTTTTGTAGGAATTTTTTCAAAATTTTTCTATTTTTACAGCAAATTTTTAAAAAATGTTCAAAAATGTTCTTTTTTTATAGGAAATTTTTGAAAAATTTTATTCTTTTTATAGGAAATTTTTGAAAAATTTTCGTTTCAAAATTTTTCAAAATAGGAAATTTTTTAAAAATTTTCTTTTTTATATAAAAATTTTCAATAGATTTACAATTTTTAAAGGAAATTTTTCAAAAGTTTACTATTTTATAGCAAATTTTTCAAAAATTTACAATTTTTATAGGAAATTTTTGAAAAATTTACTATTTTTATGGAAATTTTTCAAAAATGTTTTATTTACAGGAACAATTTAAAAAATTTTCTACTTTGAAAATGGGAAATTTTTCAAAATTTTCTATATTTATAGGAAATTTTTCAAAATTTACTATATTTATAGGAAATTTCTTAAAAATTTTCTATTTTTACAGGAATAATTTCAAAAATTTTCTACTTTGAAAATTTTTCATTTTTATAGAAAATTTTTCAAAAATTTTCTATTTTAATAGGAAAATTAGCAAATATTTACTATTTTAATAGAAAACTTTTCTAAAATTTTCTATTTTGACAGGAATTTTTTTTTAACAATTTTTCAAAAATTTTCTATTTTTATAGGAAAATTTTCAAAAAATTTCTATTTTTACAGCAAATTTTTCAAACATTTTCTATTTTTATAGGAATTTTTTTTGAAAATTTACTATTTTTTTAAGAAAATTTTTCAAAAATTTTCTATTTTTATAAGAAATTTTTCGAAATTTACTATTTTAATTCAAAATTTCAAAATTTACTATTTGTATAGAAAATTTTTTAAAGACTTACTGCTCTTATAGGAAATTTTTTAAAAATTTACTATTTTTGCAGAGATTTTTTCAAAAATTTACTAGTTTTTTAGAAAATTTTTCAAAAAATTACTATTTTGTTTAAAAAAGTTTTTAAAAAATTTAGTATTTATTTAGAAAATTTTTCAAAAATTTTCTATTTTTGTAGGGAATTTTTTTAAAAAATTTACTAATATTTTTTCATAATTTTTTTCAAAATTCACTATTTTTTTATAAAATTTTTCAAAAATTTTCTATTTAATAAGAAATTTTTTAAAAAAGTTTTTATTTTTATTTCGAAATTTTTTCAAAAGTTTTCTATTTTATTTAAATTAAATTTTTCAAAAATTTGCTATTTATATAAAAAAAATTTCAAAATATACTATTTTTATAGGAAATTTCTCAAAACTAATTTTATGGGAAGTTTTTCAAAAATTTATTCATTTTTTAGAGAAATTTTTTAAAATTTACTATATTTTGTTAGAAGTTTTTTCAAAAATTTATTATTTTTTATAGAAAATTTTTCAAAAAATTTTTATGTTTTTTAGAACATTTTTCAAAAATTTTCTTTTTTTTTAGAAATTTTTCAAAAAAATTACTATATTTGAGAAAAAATAAAATTTTGTCTTCATACAATTTTAAATAGAAAATTTTATATGTTACTGGAAATGGTGATAATAGTCTGTAAATAGATCCGATTTTTTATAGCAGTTTTTTCCAGTAACAACACCACCATTTAAAAATCCATACAAACGCTATTTTTCACTAGATATTGTAGAATTTTATCTGTAAGGCTTATAAAAGTAATTAAAAACTTTGTCATAACCATGTTGGTATTTGTCTGTCTAACTCCCGAACTATAGCATTTCAATGGTGTCGTTATATTCACTCCAATGTCCTTCCATTACTCCTAAATGCAAAGTAATAGTTATTTTAAAATGTCTACAAAACTGAATGAATCTCAATGTGTGCATTTATGTTAAACTACCAAAATAAAATAAAAATCCAGTATCAAAATTTTGAACCAACAAACCGCAATAAGCCAACAGGAACTAAAATTTGTTAGAAACTAAATTTAATTCTATGTTTTTATGCTCGTGAATATTTACAAATGAAAAACTATTGTGTTGTTGTATAAAATTCACTACAACATTTGAAAAACATCAAAAAAAGTAACTATTAAATAAAAATTTACGGAATTTTTGTTGATTTTTTTCTGCTCTTGTATTTGAACTACTTTCATTCGTTCATTCATCTGTGGCACTATTTTTGTTAACAATTGTTTTGTGTAGTTGTGTTGGTATTTGAGTCCAAGTTATGTTGGTTGACTTTTGATTGTCTGTGTCCAACCAGGTAATTGTGTAACAGTTAGGATTATTTTTTTACAAAATTTCACTTCATTGCATTTAATTTAAATTAAATTTCTATTTATTCTATGAAAAATGTAAAAATAATATTTTTTGCCTTTTTTTAGATTTAAATGGTGTTACATTGTTAAATAGCTGATGACATTTAATAATCGTCACATCAAATGCATAAATGCAGACAGACAACAACAATAAAACCATCAACAAATTTACTGGTCATCAGTAGTAAAATAATATTTTTTAAAAAATTTCAATAGAAATGTTTCAAAAATATAATCTGAAAATTTTGATATAAATATTAAGTTCTCAAAAATAAAATTTCTTAAAATTTTAAAAGTAGAAAGTTTTTGAAAAATTTCCTATCAATATAGAAAATTTTTAAAAAATTTCATTTAAAAGTAAAAGCTTTTTGCAAAATTCAATATAAAAAAGAAAATTTTTCAAAGCTTTTCTATAAATATAGAAAATTTTTCAAAAATTTCCTATCAAAATAAAATATTTTTTATAAAATTTCCTTTTAAAGTAGAAAATTAATCAAAAAATTTCGATAAAAATTGAAAAATTTTCAAAAAATTCCTATAAAAATTGAAAATTTTAAAAAAATTTCCTAAAAAAATTAAAAAATTTGTTTAAAAAAAAAAACAATTTTTCAAAAATTTCCTACAAAAAAAGACAAATTTTTAAAAATTTTCTACAAAAATAGAAAATTTTTGAAAAATTTCCTATATAAATAGAAAAATTTCCTATAAAAAAAGAAAATTTCCTAAAAATACTAAATTTTTGAAAAATTTCCTAAAAATACTAAATTTTTGAAAAATTTCCTATAAATAGTAAATTTTTGAAAAACTTCCTATAAATAGTAAATTTCTGAAAAATTTCCTATAAATAGTAAATTTTTGAAAAATTTCCTATAAATAGTAAATTTTTGAAAAATTTCCTATAAATAGTAAATTTTTGAAAAATTTCCTATAAATAGTAAATTTTTGGAAAATTTTCTATAAATAGTAAATTTTTGGAAAATTTTCTAAAAATAGTAAACTTTTGGAAAATTTTCTATAAATAGTAAATATTTGAAAAATTTCCTATAAATAGTAAATTTTTGAAAAATTTGCTATAAATAGTAAATTTTTGAAAAATTTCCTAATGGGTGTTTTTTTTAGAGGTATAGAACTTCGAATTGAAATAAAACACAAGAAAATC
Organism: Stomorhina lunata; assembly: GCA_933228675.1. Lineage (NCBI taxonomy): Eukaryota > Metazoa > Arthropoda > Insecta > Diptera > Rhiniidae > Stomorhina > Stomorhina lunata. The sequence continues at coordinate 95,807,023 of OW121743.1, read as the reverse complement.
GTTTTAATGTCCATCAATTTGGCTTTATTGGAAGGATAATTTTATGCCATTAATGTTTAAATATGATTTTGGGCATGTGGCCGCCGCGGCTGGCTCGAATAAAGCCAATTCTACAGGTCCAATTTTCAACTACTTTTTCGAGCATATGGGGCCGTATGTTGGCAATAACGCCACGAATGTTGGCTTCCAAGTCCCCTAACGTTTCTGGTTTGTTGGCGTAGACGAGCGACTTCACATATCCCCAAAGAAAATAATCCAGTGGTGTCAAATCGCACGATCTTGGTAGCCAATTGACAGGTCCATTCCGCGAAATTATGCGCTCATCGAATGTTTCCTTCAATAAATCAATGATGACGTGCGCTGTGTGGCATGTAGCGCCGTCTTGTTGGAACCACAACTCATCCACATTCATGCCATCCAATTGAGGAACAAAATAGTCGGTTATCATGGCTCTATACCGGTCTCCATTTATGGTAACTGACTCTCCAGCATTATTTCGGTAGAAGTATGGCCCAATGACTCCACCAGCCCATAGAGCACACCAAACAGTCAGTTTTTGTGGATGTAATGGCGTCTCAAGGGTCTCGTGTGGATTCTCTTCACTCCAAATGCGGCAATTTTGCTTGTTGACGTAGCCATTCAACCAAAAATGAGCCTCATCACTGAACAAAATTTTGCGATGAAAATCAGCATCGAGATCAATCTCATTTTCGGCCCATACACCAAAATCACGACGCATTGCATGGTCTCGCGGCTTTAATTCTTGCACCAGCTGGATCCTGTAAGGTCGCAAGCCAAGATCTTTGCGCAAAATCTTCCATAAAGTTGATGGACAAAGCTCCAATTGCTGTGCGCGGTGGCGAATCGATTCATTCGGGTCCTCTTCAACACTTTGCTCTACAGCGGCAATTTTTTCTTCGGTGCGCACTGTTCGACGTCGCTGCGGATGCGTATTATCACATAGAGTAAACGTAGTGCGAAAACGATCCATGGTTAACCGAATTAATTGCTCTGATGGACGATTATGTCGACCATAAAATGGACGGAGCTTGCGGTAAACTTCGCGAACTGAACCATTATTTTCTAAATAAATTTGCACGATTTGCAAGCGTTGTTCTTTTGTCAACCTGTTCATGATGAAATGGCAAACCAAACTAAATATTAATCACTTGACAGCTGACAAAATGGCCGCCAGTTAAAAAAGTGATGCCAACTTAAAGTTCTATACCTCAATAAAAAACACCCGATATAAATAGTAAATTTTTGAAAAATTTCCTATAAATAGTAAATTTTTGAAAAATTTCCTATAAATAGTAAATTTTTGAAAAATTTCCTATAAATAGTAAATTTTTGAAAAATTTCCTATAAATAGTAAATTTTTGAAAAATTTCCTATAAATAGTAAATTTTTGAAAAATTTCCTATAAATAGTAAATTTTTGAAAAATTTCCTATAAATAGTAAATTTTTGAAAAATTTCCTATAAATAGTAAATTTTTGAAAAATTTCCTATAAATAGTAAATTTTTGAAAAATTTCCTATAAATAGTAAATTTTTGAAAAATTTCCTATAAATAGTAAATTTTTGAAAAATTTTCTATAAAAAGTGAATTTTTGAAAAATTTGCTATAAATAGTAAATTTTTGAAAAATTTCCTATAAATAGTAAATTTTTGAAAAATTTCCTATAAATAGTAAATTTTTGAAAAATTTTCTATAAAAAGTGAATTTTTGAAAAATTTGCTATAAATAGTAAATTTTTGAAAAATTTCCTATAAATAGTAAATTTTTGGAAAATTTTCTATAAATAGTAAATTTTTGGAAAATTTTCTAAAAATAGTAAACTTTTGGAAAATTTTCTATAAATAGTAAATATTTGAAAAATTTCCTATAAATAGTAAATTTTTGAAAAATTTGCTATTAATAGTAAATTTTTGAAAAATTTCCTATAAATAGTAAATTTTTGAAAAATTTCCTATAAATAGTAAATTTTTGAAAAATTTCCTATAAATAGTAAATTTTTGAAAAATTTCCTATAAATAGTAAATTTTTGAAAAATTTCCTATAAATAGTAAATTTTTGAAAAATTTTCTATAAAAAGTGAATTTTTGAAAAATTTGCTATAAATAGTAAATTTTTGAAAAATTTCCTATAAATAGTAAATTTTTGAAAATTTTCCTATAAATAGTAAATTTTTGAAAAATTTCCTATAAATAGTAAATTTTTGAAAAATTTCCTATAAAAATAGTAAATTTTTGAAAAAATTCCTATAAAAATAGTACATTTTTTTAAATTTCCTATACAAATAGTAAATTTTTGAAAAATTTCTGATAAAAATAGCAAATTTTTGAAAAATTTGCTTTAAAAATAGTAAATTTTTGAAAATTTTCCTATAAAAATAGTAAATTTTTCAAAAATTTGCTATTAAAATAGTAAGTTTTTTAAAATTTCCTATAAAAATAGTAAATTTTTTAATCGAATTTGATAAACATTTTCATTAGAAAGTAAATTTTTTACTAAGATATTAAATATCCTTTCCTCATCTTATTTTTCAATAAATGCAAATAAATTTTATTGGCAAAAATGTTATTGTTTAATTTATTTTTATACAAGTTATTTTCTTTAAAACCTTTAAATCTCTCTTTTGTGCCACTGCTACTGCATGATGGCAATACAATTTGGGTCAATCAACAATATTACTGATATTTATTTGTATCAAAAAAAATATATATAAATTTATTGGCCAAACCAATAATATACTCAAATAATAATAATTGATCGAAATGTGAATGAAAAAACAAAATGTGCAATTGCATTTTGTAGATACCAGAGAAGGAAATACAAAAATCACTGTGTATTTGATACAGTAGCTTATAAAAGGTTGCTTATGGTTATAAGAACCACTTTTATATATGACTTATATATTTATTCCTAAAATATATGAAAATGAATCCTAAGACCAACCGAAGAAATATTTAAAATGTTTCTCTAATTTTCTCTACTTATACGAATGCTTTTAGAAGCCCACGTTGCACGTTCTTATGTATTTGTGTTATATACATATGTATGTTTGTTAGTATGTATTTGTTTTTATATTTGTATTAGTTATTTGTGAAAATTGGACACAGTATCATAATAAATTCAGAACAGAAATGAGGAAAACTTAAAGAAAATAGTACAACAATTTAATAGATTTAATGAAAGTTTAGAAATTAAAATATTTAAAGTTAATTGAATTTTGATGAAAATTTATATGGAACATAAACATTTCAATGAATGAAGATTTAGCAGATTTTAAGAAGAGAACGTGTATAACTCTAGAAAAAATTCCTATAAAAATAAAAAATTTCCTACAGAAATAGAAAATTTTTGAAAAATTTCCAATAAAAATAGAAAATTTTCGAAAAATTTCGTATAAAAATAGAACATTTTTTTGAAAAATTCCTATAACATTCTTGAAAAATTTCTAATAGAAATGGAAAATTTTCCTATAAAAATTAAAAATTTTTGAAAAATTTCCTACAAAAAAAGAAAATTTTTGAAAAATTTCCTATAAATATAAAATTTTTAAAAATTTTCCTATAAAAATAGAAAACTTTTGAAAAATTTCCTATAAAAATAGAAAATTTTTGAAAAATTTCCTATAAAAGTAGATAGTTTTTGAAAAATTTTATACACAAATAAAAAACTTTTGAGAAATTTCTTATAAAAATAGAAAATTTTTGAAAAATTTCCTATAAAAATAGAAAATTTTTGAAAAATATAATATAAAAACAGAAAATTTTCTATAAAAGTATAAAATTTTTGAAAAATTTTCTATAAAAGTATGAAATTTTTGAAAAATTTTCTATAAAAGTATAAAATTTTTGAAAAATTTTCTATAAAAATATAAAATTTTTGAAAAATTTCCTATAAAAACACAAAATTTTTGAAAAATTTCCTGTAAAAATATAAATTTTTTTTTTAAATTTCCAATAAAAATAGAAAATTTTTAAAAAATGTCCTATAAAATAGAAAATTTATGATTATTTTTCAAAAAAACGGTTTATGGCCCCCATATATATATAGTCCACTTCACAATAACAAAAGGTAACTGTGTTGGGAATTATATTGTTGGGCAAGGTCTACTTTAATTACTTTTTTACTTATTAATAAATATTTTTTTTGTTCTTCTTGAATTTAACTTTTCTTTAGTTCTTATAATAACTAACTAACATTAATCAATTTGTGCGACAATTTTGTGAAAAGCATTTCCTTTTATTTCTCAAGTACTACATCCGGTACTTGAACTCAATGAAAGAGTTCTTTAACAGCACTGACCTAAAAATTCTACAAGTAAATAAATACAACAAACAAAAAAACACTACAACTAAAGTATTTCGTATATAAACCCTGTAGTAAAACTGGGATCATGTGTCTCCATGTCAACACTTTGTGTAACATCAATTCAAATGTCCCCAATTTGAGTTCAGTACTGAAATAGTAAATATATAGAGACAACTATTCTAGTATATATCTGGTGACATTGTCAACGAATGTGTCAACATATATGTATATTAATAGGCCCCGGTTTGATCCCAATGTCTCCATTTGGACCAAAAGAACTACAAAGTCAATACTAAGTAAATAGTGGTAATGTCTACTGGTAGATTTCGTAGGAACTCTAAATGTTAAATGTCAATAGTAAATAACATTGGATGGGGCAAAATAGGCAAGTAGTACTGGAGACATTGTCAATAGCAAATCAGTATTGTTTCTCTGACGGCATTTACTGCAGGGAATAAATGCACAAATACTCAAAAAATTCAAAGGCAAAAAAATTATATACGAAAAAAGAAAAAAACTTTAAATGAATTAAATAAAGAAAAATTTATATAATTTTGTATAAAAAATGAAAATACCACAAAAATATATAAAAAAAAAACTATACATAAATAAAGAAGAAATGGAAGCCAAAAAAAAAGAGAAAATTGCTTTTTGGCCATTTGTGTATTAAACTCATTATAAATTGGTAACAAGTACATACGACGACCAACATTTGGTTATTGAGTTGAATACATAATAAAATGATTGACTTCATTCATTTCATTTCGGTTCAGTTTTTTTTTCGACTACTTCAGCTCTGACATTCTTTTGAGGGGCAACACAATAACTGCAAAAAAGAAAGAAAAAAAAAACTGGAAAACTTGACAACATTTTTGTGGCAATAACTAGAGGAATTGTATTTATGTAGAGCAACAGTAGCAGGAAAAAAACTTTAAAGGATAAATAAAAAGAACACAACTCTTTTGACATTCAATGCAAGTTCAACTACGATGACATATTAAATCTTGCCTCCCATCGTTTATAAAACTTTTCAATATGAGAAAGCAAAAATAACGAAGACAACAACAATAACAAAAACAACAGCTGCAACAAAAAGTGGCATGCTAACACATACATAAATTCATACATACATTCATAAACGAGAAAACATTGCAACTAGAAATTTACAAAAAACTGAAAAACAAATTGAAAAGAAAATGGTGTCAAATTTTGTGAACCATGTCTTTCGGTTGGTTGTTATGTTTGTTGTAGATGTTGCACAAACACAAATGCACTACTAACACATGTTTGTGTGTGGCTCTACCACCATCTTCATTGATTTTTGAGGCCACTATATACAAATATTCATATATACATGCAGGCAAACATCTGTATGCAACCAAACGAAGCTATAAAGCACTGACTGCTAGTTGTGTGGCAAGTAGTTAAGTAGTTTTAACTCTATTGTTTATTTTGGCGACATTTGTTCCATTTTTTTTTATTCCGAAAAGCCCAAGTATAAACAAAAGGCCAACGTAAAATATCTACGTATTCACAGTATTACAAGCAAAATATTCATTGGACTTAACGTTAATGAATGAGATATTGAAATACCGAAGAATTTTCTAAATTTTCTTTAACAAAATTTTACTTGGAAAATTTTCTTTAAAAAAATTTTACTTACAAATTTTGTTAGAAAATTTCGTAAAAAAAAATTTCCAGAAATTTTTGTATACGAAAAATTTGATATTGAAATTTTTTTTAGAAGAAAGTTTACTTAAAAAAAATCTCAATACAAAATTTTTGGAAAAAAAAATTTCACATATATCCTATGAAAAATTTCCTTTTAAAATAGTCAATTTTTAAAAAATTTATAGGAATTTTTGAAAAAATCGTAATTTTTTTAAAAATTTCCTATAAAAATAGTAAATTTTTTGAAACATTTCCTATAAAAATAGTAAATTTTTAAAAAAATTTCCAATAAAATTAGTAAATTTTTGAAAAATTTCCTATAAAAATAGTAAATTTTTGAAAATTTTCCTATAAAAATAGTAAATTTTAAAAAAATTTCCTATACAAATAGTAAATTTTTGAAAAACTTTCTATAAAAATAGTAATTTTTTGAAAAATTTCCTATAAAAATAGTAAATTTTTGAAAAATTTTCTATAAAAATTGTAAATTTTTGAAAAATTTCCTATAAAAATAGTAAATTTTTGAAAAATTTCCTATAAAAATAGTAAATTTTTGAAAAATTTGCTATAAAAATAGTAAATTTTTGAAAAATTTCCTATAAAAATAGTAAATTTTTGAAAACTTTCCTATAAAAATAGTAAATTTTCGAAAAATTTCCTATAAAAAAAGTAAATTTTTGAAAAATTTTTTATAAAAATAGTAAATTTTTGAAAAATTTCCTAAAAAAAATAGTAAATTTTTGAAAAATTTCCTATAAAAATAGTAAATTTTTGAAAAATTTCCTTTAAAAATAGTAAATTTTTGAAAAATTTCCTATAAAAATAGTAAATTTTTGAAAAATTTCCTATAAAAATAGTAAATTTTTGAAAAATTTCCTATAAAAATAGTAAATTTTTGAAAAATTTCCTATAAAAATAGTAAATTTTTGAAAAATTTCCTAGAAACAGTAAATTTTCTATAAATTAGTATAAAAAGTAAATTTTCGAAAAATTTGCTATAAAATGTATATATTCCAAAAATTTACTATAAAAAGTTTACCAAAAATTTACTATGAAAAGTAAATTTTCGACAAATTTACTATAAAAAGTAAATTTTCGAAAAATTTGCTATAAAAATGAAATTTTCGAAAAAAAAATTACTATAAATAGTAAATTTTTGAAAAATTTAATATAAAAGTAAATTTTCGAAAAATTTCCTATAAATAGTAAATTTTCGAAAAATTTCCTATAAATATTAAATTTTTGAAAAATTTCCTATAAAAATAGTAAATTTTTAAAAAATTTCCTATAAAAATAGTAAATTTTTAAAAAATTTCCTATAAAAATAGTAAATTTTTGAAAAATTTCCTATAAAAATAGTAAATTTTTGAAAAATTTCCTATAAAAATAGTAAATTTTTGAAAAAATTCCTATAAAAATAGTAAATTTTTGAAAAATTTCCTATAAAAATAGTAAATTTTTGAAAAATTTCCTATAAAAATAGTAAATTTTTGAAAAATTTCCTATAAAAATAGTAAATTTTTGAAAAATTTCCTATAAAAATAGTAAATTTTTGAAAAATTTCCTATAAAAATAGTAAATTTTTGAAAAATTTCCTATAAAAATAGTAAATTTTTGAAAAATTTCCTATAAAAATAGTAAATTTTTGCTATAAAAGTGAAATTTTCGAAAAAAAAAATTCCTATAAATAGTAAATTTTTGAAAAGTTTAATATAAAAGTAAATTTTCGAAAAATTTCCTATAAATAGTAAATTTTTGAAAAATTTCCTATCAATAGTAAATTTTTGAAAAATTTCCTATGAATAATAAATTTTTTAAAAATTTCCTATGAATAGTAAATTTTCAAAAAATTTCCTATAAATAGTAATTTTTCGAAAAATTTCCAATAAACAGTAAATTTTCCAAAAATTTCCTAAAAATAATAAATTTTCAAAAAATTTCTTAAAAATAATAAATGTTCAAAAAATTTCCTATAAATAGTAAATTTTCGAAAAATTTCCTATAGATAGTAAAATTTCCGATAATTAGTAAATTTTCGAAAAATTTCCTATAAATAGTAAATTTTTTAAAGGTTTCCTATAAATAGTAAATTTTCCAAAAATTTCCTATAAATAGTATATTAAAAAAAATCCTTTAAATGTTAATTTTTTGGAAAATTTCTTTTAAAGTGACAATTTTCGATCAATTATGCAAATTTTCTGGAAATTTTTTATATCAAATTTGATGTCAAAAATGTTTTTATAAGAAAAATTTGATAACGAAAATTGGAGGATTTTTGCACTTCCACGATCTATTTTTGACCTTTAGATTAATGGAATCCACTCACTGTGCCTTCGTAGAGTTAAAATGTCGTCCTAAACGTGCTGTGTACTCTTTATCAAAACTCAACTCTCTCTAACACATACACACACATAAAGTTATGAAGCAAAAACTCAAGGTTTTCAATATTCACTCTATCACAAAACTTCAGCGTAAAACTTTTTAGTTGTCCTTTTTTAAGTTTTTTGTTCTTCTGATTTCTGTAGCAACTGCTGCTCTAGCAACAACAATAAAACAAACACATTCGTTAATGGTAACATTTTGTTTTTTTCTTTCTGGGTATTTTACCAGATAACAAAAAAAAAGAAAATAGAATAAAATGAAACTATTAAAAGAGTTTGGTTGAAAACACTTTGGAATACTGCAGCAGATTGAGCGTTTACGGATTGCAATCACGTTTTAGGCGCAGTTATCAGTTGATTTTTCTTCATTTGGTGCTGCTACTTTTTTATGACCGATTTTCAATGAAATCTTTCTTTTTTACAATAAATTTTTAAAACAAAATTCTTTTTTTTTTTTTTGAAATAGAGATTTTTCATATTTGACGATTAAGCATATTTTGCATTTTTCACTCATAGTTTGTGAAGAGAAGTTTGATAGATTGATTGAAGTAAAAAATGTAATGAAAATTTTAGAGATGGATTCATTATTGGTTGATTTCTAAAAAAAAAATAATAAAAAATTTTATATTGATACATATATTTTAAATATATTTTTTTATAAAAATTTTATTTAATTTCTCTTAAAAAACATGGTACAAAAACAACATAAAAAATTCCTTTAAACTTTTGTAAAACTCTATTTATCGAAAATTTGTTTATAAAAACTTTATATCAAAAATTTTTATATACAAATTTTCTATAGAAAATTTTTCTATAGGATTTTATATCAAACATTTTTCTATAATAATTTTATAGCAAAAATTTTTCTATAAAAATCTTATATTAATAATTTTTCGATAAAAATCTTATATCGAAAATTTTTGTATAAAAATTTTATATCAAAAATTTTTCTAAAAAAAAAATTCGCATCGAAAATTTTTCTCAAAAGAGTTCGAAAAAATCGAAAATCGAAGATCTTTCTATACAAATTTTATATCGAAAATTTTTCTATAAAAATTTTATATCGAAAAATTTTCCATAAAAATTTTATATCGAAAATTTTTCTATAAAAATTTTATATCGAAAATTTTTCTATAAAAATTTTATAGTGAAAATTTTTAAATAAAACTTTTTTTTACAACGAAAATTTTTCTATGAGATTTTTCAATTTAAAAATTTTATATAGAACATTTTTCTATAAAAATTTTATATAGAAAATTTTTCTATAAAAATTTTATATAGAAAATTTTCTATAAAAATTTTATATAGAAAATTTTTCTATAAAAATTTTATATAGAAAATTTTTTTCTAAAAATTTTATATAAAAAATTTTTTTCTAAAAATTTTATATAGAAAATTTTTCCATAAAAATTTTATATAGAAAATTTTTCTTTAAAAATTTTATATACAAAATTTTTTTATAAAAATTTTATATGGAAAATTTTTCTATAAAAATGTTATATAGAAAATTTTTCTATAAAAATGTTATATAGAAAATTTTTCTATAAAAATTTTATATAGAAAATTTTTCTATAAAAATTTTATATGGAAAATTTTTCTTTAAAAATTTTATATAGAAAATTTTTCTATAAAAATTTTATATACACAAATTTTTTATAAAAATTTTATATAGAAAATTTTTCAATAAAAATTTTGTATAGAAAATTTTACAATAAAAATTTTGTATAGAAAATTTTTCTATAAAAATTTTGTATAGAAAATTTTTCTATAAAAATTTTGTATAGAAAATTTTTCTATAAACATTTTATATAGAAAATTTTTCTATAAAAATTTTATATAGAAAATTTTTCTATAAAAATTTTATGTAGAAAATTTTTCTATAAAAATTTTATATAGAAAATTTTTCTATAAAAATTTTATATAGAAAATTTTTTTTATAAAAATTTATATAGAAAATTTTTCTATAAAAACTTTATATAGAAAATTTTTCTATAAAAATTTATATAGAAAATTTTTCTATAAAATTTTATATAGAAAATTTTTCTATAAAAATATATATAGAAAATTTTAAAAAAAAAATTGATATCGAAAATTTTTTTATAAAAATTTTTTATAGAAAATTTTTCTATAAAAATTGTATATAGAAAATTTTTCTATAAAAACTTAATTTCGAAATTTTTTTTTTCTATAAAAATTTTACATCGAAAATTTTTCTATAAAAATTTTGCATCGAAAATTTTTCTATATAAAAATTTTACATCGAAAATTTTCTTAAACATTTTAAATCGAAAATTTTTCTATAAAAATTTGGATTTTCGATGCATTTTCTATAAAAATTGTATGTAATAAATTTTTCTTTAAAAATTTTATTTAAAAAATTTTTCTATAAAAATTTTATATAGAAAATAAATTGTCATCAAACAAACATTCGCTAAATAAACATTGCCAATAATGCAAACAGGAAAGAATTCCTATAACAAAACTCACTCAATGTGTTTTGGGTGGGGGTCTCTGCTGTTGTGTTGTCGTTGCGTTTGTCTTCTTCCGGTTGTTATCGTCGGTGGTTGTTGTTCTTAATAAATTAATAGATTGAAATTGCGGCGCTGCTAAAATTATCCCTTTAGACTTTCCGTGTTTGAAAGAAAATTGGTAACTTAGAGTATGGTAAAATTGTCTAGTTTATGGCTGTGCTGTGTTTTCTGGTTGACGTCCGTACTGCCTGATTGTCGGTTCCTGTATATACTACTAGAATTCAAGAAAATTTCGTCTGGCAGCACTGATGAGTACCAAGTAATCAATTACTTAACATTTATCAAATAATTTCCTTTTGTCTGTTCTATGTCTTACCCTGCAGCCACACGATCAAGTTTTCCTTTCAAGATTTTCACACACAATGCTTGTAAAAATTTTTTAAAATTGAGAGCTGTGACGTAGGCTGCACGCAACTTGAAAGCAATTTTATTTCAAGATGTAGTCAACAAGAAGAAATCAGCAGCAATATTTTTTATTTTTCAATTAAATAGTTAAAATTGTAAAAAGACCAAACTAAAACTAATGGCGGCAAAATAATTGTAGAAAAAAAAACAAAAATAGTTCAAAGTCTTGTGATCAGCTGTTTTCTTGAACGTAAATTGAAACACTTTCTTGAAAGAGTGTATGAGTATTAAAAATTGAAGGCAAAACTTGATCGTAAAACCCCCAAGTTAATAATATGAAAACCAGAAAGAAAAAACAATAGTTTGCATTGAAGAAATAACTTTATCCCTGACATTTTTGAATAACTTATATGCAGTTATTCAAAATCGGTTTAAAAAATTAAAAACCACTTTACGATGCCTATATTTTGATCCTATTTTACAATTGTGACATTTTCTGGATTTATAGATAAGAAATTAGATCAAAAGTCCAAAACAAGGACTTATAAAGGTCTATTTTCGAAATTTTATGTACTCATGTATAATAAATGCAATTTTGAAACATTTTAATTTATTTTAATAAAATAACAACAACAAACCCTCAAGCATTTTTTTTTTTTTACTTTTTGCCAAAAAATTTATTTCATCATTTAAAAAAAAAAAAACAAAAATATGTAGATGTAGTATGATGATGAAAAATAATTACATTTTTACATTAAATATTAGCTGCACGTTATAATTTATTAAATTAATCAAAAAAATCAATTTATATATCGAGTAAAACTGTTTTTACTAAATTTCGGGAAAATCGGTATACATTTAACCCTAGTTCCTATATAAGGCCTAATGTCGGAAATAGCTTGTACATTTTGCTAAAATATCGCGAAAATTATTAACAACAAAAATATTCGTTTTAATTTTTAAGGTTTATTAGGCACTATTAACATTGATATAAGCTAAAATTTCAATTTACTCATGATTAAGTTAAAACATAAATAGCACAATCTCCAAATAAGAGAAAAAAAATATTTTTCTATTGAATTTTTGAGATTTTTGGTATGTAAAAATATTTTGCCGTTAGTTTTTAGTGCTATAGCCTTTATTTCGAATCACGGCTTCGCATCTGCGACCCATATTTTCCACGAGTTTTTACCATTTTTCTTCCTGTGCTGCCGACCACAGACCATCCATATTTTTATAATTTTGGTTTGCGATTCCAACTCGACTTCCAAAGGTTCTCTATTGGATTTAAGTCAGGGCCCCGAGCTAGCCAATCCAAAACATCTGTCTTTTCTGCACAAAACCATTTTATTTATTAGTATTTGGGGTCATTGGAGAGAATTTTTACTTAATTGGCATGAAATAAAAATGTTTATATGTACCGAAAATTTTTATATGTACTAAAAATTTTTAAGGAAATCTTTTTATACTAAAAATTTTTTAGGAAGAATATTTATAAAAAACATTTTTTCTACGAAAAATTATTTATAGAAAATTTTTAATTGAAAAATTTTATACCAAAAATTGGTCTATGAAAAAATTGCATGCCAAAAATTTAATAATATATATATATTTTTTTTTTAAAGATTTAACACCAAATTATTTGTATGAGGAAATTTTTGTTTGAAAAATTTGAATACCAAAAATAAATTTATATATGAAAAATTTGTATACCTCAAATTTTTCTAGAAAACAATTGTATACCGGAAATTTGTTAATGAACAATTTTTATTTGCTAAATTTGTATATCTTTATGCAAAAAAAGTATCCTCTTATATTCTATATATTTCCTCTGCACCTGAACGTGGGTTCATACTCTTTCGATGTATTTTTTTCTTTTGGGATTCGATAGCATTTTGGTTTAGTGTAAAAGATGAATTTCAACGAGTTTAAGTTTTCATAAAAATAGTTATAAACATGTGGTTCTGAACGTACGCTAATAGACAGTTGTAAAACATAACAAGTAAGAAAGTGCTATAGTCGGTCAAGCCCAATGATACGATATCCTTCGCCACTGCGGTCAAAAGTACCTTTTTTCCTGTATAAAGACAAATAGTTGCAAAATTTTGCCATCATACAAACATTTTCTCAAAACGTATATATTTAAGCTGTTTCCGTCATTTGGACTTACATGAGAACTAGAGTCAAATGTGGATCGATTATTTCGAAATTAGGCAAATTGATTAAAGTTGTTACAATTATGGTCAAATGTGGACCGATTTCAATTAAATTTGGTACAGTCATTTTGGTTTACATAAGCAGTATTTGTTTTTAATTTCATGAAAATATTGATATTTGTCGCCAAAATATCAATTCCGGCAAGTGGGACCTATTCGAGGTGCCTTAAATAATGGTCCGATTTTTACGAATTTCAATAACTATGGTTCAACTATCAAAAATATGATCTTTGCCAAATTTCATTAAATTATCTAAAGAATCGCGACCTGTACTTTGGCTGGACATGTGGGTCCAGCCAGACGGATGGATGGACTGACATTGCTAAATCGATTCAGAAAGTGATTCTAAGTCTATTGGTATACTTAAAGGTGGGTCTAAAACAAATATTTCTTTGCGTTACATACATCAGCACAAATTTATAACTATGGTGGTAAAGGGTATAAAAACTCTTGTTCTTTTATTTTTTAAATAACACAAAAATGTTGTATCGAAACCACCATTGGGAATTATTCTTTGTCGCACAGGTCCATGTGGTAGAATACTATGTTTTTTGTATACAAATCCAAAGACCTTTACCATTTTATAAACTTGGTTGCTCAATTTCTCACGTCATTTCTAAAGTTCTCATAAGGATTAATAGCGCACTAACCAATCAAAAACTGTTATATGTATTTCCCTTTGAAAACCACAAATTTGAAATATAGATATATCAAAATCATTTAAAATATAGAATGTGTGTTTCTTTACTTTAACGAAACAACCTAAACTTACATAAACGTGTTCCCGTACAAATTTTTTAATAAAAATCGTTTTTTTTTTTGAGTTAGAGCACGGGAACAAACATAGATATTTCAAAATCAGTCCTATTTATCTGACACTTAAAACCAACATCTGGTTTGAACATTAAACCGATAGTATCGGAATTTATAACCCCAAGTTATTTTTTGTCGTTTTTACAAATAATTCCAGTAGTATTGGCTCTATGACACCTCAAACTATCCAAATTTTCAAATTAACAGAATGAAATCTTACTTAAGAAAATCGAATCTTTAAAAATCGCTGTCATTTGCATTGCAAGCCTTTTTACTTAAACTCAATCGTTGACATCACTAAAATTGTTTGTTTTGTTTAGTTCTCAGCTGTTTTCTACAGTCAACCGGTTTTCTTCGTTTTTTCCGTTGATTGCATGACAAATAGAATAAAATAATTATAAATAATTTGTACAGGTGTCTGTCGATGTTTAATTATACTTTGTAAATAATTTTAAAAGTAGTGAATAATTTCAAAGTGATTGATTTTAAATTTAGTTGATTGTGAAATACGAACGTTTCTCATCATGTCTGAAATAACTGGTCGTGCTTTGCATTACGTTTTTAAAATCGGGAATCGTTCTAAAAATTCCTTTTTCTTTAGGAATATTTTGGGTATGACGGTAAGATGATAACTTTACTTAACTATTTTCCGTTCTAAAGATAAGGTTTCATATAAGATGTATAGTTTTATCTTTAAACAAGTTGTTTTCTAGATAATTCTAAATTTAGAAAGTAAATGAATGTTAAGTGTTTGTAAGTTAATTGTTTTTAACTTTTGCTTTTCTATATCTTAGGTTTTGAGACATGAGGAGTTCAAGGAAGGCTGTGACGCTCAATGCAATGGGTGAGTAATGTAATTTTTCAAATGGAAGGGCATTTTATTGATTTGTTGTATTCTTTTACAGGCCTTATGATAATCGCTGGAGTAAAACGATGGTTGGTTATGGTCCTGAGTCATCACATTTTGTCTTTGAATTGACTTACAATTATGGAGTCTCCAGCTATGAATTGGGCAAGTATTTGAGGAATTGTTTTGTGATAATTATTTAAAAATGGGTGAAGTAGCATAACTTCCTAAATACATTAGGTTAGGCACACACCACGGCCTCTAAAAACAAATCTTTGCTGAATATTTTTAAAAATCTCATAATATTCAACATTTTCCCAATAAACTAGGCATATTATACTTTTATATTAACTATCAGGGGCCAAATTATCGCATTCGATATTGATCGAAAACTCAGACTTTTAAGCAAATATTGTGAAGTATACTTACTTACTTATACTAGGGATGTTCAATATAACTTCGATGCTAAAAGTTTATTGAAATTTGGTATCCATTTTGATTCGTTTTTAAAAATATATAGTTCAATTAAAACTCTTTTAAAATTGGTCATCTTTTGGCAAATAACTACAAAAAAAAAAAAAAAAAAAAAAAAATAAAGTAAACTGAGCATCTTTTCAATAATTTTGATTATCCTTAATGTATGTTACACAAATGTTTTGAAAATATCTAAGATTTCGATCGACATCGAATGCGGTAATTTGGGCCCAGGCCACCAAATTTCCATAGGATGCCTTCAAGTCACCATACTTGCGAATGCCATGCATTTCTAAATAAGATGTAAGTTACTTCACAGACATTTTATGTCTACCATGTCATCAAAAAACAAACGCGGGAACATCACTGCTGATAACCTTGCCAAATCTGGTGTATTCCGGTATTCCGGCAAAATAGGTATAAAAATGTAAAATTACAAGATGTACGGGTCCTTAACTTATATAAGAAAACTTTCCATTACCAAAGCTATGTGGTCTCCCTATATTCAGAGCCACTTTTTATCTATGCAGAATCTTCCTTGTATTGAAAAATTTCAGCCAATTTTTTTTTATATTCATCGTTAAACCACCTGCTTTTGAGGTTTCTCTCGCGTAAAATATACATTTCTTTTAAATTTCGTGCAAAATGTTAAGATATGTATCAATTCAATAGGACAACATTTCTATAGAAAAGTTGACAATAGGACAACATTTCTATAGAAAAGTTGACGATAGGACAACATTTCTATAGAAAAGTTGACGATAGGACAACATTTCTATAGAAAAGTTGACGATAGGACAACATTTCTATAGAAAAGTTGACGATAGGACAACATTTCTATAGAAAAGTTGACGATAGGACAACATTTCTATAGAAAAGTTGACGATAGGACAACATTTCTATAGAAAAGTTGACGATAGGACAACATTTCTATAGAAAAGTTGATGACAGGACAACATTTCTATAGAAAAGTTGACGATAGGACAACATTTCTAAAGAAAAGTTGACGATAGGACATCATTTCTATAGAAAAATTGACGATAGGACATCATTTCTATAGAAAAGTTGACGATAGGACATCATTTCTATAGAAAAGTTGACGATAGGACAATATTTCTATAGAAAAGTTGACGATAGGACAATATTTCTATACAAAAGTTGCCGATAGGTCAAAATTTCTATAGAAAAGTTTACTATAGGTCAAAATTTCTGTAGAAAAGTTGACAATAGGTCAAAATTTCTAGGTTTTTAGCTTTTAAGGTACAATTTCTCTATTTAGATTTGTTACTGGGAAAAGGGGCAGGGGTTTCCGTAAACTCAAAATAATGCTTTCGACCTTATTTAAGATCATACACATACGGTTGTCATCGTTTGACTCTTTTTAGAGCTAGCTGGAATAGTCTTCAGAGTAATAGATATTTTAGGAGTCTATAAGGTCGAGGATAAAGCAACTGTTACAACCTCTTCTGTCATCGCCCAGCCCTTGCCTGGGAATTTCTTTTCTGCTCGATATATCTGTGCTTTCGAATACTAACGTTCACAAAGTAGACTCAAGTAGCACCTGGTTGGCTCTAACAGGCAGTTGTTAAAAGAATTGGAAGCCTTTAAATCATTCCTATCTATCCCATTATCCCAGACATCTGCTTAACCTAACCTAGGCATATGAATTTCAGGTCTTATAGCTTGTTAATAGCAGTATAATCGTTTTATTATATTATTACATATTTAGACAACAATTACGATCCTAAAGATTAAACATTTTTATATTTTTTGTTTCTACCAGAGTTGGGATTAATCGATTAATTTTTTAATGGATTTGTCAATTTTGATTAAATTAATTCTAACTAAATTAGTCATGAATATCATGAATATATAAATATTAATTTAGTCGTGATTAAAAAAATCGTATGTCATAAGTTTCATTGTGCAGAATAATTTTCATATTTGAAAAATATAAAGTTAGTTTTAATTTTTGAAATTAAAAAAAAAACAGAAACTAAGAACTATTATATTTTTTCGTTGGCTTTCTGGTTTGCTTTCTTCCCTGTACTTATTATGACTTCAATCAATGAATTAACCTATCCGCGAACTCCACCTCCAAATGAAGCCAAAAGTGTACGTTATTTTGTAGTTTTGACTAACGATTAATGATTACGACTAATTAATCGAAATAAATTTTTAGTTGTTAATCAAAATAAATTTTTTATTCTTTAGTTTTTAATCATCAATCGAACTAACATTTTGCCAACTCTGGTTTCTAATAAAAGACTTAAGTTAATGTGTTTCAGCCACTTTAATGGAATTTCTTCTAGATCTCTAAAGTTTGGTCATATGACAATTAACATTTTAACTATTAAGTTTATACTAAATAAATAAGAAAGGCCGACTATAAGGCTAAGCCCGTTTTTTTATAACCATCACTACTTAAGTCCCGTGTAGATCAATTTTAAATTTTAGAACCATTTCTCAATCACAATTTCACGGCAAAAGTCATTTTATGTTATTTCCGATTGTCATGTGAGCCGATTCTTAAGAAATCTATAAAAGCTTTTCGGTTTATTTCGATAGAAGACTTATCCTTGCAGAGCTTAAACAAAAATATCTATTATATTAATTCTTAAATGAGTATTTTTGCTTTTTGAGGCATTTATGCGGCAATTAAGGATTGGTATTGTATGGGAAGTATGATCTTATATTGGGGGTATTGTTCCAAAATGCATAGGAATCATCACATAATGAAAAAATGTTCTATAAATGCTCCTTTATAAAAAATCGTAAACTACAGGCTTGTTACAGATTTCGATCGGAATGATTTTAATTCCGTAGCCACATCCCATTCAGCTTCTACATATTTTACAAAATTTTAACTACTTTAACATATTATAAAACACCAGTTTTTCAATTCGAAGCAACAACTTTATATTCGTAATTCAAAAATTACACTGTTTAATTAAAGCAAATGTTAAAATACTTTTAATAAAGAAATAAATTCCAATTTAATACCACTTTGAAAGTAATTTTGTTTTTGTATAAATTTTTTTGATTGTTGCAAAATTTAAGTGTTGTCGAATAACTAAATATTTTTCTTTCTCTTACAGGTAATGATTTTGCTGGTGTTGTTTTAAAATCTCAAGAAACTATTGATCGTGCCTTGGCCAATGATTATCCCATGACCGATGCTGAAGATAAAAAACTATTAGTTTCTCCCGACGGCTACAAATTCTATATTATACCGGAATCAGAACCAAAAGATCAGGATCCCGTCGTCAATGTAGGTCTCTTTGTTTCGAATCTTGAAAAATCTAAAAACTACTGGCATGATCTATTACGTATGAATTTATTGCGAGAAGAAGGTCAGTCTATATTTCTAAGTTATGGTGATACTCAGGCTGCTTTAAGACTCAAACAAAGTACCGAAGCTTTGAATAGAGCTAAGGCTTATGGACGCATTGCCTTTGCAGTGCCCAAGGATCAACAGCCCTATATAAATGATATTATTACTAAAGCTGAGGGTAAAATTCTAACACCCCTTATTGAGTTGGATACTCCCGGCAAAGAAACTGTACGTGTTATTATATTGGCCGATCCCGATGGTCATGAGATCTGTTTTGTTGATGAAGAAGGTTTTGGCAAATTGTCCGAAATGGAAGATAATGCTGCAGAAATGTTGGATAAATATATTAAAAAAGATCCATTCCAGAAAGAGCTTGATGCTTAAGTTCAGAAAGAACTCTCAAAAAGTGAATAATCTTTTTTAAAAAAGATATGTTAAACATTCAGATATTAATTTTTTGATAAATT
Organism: Stomorhina lunata; assembly: GCA_933228675.1. Classification (NCBI taxonomy): domain Eukaryota; kingdom Metazoa; phylum Arthropoda; class Insecta; order Diptera; family Rhiniidae; genus Stomorhina; species Stomorhina lunata. The sequence continues at coordinate 95,787,622 of OW121743.1, read as the reverse complement.
TTTCACCCCCCATCACCAGTTTTTAATATAAAATATAAACCACAAGTATTTTTCAAATCGATTTGTTTTAATATCAAAATGGAATATCAAGACTATTTTTAAATTTATTAATTTCATCTCATTTCAAAAATCTATCATATCAAGATCGTTTTTATATTCATCAGTTTCATCTAATTTAAATATCCATCATATCAAGATCATTTTCATCATTACATTAAACTATTTTTGCCGCATTCAGGTAAGTTAATGCAAATTTTAGATTTTTCTAATTAAAAAATTTTGAATGTTTTGCAACATTTAAAAATTCTTTTTCGTTGTACAATATTGTGACATACATACATATTTTAGAACTAAATATAAACTTTTTCGCAACATTGCTAAATTTATATGAAATAAGATTCATAATATCATAAAATGACCTTTTTGCTTTAGCAATTAAAATATGATATCTAAATATTTTAAAATATTTAAATTAACTTTCAATTTTTTTCCAATAAACAAATTTTAATAATAAAAAAGTCACCTAAACCAAAGAAACCCTATTGGAAAATGTAGTTACGTAGATAGCTATAGAAATTCTATCTGTATTTTTGTGGTTTTCAATAAGAGTATGAATGAATGACGACTGACTGACTGAGTGCATTATAAAACTTAATATTTTTGATCGAACTTGTGGTCGTTCCTTATTTTTCCAATACCATATTTTTGTATTGTTGTCTCCTTCGTCTTCATTCACTTTGTTGGTTGGGTGCTGTGATTGTGTTTCTCGGTCTGTTGTTATTGTTTTGGCTCTTCATTAAACATTATCTAAAGTTTATCAACTCAATGGAATGAAATGTGTTTGATTTCTCATGCAATTGCATGTTAGTTAGAAAAAACAATAAAAAAATGGATTATATGTAATTAAATATGTGCAATTAAAGGGTTTAGTGATGTCAAAGTGGGGAGCAAAGTAATCGGTTTGGATTTGGTTTGACAATTTATTAGGATATTTTTATACCCAACATCAAAGATTTGTATATTGAGATTGATCTAAGACTATTGAGCGATGATCGTCTGTCTGTCTGTCTGTTGAAAAAACGATAGAGTCTAAACGAAAAGAGATAGAGCAACAACATTTTACAAGAATATTCCTCATTCCTTGAAAAAGCTTAGTATTGAAATTGGCGAAATCGGTTCACATTTGACTATAGCTCCCATATAAACTACTTACGGAAACAGATTAAATATTAACAAGTAAGAGTGTTATATTCGGCTGTGCCGAATCTTATATACCCACCATCAAGTTGTGTTAAATTTAGAAACATATCTCATATATCTACGAGGGTGCAGAAAATTCAAAACGTGGACCAAATTGGAAAAAAGTTGTTACGCTAGTTGGTATTGTTAGTAAAATATTTGGAGTTACTTCAATTGCAGTAGCTTTATAGTTCAACATTCAAAAGTATGTAAGTGGTTTGCCTAGTATTAATTTACTTTGAACAAAATTCACTATCGTAACCGGGTATGGTTTTACATTAATAAGTTGTTAAATACTTTTCCTTTAGCTTAATATAATATAATAGTAATACGAGTGGTCCATATATTTTGTTTGGAGGTCCTAATGCATCTACCATATACAAATCTTAATATGCTGCTTGTACTTTAGAATCTTTTTGATTGTAGATATAAAAAAAGGGGATGTAATATATATATAAGAATTATAGCCAAATGTTGACCGATTGCAACAAAATTTCGCAGACTTGCTGGTATTTATATAAAGCTTATTCTTGCTCATTCTAGTAGCCATAGCTATCATAGTTTCTAATTTAATAGCTTTTAACTGGTCCTTGCTAAATATTTTTTGGTTTCCGGGAGTGTTTTTTATATGAAAGCTATAGTCAAATATGGACCGATTCCTATAAAATTTAATATACTGACTAATAGTTGCATAAAAGTTCTCTTTTCTAAATTTAGTCGTCATAGCTATTAAAATTGTACTCAATTTATCAGCATTCATGTGTTTCCCGGGGCGGGGTTATATGGGAGCTCTAACTAAATGTGAACCGATTTCGCCCATTTTCAGTACACAACTTTGGTTACATATCAGAAATACTTTTGTAAAATTTTGTCGCTCTAGCTTTTGTAGTTAAGGAGCTGTCGCGATTTTATCTGACGGACAGACGGACATAAATCTCCTTTTCTTTTTGATTTTTGTGTTTCTGTAAGTTTTTTATATGGGAGCTATGGTCAAACGGTGACCGATTATAACAAAATTTTGCACACCGGCTGGCATTCACATAAGACTTCCTTTTGTAAAATTTTGTTGCTGTAGCCCTTTCAGTTAAGGCGCTATCGCGCTTTTATCTAGCGGACAGACGGACATAAACCCCCTTTTCTTTTTGTATTTTTGTGTTTCCGTAAGTTTTTTATATGGGAGCTATGGTCAAATGGTGACCGATTGTGACAAAATTGTCACACACTGGCTGGTATTTACGTAAGACTTATTTGTGCTAAATTTGGTGACCAAAGCTATTACATTTTAGCATTTATTGGCATTTAAGTGAATTTCAGGTGGAATTTAGGCTGTTTCCGTATGTTTTTTATATGGGAGCTATGGTTAAATGTGAACCGATTTCAATGAAATTTTATATGCTGCCTAGTGCTTATGTAAAACTTCTAGATACCAAACGGAATGACAATCTCAATATACCCCCCATTCTTTTGATGGTGGGTATAAAAAGGGGATGTTATATATATAAGAATTATAGCCAAATGTTGACCGATTATAACAAAATTTTACACACTGGCCGGTATATATAGAGAGCTTATTCTTGCAAAATTTAGTGACCATAGCTATCATAGTTTCTAATTTAATAGCTTTTAACTGGCCTTTGCTAAAATTTTTGGTTTCCGTGAGTGTTTTTCACATGAAAGCTAAAGTCAAATATGGACTGATTCCTATAAAATTTGATAAACTGATCAAAAATTGCATAAAACTTCCCTATTTTAAATTTAATCGTCATAGCTATTACAATTGTATTCAATTTATCAGCATTAATGTGTTTCCCGGGGCGGGGTTATATGGGAGCTCTAACTAAATTTGAACCGATTTTGTCCATTTTCAACACACATCTTTTTCATGATATCGAAAATACTTTTGTAAAATTTTGTCCCTCTAGCTCTTTTCGTTAAGGCGCTATCGTGCTTTTATCTGACGGACAGACGGACATAAACAACCTTTTCTTTATGTATTTTTGTGTTTCCATAAGTTTTTTATATGGGAGCTATGGTCAAATGGTGACCGATTGTGAGGAAATTTTGCACACTGGCTGGCATTGACATAAGACTTCCTTGTGCTTAATTTAGTCTTACTAGCTCTTGTAGTTAAGGAGCTATCACGATTTTATCTGACGGACAGACGGACATAAATCCCCTTTTCTTTTTGAATTTTTGTGTTTTCGTAAGTTTTTTATATGGGAGCTAGGTCAAATAGTGACCGATTGTGACAAAATTTTGCACACTGGCTGGCATTGATATAAGACTTTCTTGTGCCAAATTTAGCGGTTATATCTGTTATACTTTTAGATTTATTGGCATTTAAGTGTATTTTGGGTGAAATTTAGCCTGTTTTCGTAAGTTTTTTGTATGGGACCTATGGCTAAATGTGAACCGATTTCGATGAAATTTTATATGCTGCCTAGTGCTTATCTAAAACTTATAGATACCAAATTTTGTCATCATAACTGTCATAATTTGTCATTTATTAGCAAATAAGCGATTAGCCTAGACGAGGTTATACGGGAGCTATGGCCAAATGCTAACCGATTTTGCCCAATTTCAATACCAAAATTTTCTCATAGATAAAGAATGTTTTTGCTAAGTTTCAGTTAGCTAGCTCTTTTCGTTTAGACGTTATCGTGATTTCAACAGACAGACAGACAGACAGACAGACAGACAGACGGACAGACAGACGGACATAGCTCAATCGTCTTAGAATTTCATAAGGATTCAGAATATATATCGTTTTTGATTTTTGAACCAATATTAAGGAAATTACAAACGGAATGACAATCTCAATATACCCCCCATTCTTTTTGATGGTGGGTATAAAAAGGGGATGTTATATATATAAGAATTATAGCCAAATGTTGACCGATTATAACAAAATTTTACACACTGGCCGGTATATATAGAGAGCTTATTCTTGCAAAATTTAGTGACCATAGCTATCATAGTTTCTAATTTAATAGCTTTTAACTGGCCTTTGCTAAAATTTTTGGTTTCCGTGAGTGTTTTTCACATGAAAGCTAAAGTCAAATATGGACTGATTCCTATAAAATTTGATAAACTGATCAAAAATTGCATAAAACTTCCCTATTTTAAATTTAATCGTCATAGCTATTACAATTGTATTCAATTTATCAGCATTAATGTGTTTCCCGGGGCGGGGTTATATGGGAGCTCTAACTAAATTTGAACCGATTTTGTCCATTTTCAACACACATCTTTTTCATGATATCGAAAATACTTTTGTAAAATTTTGTCCCTCTAGCTCTTTTCGTTAAGGCGCTATCGTGCTTTTATCTGACGGACAGACGGACATAAACAACCTTTTCTTTATGTATTTTTGTGTTTCCATAAGTTTTTTATATGGGAGCTATGGTCAAATGGTGACCGATTGTGAGGAAATTTTGCACACTGGCTGGCATTGACATAAGACTTCCTTGTGCTTAATTTAGTCTTACTAGCTCTTGTAGTTAAGGAGCTATCACGATTTTATCTGACGGACAGACGGACATAAATCCCCTTTTCTTTTTGAATTTTTGTGTTTTCGTAAGTTTTTTATATGGGAGCTAGGTCAAATAGTGACCGATTGTGACAAAATTTTGCACACTGGCTGGCATTGATATAAGACTTTCTTGTGCCAAATTTAGTGGTTATATCTGTTATACTTTTAGATTTATTGGCATTTAAGTGTATTTTGGGTGAAATTTAGCCTGTTTTCGTAAGTTTTTTGTATGGGACCTATGGCTAAATGTGAACCGATTTCGATGAAATTTTATATGCTGCCTAGTGCTTATCTAAAACTTATAGATACCAAATTTTGTCATCATAACTGTCATAATTTGTCATTTATTAGCAAATAAGCGATTAGCCTAGACGAGGTTATACGGGAGCTATGGCCAAATGCTAACCGATTTTGCCCAATTTCAATACCAAAATTTTCTCATAGATAAAGAATGTTTTTGCTAAGTTTCAGTTAGCTAGCTCTTTTCGTTTAGACGTTATCGTGATTTCAACAGACAGACAGACAGACAGACAGACAGACGGACAGACAGACGGACAGACAGACGGACAGACAGACGGACAGACAGACGGACATAGCTCAATCGTCTTAGAATTTCATAAGGATTCAGAATATATATCGTTTTTGATTTTTGAACCAATATTAAGGAAATTACAAACGGAATGACAATCTCAATATACCCCCCATTCTTTTTGATGGTGGGTATAAAAAGAATGGGTGGTTTCTTGGCAATAAAATATTCCCCATTTCTTGAAAAAGTTTGGTATTGAAATAGGGTGAAATCGGTTTTAATTGGACCATAGAAATATATCGAGGCCCTATATCCAATACCGACTATGAACTAAGTAAAATATTATTAAGGGGAGGAAAAAAACTGTTTAATATCGAAAATATTTAAGCAGAATTTAATATTTCTTCTTCAATATATTTAAGCTAAATGGTTCTAAAATATTGTAAAAATATGTTTCCCAAGAGATTTTGAAAAAATTATTTTATAGACGGTATTGAATATAGGCTCTCGATATAGGGAACAATTTTGTTATTTTTGGAATATTTATAAATTTAATAAAGTTTAATGGTTGGTATGTAAGATTCGTAAAAACCGAATATAATCGGAGTATGAAAAGAAACGAAACCTTTCGCAAACGTTTGTAGAATGTAAAGACAGATTCAGCTTTACTTTATTTAAAAAGTCAAAGAGCAAAAAACAAACAATATTCTTTTCGCTCATCTTCTTAGCTTCAGTTTACCGAAGACTTTTTGTAATTTTCCTGAATATTACGATCATTAATAAAACTCGTGAAAATGAGTATCATAAGCAATTTTTCTTATTTCTACCATTGTACGCTGTAAAATTAAATAATCTTATTTTTGCAAACCTGAACATTTTTTAAAATATCAACTAATAACAATAATGGGACTATGTAAAAAATTGTACTATACATTTCCAATAGTAGTCAACATTGTAAAAACTAGCCAACATTATAATCAAACCAATATTTTCCTTCCGTTCTAAGTTACATTTTTAGGAGGTGACAAATTCTTATTATATTTTCAGTTTTGTGTAACAAATAAAATTAATCTATTTTTATTCTCAATAATAATCAGTTTGAACACACTCTTAGCCAGGAAAATTTTTAAAATACATAGTAAATTTAAAATTTTTAATAAGTTGGGTCTAATTTTCCCCATAAAATAAAATTTCTAACTTGAATTTTTAAAATTCCATTAAATTTCGAAGGTACTTATTAAAAAATCATTTAGTCTATTATTTATAAATTACCACCCAATTGTTCGTGCACGATCACGTTTACTTTTGTAACGGTGAGTTTTGTTATTGCACAATTCTATGAAAATTTCTCTCATGTTTACATATTTTTGTTGACAATTTTTAAAAATTTCCCTTTAAGTAATCGATTATACTTTTTTAATAAATAAATAAATAAAAGATATTTTCTTTCTACTTATCCTATTATCATGAGAATAACAAATGTAAAAATCTCATAAATACGTTTAGGCTCTAGCTCTCACTGATACTCTTGAATTTTTGTTAATGTAAGTGTTAGTGATGAGCGCGTGAGGTGATGCTTTCTTGTATCGTAAAAAAGTTGCTAATTGCACTTGATAGCTTTGAATGGGTAAGATAAGTCCCAATGCAATACTTTTTGGTTGTTTAAATAAATTATTTGCTAGGGTAGGTCAATAAGTTCGTGTTCTTTTGAATTTTACGCCTTCTTATTGAAATAATATCACTGTCCCTTTCAATATACAAAGGTCTATTGACTCTACATTTGAATAAGATGCGTCATTTAGTTTGTTTTAGGCACGACGGGGTCTGAGAAAAACATGGTGAATTTCAGGTTCTCGTTAATCATTATTTTTTCCGAAATAAAAAATTCATTACCCAAACAAACATTACTAAGAAAAGCTATAGTCGACGAAGCCTGACTATATGATGCACTTCACTACTAAGGTCAAATATGGACCAACAATTTAACGAGTTTTCCTTAAGCCTTAGAGACATACATACATGTACTATGTGTCATTTTTTTTAAATTTCGAGATTTAAGTAGATTTATGTAATTTCTGGCTAAGGGCCTGGTGTGGGAGCTAGCGTCAATTGGTTATATTTACAAAATACTTATCTGTGCAAAGTTTAAGTAATAAAATGCATTTATCTTTAGATTTATAAGCAATATTTGTTCTTAATATTATTAAAATACAACGATCGTCCTTAGACCAAAATAGAAACTTGTGTCAAATTTCATCAAATTATCTTTAAAGTTACGAGATGTACATTGATAACAAGCTTACATAGATAACTTTCCTGCTAGACTTATTGGTCTGCCTTCGTAGTTGTGGTCTGGTCAAAAAACTGTGACCCTTAGTGCATTTGTAATATTAACTACTCAGAGGCATATCTGCACTTAATTTTCTTATCTCAGGAATTTCTTTAGATTTAGGTATATTTTTGTCATTTTCGGGTTAAATGTGGACTGATTGTTGCAAAATTTCGGTTATGTTTACAGCAGACTTTTAACTATAAACTACAATTAAAAGAACTTGAGCTGTAAAAATACATTTTTCGACCGGGTTTATCAAAATTAATCAAAATATAAGTATAAATTTACTTATAATTTTGATAAACTCTTAATCATTTAAAAACAACTGAGAAAGTCTTATATTGAATCAAGTCCCACCATATGATACCCTTCACCACTAAGGTCAAATATCTGTTGTTTTTCGTGTATAAAGACATTTATTTGTGCTAAGTTTTGTCATCATACAAACATTTTCTCACGACTTGTATATTTAACATATCGCACTTGTTTAACAAAAGGATATTAACTCAAAATTTTTAAATTTTCACTTTTTAGAAGAAATTTATGTGTAGTGGTCTTATCTACCCATTGTAAAAATCTGACATCATTTTCACTATAATTTCGCCAAAAAACTACAGTTTTACCCCTCTTCTTTATATGAAAGTAGTAGTAAAATAAAATAGTTTTTTGACTCTTCTGAAAATTTAAAAATTTTGAGTTAATACCCTCTTGTTGATCAAGTGCGATATATAAGAGCTAGGGTCAAATGTGGACCGATTATCTCGAAATTTTGCAATTCGATTACAGTTCATCATTATCCTCAGATTTACGATATTTTAGTGAGTTTTGACAGACGAAATTGTATGGGAGCTATGGTCAAATGTGAACAGATTTCAACAAAATTTAGTACAGTGTACATAACAAGTACATGCTTTAAATTATACTGATATCTGTGGCCAAAATACCAATTCCGAGAAGTGAGAGCTATGGGAGGTACCCCAAATAGTGGACCAATGGTGACGAATTTCAATGGTCAATGATCCTACTACCAAAATTGTATAGGAGCTATGATCAAATGTGGAACGATTCAACAAAATTTAGTACAGTGATTTCTGTGTACAATTACCAGTATATGCTTTAAATTATAGTTATATCTGCGGCGAAAATACCAATTCCGGGAAGTGAGAGCTATGGGAGGTACCCCAAATAGTGTACCAATTTTGACGAATTTCAATGGTCGATGGTCCTACTACCAAAAGAATTGTCTGTGCCAAATTTAAAATTATGTATATATTTGCGACCTGTACTTTAATCACAAGGTTTGCACGGGGGTTTCATCGGACGGGGGACCATATGGACGGACACACATCGTTAAATCGACTAAGAAAGTGATTCTAAGTATATTGGTATACTTAAAGATGGGTCAAGACCAATATTTATATGCGTTACATAGATCAGCACAAACTTATAATACCCTTTCCACCTTTGGTGGTGGAGGGCACAATGATATCTGAATTTGTCGTACTAAATAAAAATACTAACTATGTACTATTTAACGTCCGCCAAAATTACCTTAAAAATGTGTGACATCCTCATTATTCAAATTCTGCACTTTTTTATGTTTGAACATTTCTTGGTTAATGTAAAAGATTTCTTCAAAATTATATAAATTCATGTTAAGCTTTAAATTCCTTAAATTTTGTATAACGTCCGCAAAGAACTATATTCGCCGATATTATTTCATTAAGACAACAGGATTCATATTAGTAAAAGAATATGCTTATGAACGTCCATAACGCGGGACTTTGGCCATTTTTAAAAATATGTAATTTTAAAATTTTAAATCATTGCAAGATATCATTGTTAGTAACTGAAAGTGAACAGATTTCTTTCGTGAGCTTGTTAAACGTGATCCAAACAAAAACCAATCACGTTGATATCTCTTTTAAATAAATTTAAGTAAAAGAAAACCAACAAGAAACCTTTAAGTATGGCGCTAATTGCATGTTTACAGGTACACAAAAAGAAAACAAGATCAAGAGAGCTCTCTCATATATCTCACAAACTCTCAAAATGTAACAAGAGTCAGAGAGTATTTTCGAAATATTCATGCTCTTTTGTACTCACTTATCTCTGATGCTAAACAAACTCTGCAGAGCGAGTATTTGTTTATGGATTTTTAGTAACCAGTTCCAACATGTCCAGTGGATTTGTTTTGTTTTCGTATTTAGTTTGAGTTTGTTATCGGTTGAGTAATGAGATACATTACGAACAAAAAAGTGCATGAGTGCGACGATATGAAGTTAACTAAAATGGAATTATAAAAAAGAAAACTAAAACCAAAATAATAAAACTGAAAAATTCTTGTAAGAATACGAGTTTAAAAAATACTAATTAGAGCGATTAATTAAAAAAAAAATATTTTAATAAATTTAACGAATTTGAATTGATTTCATACTTTCGAATGTTAAGAAAAAACGCAGGTATCTAAACGTGCGTGTTGAATTATTTCGAGAATTGAAATACAAAATAAAAAAACGCGAAAATACATTGTACGTTAATTTTGAATATTTATTATATCTATGTACAAGTTTTACTTCTTTTCGAACTTTTCTTTTGTGTTCAATATTCGTCCGTAGCTTGAGGCATTGAGTCGAGTATTGTACCCTTAAATGGTAGTGCTGTTGGCTATTGTATGAAACGTTTCCAACATTTAACTTTTTTTTGGGCAACACACTCTTTATTTGGTTTGTTGAAAAAAGTTTAAATAAAAAAGTTAATTTCAAACAAATTAAAAGATACCGAAACGAAATCAAAAAACCGGAACCAAAGTTTTTTGTGTTTTTTTTTTTTAGAAATTTAATGTAAATTTTGGTCAATTAACAAAATTTGAATATTAAGTGCTTTGTAATTAAACGAGTGTATTGAAATTTAAGCGAAAAGAATAAAAAAAAAAAACAAAAATAAAATATAATAAATTTCACATTAAACAAATTTAAAGTGAAAAGGGGTTCATATATATAATAAATAAATCGATTTATAAACTAATTCGAATTAACTAAAAAAAATAAATTATATTTTCCAGTTTAACGAAAATTACAATTACTAAAAATTTTCCAAAAATTCTAAAATTTCTCTTAGGAATTAACAACAAATAAAGTGTAACAAAAATATTTCTACATAAAAGTCAATCATTTCAAATACTATTAATCAAACTTATAAAGATTTAATGCTAAATTTCTTTAATTTTAACTGGATTTCATCGTTTATTCTACTTCACCAAAACGCCCTTATCAGATTTCACGGATTAATTGTTTAAATGTCTTCAAATTCTATTTAAATCTGCAAATTATTAATTAATTATAAGGTGAGTTTTGTATTGTCTTCTTGGCGTTTTTATCTATAAATTTAACTTATCTCTAATTATGGGGGTAAATTGTAATGGAACGAATTTTAATGCTTTCTCTTTGTTCGTGATAAAGAAATGACCCTCATCAGGTGTGTTTTTGAGAGCGTATTAATCGGAAAAAAAAAACATTTTTAAACCAAACTCGTAGATAATAGAACTAATTTGTAAATTCGTAAAGGGTATTTCATTAAACGCTTCTTATTTTTATTTAAATAAAACTAATTTTATACATTTGATGTAGGAATATAACATAAATCTGGCTGAATTTGACTGAAGGCATGGGTTATGTGGACCGTGGTTTGTAGCTTGAGTCTTACGGCGTTAAATCGTCTGATCTCTGTGGCCAGTTTCGTTAACTCCACTTAAGATTACTTTGACCACAAATCGCTGGAGTAGATTATCATTTTTTTTCTAACAAAAAAAAATTCTACAAAACTAAAATATTTCTAAATGTAATTTTTATAACGAAAACTTTTCTATAAAATTAACTGATTTATATGGTTTTTATAATGAAATATTTTCTATCAAAGAAATTTTTAATGAACATTTTTTAAAGTTAATCATAAGTGTATTGCACTAGAATTCTAATTTATTACAATTATTTTTTATTTTAATATTGATAAAACCAAAACAATCATCGACGCTTTTTAAGGTTTGACTAGGAGGTGTATCTCTAATACTAGACAGATCGAAAACCACGCATTTAATCTAACTTGCGGGACAAAATAAATACGAATTATAGTGTCTATACAAAATGTCAACCTAAAGCGAACAGAATTAAACCCACAACATTTTTTAGTTTTACTTTTTTTTATAAAAAAAAATTATGCCCAAAAATTTTCATGATGATAAATTTAAAAAAAATATTTATACGGAAATTTTTTTTGTATAAAAATTTTTTACTTCCAATAATTTTGTATTCAAAACATTTTTATAACGATAATTTTTTATACACAATTTTAAAGACTAGAAAATTTCGGCCAACCCGACCATATGATACCCTTCTTTTCTTTTTCTTGCATATCTGCTAAACTTTGTCATACAAAAGTTTTCTTAAGACTTGTAAAGGAGTTTTCAATAAGAGCGCTACAAAAGTTTTTTTAATTAAATAAAGAAAAGATAAAACTGAAAAATGTTGTGTGTTTCTGTTCAGATGATAATAATCGCTTTATGTTGATATTTGTTGGACACAATAATTCGTATTTATTCTGTCCCGCAAATACTTTTTATCTATACTTTTATCTTTCAGGCCATATTGTCTTATGACTTCCAGCACTTATGAGTTCTCATAAATAGAATATGACCTTTTTTTTTTAACAATTTATATAAAAAAACAGGTTTTTTGAATTTACTCAAAATGATTTGTGATGAAATTTTTACGTTTTAGAGCGAACGTCTACAAGTTTGAATAGTATAAACAACAAAATATAGTGAGCCCATGGGGGGATAGCAAAATAATGACCGTTTTGTAAAACAGCTCATATTATTACAGTACAAATTTGTTCTCAGTGGTCGGACTTTCTTGCTTTATGTGTTTAAGCGATACGCACATAAAAATCTATATTTTCATATTTGATCTAAAATATTTTTCCATGGAAAAATATTTAATTTCTATGTTTATTTTTTACATCCTAAGAAAATATTTCAACAAACATTTGTACATACATACAAACAAAAATATATTTCACAAAGTAAAACCATAAATAAATATTAACCTTAAATTATTGTTTATCATATAAATGTATCTTTTTCCCTAAATATGTATATTCATTCTGTCTCTTTGCATAGGCCCTAATATTATTTAAACTTTTTAGTTTCCTTTCTAGTTAAGTAGTTATCTATAGGGTTTTATTTTTATTTTCCATGTTTGCATACATTGAAATTTTACACAAATGTGTAATGTAAATGACAGTAGGAAAGGAAAACCAAACAAAATTTGCATAATTCTAGTAAAGAAATTCCCTTAAAACCGCAAAAATTCCTTCATTGTTTTTACCAATATCCTGTTGGGGGGCTTTATTTGTCTGACAAATATTGGATGTACAATATAACATTTGTAGCAAAGGAACAGGAGAAGAAAAAGGGAGAAGAATCAACTTGAAAACAATTTTGTATGAAAGTGTGTATGTATCTTATAAACTATACAAATTCCCATATAACTTCCTTTTGTACTGTGTGTAAATACAAATTTTACACAGATATTCAATTTACACGCACACATTACCATATAAATAAATCCAAAGCATTTTTGCACAATTAAATACCTATGGATTTAAGCTTTTGTGTCGTTTTGAGTTTAATATTCCATACTCACACAGGTTTATATTCATTTTTTGTTTTGTCTTTAACTCAGTAAATCCGAAAGTATGAAAATACTAACTTTTTATTAAGGGAGTAATGTTTGTTTGTTATTGGGAAACTGGAAATACTAATATATCAAATGGGACCCAAATTTCGTGATATTTTCAAAAGAATTTGAGGACTGATTAACATAGGCTTTTCTTCGACTGATTATTCAAAAAACCAAATCTGCAGTTTCAAAATTTAAATATGATATTGGAACAATTATTAAAATTTTTTCAATAGGGCTTTGTTATGAAAATTATACATCAATAATCCAAATAAAGGGAATTTTATTTTAATGTTATTCAACTTCATCTGACATTAAAATGTTGATACATAATTCATTATTTATTAATTTTATAGACTTTTCTATATAACTTTTTGGAGAACATACGCTTAAGATCCTCTTAGACATCTATTTTCTTTAATTCCACTGTTTTTTACTAGAGCCCAATATATTTTTACAGAGAGAACTTCTGGGCTGTAAATGGATTTCCCTCCCGTATGAATACTAGGGTGTTTTCTCGAGTAATGTTTGCTCGATTAATCGGAGTAAATTAAAATGGCTATTTTCAAATAAAGATTTGAGTAATTTTAAACGAGTAATCGAGTTACTCGAGTAAAAACATTTCAATACTTTTATTAGTTTTTTTTTTTGAAATACGAGTGCTAATAAAATAAAACGACTAAAATGTTTGGCTTTGTAAGCCTCATTCGTACATATCTGTGGCAATAAATAATAAGTCGCTTAAGTCGAAATTTCGTGTTTTCAGATATTAAACTTGATAGATCTTGATCTAAAGAATTAGAATATGTAATAAAATGAAAAAGCACGTCAACTTAAGCCATTATCTTTTATTGCCACAGATATTATACTTCAGTAGGAAACTGTGTTGACAGCATCGGCATAGAATATGATAGAAGCGAACGGAATAACATAAAGAAGGTCAGAAGGGATCATAAGATCTCAAAGCTAATTAGAGGAAATTAGTCAAGAAGCAGATAATTTACGGCTCTACCAAGAATATCTTGGGATTTTTCTCAAGTTTTATCCAATGAGGTAAAGCTGAATGCATAATGTAGCCAAGTTTGAGTTTCCTTAAGTTTAAAAGTTTAAAAAGCACAGGATAGCGTGGATAAGTGTAAAAGAATTTAAGGCGCTTCTAAGGTCATCTTGATAATTTCCTTTATTTTTGTTTTATGTTTTTTTATTATAAATTGTTAAGCTTTTTTGTTAATAAAACACTATAAAATAAATATAAAAATTTATAGAAAAATTTTACTCGAATAATTTTAAGATTAATATTTTACTCGAGTAATTTTTAACTATTAATCGATTTTCCGAGTAATTTAAAAAACACATTTTCAAGTTATTTGATTACTCAAACAACAAAAAAGTCGAGTAAAATGAACACCTTAATGAATACCTCTCATGTACCATTTTTTCTATAGTGACATTATGCCCTATCGTGGCTGAAATATGTAAGCACTCTGTGCTGTCACAGAAACCGTAAAAACCATTTTTCTAGGCACTCCGTTATATAAATTTCTGTGTTTATCGTGATTTATGGCATCAATCACGATAAACACAGAAATTAATATAACGGAGTGCCTACGAAAATGACTTTAACGGTTTGTGGCTTCATTTGTAAAAACTGAAATTATTGATTGAATTTCACTCAAGTGACTTTTTTCCATAGTGATAATGCTAAATCAAGCTAGAAATTTTAAGGCACTCTATTCTGAAACTTTAAAAGATGTTTTTGTAAGCACTCAGTTATATAAGTTTCTGTGTTTATCGTACATAATTTCAAAAATGCTTGTCTTTTGCCACAATTAATGCTTTAAAACAATAGTATCGGACGTATATGTAAAAGCAAAATTGATAAAAAAATTTTATTTGTTTCGTATTTTAAGCCAGCGAAGCTTGCCGTACCCAATTTGTACTAAGTAATAAGCCTATTGTTTTATTTTTTTTTGCATGTGAGTGATGCATTCAAACCAAGCAAGAAATGCTTTAGTATAAAAACATTTCAAAAAAATTATATGAAAATATCCACAAAAAAGTAAATACATAAAATTTTATGGTTTAATTAAAAACGAAAAAAAAAAATAAATGTCATTCCTGATTTCCTTATTCACTTACCTAGTGTTTTTAGTACAGGGAATTACAATGACAGCGACAGGCTGCATACAAGGCCTTAAAACCAAGACTTTAGTTAATCACAGGGGGTGTATGTTTAACATGTTGAAGTAATTACAAAGATTTAAATATTTTTGTTGTTTTTTGTTAATTATTTCAAAAAACATCTAATGACTACAATTAAAGTGAAGTGCATTAGCTCCCAAGGGGGATGTAATTTGTTGGATTTTAGATTTTTTATGGTTAAGGAAATACTAATATGGTTTAGCATTTGCTGATATTATATTATAAATATTTAAAAAAATCATATACTGTTAATTTATCTTTTAAGCTAAGGTTCGGTTCATATCTGAGGCTCTAATCTGAGGATCAACAACAACAATCAATAAACCCTCCAGCGCTTAATGCTGGATATGAACTTTTCTGATATTTAAAGTGGGAGTAGCCCCGCCCATATAAAAAAATATATTTCATCGATTTTTCTAAAATTTTCAACGTGTTTTATTGCATCTCCGGGGCTTAATGCTGGATATGAACTTTTCTGATATTTAAAGTGGGAGTTGCCCCGCCCATATGAAAAAAAATTATTTGATGGTATATCTGACCCACTATTTTAACTAGGATAATCAAATTTACTGTGGACATCTTAACATTCAAGGTGTATAAGCACGCGAAAAATGGAGGCTATAGAAATAGTAGGCGTTACACCTTCCATACAATAAAATATCTATATATTTTCGAATTAGAATTACCAAAATTTATTAATATTTTTTTTACTACAAATAATTATATGTGATTTCACATAAAATTGGTCCGGAAGTAGGAATGGTAATACAAAGACGAGGATAGATAATGAACTGATATTGTTCACTTGCATTTCAATCGAGTTGTGGCGCTTTTAAAAAACAATGTTTAATTTTTTAATTTTTTGCCATTTTTTGCAAACTGGTTATATATATCCTGACTTTTCTAGTATTATAAATGCTTAAATTTAAACCATTTTTCAAAAAACTTCAAACAAGGATTTTCTGTCATTTTTCTGAAAAGTAGTATAAATGGACCTTAGGTTGCGCGCTCGCTCAAATTTTTTCTTTAATATTAAACATCACTAAATGGTCTGACTTTTGTAGTGGTTTGCAAAGTATGCAATCGTCTGCAATTTTTTATTTTCCTCCATATATTTAAGATTTTCGTTAAAAAAAATCTTCAACTTTTACACGAATTTTTTCTTATACAAAAACCATTTACTTACCAAATTTGTCAACAGGAATGATCTATATTTTGTGCGGAAAACAACGATGTATGGCAATGTAAAATTAACTTTCAATAAGTTGTTGAAATCCCCAAAAATTGTAAGACTATGTGTTGACAAAAAAAAAAAAACGATACAAAAAATTTGTTACCTTTGGCGTTGCCGTACTTCTAAGATAACGACCAAAGTTATTAATTTTTTATGACATAATATAGCACAAGTACCGGTGATTATAACTGAGTGGTTTTTGTTAATATTAAACGATTTAAGAAACTTAATTTATTCGCCTTAACTTCTTCTAGCCGGACCATCGTGCGTCGATTTAAAAAAATTAAATTGGCTGTGAAATAAAAAGCTCAAATAATGCGTCTAAACAGCAACAAATTACCAAATTTAAATATACATAATAGAAATCTTTATCTCTTCTTTTTATACCCTTCACCACCATAGGTGGAAAGGGTATTATAAGTTTGTGCTGATGTATGTAACGCATATAAATATTTGTCTTAGACCTACCTTTTAGTATACCAATAGACTTACAATCACTTTCTGAGTCGATTTAGCGATGTCAGTCCGTCCGTCCGTCCGTCTTTCTGGCTGGCTGGAACCCATGAAATTTAAAATATTGTAATTCAAAATGACTGTACCAAATTTCGTTGAAATCGGTCCACATTTTACAATAGCTCCCATACAAACTCTTCTGTCAAAACGCACTTAATGAGACAAAAATCAGTAAAACGCTCGTAAATCTAAAGATAACGAGAATTTTGAGTTTATTTTTTTCACACATAATTTTTGTAAAAACTGTAATCAATTTGCCAAATTTCGAGATAATCGGTCCACATTTGATCCTAGCTCTCATATAAGTTCAAATGACGGAAACAGCTTAAATATATAAGTTTTGAGAAAATTTTTGTATGAAGGCAAAATTTTGCAAAATATTTTATACAGGAAAAACAGCATCTTTGACTTAGTTGTGAAGGGTATCGTATAGTCGGGCTTGACCAA
This sequence comes from Stomorhina lunata, assembly GCA_933228675.1. Lineage (NCBI taxonomy): Eukaryota > Metazoa > Arthropoda > Insecta > Diptera > Rhiniidae > Stomorhina > Stomorhina lunata. The sequence goes on along the minus strand of OW121743.1, from coordinate 95,769,856 downwards.
CTATAGCACTTTCTTACTTATTTTAGAATAGTGACTGGTGGCTAGATCTGGCCAACAAAATAGTACAGTCATGTTGTGCTGTTGTATTATTTCTTTAAACGGACCTTTCAAACATTTTTCAATATAATTTTTCGAATTTATTGTTCCTTTAACCACGATTTCTTTGCTTCTGCGACCGCATGTACAAATGACCTGTCTAACCGGACTAGATTTTCCACTATTATCTGGCTTTATTTGGATGGACAACACTTTTTTGTAGCGGCCTATTACCTTTTTGACCGTGATTTCTGACGTTCTGAATTGTTTAGAGTTTTATACAGAATTTTTTCTCTTGCAATTTCTTCTTTAGACGTGATTTTTTTTACTTGGAACGTTTTCACGTATGCTTTTTACATGTGTCTAGAAAATTTTGAATTATGTTTTTAATTTGTAGCGTCAAGGGTTGCTGAATTATTTGCAAAAATCAAAGTATCAATTTTAATCGAGACAGTCTTTATTTCCTTTTCTTTACAGTCTCATTTCCGGAGAAGGTAACTTAATGCGAATATACTGTTACTTTTCTTTAACCCTTTTACAGTTAGAGGGAATAATTTTCCCACCAACTTTTTCTTCATTGGTAAGGTAGCTCATCAATCGCAGTTAATTTTTCGATTTGGAAACAATAATTGAAAGGAATAAATTATCTTTTCTTGTAATTGTATTGCCAAATTATAGATGATTTTTTTCGAAACGAGCATTGTGTAAATTAAAAACTGGCGTTTTTACAACCGCGAACGAAATCGGTATATATCTTTGAACTATCGTGGTGATCTATGGTATGCCCTTTAAAGTTTTAAAGATTTATATTTAATATCTTAGGAGTGAGAAATATTTTAAACTTATCTTGCACATTGTTCATCCTTCAATGATTTTTTTGGTGGGAAGAATTTTCCCTCTAACCCTTAGTATGACTGTTTCTATATTACAGATTGTCCGAAAATGAGCAAGAAAGTTCTAAAAGAATATGAAAAATAAAGTTAGTGCTGGATGAGTTATTACATTACCATCAGATTCTGACCAGTCCGTAGACGATGAGGATAATATTTTACATTTATTAGATCTCAGGCATATATAATTGCTTTTCGCTACGGAGGCAGAGGGAATATTTTTTACCACCAATCAAAAGCAAAAAAAATCAAATTTTTGTTTTATTTTATGTTTTTAGTCATCAATAGTAACCCCAAATGAAAACTGGATTTTATTTATCCTATTGTGATCGTTATGTCCGTTAAGGGGTTAAAAAATAAAAATTTCTATAAAGTTTTTATCATAATTTTTCCATGATAAAATTTGATTACTGTAATAAAATTATTTTTCTAATCTCTAAATCATAAAAATGTCTTTCCCAATAATCGTACGTAGATATATGTAAGACATAGAATCCCCAAATCTTTTAACTTGGTATGTCATAACAAGCCTTCGATGTAAAAGAAATTAAGTATAATTCGTATATACTGTTACTTAGCTTTAAAGAAAATAAAATTTTCAATAAAGTTTTTCTCATCATCTTTCCATGATAAAATTTGTTACTAAATTACTGTAATAAAATTATTTTTCTAATCTCTAAATCATAAAAATCTCTTTCCTAATACTCGTACATAGCTACAAGATCTAGACTCCTCAAAACTAACTTAAAGGTACCTTTACTTCATATACATAACTTTAAAAAAAAAAAAAAAAAAAAACAGAAACTTTTATTTCAATGCCCATTTACAAGGCACAGACACTATCAAAATTTAAATATTTATGTTTTTATTAAGAAATACAAATAAATAGACAATTAAAAATTTAAAAAAATACTAAATAAATAATAAGCCTGCTTTTATACTTATTTACATACTCGTAGCGCTTACCTAATCTCACTTTCATGTATGCACTTTGTACATAAATATTTTCCTTTTTTTCAGTTTTTATTTATTTATTTTTCTATTTTATTTGTAAAATTTTTATATTTAAGAAATTACAATGGAATAACAAAAAAAAAACAATTCTATATGGAAAATAAAGCAGATTATCATTATAATAATTAAACAATGTTCCAGTTTCATAAACACTAAATAAGTCAAGTGTAAATAACGTTGACACCGAAACCGAAAAAAGAAATATTAAAGAGTGTTCTAAAAAAAATATGCATTTACTATTTTGGACAAAATTTTTCCATAGTGCAAGAAATAATTTATTTTTTGATCAAGTTAGTTTCTATAGATGTATCAGATACTATTATTTTAGAAATTATTAATTTTCAATAGTTATTTCAATCAAAATGGACTGCGAAAAAAAAGTTTGTGAAAATATAATTAAAACTTTTCAAAAAAATCCATCATGGACTTTTAAAAAAATAGCTAAAAATTTGAAAGTTGACCCTCGAACGGTTTCTAATGCCATCAGACGGTATAAGGAAAACCTGAGCATTGAAAGAAAACCTGGATCAGGGAGGAAAAAAGGTCCTACAGATATTGGTAAGGCAAAAGAAGTCGAGCGACTCTTTCGAAGAGCGCCTAACACTTCTTTAAGAAAAGCAGTTCGTACGGTGAAATGTTCTACGAATTTTGCACATAGCGTCAAAGCTTATGCTGGACTGAAGACATACAAAGTCCAAAAGGTTCCAGATCGCAATGCTATAAAGAACTTAGAAGCAAAAAAAAAAACGAGCGAAAAAATTGAAGTCTGATTTTATAAAAAAATACACCTGTTGTGTGATGGATGATGAAACATACGTACTGGTAGACTTTTCTCAACTTCCTGGTCAAGATTTTTCTGTTGCTGATAAACGGGGCAATGTTCGGCAAGAGTTTCGCACAAAAAAACAAACAAAATTCTCTAAGAAGTTTCTCGTGTGGCAAGCTATTTGCAGTTGTGGCAAAAGAAGTAAAGTATTTGTGGCATCTGGCACAATAAACACAGAAATTTATATAAAGGAGTGCCTACAAAAACGGTTGTTACCCTTTTTAAGAGAGCACAGAGTGACTACATTTTTTTGGCCCGATTTGGCATCATGCCATTATGGAAAAAAGGCACTTGAGTGGTACTCAAAGAATAATGTCATTTTTGTACCACGAGAGGCAAATCCACCTAACTGTCCAGAACTTCGGCCTGTGGAAAGGTATTGGGCTCTGGTAAAAAAGGAATTGAAGAACACAGGAAAGATTTCCAAGAACATGTCCGATTTTAAGCGCAGGTGGAACACATGCTCCAAAAAGGTATCAGAAGCAACTGTAAAATCTTTGATGGGAGGGTTTCCGAAAAAAGTCGATAATTTTGCAAAACCCGAGTACTAAGTAAACATTTTAATGCTAAATGATTTTGTATAATATGTCATTATATTTGCGTATTTTGTAGAGTTTTTATATTAAAAGGTTTGATTTTTATTTAAGAAAATCCAACTACAAATTTTATTTAGAGCACTCTTTATTATTTTAAATAATAAAATTTTACAAACAAAAAACTTAAGTACAGAATTTATGCTTAACTAATTTAATTAAGGGGATAAATTGAAACAATAGAATATTTAAAATTTATTATATTTGAAAAAAAAAAAATGTTTGTGGTTTATGAAGTTTAATTCCTGTAGTTTTTATATACCTAATACAAATTAGAAATTTTTGCTAATTTCTGTTTAAAACAAAGTGTTAACCAAATGTATTATGGGAGGCCAAATTAAAAAAGACTCAAAGCAAAATAGGGGTATCCGAAAAAATAATGTGGATTTGGATAATTTTCAACACATAGAATATTTTTATCATTTAGTCGACTTTTGCCGGACGACCAGAGCGAAGTGAATTTTTAAGATGAATAAAATCTTCTTCAGGGCCTCAGATAAAGATCGATATAATAGACCTAAGCTATTGCATAAATATGGAAAAGTTGGCTTTAAATTGCACTAAAATCGACAGTTAATGTCGATTTTAGTACAGAAAATGTTTTTGGGTAACAACCGTCACTTTTACTTAAAAGGTTAATAGAATTGACTAGCAATAAATTTTTAAAAATGATTTAAATTTCAATGAAATTGTCTTTTCTTCCAAATAAAACTTGTAGTTGTATTAAGATAAATAAAACTTAAACCGTGCAATAGAAAAATTTTTAAAAATATGAAACTTACTCGTATTGAAATATCGTACAAACTCATCTGTCTTCAAAATGTTGACTTATTATTTAATATCCACTTGAAAGGTGCGCTTGAAGGTCCACTTGAAGTCGGATTTGTTTTGGAAATTTGTATGGATTTGCTTCTCGTGCTCGAGAAGTTTGTACCACGATCGTGGTACAAAAAAATACATTATTGTTTCAGAACCACACACGTGCATTTTTTCTATATGAAAAAAAAAGCGTCACAAATATGAATGTTCTTTGTGCTGTCTCAGAAGTGGCCGTTTTGTAGTCACTTCGTAATATAAATTTCTGCGTATATCGTGCCTGATGCCACTGCTTGACTTCTTTTGTCAAAATTGTAAATTCATTGCCGCATTAGAAATTTCTTATTGCCTTGTTCAAAAGCAAGATAAAAATCTTAGCTCGGAAGTTGTACACCTTATCTCGGAAGTTTAACACAACAGCTCTATTTATAATCTTCAGCACCATAAAAGGGTGTATTGAGTATGTGTTAATGTTTGTAACGCATATAAATATTGAACTGAGACCCACACTTTTGTATAACGATCGACCCAAATTCACGTACTGAGTCGATTTGACGTCAGCGGAGGGTATCAAGTAGACAGACTTGATAGTCAAAGGTACTTTTTTACTTGTTATCCCCTTCAACACCATAGGTGGAAAGGGTATTATAAGTTTGTACTGATGTATATAAATATTGAACTGAGACCCACATTTTTGTATAACGATCGACCCATATTCACTTACTGAGTCGATTTGACGTCAGCAGAGGGACAGGCTTGAAAGAAATATTTGTCTTACACCTACCTTTTAGTATACCAATAGGATTTGAATCACTTTCTGAATCGGTTTCGTCTGGCTGGACCCCCATGTAAACTATGTAATCAAACTACAGGTCCAAGCATAATTTGATAAAACTTGGCACACATAAATTTTTTGATAGTGGGACCATGACTATTGAAATTCGTCAAAATCGGTCCATTATTTGTGGTACCTCCCATAGGTCCCTGATTCCGGAATTGATACTTTGGCCACAAAAATCAATATTTTTGCATAAAATTTAAAGCATATACTGCTTATGTTAACCAAAATTACTCTTTCAAGTTTCGCTGAAATCGGTCTGCATTTGACCACAGCTCCCATACAAACTATGCTTTATATGCCTATAACTTTTGATACGGTTATCAGATTTTATGTTCTTCTCATTAAAAAATTTAATTATGTATTTGAGAACAGGGAAGATCAATATTTTGTATATATAAACCAATAACCAAAATTTGGTAACAATCGGTCCACAATTGACCCTAGCTCCCATATCAGGCCCTTAGCCGGAAATGACATAAATCTCGAAATTTTGAAAAAATAACTCATAGTATACATATGTATGTATGTCTCTAAGGCACAAGGAAAACTTGTTAAATTGGTGGTAAGAAAGAGTAAGAAAGAGCTTTAGTCGGTCAAGCCCGACCATACGATACCCTTCAAAGGTGTTCTATTTCCTGTATAAAGACAAATATTTGCTAAATTTTATCATCATACAAACATATTCTCAAAACTTATACATTTAAGCTGTTTCCGTCATTTGGACTTTTATGAGAGCTAGGGTCAAATGTGGACCGATTTGACAAATTGATTACAGTTGTTACAAAAATTACGTATTCAAACACTAAAATTTTCATTATCTTCGGATTTAAGTGTGTTTTAGTGAATTTTGTCTCATTTAGTGCGTTTTGAGAAAAGAGTTTGTATGGGAGCTAGGTCAAATGTGGAACAATTTGGTGCAATGATTTAAGTTTACATAAGCAGTATTTGCGTTAAATTTCATGAAAAAATATTGAAATTTGTGGCCAATATATCAATTCCGGGAAGTGGGACCTATGGGAGGTACCATAAATAATGGACCGATTTTGACGAATCTGAGCCAAATTTCATCAAATTATCTTTAGAATTGCGACCTGTAGTTTGATTACAAGGTTAACATGGGGGTCCAGCCAGCCAGCCAGACAGACGGACGGACATCGCTAAATCTACTCAGAAAGTGATTCTAAGCCTATTGGTAGACTAAAAGATGGGTTTAAGACAAATATTTCTATGCATTACATACATCACCACAAGCTTATAATACCCTTTAAACCTATGGTGGTGAAGGGTATAAAAATTCCTGGAAAAATAATTTCGAAAGGCGTTATAGAATTAGCATATTTCCATTATATAAGGGCAAATCCGCAAGGGAACAGTTACATTAACGGTAACAAAAGAAACAAATTCAAACGATTTGATGTTTAATTTTCCAAATTTAAATTGCATTTTCAATATTTTTGGTTAATGCAAACAATTACTTGACAAACTGTACATATGTGTGTACCTACAATATTTAATTCATAACACTTCTTATCTAATATTATTTATACGATTGTATCGAAATTCTGAACAATAATGTTTGATTTCTTTAATTATTCTTTTTTATAATGTCATATACATATATATTTTTATAAATTTTTTTCTTTATTCTCTACATATTTTCCTTGTCATAATTTCATTTCATATTGTTTTTATTTAATCGAATTAAATTTCATGACACACGGGTCATAGTCATAAATTAATTTTTTTGTTGTATTTCATACGAATAATTATCAAATTTTCTACAGTTACTTGTATGCATAGTGTAATTATAACAAGTGACTGCAACTCGTCAGCTGTTTTTCAAAATTTGTTCTAGTTCAAAATTTGTTTAAGTTTTCTAATGTCAAATTATTGTTGTTATTCTGAATTGTCGAATTGTTGTTTTAAATTTTGGCATTAAAAAACTTATTATCCAACAACAAAATCTATGTTGTTTTTGGCTTGTTGTATTTGTTGTAGCCATGCGTTAACCTGTATATATGAGCCTTGCTTGTATGCAAGACATTTATTGTTTTCAATGTTCTTGTATTAACACACAAGTCGAATTCAAACTCGAACATTAAAAGAAAAGTGCACTCACTAAATGAAACTATGACATCCCAGACCCACAACTATCCTCCCAAGTTGTCGTACAAGAAAAGACAAAACAATGCATGAAATGTGCATGCATGCATACGCAAGCATGTGCATGACATAGCAACAAAAGATTGTGTGAGTTAATGCAAGTCAAATATTGTATTGTTTTAATTAACATGGGCGCCTTTTGCAATTATCAGAAGGTATAAAATAAATATAATGAAAACAATAAAAAAAACTTTTCAGAACTTAAAAGCAAAAGAAAGATTAGCAAGTTGGGAAATAAATTTGTTTTAAAATTTTAATTGTTTTGGTAGATATGGGAATTCATTTAAAAAGGATAAGACTAATTTTTTTGAAATTGGAAAAGAGATTAAATAAAATAATGTGTGTATTAAATTTAAATGTTTTTCATTTTGAGTTGATTGTTTAAAAATTAGTCATTTGTTTAAGTGCATTAGTAAATTTGATTTAATTTCACCACAATTGTGTACCTTTTGTTTGAATAGATATTTTACTAACTCTACCCGCCCGGCCAAGGTGGACCAAATTTGGAAATTTTACTGAAACTTTCTTATACATTTTTATTGTCTATTGAATTTTTTCTTAGAAAAATGTTTTTTTCAAACAATTTGTTATAGAAAATTTTATAGAAAAATTTTCGTCTTTAAAGTTTTTAATGGAGAATGTTTGATCATAAAAAATTGTTACCGATGTTTGTATGCCATAAAATTTTCCATAGAAAATTTATTTTCATAGACATTATTTTGTCTAAGATACCATACATATTTTTTTTGTCATAAAAATAATTTTCATTGAATTTTTTTTTGTCATAAAAGTTATTCATAACGTTCTAACAAAATGTCATAAAAAATTTAATTGAAATTTTTTGCCATAAAATTTTTTTTAATTTTATAAGAAAATCTTATGAAAACAAAATTTCTTAGAAATTTCTGATTATTCCCTAGAAAAATTTTCGATGAATAAATGTGTCCATAGAAAAATTTCTGATGAACAAATTTTCCATAGAAAAATTTTCGCTGAATTAATTTTTCCATAGAAAAATTTTCGATTATTAAATTGTTCTATAGAAAAATTTTCGAAGAATATTTGTTCTAGGAAACCAATTTCGATGAAAAAATAATTCTGTTAAAAAATTAAAATTTTCCTATAGAAAAATTTTCCATGAATAATTTTTTCTATAGAAAAATTTTCGATGAATAATGTTTTCTATAGAAAATTTTTTTCTGATTATTTTTTTCTCTAGAAAAATTTTCGATGAATAAAAATTTTCAATAGAAACATTTTTTGATAAATAAATTTTTTTCAAAAAGAAGTGTATTTGCATTTGATCCCAAACCTGTTACATTTATTTATTAATGTAACAGATCAATTTATTGATAAAAAGCCAAAAAATGTTTGCGGAGAAACCAAATTCCTCGACGCGTTTCGATGGTTGGTTAAGCCATCTCTTCAGGAGGATTATTCCCAATTTAGACAGATCGAAAACCTCGCATGATGGATGGATCAAATGCAAATACAATAATAATATTTACATCCCGACTAATTTGTTATTTTTTGATAAAACTGCATGCATTCAGCTTATTTTTAAAATAAACTTGTTTATTTTAAAACATCTTACCCCCCCCCCCCCCCCTTCTTCACAGCATTCTGCATATAGTAGCCGACGGCTACAGCAAGAATGTGGGAAGTGAAGGTAGATGAAAACTGAAAAATGTTTGTTTTTGTTCAGTCGATAATCTACGCTTTTACTTTTGGTTTATGAACATAATTCTTAATAGTTATGTTTGTAAATTTAGTAATAATGCGAGGTTTTCGATCTGTCTAAATTGGGGATAATCCTCCTGAAGAGATGGCTTAACCAACCATCGAAACGCGTCGAGGAATTTGGTTTCTCCGCAAACATTTTTTGGCTTTTTATCAATAAATTGATCTGTTACATTAATAAATAAATGTAACAGGTTTGGGATCAAATGCAAATACACTTCATTTTGAATAATATTTACATCCCGACTAATTTGTTATTTTTTGATAAATAAATTTTTTCATTAGAAAAATTTTGGACGAATAATTTTTTTCTATAGAAAAATTTTTGATGAATAACCTTTCGATGAATAAATATTTCTATATAAAAATTTTCGATGAATAAATTTTTCTATATAAAAATTTTCGATTAATAATTTTTTCTATAGAAAAATTTTTGATTAATAAATTTTTCTATAGAAAAATGTTCGATTTATAAATTTTTCTATAGAAAAATTTTCGATTAATAAATTCTTCTATAGAAAAATTTTCGATTAATAAATTTTTCTATAGAAAAATTTTCGATTAATAAATTTTTCTATAGAAAAATTTTCGATTAATAAATTTTTCTATAGAAAAATTTTCGATTAATAAATTTTTCTATAGAAAAATTTTTGATTAATAATTTTTTCTATAGAAAAATTTTCGATTAATAAATTTTTCTATAGAAAAATTTTCGATTTATAAATTTTTCTATAGAAAAATTTTCGATTAATAAATTTTTCTATAGAAAAATTTTCGATTAATAAATTTTTCTATAAAAATTTTCGATTAATAAATTTTTCTATAGAAAAATTTTCGATTAATAAATTTTTCTATAGAAAAATTTTCGATGAATAAATTTTTCTATAGAAAAATTTTCGATGAATAAATTTTTCTATAGAAAAATTTTCGATGAATAAATTTTTCTATAGAAAAATTTTCGATGAATAAATTTTTCTATAGAAAAATTTTCGATGAATAAATTTTTCTATAGAAAAATTTTCGATGAATAAATTTTTCTATAGAAAAATTTTCGATGAATAAATTTTTCTATAGAAAAATTTTCGATGAATAAATTTTTCTATAGAAAAATTTTCGATGAGTAAATTTTTCTATAGAAAAATTTTCGATGAACAAATTTTTCTATAGAAACATTTTCGGTGAATAAATTTCTCTATAGACAAATTTTCGATGAATAAAATTTTCTATATACAAATTTTCGATGAATAAAATTTCCTATATACAAATTTTCGATGAATAAATTTTTCTATAGAAAAATTTTCGATGAATAAATTTTTCTATAGAAAAATTTTCACTGAATACAATTTTTCTATAGAAACATTTTCGCTGAATAAAATTTTTCTTAAGGCTTTTTGATTTTTTATAATTTCCCTTATCACGTTAAATATAATCATTGAACTTATTAAAATTATAATAATCATTTAATATCTAATTACACTTAATTGGTTAAAAATTATAAACGATTTCATGCCTTCACGTTTCAACACTTCAAATAATTCTCCATATTCCCAGAACATTTATAAACTCCTCCTTAAAGTTTTACCTATTCAAAGACGGAACATATGTTTACAATTTAAAGGCGTTAAATAATTTCTTAATACATATTAAAATCACAATAAAAAAAAAATCAAGATAAAAAGAAGGTGTATGCTCTGACAATTAGGACCCCTAGAATTTTAAATTTCAGAAAAAAAAATAAATAAAAGTAGTAATTTAAAAGAAATACATTATTTATTCCCTAGAGAAAAATGACGAGCCCGAACATGATGTTTTCAACCCCTAAATCAAAGTGTTAATAAAACAGATTCACACTTGTATGACTTCCACTCGAAGACACATTCATGCTCGAAGGATGTTTGTGTATATGTATGTATGTACAAGTATGTAGGATCTAAAAAGGAAAAGTGAAACAAAAATCTTTAAACAATTGATGGATTTTTGAAAAAAAAACAAGAAGTAAATAAATAAGAACACGATGATTTTCTGGGGATAAAAGTGAGTCTGTCTATCAGTCTACTTGTTTGTGTGAGTCTACGTGTGCTCTAGAGCGATAATGTATTGGTGTTGATTCTTGTTTTTTTTTTTACTTGTGTAAACTCTCCTTTAACAATTTAATATCCTGTGAGAATGAATGTTTCAACAAGAGCATGAACATAAAAACAAAACCAACAACACAACATACAACTTAATGTATTTTTTATTTTCTTAAACAGGAAGATGGATAAACAAAAACAAATCTTTACTCTGAACAACTGCCGCACAGCAAAGGCAGCTGTATGTTGGATGAGTTGTAGAGTAGTTGGAAGTACAAATCCTTTGAAAGTTACCTGTATTTATACCCTACAACACATATGTATGTGGGGATGATGTACTAAGTTTGTGATTCTGTTTGTAATAAGCAAAAACAAAAGCCTTATTTCCACATTAAAGTATATAGATCGACTTAGAATCGCTACCTTTTTCTAAGGGAGGTATATACCTCTTATGGTACATTTGTTATTTATCTAGTTTAAATTCCTCTCGGTCCACATTCTTCCGCATTTTTCCTGATTTTTGTAAAGTCCTCTTTATATTATTTAAAATAAAGTAGTGTAGAGTGTCATAAATTCGGATTTACTTTTCTCTTTTTTTTTCTCTTTTGTTTTGTTTAATAAAATCCTTAGAGTAGACATAATAAAAATAAAATTTAACAAATATCTTCTACGTTAATGCACAGAGATGAAGAAGAATATATCCATCTACATAACTTTACCCAAAACAAATTTCTCTTAAAACCAAATGTAATAAAAAAGCGGAATCCTACAGTTAATAGATGAAAGATTATAAAGCGCAACCAGCTTTAAAACAGCAAGGGATCGAACAGAAGTGACAAATAATGACTTCATTAATATCAACCCAAAAAATGTCGATAAAAAAATTACTAAAAAAAATTTCAATGACAATTTCAAATTTACTATAGAAAAATTTTTCATAATAAAGTTTTTCTGTAAAAAATTTTTTTGGTAAACAAATTTTTTCTATAGAAAAATTTTTAAACAATTTTTTTCCATAGAAAAATTTTTCATGAATAAATTTTTAATATAGATAAATTTGCGATAAACAATTTTTTTTTATAAAATTTATTTTTTTTTTTAAATTGAAATACTCTCCATACAATAACTTTCAATAAAAAATTTTAACTTGAAATAAAAAAGTTTTTTTCTACGGAATAACAATAAATGTCTTACTCTATGTCTTAGTCTCTGTCTTAGTCTATGTCTTAGTCTATGTCTTAGTCTATGTCTTAGTCTATGTCTTAGTCTATGTCTTAGTCTATGTCTTAGTCTATGTCTTAGTCTATGTCTTAGTCTATGTCTTAGTCTATGTCTTAGTCTATGTCTTAGTCTATGTCTTAGTCTATGTCTTAGTCTATGTCTTAGTCTATGTCGTAGTCTATGTCTTAGTCTATGTCTTAGTCTATGTCGTAGTCTATGTCTTAGTCTATGTCTTAGTCTATGTCTTAGTCTATGTCTTAGTCTATGTCTTAGTCTATGTCTTAGTCTATGTCTTAGTCTATGTCTTAGTCTATATCTTAGTCTATGTCTTAGTCTATGTCTTAGTCTATGTCTTAGTCTATGTCTTAGTCTATGTCTTAGTCTATGTCTTAGTCTATGTCTTAGTCTATGTCTTAGTCTATGTCTTAGTCTATGTCTTAGTCTATGTCTTAGTCTATGTCTTAGTCTATGTCTTAGTCTATGTCTTAGTCTATGTCTTAGTCTATGTCTTAGTCTATGTCTTAGTCTATGTCTTAGTCTATGTCTTAGTCTATGTCTTAGTCTATGTCTTAGTCTATGTCTTAGTCTATGTCTTAGTCTATGTCTTAGTCTATGTCTTAGTCTATGTCTTAGTCTATGTCTTAGTCTATGTCTTAGTCTATGTCTTAGTCTATGTCTTAGTCTATATCTTAGTCTATGTCTTAGTCTATGTCTTAGTCTATGTCTTAGTCTATGTCTTAGTCTATGTCTTAGTCTATGTCTTAGTCTATGTCTTAGTCTATGTCTTAGTCTATGTCTTAGTCTATGTCTTAGTCTATGTCTTAGTCTATGTCTTAGTCTATGTCTTAGTCTATGTCTTAGTCTATGTCTTAGTCTATGTCTTAGTCTATGTCTTAGTCTATGTCTTAGTCTATGTCTTAGTCTATGTCTTAGTCTATGTCTTAGTCTATGTCTTAGTCTATGTCTTAGTCTATATCTTAGTCTATGTCTTAGTCTATGTCTTAGTCTATGTCTTAGTCTATGTCTTAGTCTATGTCTTAGTCTATGTCTTAGTCTATGTCTTAGTCTATGTCTTAGTCTATGTCTTAGTCTATGTCTTAGTCTATGTCTTAGTCTATGTCTTAGTCTATGTCTTAGTCTATGTCTTAGTCTATGTCTTAGTCTATGTCTTAGTCTATGTCTTAGTCTATGTCTAAGTCTATGTCTTAGTCTATGTCTTAGTCTATGTCTTAGTCTATGTCTTAGTCTATATCTTAGTTATTTTAAATCTCTGACCTCCACAGACTCTCCACATTCTTGGTAATGCTATAAAAGTAATATAATCATACTTCTTAAATCGCAATAACTCAATACCATAGAGCGATATACTGTTTATAACAGACAGACAGCAAGACAAACCGACAGACAGGTATCCACAAAGACACTACAGACATTTAAACTCCAGAGAGTTAAAAAAACACGGGCTTGGCTGTTTGGTACCTACTTCAGATTTAAAACACACGTTTCACACATAAAATATTATACAAAAGTAAATCTATAAAATTTCAAACAGTGATTAAAATGCATTTGAAAGTTGATTGTTTTTGTTAATGTTGGAGCTGTTACTTACTCTTCGCATAAGGATTTATTAATATTCATAACTCATCTTGTTACTTTTTTACAAAATGTAAAAAATAAATAATATTTATGCAGTTGTTTAGTGGTTTTAGCTTTTTGTTACCTTCTTCAAGTTTATGGCTTTTTCTTACATACAAAAATTTGTTTTTCGTAATTGTCTGATTATAAATAAAAAAACAGTAAAAAAATTTAAAGTGCTGTTTGATAAAACAATCTTTTTTGAAATAAAAAACAAATGCAATATATCGCACAGTGGGGTATACAAAAAAAAAAAAAAAAAACAGAAAAATAAAATAAATGTTACTGCTATAGTCTATGTGCCAGTCTCTGCCTAAGTATATGCTCTAGACCATGCCTGTATGTGTATGTATGTCTGTGACTGAAGATCATAAAGTAAATTTATCACTACAAATATTTTAAAAATTAAAAATTACTTTCTCACCGAATTACCAAAAATTATTGAAACCACTTCATAAATTGTCGTCTTTTCTTTACAACATTAACCAATACTCCTTGATATAGGTGGGGGCCAACTGTAACTTTCTTTTCAAGTATTTTGACCTCAACTCGATTATCATTATCAGCTACAAATGACAACGAAAACGTGACCGTAACAACTTTATGAAAATCTAAAGAGTATTTGAAATTTTGAAAATTAAATCAATTGTAATGTTAATTTAACTTCAAAATTAAAGAAATAAATACATAAATTTGCTTTAAAAAATAACGTTAAAACTGTTATTTCTGTTTTTCTAATAAATTTTGTAATAATTGAATAACCATAATTTATACTTATTAAAGATAGTTTTATTTTTTTTCAACAAAATTACATATAATTTTTTTTAATATTAAAAAAATATTTATGCATAAAAATAGTTTTTCAAAAGAAATTTATTTTTATTTTGTTTTAAATATGTCTATTTAAACAGAAAGACAGACAAGAGTTAATCGGAAAGATACATAACACCACTCGAACGTACTTAGTATGTCATTATCATATTTATTGAGTGATTATGACGTTGTTATTGCTTAAGTCGCACAGTGAAGAGATTTAATTTAAAAAGTAAACAAAAAAATTTTGACTAAGACATAGACTAAGACATAGACTAAGACATAGACTAAGACATAGACTAAGACATAGACTAAGTCATAGACTAAGACAAAGACTAAGACATAGGCTAAGGCATAGACTAAGATATAGACTAAGACATAGACTAAGACATCTACTAAGACATAGACTAAGAGATAGACTAAGACATAGACTAAGACATAGACTAAGACATAGACTAAGACGTAGACTAAGAGATAGACTAAGACAAAGACTAAGACATAGACTAAGACATAGACTAAGACATAGACTAAGACATAGACTAAGACATAGACTAAGACATAGACTAAGACATAGACTAAGACATAGACTAAGACATAGACTAAGACATAGACTAAGACATAGACTAAGACATAGACTAAGACATAGACTAAGACATAGACTAAGACATAGACTAAGACATAGAATAAGACATAGACTAAGACATAGACAAAGACAAAGACATAGACTAAGACATAGACATAGACATAGACATAGACTAAGACATAGACTAAGACATATACTAAGACATAGACTAAGACATAGACTAAGACATAGACTAAGACATAGACTAAGACATAGACTAAGACATAGACTAAGACATAGACTAAGACATAGACTAAGACATAGACTAAGACATAGACTAAGACATAGACTAAGACATAGACTAAGATATAGACTAAGACATAGACTAAGACATAGACTAAGACATAGACTAAGACATAGACTAAGACATAGACTAAGACATAGACTAAGACATAGACTAAGACATAGACTAAGACATAGACTAAGACATAGACTAAGACATAGACTAAGACATAGACTAAGACATAGACTAAGACATAGACTAAGACATAGACTAAGACATAGACTAAGACATAGACTAAGACATAGACTAAGACATAGACTAAGACATAGACTAAGACATAGACTAAGACATAGACTAAGACATAGACTAAGACATAGACTAAGACATAGACTAAGACATAGACTAAGACATAGACTAAGACATAGACTAAGACATAGACTAAGACATAGACTAAGACATAGACTAAGACATAGACTAAGACATAGACTAAGACATAGACTAAGACATAGACTAAGACATAGACTAAGACATAGACTAAGACATAGACTAAGACATAGACTAAGACATAGACTAAGACATAGACTAAGACATAGACTAAGACATAGACTAAGACATAGACTAAGACATAGACTAAGACATAGACTAAGACATAGACTAAGACATAGACTAAGACATAGACTAAGACATAGACTAAGACATAGACTACGACATAGACTAAGACATAGACTAAGACATAGACTAAGACATAGACTAAGACATAGACTAAGACATAGACTAAGACATAGACTAAGACATAGACTAAGACATAGACTAAGACATAGACTAAGACATAGACTAAGACACAGACTAAGACATAGACTAAGACATAGACTAAGACATAGACTAAGATATAGACTAAGACATAGACTAAGACATAGACTAAGACATAGACTAAGACATAGACTAAGACATAGACTAAGACATAGACTAAGACATAGACTAAGACATAGACTAAGACATAGACTAAGACATAGACTAAGACATAGACTAAGACATAGACTAAGACATAGACTAAGACATAGACTAAGACATAGACTAAGACATAGACTAAGACATAGACTAAGACATAGACTAAGACATAGACTAAGACATAGACTAAGACATAGACTAAGACATAGACTAAGACATAGACTAAGCCATAGACTAAGACATAGACTAAGACATAGACTAAGACATAGACTAAGACATGATGAATATTTGTTTACGCTGAGGTGTCGGGTTATCACACTCAGTCCTCTGGGCTACTTGTTGATTCGACTCCGATGTAAAATGATGGAGACATCATTCATCCATTGTCACAAATCCCATCAGTTACATACATTTTTAGGTTCATAATTTGATTATTGTTATACCATAGAAATATTGGACTGAGATCCACCTATCAGTTGTTTAAGTTGATCTAACTATATCAGGTTGGATGGCTGGCTGGATGTTCATATAAACAGAATAGGCAGTCCTTAAGATAATCTATGAAATTTGATATACACATTTTAATAGTGGGTCCATCGCCATTGAAACTGGCAAAAATCGACCTATTAGTTTTGATTCCATAAGCCTGATTTCCCGTATTTGAGATTTTTACCACAAAATTTCAGTGTTTTTTCAAACTTATATTAAATTATAGTGCAAAGTTGATTTATATTGTAATTCTTTCGAACGGAATGACGACGACCATATACTCGATGTAGGATAAAGATCAAAGTTTCTGGTAGCAATCGGACCCACATCCGATCGCTTAAGCAGTCACCGAGACACCGAGCTGTTAAAATTATACATGTATTTATATCTAAGGCTACAAACTTTTCTTACCAACTGTCATAAGAACTCAAACAGAAAGTTTTGGATGGTATACTATGGTTTTGGAGCGATTGAATTTAAACTTTTTAATATTTAATTTAAAAAAATTTTGACTCACCTTCGTTACACTGTGTACTCGTATGGCTGTCATTGTCTGAAGTTGTTTTTGATAGTTTAAAGGAAATTTATTTATTTATAAACTCTTGTACATTTTGCATTTTGAGTGAATATTCAAATTTATTTAAAAGCACGTGTTGCAATTGCACGCGTTATTTGTGCTAATTTAAGTTGAAAACTATTGATATATTTCTTTTTCAGTTGTTTGGATTTACGACTATGTCGGACTGTCTCTTGTAAACTTCAAGACTTGCCAATAAAACCGAAAAAAACTTAAGTTTAATCAAGCATTTAACAAGACAAGCGACAAGTAAACGTAAATTTCATTTGAACTCATTTATAATTTGTGCAGGTATTTGAAGTTTTATGAATTTTAAATAGCATTTTTTTCCTGTAGATTTTTGGCTAAATGACAGGAAAATGTTATCAGAATTATGGCACATGCTACTTTTACTTACTTTAATATGAAGTAAGGTTGGGTGCTTTTGTCTGTCTTTATTGAGGGAAGTTTAAGACAAATAATTTCTTTAAAATTTATAACGGGTATAGGAAAAATATTTTGGGGAAATTGAGCATGTAGTTGCATATGTTTGTATGTGTGTTTGCCACCTATAGTCAGGAAGAAGCTAATGACATTTTAATTTTTTTACTTCCTTTTTCTTTTTCCAGTTTAAATTCTTCATTTCTAGTAAAAACCATTAAAAATCCATTTAAATTGTTACAATTCCTAAGAACAAAGAAATACCTACTATGTACCTGAATGATATTGGGTATTTGAAAATGTTTTTAAAACAGTTTGATGTATTGTCTGTTGGTAATTGATCGATCAGTTTTCGAAAAATTTCCTGTAAATAGTAAAATTTCAAAAAATTCCCCTTTTAATACTAAATTTTCGAAAAATTTTGCATAAATAGTAAATTTTCGAAAAATTTTCTAAAAATAGTAAATTTTTGAAAAATTTCCTAAAATAGTAAATATTAAAAATTTCCTAAAAATAGTAAATTTTTGAAAGATTTCTTATAAAAATAGTAAATTTTTGAAAGATTTCCTATAAAAATAGTAAATTTTTGAAAAATTTCCTATAAAAATAGTAAATTTTTGAAAAATTTCCTATAAAAATAGTAAATGTTTGAAAAATTTCCTATAAAAATAGTAAATTTTTAAAAAATTACCTATAAAAATAGTAAATTTTTGAAAAATTTTCTATAAATAGTAAATTTTTGAAAAATTTCCTATAAATAGTAAATTTTTGAAAAATTTCCTATAAATAGTAAATTTTTGAAAAATTTCCTATAAATAGTAAATTTTTGAAAAATTTCCTATAAATAGTAAATTTTTGAAAAATTTCCTATAAAAATAGTAAATTTTTGAAAAATTTCCTAAAATAATAGTAATTTTTTGAAAAATTTCCTATAATAATAGTAAATTTTTGAAAAATTTCTTATAAAAATATTAAATTTTTTAAAAATTTCCTATAAAAATAGTAAATTTTTGAAAAATTTCATATAAAAATAGTAAATTTTTGAAAAATTTCCTATAATAATAGAAAATTTTTGAAAAATTTCTTATAAAAATAGTAAATTTTTGAAAAATTTCCTATAAAAATAGTAAATTTTTGAAAAATTTCCTATAAAAATAGTAAATTTTTGAAAAATTTCCTATAAAAATAGTAAATTTTAGAAAAATTTCCTATAAAAATTGTAAATTTTTGAAAAATTTCCTATAAAAATAGTAAATTTTTGAAAAATTTCCTATAAATAGTAAATCTTTGAAAAATTTCCTATAAATAGTAAATTTTTGACAAGTTTCCTGTTTTTGAAGTTTTTGAAAAATTTTCTGTATATAGTAAATTTTTTAATAAAATAGTAAATTTTCGAAAAATTTCCTATAAATAGTAAATATTCGAAAAATTTCCTTAAATAGCAAATTTCCGAAAAAAAGTTCTATAAATAGTAAATTTTCGAAAAATTTCCTATAAGTAGTAAATTTTTGAAAAATTTCCTATAAATAGTAAATTTTTGAAAAATTTCTCATAAATCGTAAATTTTTGAAAAATTTCCCATAAAATGTAAATTTTCGAAAAATTTCAAAACTATCAAACGAAAACTCAATATCTGATTTTAATATGTTCATTTCTAATGCTTCTTTATTTAAATCTGTAACCGTTTTTTTCGAACACCTAATTCGAAGTAAAGTATCAGGGGAAATTTATTTTCTTTAAAAATATTCTACTTTCAAATCAATATGTTCTTGGAGCTCATGTGTGCTATGACTATTATAAATTGCATATTATAGCTTTTCATGTTTTATAAACATTAAAGAATTATTGTTTTGCGATTCATTCTAACTTTTTTGTTTCAATTATTTTGTGACAGGTAATCTATTATTTAATTTTATTTTCTTTTTTTAATTTTTTTTTACAATATCGAAACTTAATTTATAGTTTGTAGACATTTCTATGATTTACTTTTTGTTATAAATCATTATGAGTTTATTAGTATAAAGGGTGGATTAGAAAATTGTTTTACATTTTTAAATGAAAATATTTATATTTTATTGATATATCAGTAACAAAGAACTCCCAAGAATGTAAAAATTGTAAAAACTTTTTTGTTGTCACACTTTATTTTTTTTTAAACACATTCTGTTCGTTAAAATAATAACATCATTTATTGGAATTTCTTTAAATTTAATAAACTATAATTAAAAAAAGGTTTTAGACCCAATAGAAAATTATTGTTATCGTTATTTCTAAAATTAAGAAAAAAGGAAATGAAGTTATAAAATTGTATGTTTGTCTTTATTGTAGTTTAAATTAGTTTTTAATTTGTTACAATCAAACTACAAAATAAAATCTATAATTAAATTATGTTTCTTTTTTATTTTCAGGTAAGAATTTTGGAAACTAAGTAAAACCTAAAAAATCGTAAGTACCAGAATATCTTAATGAAATAATTAGAGGGATTTACAAGACATGGATAGTAAATTTCTTAAAAATTTTGAATAATAAAATTTTGGTAAATTTCTATAAAAATAGTAAATTTTTGAAAAATTTCATATAAAAATAGTAAATTTTTAAAAATTTCCTATAAAAATTGCAAATTTTTGAAAAAATTCCTATAAAAATAGTCAATTCTTGAAAAATTTGCTATAAAAATAGTAATTTTTGTAAAATTTCCTAAAAAAATAGTGAACTTTTGAAATTTTTTTTTATTAAAATAGTAAATTTTTGAAAAATTTCCTATAAAAATAGTAAATTTTTGAAAAATTTCCTATAAAATTAGTAAATTTTTGAAAAATTTCCTATAAAAATAGTAATTTTTTGAAAAAATTCCTATAAAAATAGTAATTTTTTGAAAAAATTTCTGTAAAAATAGTAATTTTTTGAAAAAATTCCTATAAAAATAGTAATTTTTTGAAAAAATTCCTATAAAAATAGTAAATTTTTGAAAAATTTCCTATAAAAATAGTAAATTTTTGAAAAATTTCCTATAAAAATAGTAAATTTTTGAAAAATTTCCTATAAAAATAGTAAATTTTTGAAAAATTTCCTATAAAAATAGTAAATTTTTGAAAAATTTCCTATAAAAATAGTAAATTTTTGAAAAATTTCCTATAAAAATAGTAAATTTTTGAAAAATTTCCTATAAAAATAGTAAATTTTTGAAAAATTTCCTATAAAAATAATAAATTTTTGAAAAATTTCCTATAAAAATAGTAACTTTTTCAAAAATTTCCTATAAAAATAGTAACTTTTTGAAAAATTTCCTATAAAAATAGTAAATTTTTGAAAAATTTCCTATACAAATAATAAACTTTTGAAAAATTTCCTATAAAAATAGTAAATTTTTGAAAAATTTGCTTTAAAAATAGTAAATTTTTCAAAAATTTCCTTTAAAAATAGTAAATTTTTGAAAAATTTCCTATAAAAATAGAAAATTTTTGAAAAATTTCCTATAAAAATAGTAAAATTTTGGAAAAAATTTTCTATAAAAATAGTAAATTTTTGAAAAAATTTCCTATAAAAATAGTAAATTTTTAAAAAAAGTCCTTTAAAAACAGTAAATTTTTAAAAAAATTCGTTTAAAAATTAATAAATTTTTGTGTGGACCGTTTTATCGTAGAACCATGTATATGTTCAGCCTTTCCTTCAGAGTGAGTCACTATTTGACTAAATCCATACTAAAAACCCCAACTACTTAATAAGACCAAACAGACAATGTCCCCTTGATAAAATTCTTTACCACTCCCGTATATGTAGGTTTAAGTGGTACAACGAATGAGTAATCGACAATCACTAAAGTTTCGTAACTCAACCAATTGCCATTAATATCGTAAACAACTTCACAAAAGTTCTTTGTGTAAAATGCATTTTATTTAATTGGCAATAAAATGCAATCAATCATTTATTGTAAAAATAATTAAAGAAAAAAAAAAAACATAAAAATAACAAATGTTATTTACTATTAATAGTAGAAGACCTCCAGTAGACAAATTAAATTACTTACTACTCGGTGGTCAAATATGTTCACATATATTCCATTAAAAGCCAAAACATTATCAGACTTGTTTTTTATTAGATTTTAAACTTTTGCTTGTTCAATGTACAATTTATTAAAAATTTACAAGAGACCTGCAAAAGTGAGCCAAAACACAACCATATAGTCCAAATTTGCCTCCTTAGCAATATTTTTTTTTTGCGAATTTTAAAAACACAACAAAATTAAAAAAATCGAAGTCAAAATCAAGCCCACGTAGAAAATAAAGCAAAGATTGAATCACGTGCTTCAATGAACAACTAAACTATTTATTTTTTAATGCAAAAAAGAAAAGAAATAAGTAAATTTAACTATGCATAAAAATCGAAAAGGAGTTTTCAAAAATGTGTGAAAATTTATTTATTTCTATCTCAATTGCTAATATACCAAGCTCAATTAAAACTTTCTCAAACATTTATTTTTCGAAAATTTACTATTTATAACAAAATTTACTATTTATAGGAATTTTTTCAAAAATTTACTATTTTTATATAAAATTTTTAAAAATTTACTATTTTTATAGGGATTTTTTCAAAAATTTACTATTTTTATAAGAAATTTAAAAAAAAATTTACTATTTTTATAAGCGATTTTTCAAAAATTTACAATTTTTATAGGAAACTTTTCAAAAATTTACTATTTTTATAGGAAATTTTTCAAAAATTTACTATTTTTATAGGAACTTTTTCAAAAATTTACTATTTTTATAGGAATTTTTTTTAAAATTTACTATTTTTATAGGAAATTTTTCAAAAATTTGCTATTTTTATAGGAAATTTTTCAAAAATTTAATATTTTTATAGGAAATTTTTCAAAAATTTAATATTTTTATAGGAAATTTTTCAAAAATTTACTATTTTTATAGGAAATTTTTCAAAAATTTACTATTTTTACAGGAAATTTTTCAAAAATTTACTATTTTTATAGGAAATTTTTCAAAAATTTACTATTTTTATAGGAAATTTTTCAAAAATTTACTATTTTTATAGGAAATTTTTCAAAAATTTACTATTTTTATAGGAAATTTTTCAAAAATTTACTATTTTTATAGGAAATTTTTCAAAAATTTACTATTTTTATAGGAAATTTTTCAAAAATTTACTATTTTTATAGGAAATTTTTCAAAAATTTACTATTTTTATAGGAAATTTTTCAAAAATTTACTATTTTTATAGGAAATTTTTCAAAAATTTACTATTTTTATAGGAAATTTTTCAAAAATTTAATATTTTTATAGGAAATTTTTCAAAAATTTACTATTTTTATAGGAAATTTTTCAAAAATTTACTATTTTTACAGGAAATTTTTCAAAAATTTACTATTTTTATAGGAAATTTTTCAAAAATTTACTATTTTTATAGGAAATTTTTCAAAAATTTACTATTTTTATAGGAAATTTTTCAAAAATTTACTATTTTTATAGGAAATTTTTCAAAAATTTACTATTTTTATAGGAAATTTTTCAAAAATTTACTATTTTTATAGGAAATTTTTCAAAAATTTACTATTTTTATAAGCGATTTTTCAAAAATTTACTATTTTTATAGGAAATTTTTCAAAAATTTACTATTTTTATACGAAATTTTTCAAAAATTTACTATTTTTATAGGAAATTTTTCAAAAATTTACTATTTTTATGCGAAATTTTTGAAAAATTTATTATTTTTATACGAAATTTTTGAAAAATTTACTATTTTTAAATGAAATTTTTGAAAAATTTACTATTTTTATACGAAATTTTTGAAAAATTTACTATTTTTATACGAAATTTTTGAAAAATTTACTATTTTTATACGAAAATTTTGAAAAATTTACTATTTTTATACGAAATTTTTGAAAAATTGACTATTTTTATACGAAATTTTTGAAAATTTTACTATTTTTATGGAAAATTTTTAAAAAATTTACTATTTTCATAGGAAATTTTTCAAAAATTTACTATTTTTATGCGAAATTTTTCAAAAATTTACTTTTTTTATACGAAATTTTTGAAAAATTTACTATTTTTATAGGAAATTTTTCAAAAATTTACTATTTTTATAGGAAATTTTTCAAAAATTTACTATTTTTATAGGAAATTTTTCAAAAATTTACTATTTTTATAGGAAACTTTTCAAAAATTTACTATTTTTATAGGAAACTTTTCAAAAATTTACTATTTTTATAGGAAACTTTTTAAAAATTTACTATTTTTATAGAAGATTTTTCAAAAATTTACTATTTTTATAGGAAATTTTTCAAAATTTTACTAGTTTTATAAAATTTTTTTTCAAAAATTTACTAGTTTTGTAATAAATTTTTCAAAAATTTACTAGTTTTATAATAAATTTTTCAAAAATTTACTATTTTTATAGGAAGTTTTTGAAAAATTTACTATTTTTTAAAGGAATTTTTCAGAAATTTACAATTTTTATGGGAAGTTTTTCCAAAATTTATTATTTTTCAAATTTGCCTTAACTTCATGGATACTCGGCTTCGGCGTTGATATGGCAAATTAGCCGCGCTTTACATATGACTTTTTTAACACCATATTTCGAGTTCCACTATCAAGGTATACAAAAAATTATCTAGATATACCTATATATTGTATGTACTTGTGATTTCTGATATTTATAATATAAAATATATATTTTGACGTTATCTAGACTTGAAGAGCAAACAGGCATAATATTGTTGCAGTGGTTTGTTGCAATAATACATCCAATGGTTAAACATCCAATAACAGCAAATGACTATACCCAGCAACAATATACAAATACATGTGTATGTATGTATTTTAGCCAATTTCATGATGCATAATATGGCTGGTGCCTTAATGTCTCAAACCGAAACTGAAAACTTTATTAAAGTTGAATAAACTTTTGAAAGCAAAAATATTGAAAAATTCACATAAAATATAGAAATAAGCATATAAACAAACAACTAAGAATATTTAAACAAATAGCAGAACACAGAGTTTATGCAATTCTCTTGAAAGAATATTAAAAGGAGCAGAAATTTAAAACAATAAATTCTTTGTTGCGGAATATTTTTGGTAGTTAATCACTGCACAACAGTGATTAAGGATTTTACTCCTTTAGTTTTCTGTCTATATAAACATTTCTATGCAATATTATTAAGGCCATTAAAGTTCAATTAAGCATGTGTTTAACTCAACTCAACTTGTTTGGATCATGAATGAAATGTTCTTTAAAAAAATATATTTGAAACATCTACTATTCTCGAACAAGTTGTATATAGTATAAACAATTTAATCGGTTGGTTGGTAATTTTGTCCATAGCAAAAAAATAAAACTACTAGAATGGGGCTTACTAGAATATCTACTTAATTGATTAGAGGTTAATTGATGGGAAAAAGATTCCTTTTGACATCATATAAATAAACGAAGACACAAAAAAAGCAAAAATTAATTAAATAATTCATGTTAAGTTGAAGCTTTAGAAAAACTAATAAAGAGACGAAAATAATTGGCTGTATCAAATATTTAAATGAAATTGAGAAATATTAATCATATATTTATCTACACTAAAAAAAATCAGAAAAATTGACTCAAGGAAATTTTTTAGAAATTGGCAATTTATAGGAAATTTTTCGAAAATTGACTATTAATAGAAAATTTTTCAGAAATTGACTATTTGTAGAAAATTTTTCGAAAATTGACTATTTAAGGAAATTTTTCGAAAATTGACTATTTATAGGAAATTTTTCGAAAATTGACTATTTATAGGAAATTTTTCGAAAATATACTATTTATAGGAAATTTTTCGAAAATTTACTATTTATAGGAAATTTTTCGAAAATTTACTATTTATAGGAAATTTTTCGAAAATTTACTATTTATAGGAAATTTTTCGAAAATTTACTATTTATAGGAAATTTTTCGAAAATTTACTATTTATAGGAAATTTTTCGAAAATTTACTATTTATAGGAAATTTTTCGAAAATTTACTATTTATAGGAAATTTTTCGAAAATTTAATATTTATAGGAAATTTTTCGAAAATTTACTATTTATAGGAAATTTTTCGAAAATTAACTATTTATAGGAAATTTTTCGAAAATTTTCTATTTATAGGAAATTTTTCGTAAATTTACTATTTATAGGAAATTTTTCGAAAATTTACTATTTATAGGAAATTTTTCGAAAATTTACTATTTATAGGAAATTTTTCGAAAATTTACTATTTATAGGAAATTTTTCGAAAATTTACTATTCATAGGAAATTTTTCGAAAATTTACTATTAATAGGAAATTTTTCGAAAATTTACTATTTATAGGAAATTTTTCGAAAATTTGTTACTTATAGGAAATTTTTCGAAAATTTACTATTTATAGAAAATTTTTTGAAAATTTACTATTTATAGAACATTTTTCGAAAATTTACTTTTAATTGAGAAATTTTCGAAAATTTGCTATTTATAGGAAATTTTTCGAAAATTTACTATTTATAGGAAATTTTTCGAAAATTTACTATTTTTATAGGAATTTTTTTAAAAATTTACTATTTTTATAGGAAATTTTTCAAAAATTTTCTATTTTTATAAAAAATTTCTCAAAAATTTACTATTTCAAAAATTTAATATTTTTATGGGAAATTTTTCAAAAATTTACTATTTTTATAGGAAGTTTTTCAAAAATTTACTATTTTTATAGGAAGTTTTTCAAAAATTTACTATTTTTATAGGAAAATTTTCAAAAATTTACTATTTTTATAGGAAATTTTTCAAAAATGTACTATTTTTATAGGAAATTTTTTAAAAATTTACTATTTTTATAGGAAATTTTTCAAAAATTTACTGTTTTTGTAGGAAATTTTTCAAAAATTTACTATTTTTATAGGAAATTTTTCAAAAATTTACTATTTTTATAGGAAATTTTTCAAAAATTTACTATTTTTTATAGGAAATTTTTCAAAAATTTAATATTTTTATGGGAAATTTTTCAAAAATTTACTATTTTTATAGGAAGTTTTTCAAAAATTTACTATTTTTATAGGAAGTTTTTCAAAAATTTACTATTTTTATAGGAAAATTTTCAAAAATTTACTATTTTTATAGGAAATTTTTCAAAAATGTACTATTTTTATAGGAAATTTTTTAAAAATTTACTATTTTTATAGGAAATTTTTCAAAAATTTACTGTTTTTGTAGGAAATTTTTCAAAAATTTACTATTTTTATAGGAAATTTTTCAAAAATTTACTATTTTTTATAGGAAATTTTTCAAAAATTTACTATTTTTATGATAAGGCAAGACATTTTTTTCAGTGTACCATAAATACTTAATGTACAATTAAATTATCATCAATAAGTTTATATATTACATGTTTATTCTTTAGATTTTTCTCATCTGTGTAACCAGGTAATTTTTATTATTATTAATAATTTTTCTCATGGTTACAAATGTGAGTTAATTGGTTTATTTTTTCTCTTGTATTGTTTTTTTTATTAATAATGGAAATAAAATTATTTATTTCTGTAATAATAATTTCCTGTAATTCCCAATAACAATTATTATTGCATTTTTAATTTAGATTGATTGCAATTCACAAGGTGTGGTGAAATCAATGTTTTTGAAAATTTTGAAGAAATTATGGTTAATTTAAAAATCAAGGTTTAAATAAATAATTAAAAAATTTGTGGGGAAAGTTGCATTAGTTGCGCCACTAGTTATATAACTCATTTCCACAATGCTATAACATGATCTGAGTTATCACATTCACAAAATTCTTCATTTATTGGCTCTATGAAACACGTAGAAATAGAAGCCTGAAACTTCAATGGAAAGACCAGGTAGAAGAAAATTTTAAAAAATATGCGCAAAATTTCTATGTGCAGGAATTCTTAAATAAACCGAGTCCTTAACAGGTATATAGTCCATTTAAGTAAGTTCTGATATCCGGTTTATTTTGATTAATTTCGTTCTTACTGAAGTTTTTTGTTTTCAAAAATCTTGTCTTTTTAAACCTAATTTTACTCAAAATTTATATTGAGGTCTGTTTTCAATATTATTCTTTAAATTTAGTTGAATAAGGTTTCAAGAAAAAATACAAATATTTTTAAATATTGAAATCTTAAACTAAAGTAAGACTCCACTTTGAAAAATTACTTGCTTCTAACGAACATTTACCACACTTGAAAAAGTTGAACAAGTTAGATTGAAATGCACATGAATATAAGACTGTCCCTCAGATCAAACATCTTTATTGTAGCTTATTTCGTTGTTGAGTGCCTAAAACTAATATAACCTAAATTTCAAATTAGTCGGGGTATCGGAAATTGTACGGAAATCGATTCAATATAAAAAGACACTTATTCGGTACTTGTTTCAATTTAGGACGTAAAAAAGGTAAAATTGGCAAAACTGGTGTGATTATATCTCTAATACCTAGAGCGATAAATTGGGTTTGAATCAGCTACGAAAATAAGCGAGTTAAGTACTTTTTTTGAAATGGCATTAATAGTGGGTAAAAAGGGCAAAAACAAGTTGTTATTACTTGTTTTTACCCATAGGCATCTGAACCAATACATATAAAAAAAAGTAAGAAAAGCTATAGTCGGTCAAGCTCGACTATACGATACCCTTCACTACTAATGTCAAATATGGACCAACAATTTATCAAGTTTTTCTTAAGTCTAAGAGACATACATACATATACTAAGTGCTGCTTTTTAAAAATTTCGAGATTTAGGTAAATTTATGTCATTTCGGGCTAAGGGCCTGATGCGAGATAGGGTCAATTGTGGATCGATTGCTACCAAATTTCGGTTATTGGTTTATATTAACGAAATATTTATTTGTGCAAAGTCTTTGCAATAAAATGCATTTATCTTTAGATTTATAAGCGTTTTTGTGCTTTTGTGGGAATTTAAACTACTTTTGAGAATGTGTCTTGTATGGGAGGTATGGTCAAATATGGGCCTATTCCTACAGAATTAGGTAAACTGATTAAGGTTATCATAAGCAATATTTTTGCTGAATATTATTCCAATACAACTAAATTTGTGGCTGTAAAGGACCAAAAACTCTATTTCGGGAAGGCATCTCTGGGGTACCGAAATTGTAATTCGATTTTGCAAAAAAAAAGTATAGAGATCGTCCTTGGAATAACATAAGAGCCTGTGCCAAATTTCATCAAATAAAAGCTTACATGGATTACCGGCCAGCCAGCCGGACGGACATTATTAAAACAACTCAGGGAGTGATTTTGAGTGGAAAGATGTGTCTCATACCAATATTTCTATGCGTTACAAACATCAGCACAAACCCAATATACCCTTTCCACCCATGATGATGAAGGGTATAATGAAATTTATACCAGAATCGATAAACATTAAAAATATCAAACAAGTCTTCGGCGCTTTTGGGTAAAACGGAAAAAAATGTATGGTTGGGAATTGTGTTTTTCACATTTGAAAATCTTTTGAACTAATAATTTATTTTTTAATTTAGGGAATAGAAAAATGTAAGATAAAAAAAAGTTTTAAATTATTGTAAAAATAAATGTACACGTTGTCGGATACTCTTTGAAAATTGTACTTTTTAGAAATTTATTAAAAAGAGGGTAAACAAAGGTAAAAATATTTTTGGTAGATTTTGTAACTTTATAATTCATTACATCATAAAACTAGCGTTAAAATGCTAGTAATATGTAAATCGCAAGCAAATTTTGACGTAATAGACCAAAGATTTGTTATAAATTGGTTAACATTAGTCTTAGTTTAGGGCAAATGTTACCCGGTCACAGGGTAGGACTTGACCGACTACAATATTATACTTTCTTAATTGTTGTTAATATGGAAAAATTTCAAGAACTCAGTACATATTGCTTACCAAATTTTCGAACTTTTCGATTCCGATTAGTTTGAGATACTAAGTAACCAAAAAGTACCACTTCTTGATCAACATTTTAATTTGAGAGCTGGTCTAATAAATATTTACCTATAACTCTTTGGTTTTGGTGACTGTGATTTTGAAATTCTATGTGTACTCAGTACTGCAGACGACTATGAATGGCTTTATGACTAAACATGATATCAAAGTATTATCTGAATAAAACAAATACATATTTACATTCTCGTACATCGACTCACACAGATACACGGTTAAGTGGTTTGCTCATACAACCATAAATAAAGTTAAAACTTCAAGCAGAAGCAGCGAAAGTACTGCAGCAATACTATCACAATCGTAAAGAAATATCTATGAATACGTACATTCATAGATTTTTTTCATAGGTGACAATGTTTGTATATCTGAATAAATGTATGTTTAAGGTACAATTATTTTACCAGGCAGCTTTTCAAGTGCAGTTTTATACTAGAAGTGTTTAAAGTTTGTTGTGTGTATAAGGCTTTTACAATGCAAGAACAGTAGTACCTCGATTTATGTTACGTTTATTTTAGTAGAGAAAATGTACTCGTAATACATTTAGTATAGCTCCAATAGGATATAGAAGATTCAATTTCAACAACAGATCACATTGTACTATATATCGGGGGATTACTGTACGTAGGTAGAATTTTATAAAAAAAAAAACATCTATTTACTTTATGATGTTATCATTTACTGCTTTAGTTGTTTATGGATTTCTTTCATTCATTTTTTTACACTCGATTTTGTTTTGAAATGTACTTTTTATAGAATTTATGGTTTTGTATTTGAAAATGCACCAAAGCTGATTTCTTTACATTTTCTACATAAATTTGTATTTCGTTTGAACTTAGTCTAAAGTAATTGATGTAGTTTTTTTTGTCTGCGGTTATCATATGGTAGATAGGTTATCAGTTCATGCGTAAATGATAAATGTCTTTGAAAATCTGTTAACTGGGTGGGTTTGCTCAAGTGGACCCACAAACGAAACACACAAACACCAACATTTTCACTTCATTTCTATTTATAAACTCCATAAGAGTTGTTGGTTGTCTGATGTTGTTTATTGATAGTCGAGGGTCCACTCTTTGATTTTATAACCAATTAAGGTTTTCTTCTTAGATTTGGGTTTTTTGTGTCTTAACATTGTTTGTTTGGTTATGTCATGTTTGCCCTGTTATTTTGGGGAGTTTTGGAAGATAATGTCAACATTTTTGGGTTTATTTTGTTGGTTTATTTATTAGTTTGTAATTATAAGCGAGTTTATTTAAATTTTATTTTTGGGTTTGAGTAAATCTGATAAGATTTGTGAAATTTGTATTTCTTTTTTTGGGTTTTTATTGGAGTTTCTTAGATTTTGTCTAAATGTTTGTAATAAGCTTGAATAATTGTGTAATTATGAAGAAATTAAATTTTTGTTTTATTTCGAATGATTTCCTCTGGATTTACATTTTGGGTTGTATGTTTCGAAACTAATTCTAAAGAAATCTAAAACATTGAAGTGTGTATCTAATTTGTTATCACCTAAGTCATTTAGTTAGGTATATTTTTTGTTACTTTGGAGTGAAAAATGTATCTGGGATACTTTAGCTGATTTGCTATTCAATCCATTCTTACTTGTTTTAGTTCCATTACAATGCAAAGTAGGGGTCATCCCCTGAATTTAGTCAAAATAGGTTCTGAAAGCACAATTTTACGAACAAATGTTGAGAAACATTTTATTTAAAACCAATACAAAAACCTTAAACTTTTCAAATTTAAGTAAAATTTTTAATTGTTACAAAGGAAGTTCGAATCCAACCTTTTCAAAACAATAATAAAAAAAAAAAAATTAATTTGAATAAAAAATTAAAATTTTTAATGAAAATTTATACCTATAAATCCATTAAAAAATCCATTATGTTCAAAAATACCAACACCTGATTCACGTCAACAAGTGCCAGATAAATCAATTCAAACGAATTTCAAATATTTTGTTACATAAGCAACACCCATTAAAGTTTGATGTTTTTTTTTCAAGAAAATACATTCGGATTTGTTTGAAAATTTTTACAAATGTTTAACACTTTAATCAAATTCAATCTTTAGCTGACAGCGACAAGTTAAATATTTTTTTTTATTTTCGATTAAACACTCCCTAAAAAATGTCGTAAACTTTGATCTTTTTTTTATCACTAAAATATTTATTTTAAAATATTGTTTTCAATATTGTAATGGCGCTAAACAATGACGACTATTGTATTGCATTACTTATCAATTGACCTACGTATGTTTGTAGTTCCATGCAATGTTTGTGTGAATAGTTAGTTTGGTTCTTTATATAAATTGTAAAATAAACATGATTTTTCTATATTTGTGAGGACTTTTTTGTATGTTTCGAGTAAATTGTTCGTTCTTGGCTGTTTTATTTGTTGTTTGTTTTGGCTTTTTCAACGTCATCTTTTTTACTTAACGTTTCGTGAATGTTTATCTATGGGTTAAGAGAGGGAACAGTGGGTGGAAGAGGAACGAAATTTCAAAAATTTTTCTAATAATAATTAATATTAATTTTAGAAAATTTCTGAAAAATGTTGCTATAAAAATAGCAAATTTTTAAAAAATAGTACTTTTTTTTATAAAAATAGTAAATTTTTGAAAAATTTCCTATAAAAATAGTAAATTTTTGAAAATTTTCCTATAAAAATAGTGAATTTTTAAAAAATTTTCTATAAAAATAGTAAATTTTTGAAAAATTTCCTATAAAAATCCTAAATTTTTGAAAAATTTCCTATAAAAATAGTAAATTTTTGAAAAATTTCCTATACAGATAGAAAATTTTTGTAAAATTTCCTATAAAAATAGTAAATTTTTGAAAAAAATATCCTATAAAAATAGTAAATTTTTGAAAAATTTCCTATAGAAATAGTAAATTGTTTAAAAATTTCCTATAGCAATAGTAAATTTTTGAAAAATTTCCTATAAAAACAGTAAATTTTTGAAAATTTTCCTATGAAAATAGTAAATTTTTGAAAAATTTCCTATAAAAATAGTAAATTTTTGAAAAAGTTCCTATAAAAATAGTAAATTTTTCAAAAATGTCCTATAAAAATAGTAAATTTTTGAAAAAATTCCTATAAAACTAGTAAATTTTTGAAAAATTTCCTATAAAAATAGTAAATTTTTGAAAAATTTCCTATAAAAATAGTAAATTTTTGAAAAATTTTCTATTAAAATAGTAAATTTTTGAAAAATTTCCTATGCAAATTGTAAATTTTTGAAAATTTTCCTAAAAAATAGAAAATAGTAAATTTTTCAAAAATTTCCTATAAAAATAATAAATTTTTGAAAAATTTTCTATAAAAAAGTAAATTTTTGAAAAGTTTCCTATAACAAATAAGTTTTTGAAAAATTTCCTACAAAAAGTAAATTTTCAAAAAATTTCCCATGACAAGTAAGTTTTTGAAAAATTTCCTATTTCCTAAAAGTAGATTTTTGTAAAATTTCGGATAAAAATAGTAAAGCTTTAAAAAATTTCCTTTAAAAATAGTAAAATTTTCAAAAATTTCATATAAAAAGTAAATTTTCTAAAAAGTTCCTATAAAAACTAAATTTTTGAAAAATTTCCTATAGAAATTAATTTTTTGAAAAATTTCCTATAAAAAAGTAAATTTTCAAAAAATTTAATACAAAAATTAAATTTTCGAAAAATTTCCTACAAAAAGTAAATTTTCAATAAATTTTCTATAAATAGTAAATTTTTGAAACATTTTCTATAAAAATTTCCTATAAAAAATAAATTTTCGAACAATATCCTATAAAATGTAAATTGTCTATAGATTTTCGAAAAATTTCCTAAAAATAAGTGTATTTTCAAAAAAACTTCCTAAAAATAATTACATTTTCGAAAAATTTCCTATAAATAGTAAATTTTCAAAAATTTCCTATAAAAAGTAAATTTTCGGAAAATTTCCTGTAAATGTAAATTTTTGAAAACTTTGAAAAATTTCCTATAAAAAGTAAATTTTTGAAAAATTTCCTATAAAAAGTAAATTTTTGAAAAATTTCCTATAAAAAGTAAATTTTTGAAAAATTTCCTATAAAAAGTAAATTTTTGAAAAATTTCCTATAAAAAGTAAATTTTTGAAAAATTTCCTATAAAAAGTAAATTTTTGAAAAATTTCCTATAAAAAGTAAATTTTTGAAAAATATCCTATAAAAAGTAAATTTTTGAAAAATTTCCTATAAAAAGTAAATTTGTGAAAAATTTCCTATAAAAAGTAAATTTTTGAAAAATTTCCTATAAAAAGTAAATTTTTGAAAAATTACCTATAAAAAGTAAATTTTTGAAAAATTTCCTATAAAAAGTAAATTTTTGAAAA
This sequence comes from Stomorhina lunata, assembly GCA_933228675.1. Lineage (NCBI taxonomy): Eukaryota > Metazoa > Arthropoda > Insecta > Diptera > Rhiniidae > Stomorhina > Stomorhina lunata. The sequence continues at coordinate 95,735,629 of OW121743.1, read as the reverse complement.
ATTTATTATAAAAAGTAAATTTATGAAAATTTTCATATAAAAAGTTAATTTTTGAAATATTTTCTATAAAAAGTAAATTTTTAAAAAATTTCCTATTAAAAGTATATTTTCGAAAAATTTCGTATAAAAAAAAATTTAGAAAAATTTCCTTTAAAAGTAAATTTTCGAAAAATTTCCTATAAAACGTAAATTTTAGAAAAATATCATATAAAAAGTAAATTTTTAAAAAAATTTCTTATAAAAACTCAATTTTTGAAAAATTTCCTATACAAAGTGGATATTCGAAAAATTTCCTTAAAAAGTAATTTGTAGAAAAATTTCCTATAAAAAGTAAATTTTCAAAAAGTTTCATATAAAAAGTAAATTTTTGAAAAATTCCCTATAAAAAGTAAATTTTTGAAAAATATCCTATAAAAAGTAAATTTTGTAAAAATTTCCTATAAAACTTAAATTTTTGAAAAATTTCCTATTAAAAGTAAATTTTTAAAAAATTTCCTTTGAAAAATTAATTTTCGAAAAATTTCCTTAAAAATTTTCCAAAATTTCATATAAAAAGTAAATTATCGAAAAATTTTACATAAAAAGTAAATATTTGAAAATTTTCATATAAAATGCGAAAAATTATATAAATGTAAGTTTTCGAAAAATCTCATTTATATGTGATTTTTTGATTCTACATATCCGATTTTAACCATTTCTTCCCACTGTGTCTCATACAAAATCTATGTAGTGTTTATTTGAACTCTGTTTTTCACTATATAAGTATTTCAAAAGGCCTAAAAGACATTTTGCACCTCTCCCCTTATATAAATCTTTTACTAACAGCAAAAACGTACCGTCAAGTGCTGGAGGAGATCTTGTTTGACTGTCTGTCTGTTTGCCCAACTGTCTGTCCCACTACTCATTTTTATTTACTCTGACTTGCTGTTTGTTGTATTCATATGACGACTGTAGTTGGTTCTGCTTACACAATTTATCTCTCCTTTCGAAAAGTGGATATTTTTTCCCAATAACTGAATACATATGACGTTACCACTAGGTGCCATGTCATCAAAGTAAAAAACTACAAAAACACAAGAACAAAACTACAAATAAAAAAGAGGCAAGCTTTGTAAATTCATAGATAAACTTTGGGCTTTACACATGAAATTTTAAAATGAAAGATAAATGCAGCCAGAAAAACAAAAATACTAAATATTGACTAAAACTCAATTGTGCGTAAGATCTTTATGACCATTTTTTGAAAACAACCAAAAACTATAAAATTTAAAGAAAAAAATCTATTTCACAAAAAGCCCTAATATTATTTAAACCGACAGGAGGGTTTTTAGACCTTAGGTATCATAAAAGCTGGAAAATCATTTTTTACCTTTAATTTTTGTGGTTAATTAAAGTTTCTGGTTTTCTAAATATCTTTGTTTATTTTTGTTTTTTCATAAATTTTTAACATTTTGTCTGCTTATAAAAAAGGGAGTGTTTTTTTAAACTTTTTGAGGTGTATTCTAGCGAAAACCTTTAAATGTCTTTCAACACAAAATTTATGGCTTTTTATAGTGGCACTTAACATTAAATTAATTAACTGTAATCGTTTAAAGGTTTTGTCAATTAGAACCTGGGGTTAATTGAAGATGATTTGACTTATTTGTTAAATCATCTTTGACATTTAAAATGGAGTAACAAAAATATTTGTTAACAAATTTGATATTTAAGTAGCAACTGTTTTCAAATTAAAAGATTAATTCAAACTTTTGTAAAACTAAATTGTCCGAACTTAATACAAATTTTCTATTTTTATTAGAAATTTTTCAAAAATTTTGTATGTTTTTATAGGAAATTTTTCAAAAATTTACTATTTTTTTATAGGAAATTTTTCAAAAATTTACTATTTTTAGAGGAAATTTTTAAATTTTACTTATTTTTACAGGACTTTCTTCAAAAATTTTCTACTTTTATAGGAAATATTATAGATAGATTTTTTTTTAAATTTTCTATTTTTATAGGAAATTTTTCAAAAAATGTCTATTTTTAATAGGAAATTTGTCAAAAATTTTCTATTTTTAATAAGAAATTTTTTAACAATTTTCTATTTTTAATTTGAATTTTTTTAAAAATTTTCTATTTTTATAGAAGTTTTTCAAATATTTTCTATTTTTATAGGAAATTTTTCAAAAATTTTCTATTATAATAGGAAATTTTTCAAAAATTTTCTATTTTTATAGGAAAACTTTCAAAAATTTACTATTTTTATAAAAAAAAAATTTCAAAAATTTACTATTTTTATATAAAATTTTTCAAAATTTTTCTATTTTTATAGGAAATTTTTCAAAAAATTTGTATTTTTATAGGAAATTTATCAAAAATTTTCTATTTTTAAGAAAATTTTTATTTTTATAGGAAATTTTTACAAAATTTTTTATTTTCAAGGAAATTTTTCAAAAATTTTATATTTTTATAGGAAATTTTTCAAAATTTTCTATTTTTATAGAAAATTTTTCAAAAATTTTCTATTTTTATCAAAGATTTTCTATTTTTTATACGAAATTTTTAAGAAAATTTCATTTTTTAAATGAAATTTTTCAAAAATTTTCTATTTTTATAGGAAATTTTTCAAAAATTTTCTAATTTTATAGGAAATTTTTCAAAAATTTTCTATTTTTATAGGAAATTTTTCAAAAATTTTCTATTTTTATAGGAAATTTTTCAAAAATTTTCTATTTTTATAGGAAATTTTTCAAAAATTTTCTTTTTTCATTTTTATAGGCAATTTTTCAAAAATTTAAAATTTTTATAGGAAATTTTTCAAAAATTTAAAATTTTTATAGGAAATTTTTCAAAAATTTAAAATTGTTATAGGAAATTTTTCAAAAAATTTGTATTTTTATAGGAAATTTATCAAAGATTTTCTATTTTTTATACGAAATTTTTAAGAAAATTTCATTTTTTAAATGAAATTTTTCAAAAATTGATTTTTTTATAGGAAATTTTTTAAAAATTTTCTATTCTTATAAGAAATTTTTCAAAAATTTTCTATTTTTATAGAAAATTTTTCAAAAATTGTCTGTTTTTATAGCAAATTTTTTTAAAAATTTTCTATTTTTATAGAAAATTTTTCACAAATTTTCTATTTTTATACTTAAATACAAATACAAAAATTTAATATTTTTATAGGAATTTTCAATTTTTATAGAAAAATTTTCAAAATTTACTATTTGTATAGGAAATTTTTCAAAAATGTACTATTTTTATAGGGAATTTTTTAAAAATTTACTATTTTTATAGAAAAAGTTTCAAAAATTTGTTATTTATATAGAAAATGTTTCAAAAATTTTCTATTTTTCTAGCAAAATTTTAAAAAAATTTCTGTTTTTATAGCAAATTTTTCATAAATTTTCTATTTTGATACTTAAATACAAATACAAAAATTTACTCTTTTTATAGGAATTTACTATTTTTATAGAAAAATTTTCAAAATTTACTATTTGTATGGGAAATTTTTCAAAAATTTACTATTTTTATAGGAAATTTCTCAAAAAATTTATATTTTTATAGGAAATTTTCAAAGATTGTCCATTTTTATAGGAAATTTTTAAAATGTTTCTATTTGTATAGCAACTTTTTAAAATATTTTTTATATCTATAAGAAATTTTGAAAAAGTTTCTACTTCTATAGGAAAATTTTAAAAAATTTTCTATTTCTATAGGAAATTTTTAAAGAATTTTATATTTTTATAGGAAATTTTTAAAAATTTTCTATTTCTGTATTAATAGGTAATTTTTGAAAAAATTTTTAATGATGGAAATTCTGTTTGAAAATAAACTATTTATCTTTTTTTCACGCCTTATAAGTTTGTAAACGAGATTTAATAACAAAAAATTTTTAGCACAAAAACCTAATTAATTAGTGCTAATATTTGCTTAAATATTTTAATTAACTTCTGAATTAAAAACCAAATTAATACCAAATGAAATAACATAAAATATAAATAAAATATTTGCTGTATAAATATTTATTTAAAAATTTAAATTATTTTGTTTAATTTTGTTTTTGTTCATTACAGTCTCAATGACACTTAACACTTCCGCTAATTAAACATGAAGTTTTTATTAATGTTAAATAAAAATTAAATAATGGCAAAGTAAATACTTAATTGTTAGGGTTATATCCTAAAAATGGTTGAAATTGTTTTTTTCCAATATTTTATTAAATATTAATAAAACTATAAATAATCCAAAATTTGGATGGGTAACCTTTAGAAATTAATTGAATATTGAAAACAAATAATCGTTTTAAAGATTTTTTTGTCAAGAAAAAGTTTTAATTGAAAAAAGCTTTTTCGTTCTCTTTTGTTTTACTATAAAATAGTCCGTTTAAGGTGTTCAAATTTTTGTAATTATTTTCTTTACCAGATTTCTATAATTTGAAAGTTACTTTTTGTCAGCTGTCAAAATTACAGTTATATCTATCCAAAGCAGATTTTATTATAAATTACAATTGAAAAAAAATTATTTATTTATATTTTTGACATGATCATAAAACATTAATTTCTAATCATTCATTCACTCGTTCTTTCACTTAACCATTTATTTATTTGGTCTTGAGCAGCTGTTTTGTTAAATTTATTACTTTTTTGGTTCCATTGTACCCTATACCATTATTGGAGGCAAGGGTATTATAAGTTTGTACTAATGTATTAACACTTTCAAAATTCTCTTAATACGCCAAATACATAGGTCTTATTGGTGATGTGGCTTAGTTGTTAAGCACGTCGACTACTAAGCATAACATATCAAATTTTGGCTGGGTTCGAATCCCAATAACGGCAACTTCACTTTCTGCATTTTTGAACGAATATCATTATTTTTTTTTGCAGACATTAAAAATTTATAAAGTTTTTTGATAATCTGTTCCCTAGGACCTCACTGGTATAGGGTATAATAAAGTCGTGCTTCTTTACCAAATATAATACTCTTTTTACATCTTTGGTCTCATTTTTAGATAAAAAAGCAAATATTACACCAAAAATACATAAGTAATACTATAAATAAAAACTTAAACAAATTGACTTTTTTGTTGTTGTTTTTACTCAAATATACAAAATTTATATTTATGATTGTTTTTCTCCTAAATGTCCTGTGGGCATTAAAAATATATTTGTTATACAATTTCATAAAAACTGACACATGTCTGTCATAATGTGGGTTTCGAAAAAATTGTTTGCTTCGAAAAAAATATGAAAAAGTTGTAATTTTTTAATGTGTATTTGGAGTAAATGTTTGTTTGTTATACGAGTACTTTGTTGGGTGGGTAATTTGCCAAATATTGTTAAATGTAATTTAAGTTTTATTTTCCTTTTAGGTCATAGCTCAAAATATATGTATGTATTTTTGTAAAAAATGGTAAATGTAAAGAAATTCTAATATTAATAGAGTTTATTTTTAAACTACAAAAGAGAAATAACTAGAATTTATTTTTAATTAAAATTTACTAAAAATAAATTACTATTCTCAATTTATTTATTTTATTTCCTGCTAATATATTTTTTCTGAAATATTTTTTTTCTTTTTGTTCTATTTTTAGGTGAGAACTTTAATTAATGTTTAAAATTGATATTCAAAATAATATGTATGACATAAACAAGTAAGTTATTTAACTTTTAGAAATTTAATTTACTAATAATGAATGATTTGGGAAATGTTTAAAAGAAAATAGACATTCTGTGGCTTGGTGCTAAAAGGGCCAATATCAAAAAAAGATGGAAAAAATAGTTTTAAAAAAATGTGATTTAAAGTTTTTATTTTTCATATAAATTGCCCAAGAAAACACTTTAAATCAGTTTTGGGTTAAGTTAGAGGTTATCTGCTGGAACTAAATAAAAGTGGGTAAAGAATGGAATCTAAGAAAATGATTAACTTAAAACAGCAAACACTTGACATTGTCCCTTTTAGCACCAAGTCACAAATGTAGTCTAAAGGCCTAAAATCGCATGATCTTTGTAGGTGGCTAACTCGCCTCTTAACTATTATTTGAGATATATATGTACTTTGTTGTTCAATTTAAAATGACTTTTAATAAATTAACCTCAATTTTTAATTGTAAAGATTTTTATATATGTATATAAAAATAAGAGTACACCTTATATCGCATAAAATACACCTAATTATCATATAATCTTTTTGTTTAATAATGAAAAAGCAGATAATTTTGACCTTTATTGTTTAATTTTCCTTTTCTATTATGTTTAGAAACACCTTCGAAAAAGAAATGGAGGTGACAAAGAACCTCTTAAAAATTTCAATATTGCACTATTAAAAAATTTACACACTTTCGCATTTTAATTGAAGGACTATTAGGTATATTCTTTTGTGTAAATAATTTTGTAACCCTAATAAAGAGTTAAGTCTGAAATTTAAACAATATTGTTAGCAATAATCGAATTTTGTCAGAAGTTTATTTGCTGTACATCTTAGGATGTCATTGTAGTTATCCAACCTTTCAAATAGATAAGGTGGTGGTATAGTAACTTTTTTCTTAAACTCGCAATATTAGTAAAGCGGAAACACGAACACTAGTTTATTATTCTCAGACAATAAAGTGGGAATCGATCTGTTTTATATTTGCAAGTCATTCTGGGAGTCAGTCAAAGACAAACTGATTTGGTGTGTAATCGACTTTTTATCGGTTGGAGTTTGAGTTTCAAAGCTGTTTTTTTAAGATTTTAAGAGAAACTTTTAAACAATTGTTAAGTAATAAGTAAGTGAAGAATATAAGAAAGTGATGTATATTGGTCTCATGTAGAAAGGCCCTAACTCACACTTTTTTTCGAAATTGATTTTTTTGTGATTCCAAAGCATTTAACGCAAATACACCTCCTTACAAAATTTTAAGGCAATTTTATCAAAAATAGTGGTTATTTAAGTAATTTTCTAAAAAGCCCTAACTTATTCCTAAAAAAATATATTTTTTTAAAACCCAATCTCGCTCAATTATGTGTGGTTGCATCAACAAATAATATAAAACTTTCGAATCTTAAAGCTTTCGGTTGGATGTATAATGATTTCTTATATAAAACTTTTGTCGACAACTTTCTATATTAAAAGCTTTTCTATAGGTAACTTTTTATTTCTAAAACTTTCTACTAAAAACACACCACATCAAAAGCTTTCCAATAAAAAACTATCATTATTTATTTAAAGTTTTCTTACATAAAACTTTCGATGTCGAAAGGTTTTCTACAATAAGCTATCGATATCGAAAGATTTTTTATATAAAACTTTGCTTTAAAAAACTTTCAATTTAAAAAAGCTTTCCTATAGGTAACTTTTGATATAAAAAGCTTTCAACTAAAAACATTGCATATTGAAAGCTTTCCAGAAAAATAAAATTTTCTATATACAACTTTCGATGTCGAAAAGTTCTCTATGATCACGGGTCGGCGCAAAGAAAACAGAAAAAAAATAGTCAGAGAAAAATAGGCAGAGTTTCCGTCTTTTTATACTTTTAACTAAAATAGGTATTTGTTTTCAATATGTAGTTCTAACGTTTTAAAAAGAAAAAAGTTTTCTTCTCCATTTTTTAAAATATTTGTATGAAAATTTTTTTTGTAGAAAATTTTTCTATAGAAACTTTTTTTTATCAACTATTTTTCTAAAGAAAATTTTTTTATCAACAATTTTTCTATAAAAAAATTTTGTATCAAAATTTTTTCTATAGAAAATTTTTTTATCAAAAATTTTTGTATAGAAAATTTTTTTATCAAAAATTTTTATATAGAAATTTTTTTTTCAAAAAATTTTCTATAGAAATTTTTTTTATCAAGATTTTTCTTTAGAAAATGTTTTTATTAAAAAATTTTCTAAAGAAAATTTTTTTATCAAAAATTTTTCTATAGAAAATTTTTTTATCAAAAAATTTTCTATAGACATTTTTTTTTATCAAAAAATTTTCTATGGAAAATTTTCATCAAAAATTTTTCTATAAAAAGTTTTTTTATCAAAAATTTTTCTATAAAAGATTTGAAAATATTTTTATATAAAAATATTTTTATCGAAAATTTTTACAGCGAAATATTTTTATCGAAAATTTTTCTATAAAATATAATTTTGATCAAACAATTTTCTAAAGAAAAATATTTTTCTATAAAAAAAATTTTTGGATCGAAAATATCTAAAAAAAAATAAAAACCAAAATTGCTTAATATTAAAATTTATTTCTGTTTTGAAAAGTATTCCCAATATTTACAAAAACATCCCGAATGCTTACAAAAATAATAGTGTCGTGGCAACAATGTTCGAGATTAAATTTCTTTGTTCTCTCGAACCATGTATTTTGTTGCTTTAAATTGGATTTTGATTTTTTTCTTGCATATTTTGTTTTTGTCTTTTCTTTAACAAAGCGGCACCAACCTACTCTGTTAACATCCAAATTCAAACTGAATTACTCATGTTTACGGGTCTATTAAGAAAATTAAAAAAAATCATCGGCTGTTGGTGTTATGGTCTGCCTACTCCTGCCTATAATAAACTTTTGATATTGAAAGATTTTCTTTAGATCACTTTCGATATCAAAAGATTTCTTATATAAAACTTTTGTTGTCAAAATAGATCAGATTGAAAACAAAAGCTTTCTACTAAAAACATTCCATATCAAGAGCTTTCCAATATATAAATGCTAATATCTAAAGATTTTCTATATAAATCATTCGAGCTTTCCAATATAAAAATGCCATAAAACTTTAAATTACGAAAGATTTCATATAGAAAACATTCCAAGTCAAACTTTCAATATCGAATATATATAGAAACAAATCGAAACATTTTTTATAGAAAACTTTTAATATCGAAAGATTTTCTATAGAAAATTTTCAATATCAAAAGATATCTTGTAGAAAGAGTTTGCTTTTCTATATAACACATTCGCTTTGTAAAGCTTTCCTTAATATAATTTGTTTTGACTACTACATAAAAAAAGCCCTAAGTTACATTTTTGCTCTTAAATGAGAATACAAAAAAGCCCTATCTCAATTTAGTTTTTTATATATATATAATATGTAAAAAAAGTTTTGACAACCAAATTCGTCCTTCATTTTAATAAAACGTGTAACATTTTGATAATTGTTGTTTTAAATTAGTTTTTACCTTCTCCTGTTATGTTTTAAATATTTGAGTTAGGGCCTTTCTACATGAGACCAACCATATGCAGCAGTTTTTTTTTCAAATAAATAAATGAATATCTACTGTAAACACAAGATTAGCTAATGTCCTATTCTTTGAATTTTTAACTGATTCTAGATGGATATTACAGTCACCAGCGCTATATAAAAGCTCCCAGTCTTGAATTTTGTTAGAAAAATTAGATATTAGTCATGTGGTATACCACATTATCTGCACACTTTTTAACGACGTATTTTATTTGAAACTATGAGTTTAGTTTTTTCTCAAATAGATTCGTGGATGCACAATGCATGAAAAATACTTAAATTTTGACAATCAAAAAACAAATAGGTATACCACATTACGCGCACCTCTTCTATTACACTGCTATTACACTAATAAAACTATGCGGACTATATGGATCTTGATGCGCTAAACTCAGATCCGTTGTCGGTTTTTTTCCATCAGATCTGGATTTTTTTTATGGGAGTGGCAAATTTTTCCCCTTAAATTAGTCAGGTACGGAGACCCATTTCGTCCTAACTCGAGAACGACTCATCCTATTTTCAAAATTAAAACACTTGAAGATGCGTAACAAAATTGCATTTATTTTAGTCTTAAATAATTTTTCTGTATCTCTTATCGTTTTGGAGTTATTTAGAAATTAATTTTCGGATGAGTCGTTCTCGAGTTAGGACGAAATAGGTTTGTTTCATCCCAGTAGCTCAAATCGAAGAGAATGTAAAAGAATTTAAAGCAATAACATTCTAAAACTAGTTATCTTAGATCTTAAAAAAAGAAAATTTTTCCAATAACAAATAGCAACAGAAAACAACAAAATTTTTCTAAAAAAAATTGTCAATAATAACATTCAATGAAAAAAGCAAAAAGTAAACATTATGTTGCTATTTTTCTTTGTATTATCTAGTCTTTTTTCGAGATATTTTCCTTTTTTTATTTGCAATTTTATCTAACACTACTACAACTAATATTTATTTTTCTCCTTACTATTTATTTTTATTATTCTTATTTCCTTTCTTCATCATCCGTCGTTGTCATCATCGTAATCATCATCTTTATTTCCTTTTTTGTCTTGTTTTCAGTTAGTGTCGTCGCCTTACTTACCTGAATTCAAAAGGAAACGTCTTTTTGAAAAGAACTTAACAATTGTTTTCTTATTGTTCTGTGATAAAGAAAGAAACAAAAAACTATTTGTTTTTAGTTTTCATTGTTAGTATTTATTTAAGTTTTACTATAAGTTTATTCTCGTGGATTTCATGTGTAAAATGTGAAATTGTTTAAATTTGCTGACTTAGAAATATTGTTAAGTACTTGTATTTGCATCATGATGATTATTAGAAAAGATTAGCTTAAAATGTGCTATATCCTTTAAAAGGTGTGACAGCAGTTTTTATATGATTTCTTCTAAAATCCATGAAATTTTCCCAAATATATATTTTATTTTGTACATTCTCATCGAAACATTTTGTTTTCAAAGCGTTTTTAAAGAATAGTTATTTAAGCTTTTGCAAGAACCCTTTTTTTCTTTCAAAAAATATTTTTAGAATAAAGGATTAGATTCAAGGTTATATTTTTCGTTATATTTGAAAACTATGATGCAAAAAAATATACTATTTTTAAATGAAACATTTAAATTTAGAGGAAGTGTGGGTAATGTGGTATAATTATTTATTTTTAGATTGCCAAATTTTTGGTTTTTGTTCAATTAAAATATGAATTAACCCCCACATGATACATGCATTGTTCTTTTGACAGATACATTTGAGAAAAATATTAAACCCACAATTTCTGAAATATTTGATGAAATATTTTAAATCCCATTAAAAGCGATTTATAAAAGGTTAATGTGTTTTTATTGGTGAATATACAAAATGTCATATATTCTTCCCTTAATTAGAACTAAACAATTATTTGAATCTTTTGTTTAAAATCTTTAAAATACAAACAAAAAAGTCGATCATACATCAAAGCGATTTTTTTGAACAGACTTTATAATAACTTTAGAAATAAAACATATCGCTACTTTCTCCATTCTCTGGGAACACCAAACTGCTACGCGTATTTCCACTATTGTTATAATGTCAGTTTAAAGAAATTTTAAAATACCACATTACCGGCCCATACCACATTAACTCAGTGATTCATAAACAAATTATAAAATAATCAAACTCTTAAGATAGGAATTTTGTATGGTAAATTTGAATTTTAAACTTGTCAAAGCTATATTTTTCGTTTATAAATTAGGCGGTAAAATTTTAGTACCTCCCTCGTCTTTCTTAATCTGACTTAACACTGGATATATAGTTTTTTGGGAAAAAGTGTCAGTTTGTCGTTATAATATATTTAAAATGAATATATTTCTCTTAACTAATATAAAAATTTAAAAAAATATTCGAAATAAGAAAATACTAAGATTTCAGAGTATTCAATTAATCACTTTTTAAGAAAATACAAAAAGCTTTAATATAAAATCTCATAATAAAATTATTAAAAAAAACTTGAAAAGTAGTTTAAAGTTTAAAAAACTAACTTTAAAACACTTTTCCAAAAACACATACAATAATATTTGCATTTGTGGTGTGAAAGCTTTTACGGTCAGTGTTGACAAATTTACATTTTTCTTCATATAATCGAACAAAAAAATATAATCTGGCAGCACTGACTTTAAAAAGATCACTGATTTTGCAAAGACAATTTTGCATAAGTGTGAGAGGGACAAACATAGTTGCATCTCGCTCATGCATAGTGTTTTGGTATGAAAACTTTTATTTATCAAAGGTTTTAATACAAAGCTTTTTAAGAAATGTTGTTAAATTTTACTTAAGTTATTTCCAAATTACCAAATTGCTGCAGAAAAATTAAGTTTTTAAAGCTTTTGAAGAAGAAAATTGTTGCTTTAAGGGTTTTATTTGGCTGGTTTCCTGTCTAGTAAATTAAGATTTGTATGTAACTAAGTTAAACTAAAGTTAACAAAAGTTTATCAAAAATGTTTTTTTGTAAACTTTTATAAAAAAAAATGTTCAGAAAAAGTTTTTATATAACTTTTTCGAAGCTTTAAACTTTTACTTTTGAGTAATTTTTCTAAAAACCTTTTTGTTATAAAGGGTGGTTAAATTGTAAGGGCCGATGTTGAATATGAACCACACCTAAACGCCAAGTTTTTTTCCGAATTTTATTTGACATTTCTCTATTGGATGTGAACGATATGTGGTTTCAACAGGACGGTGCCACTTGCCACACAGCTAACGAAACAATGGCTCTTTAGCGCATCAAATTCAATAGCCGTGTTATCTCATGTAATGGCGATGTCAATTGGCCGCCAAGATCGTGAGATTTGACAATGTTGGACTTTTTTCTTTGGGGTTATTTGAAAGAAAAAGTGTTCGTCGATAAGCCAGCAACAATCCAAGAGCTAAAGTATGAGATAATTCGGCACATTAACGGCTTAGAACCTAGATTAAGCCTCAGGGTAATCGAAAATTCGGACCATCGGGTGGAGGTGTGCCGCCGTGGTCGCGACGCCCATTTGGCCGATATTTTGTTTCATACATAATTGAGTAATACAAATATATTATAACAAAATAAAATTACAATAATTTCCTAAATAGTTTGTGTTTTATTCAAAATCAACATCGGCCCTTGAAATTTAACCACCCGATACATAGAATAGAATTTATGATAAAAGTGTTATGTTGAGCAAAGAAGTTAAAGTTAAGAATTTTATTTCAAGATCTTTAAAATTTGTTAAACTTTTGTATATTTATTTCAAAAGCTTTGCAAAAAGTTTGCTTAAATAAAATACTCTTCTAATAAATAGCTTTTAAAAATTATTTTATATAAAAGCTTTACAAAACAAGTTTTCAAAACTAAATTATGAATAGAAAATTGTTTTCTTGTGAAAAGTTTTTTATATAAGAAGAGCTTTTCTGATAAAAAATGAGATTAAAAAGTTTGAATAATATTTACTAAAAACTATTTTTGTTAAAAAATTATGTTTTTTTTATAAGATATTTGTGCTGTGTTTATTAAAGTGGCTCTAACCCCTTGACGTATTTCCACGAGTCTGACTTGTGGTACAATTTCTGTGCCTGACATGATTATCACGAGTCAGACTCGTAGTACAATTTCTGTGCCTAACATGATTATAACGAGTCTGACTCGTTTTGCGACTGTTCTTAACCCCTTGCGACATGATTTAATTTCGAAGAAACATTTTAATTTACTAATACTGCTTTTGAAACATTTAAATATGCAGCGGGCATAGCCCGTTAATTTCGAATTTGGCACAGAAAATGTTTGCGAGCGACACTCGTCATTTCTTCTTAAGCGGTTAAGCATCAAAACTGGTTTGTTTAGTACAAGTTGTATGCAAACAGTTGGAAGCGAACTGGCTAAAATTTTAACGGGCAAGCTTTTAATAACATACATTTGAAAAAGCTTTAATAAATAACCATTTTTATAAATAGTTTAAAGACTTAAAAGACGTAAAGACATAATAACCTATCAGCAAAAATTTCAAAATTGAATTTTTCATGGATTATTATTCCCTATATCATTTTGAACCGCCGTGGTATAGCAGGTTAGTCATCCGCCTAGCATACCAGAGGCCCATGTTCGATCCCTGGCCAGACTCACTTGAAAATATTAATTTTCAAAAAAGCGGCGGTTCACCTCATAACTCAGCTAGCCACTGGTTATTGAGTATTAGGCTATGAAAAACTTCTCTAACTAATGCATTTGCCGTTCGGAGCCGGCGTTAAAACGTAGGTCCCTTTCAATGAGTCTAAAAATAGAATCGGATGCAGCTCATTGTCTGAGGAAGTACCCCTTGTTCCAATTGGAATGCTGTCGGGGAATTATATATATATATATATATATATATAATATATATATATATATATATATATATATATTTATTTCTTTAATTTCATTTTAATCTAAATACATAATTTTCGTTTTAATATTGCAAATAGTTCCAATTTTATGTTTTTTGACAACTGCAGATAGGTTATTTTGTCTTTTAGGTGACGATATATTGATATAAGTTCTGTTGAAGCTTCTTGATACTCTCCAGCAAAAACTTTTTTTAGGAAAACCAGCATAAATTACTTAATATTGAGTCTGAAAATAAAATTTTCTGAAAAAAAAAAAAATATGTTTGAATAAATTTAATATTTATGACTTAATATAATTGCTAATGAAGACATTTTATGACTTAGAACCTTATAAAATTTTTAGTTTGTTGTCGTTAATAATAAAAACATCTGTTAAGTACGCGGCTGTCCCTACATAAAGGTATTAATCATTCGACATCACTTGCAACATGCTAAAATAAATTTTTATTTGCAATTTAATGCACATTTATTTATTTTCACTGAAAAAAGGAAATGCTTACAAAAAATACAAAAAAAAAAAACTTAGATAAATAAACGATTCTTCACTGACTACGTGAAGAATGATGAAGGAAGGAAGGAGCGAACGAACGAATACTTTTTCAATGTGAACTTATTTTCAAGTGCAAATTTACTTTAAAATTGTAAAATAATGTTGTGCAAAGAGCTTCTTCTAGTATTTTTTTTTTGTTGATTTTTTCTTCACTTCTAGTTACTCTACTTAAATAAATTTACCATGAGTTAGTATTAGTTTAGTGTTGTTATACTTAAGTTTTTTTATACCCACCATCAAAAAGAATGGGGGGTATATTGAGATTGTCATTCCGTTTGTAATTTCCTTAATATTGGTTCAAAAATCAAAAACGATATATATTCTGAATCCTTATGAAATTCTAAGACGATTGAGCTATGTCCGTCTGTCTGTCCGTCTGTCTGTCTGTCTGTCTGTCTGTCTGTCTGTCTGTTGAAATCACGATAACGTCTAAACGAAAAGAGCTAGCTAACTGAAACTTAGCAAAAACATTCTTTATCTATGAGAAAATTTTGGTATTGAAATTGGGCAAAATCGGTTAGCATTTGGCCATAGCTCCCGTATAACCTCGTCTAGGCTAATCGCTTATTTGCTAATAAATGACAAATTATGACAGTTATGATGACAAAATTTGGTATCTATAAGTTTTAGATAAGCACTAGGCAGCGTATAAAATTTCATCGAAATCGGTTCACATTTAGCCATAGGTCCCATACAAAAAACTTACGAAAACAGGCTAAATTTCACCCAAAATACACTTAAATGCCAATAAATCTAAAAGTATAACAGATATAACCACTAAATTTGGCACAAGAAAGTCTTATATCAATGCCAGCCAGTGTGCAAAATTTTGTCACAATCGGTCACTATTTGACCTAGCTCCCATATAAAAAACTTACGAAAACACAAAAATTCAAAAAGAAAAGGGGATTTATGTCCGTCTGTCCGTCAGATAAAATCGTGATAGCTCCTTAACTACAAGAGCTAGTAAGACTAAATTAAGCACAAGGAAGTCTTATGTCAATGCCAGCCAGTGTGCAAAATTTCCTCACAATCGGTCACCATTTGACCATAGCTCCCATATAAAAAACTTATGGAAACACAAAAATACATAAAGAAAAGGTTGTTTATGTCCGTCTGTCCGTCAGATAAAAGCACGATAGCGCCTTAACGAAAAGAGCTAGAGGGACAAAATTTTACAAAAGTATTTTCGATATCATGAAAAAGATGTGTGTTGAAAATGGACAAAATCGGTTCAAATTTAGTTAGAGCTCCCATATAACCCCGCCCCGGGAAACACATTAATGCTGATAAATTGAATACAATTGTAATAGCTATGACGATTAAATTTAAAATAGGGAAGTTTTATGCAATTTTTGATCAGTTTATCAAATTTTATAGGAATCAGTCCATATTTGACTTTAGCTTTCATGTGAAAAACACTCACGGAAACCAAAAATTTTAGCAAAGGCCAGTTAAAAGCTATTAAATTAGAAACTATGATAGCTATGGTCACTAAATTTTGCAAGAATAAGCTCTCTATATATACCGGCCAGTGTGTAAAATTTTGTTATAATCGGTCAACATTTGGCTATAATTCTTATATATATAACATCCCCTCTTTATATCTACAATCAAAAAGAAATGTACCTCCATTCATTATATTATGATTGCACCTATGAAATTATATAGGCATCAATCAATGTTCAGCCCAGACTTTATATATGATGAATGCATTAGGAACTCATAACGAAATATATGGACCTGTCGTATTACTATTAACGTGTTTAGCCTAACTACATATTAATCACAACGAAAAGTATTTAACAACTTATTAATGTAAAACTATACCTGGTTATGAGACCGAATTTTGATCAAAGTAAATACTGGGGAAACCACTAAAATATTTTTGAATGTTGAACTATAAAGCTACGGAAACCTAATTTAGTCCAAAGGTTTTACCAACAATACCAAATAGCTTAGCGATTTTTCCAGTTTTGGTGCAGATTTTGAATTAGCTGCACCCTTGTAGATATATGAGATATGTTTCTAAATTTAACACAACTTGATGGTGGGTATATAAGATTCGGCACAGCCGAATATAACACTCTTACTTGTTTTTCTTACTATTTGTTGCAACTTTTGCATTGTTGTTGATTTAGCTCTAAAGAAAACCACATCTACAACTGAAGCATGACACATTAGGTTGCAAGAAAGCAGAAATACACAAAAAAAAACATACTTCCCAAACGAAAGATATATACGTACAGAAAAAGTTGAATTATTATCCGAAAAATGCCTTGCAGCTCTCTGCACAATGGTGCAACAAAAAGTAAAAGATCTGAAACAGACAAGGAAATATTTTTTTTGTAGTGTTTTTTTTTTTTTTAAACGCACATACAGAGGAAACAGAAAGTTTTGCACATAGTTCCCTGGTGGTGATGATGATCATTGTCGTCATCATCAACAACATCATCATCTTCTCCATCTCTTGATGATTCATTCAAGACTCTAGGAGGTCGTTACTTTAGGGACTTCTTTGTTTTTACATTTTCTTCTTATTTTTCATTTTTCTTTTTCTCTAGCAGTTTAGACAGTTTTAATCTTTAAACAGCTGACTTTTTCTACGCTCTCCCTATTAAATAGACTCGTCTATAGTCCAAAGTTGGCTGGTTGCACGGTTGTGTTGCATGTTTTTTACTTCAACACTTAATTTATTTTTCTATATGTCACCACCAACTATGTTGGTGCCAGTATCTTGATTATGTGTCTTGTTGGCCTTTTTTTTTGCTGAAATTTTTTTTCTAAGTTGTTTTTATACAGCTGCCTTTCTTTGCTTTTTTTGAAAAACATTTAACCCTTTTTAGGCACAAATCTGTAAGTCTTTACTATTATCTAGATATAAAATAATATTAAATTAAAACTCCTACTTCTTTAGAATTCAAAGTTCAACGTATCTACATTTTGGTAGACCAGAACGAAGTGTAATCTTTAACCTCAAAAAGGTATATTTATTATTAAAGCTTTTTGTTTTACGGCCAATTTTATCTCTTTTATATCGATGGCGTGTTAATGATGTAGAGCTTACCTCCGCTGTAACACGCTGAGGTAATTTTTAATTTTAATAGAAATTAATAATTACAGGAATTTACAGGCACGGCAAAGACTGTATACATTTTTCCCGAAAAACATTCCAGTATGATGTATAACATTTTTTGAGAAAAAAAAAAAACAATGTCATCATTGGTTATAAAGGGTTAACAATATTAACTTAACATGCAGCTAGTGCAAAAAAATTTGTTGCTGGTCTATGCAAAAATATTTAGTTGTGTCTTATTATGATTCCTGTGGCGGCTCATGTATGCGAAAGTTTCTTCGATATTTTGCATGCAAATTTTCGATATGTCAGGGAATAACATGTGACTAAGTCGCGTGTTGACACTGCAAATAATTTAAGTAAACACACTCATACCTTTATACACATAGGGGGAAAAAATAATATTACTTCGTAAAAAAAATCACTCCACAGGGAGCAGAGGAGTCAAAATGGTTCAAATATTTTAGGTTGTGTAAGAGCATTCTGTAATTTTCGAGTAAAGAATTATTTTAGGTAAAAATTTAATTTTAGTGCAAAAAGTTACTTTTTGTGTTAAGTGAGATTTCGTGTTTTAAAAGTATCATTTTGTGTAAAAAATACTCATTTTATAAAATAAGACTTTTTATGTTAAAAGTGAATTTTTGTGTAAAAAATTAAATTAAATTTTGTGTAAAAAATTAATTTTTGTGTAAAAAATTAATTTTTGTGTAAAAAATTAATTTTTGTGTAAAAAATTAATTTTTGTGTAAAAAATTAATTTTTGTGTAAAAAATTAATTTTTGTGTAAAAAATTAATTTTTGTGTAAAAAATTTATTTTTGTGTAAAATATTAATTTTTGTGCAAAAAGAGACTTTTTGTGTAAAATAGAGACATTTTGTGTAAAAAGGAGAATTTTTGTATATGAAAGACACTTTTTGTGTAAAAAAGAGACTTTTTGTGTTTTTCGGGAAAATATAATAAAAGGTTGTACAAACGCGCCAACTGCTCTCCTACATGTAATGACGATAAAATCGCTACACATATGGAGCCATTTCTTCTTTTATTTAGTACTTTAGAGAAAAGTTACTATACTTTACCTCCACATTTTTTAAAATCACTTTTACCTTTTGTGCAAAAATTTTTCTTTTGCATAATAGTTTACTTTTTGTGTAAAATGAGACGTTCTGAGTAGAATTTGACTTTTTGTTAAATATGAGATAAAATATGTAGTTATATATAAAATGTTGATTTTGTATCCAGTTACAAATTTGTTTTCTTCTTTTTAATTTTTTTTATAACTTTTGTATTTTTTACACAATATTAAATTATTTACTCAGATTAAAATTTTTTTGATTAAATTAATTTTTTACTAAAAATGTCACTTGGCACTTTTTAAACTCAAAATTACTTTCTTTACGAAGAGTCTATTTTTCACGAAAGGTCACTTAATAATGGAAATGTTACTTTTTTACACAAGCATTCACTTTTCATTAAAATTAAACCTTTTTTTCATACGTACATTTTACTATTTTCACAAAATGCTACTGTTTGCACAAAAGTTAATTTTTACACAAAATTTCAATTTTACACAAAATGTTTCTTTTAGTGCTAAACGTCAATTTTTAAACAAAAATTCTCAGTAAAAAGTAATAAACTTTTACAAAAAAACTTACTTTTTACCCAAAAAGTCTCATTTAACACAAAAAGTCTCATTTTACACAAAAATAAAATTTTTTACACAAAAATAAAAATTTTTACACAAAAATTAAAATTTTTACACAAAAAATCCCTTTATTAATTTCCATAAAGTCAGTTTTTACATAAAAAGTCACTTTTTATACAAAACTTTACTGTTTACACAAAAGTCACTTTTTACACAAAAAGTCACTTTTATTCAAAAATTCAATTTTTACACAAAAGTTAATTTTTAGACGAAATGTCACTTTTACACAATATTACTTTTAACCCAAAAAGTCACTTAATACACAAAAATTCACACTTAACACAAAAGATTAACTTCATAATAAAAATTTAATTTTTACCCAAAAAGTCACTTTTTACCCTAAAAGTCACTTTTTACACAAAATATTAATGTTGACAAAAAAGCCACTTGAAAAGTTACTTTTTCCATTTAAAGTCTACATTAAACTTTTACTTAAAAAGGCACTATTTACGCAAAAAGTACTTATTTCACAAAAAGTACTTTTTACACAAAAAGTACCTTTTTATACAAAAAGTAATATTTAGTACTTTTAACACAAAAATTCACACTTTACAGATCAACTAATAAAAATTTAATTTTTACCCAAAAATTCATTTTTTACCCAAAAAGTCATTTTTTAAACAAAAATTCACTTTTTACACAAAACGTTACTGTTGACAAAAAAGTCACTTGAAAAGTTACTTTTTCCATATGAAGTCTAATTTTTACATAAAAACACACTTTTTACATAAAAAAACACTTTTTACATAAAAAGACACTTTTTACATAAAAAGACACTTTTTACATAAAAAGTACTTTTTACACAAAAAGTCACTTTTTACACAAAAAGTAACTTTTTACACAAAAATTCACTTTTTACACGAAAAGTCACTTTTAACACAAAATGTCACTATTTACACAAAAAGTCACTTTGTACAGAAAACGTTACTGTTGACAAAAAAGTCACTTGAAAAGTTACTTATTCCATATGAAGTCTAATTTTTACACAAAAAGACAATTTTACACAAAAAGTACCTTTTTATACAAAAAGTACCTTTTACACAAAAAGTACATTTTTACACAAGAAGTACCTTTTAACATAAAAAGTACCTTTTTACACAAAAAGTACCTTTTACCCAAAAGCCACTTTTATTCACAAAAACTCACTTCACACAAAAAGTTATTTTTAGTACTTTTTACACGAAAACTCGCACTTTACACAAAAGATCAACTTTAAAATAAAAATTTACTTTTTACCGAAAATGTCACTTTTTCACAAAAAAAAAAAATACTATTTACGCAAAAAATAACATTGTAGAGAGTAATCTGAAACTACAAAACAAAACCTCATAGTAATGAAAACTACAATTTATTGTCAAATGAAATAGATAAAAAAGAAAATTTTATTCTAAAAATTAAATGCAAAAATATTGCAAATAAAAAAATCACCGTAAACGAGTAAAAGATTCTGTTGATGTCATGACATCTGGACTTCATGCTGGGTAACGGTGTGACTGTAACTCTATAAGACTTCTTGACTTTTTCCATTTCTCTAAAGATTGTCTTTTGTTTCTCAGTCTTTCATGATGTATTTTTTATTAATTTTATTGCGGTTACTTTGCCATACATTACGTATCTGTTTTTTAATTTAATTTTTTTCAAATAGTAATTTTTTTAAGTGGTGTTTGGTGTTATTGTACTTTTTTTTCTTATTCATTAAACTGTTAAGATCATTCACCTTATAATTGTTGCAATAAATGACGAGAAAAAAAATTAAGTTGACTTGATGTTTTTTTTAGTTTCTTGATTTATCTTTTTGTTTCGCTTTTTATAGTTATACGAGCATTTTCTTTAATTGATTTTTAGCATGAATCATTTATTATACAATGATGAAACAACAAAAAAAACTTGGCATAAAGTTGATTTATATTTATTCATAAAGATTTGTTTGTTCTTATTTGTTTTGCTTTTAAAATTTAAAACCGGCAAAATAATTATAGCAATAAATAAACAGGTATAATTTTTTATTAAAAAATTTTTACAAATAGATTTTTATTTTTGCTATTTTTATTTTGTTCCTACAATGATTTTGTAATTTTTCTCATTTTTGATGTTGAAGTTTTTATGATTTTTTTTAATTGCTTTGTCTATCTTATGTATCTTGTGTATGTTTTTTGTTTTTTAAAACATATACAATTAACTTTTTTCTCGTTATTTGTAATATATTTCAGATCATAAAGTGTCAGAAAGGTAATTGGTCTGTTTATATTGACAGGTTATTGATGGGTTAAAAATTATACAGAAGATAAATTGTACAAGTTATGATGAAATGTTCAATTGTTTCATAATTTAGGATATTCAATATTTCTCACGCTATGGGAGTTTTAGCAAAATTTGTAGTTTTTATCTTAATTTAAAAATTTTACACAAAAAATCACTTCTTACACAAAAAGTAAATTTTTACACAAAAAGTAAATTTTTACACAAAAAGTAAATTTTTACACAAAAAGTACATTTTTACACAAAAAGTAAATTTTTACACAAAAAGTAAATTTTTACACAAAAAGTAAATTTTTACACAAAAAGTAAATTTTTACACAAAAAGTAAATTTTTACACAAAAAGTAAATTTTTACACAAAAAGTAAATTTTTACACAAAAAGTAGATTTTTACACAAAAAGTAAATTTTTACACAAAAAGTAAATTTTTACACAAAAAGTAAATTTTTACACAAAAAGTAAATTTTTACACAAAAAGTAAATTTTTACATAAAAGTCACTTTTCACAAAAAGTCACTTTTTATCCAAAAAGTAAATTTTTCATAAAAAGTCCCTTTTTAGAAGTAAAGTTACTTTTTACACAAAAAATCACTTTTTACACAAAATTTCACTTTTAACATAAAAAGTCACTTTTATACAAATAGTCACTTTTTACGCAAAAAGTCACTTTTTATACAATAAGTCACTTTTTACACAAAAAGTCACTTTTTACACAAAAAGTCACTTTTTACACAAAAAGTCACTTTTTACACAAAAAGTCACTTTTTACACAAAAAGATATTTTTTACACAAAAAGTCACTTTTTACACAAAAAGTCACTTTCTACACAAAAAGTCACTTTTTACGCAAAAGGTTACTTTTTACATAAAAAGTCACTTTTAACACAAAAAGTCACTTTTTGCATAAAAAGTCACTTTTTACACAAGACATCACTTTAACACAAAAAGTAACTTTTACACAAAAATTCACTTTTACACAAAAGTCACTTTTTACATAAAAATTTAAAACAAAAAATCACTTTTACGCAAAAATTCACTTTTACACGAAAGTCACTTTTTACATAAAAAGTCCCTTTTTACACAAAAAGTTACTTTTTACACAAAAAGTCCTTTTTACACACAAAGTCACTTTTTACACAAAAAAATCACTTTTTACACAAAAAGTAATTTTTTATATAAAAAATCACTTTTTACACAGAGTCACTTTTTGCACAAAAAGTCATTTGTTATACAAAAGTGACTTTTTCAGAAAAGTCTTTTACTCAAAAAGAATATTTTGTTTACAATAACTTTTTCCATTGACTCTTTGGAACTTTAAGTGACTTTTGACACTTAAATCACTTTTTAGGCAAAAATCCCCTTTTACACTTAAATTCACTTTTTTTCAAAGTTTCTTGTTTCACTGAATATTACTTTGTACATAAATAAGAGCTTTCGTTCTTGGAATCCGCTTTAAAAGTTATTATTTAATGCCGATTATAACTTAAATTTTAAGTATCTACTTTGATCACTTTTGCAGCAAATTCCCAGCAACATTTCTAAGAGCTGGTCTGCATTACAACCTTATCACACATTAAGCAGCTTTAGCGTTTTTAATTTCTTCTCAAAGACCATGGGAAAAACAATTTTGCATAAAATTGAAGAAAATAATAAAACTATTATAAGAAATAAAAAAATTGTACACACTTAATACTACTTTAAAAGATAAAGTTAACAAATCTGTGATATGTTAAACATGTTGCTGCAACATACAGAAACATAAATTATAATTATAATGCGGTACTTTATGGCATGCATGTAATAGATTTTATAATGAAAAATAATGTATTTTTTTGCCTATATACGTATACGTACTCCTATTGAAAATATCCATTGGAATAGCAATTACCGAGAAGCAAACAGGAAATATTAAGAATGACAGCATTTCGAAAGAATAAAAATAATTTATAGTGAAAACAAAAAACTTGTATAACGTTTCAATATCACTGGATTACAACAGATGACAAGACAAGAACTTTAGAAAAAAAATGTTTATTGTACTCTGAAACAAAAAATAATTACTTCAAATAGTTTTCTCATTTGAAATTCTTCTTTAGACTGACTGATCGATAACGCTTGACTTAAATGAATGAATGTGGACGTCTAATGGATTTGAAAAAGAGTTGATATCAAAGATGAAGAAAGAAGATGAAACATTAAGAATGCCATAGCTTTAGCAAAATTAACTGTCAACAGATACAATTGTAAGCAAACGACTATTTTAATCCTCTTCTGTTTGCTAAAGATCTTCAGATATTTCTTGTTTGTGACGTTTTTTAAAAATTGAAGCAATACAATATAAAATGTGTAAAGAAGAGGAATTGTGTCAAATGTAATTTAAAAAGACAAGTTTATCATATAAAAGTGATGGTTCACTGAGATGAATTTTTGTGCTTTGTTTAAAAAGTGGCTTTTGGTATAAAAAGTGACTTTGTGTAAAAAATTACTTTTAACGTAAAAAGTGACTTTCTGTGTAAAAAGTACCTTTTTTTGTGTAAAAAACTAACTTTACGCACTTAAAAGTACTTAAAAAAAAAGATTTACATTTAAACCAAAAATTATATTATTAATAAAAAAATATACTTTGAAAATCAATATTTTAACTAAAAACCCAAAAATTTACTTTTTACCCAAAAAAGTCACAATTTACCCAAAAGGCCACTTTTTACTCAAAAAGTCACATATTACCCAAAAAGTCGTCTTTAACCAAAGAAGTCATGTTTTACCTAAATAGTCACTTTTTTCCCACAAAGTGACCCCAAAAAATTCACTTTTTACTCGAAAAGTAACTCTTTTACACAAAAAAGTCACTTTTTACCAAAAAAAAAAATCTTGTTTTTACCCAAAAAGTCTCGTTTTTACCTAAAAATAATTTTTTTTATAAAATGTCTCTTTATCACCCAAAAAGTAACTTTTAACCAAAAAGTCACTTTTTATCCAAAAAGTAACATTTTACCCAAAAAGTCAATTTTTACCCAAAAAGACACTTTTTACCCGGAAAGTCAATTTTTACCCAAAAAGTCCCTTTTTACCGAAAAAGTCTCTTTTTTCCAAAAAGTCACCTTTTACTAATTTTTTTTTACCCAAAAAATAATGTTTTACCAAAAAAGTAAATTTTTACCCAAAAAGTAACTTTCATCCAAAAAATCTCTTTTAACCAAAAAGTAACTTTTTACCCATAAAGGTCACTTTTTACCCAAAAAGTCACTTAATACCAAATAATCCTCTTTTACACAAAAGCCACAAAATGTCACTTTTACCCAAAAACTACTTTTTAGTGTAAAAAGTGACTTTTTGTGTAAAAAGTGTACTTTTGTGTACAAAAAAACTTTCACACTAAAAAGTACTTTTTTAATAAAGATTCGCAATTAAACCAAAAATTATATTTCTAACACAAAAATATACTTTGAAAATCAATAAACTCAAAAAACAGTTTTTGTACAAAAAGTCACTTTTTGCCCTAAATGCCACTTTTTACCCAAAAAGTCATCTTTAACCAAAAAGTCATCTTTAACCAAAAAGTCAATTTTTACCTAAAAAGTCTCTTTTTACCTAAAAAGTCTCTTTTTTACCTAAAAAGTCTCTTTTTTTACCTAAAAAGTCACTTTTTTCAACCAACAAGTGACCTCAAAAAGTCATTTGTTCACAAAAAGTCACTTTTTACCCAAAAAAAGTCACATTTTACCCAAAAAGTCACTTTTTACCCAAAAAAGTCATATTTTACCCAAAAAAATACACTTTTTACCGAAAAAGTAACTTTTTTCCAAAAAGTCTCTTTTACCCATAAAGACACTTTTTACTTACAAATTAACTTTTTTCCCCAAAAAGTCACTTTTTATACAAAAAGCTATTAATCCAAAAAGCCACTTTTTACCCAAAAAGTCTCTTTTTACCCAAAAAGTCTCTTTACCCAAAAAGTCTCTTTTTACCCAAAAAATAACTTTTTACCAAAAAAGTCTCTTTTTTTACACAAAAAATAACTTTTTACATAAAAAGTATCTTTATTTATTTTACTCAAAAAGTCTCTTTTTTACCCAAAAATTAACTTTTTACCCAAAAAGTAACTTTTTATCCAAGAAGTAACTTTTAACCCAAAAAGTTTTTATTTTTACCCATAAAGTATATTTACCCAAAAACTCACTTTTTACCCACTCAAAAAGTCTCTTTTTACCCAAATAAGTCACTTTTTACCCAAAAAGTCTCTTTTTACCCAAATCAGTCACTTTTTACCCAAAAAGTCTCTTTTTACCCAAATAAGTCACTTTTTACTTAAAAAAGTCGCCTTTTACCCAAAACGTATCTTTTTTTACCCAAAAAGTCTCTTTTTACCCAAAAAGTAACTTTTTACCTAAAAAGTACTTTTTACTCAAAAAGTAACTTTTTACCCAAAGTCTCATTTTTACCCAAAAGTAATTTTTAACCAAAAAGTGTCTTTTTTACCCAAAAAGTCTCTTTTTACCCAAATAAGTCACTTTTTACTTAAAAAAGTCGCCTTTTACCCAAAACGTATCTTTTTTTACCCAAAAAGTCTCTTTTTTACCCAAAAAGTAACTTTTTACCTAAAAAGTACTTTTTACTCAAAAAGTAACTTTTTATCCAAAGTCTTATTTTTACCCAAAAGTAACTTTTAACCAAAAAGTATCTTTTTTACCCAAAAAGTCTCTTTTTTACCCAAAAAATACACTTTTTACCGAAAAAGTACTTTTTACCCAAAAAGTACTTTTTACCCAAAAAGTACTTTTTACCCAAAAAGTACTTTTTACTCAAAAAGTGACTCTTTATCCAAAAAGTCTCTATTTTGACCCAAAAAGTAACATTTTCCTGAAAAAGTCTCTTTTTATTCATAAAGTCACTTTTTACCAAATAATCCCCTTTTACTCAAAAAGTCAAATTTGA
The DNA here is from genome assembly GCA_933228675.1 of Stomorhina lunata. Classification (NCBI taxonomy): domain Eukaryota; kingdom Metazoa; phylum Arthropoda; class Insecta; order Diptera; family Rhiniidae; genus Stomorhina; species Stomorhina lunata. The sequence continues at coordinate 95,709,042 of OW121743.1, read as the reverse complement.
CCCAAAAAATCACCTTTTACCCAAAAAGTATTTTATACATATTGTCATGCATATTCTTGCCAACAATATTAATCCTAGGATGTTTGTTTTTATTGTTTCTCTGGTTGCAAACGTTACAAAGGTTAACAATACCTGAGTAGAGAAAGATACTTTTACATAGTTCTTGATGCTATTGAGCTTTTACGTTTTGTCTTACTTGCCTTTTTCTAAGGTTACCTAAAGAAAGAAAGAAACATGTAACAAAAAGAAAAGTATCTTTTTCCAATTTCATAGATGATGTTCAATTTTACACACATCCTCGAAATACAAAACATTTCTGCATACGAGAGAGAAAAAAAAAACTGGAAAAAAATCTAACTAAAAAAGAAGGTTATTAGGTTGATTAGTTTTCTTTTGTTGCAAGAGGAGCAGCAGCAGCAGAAGCTACAATAAAAGTATTGAAATACTATTGGGGGAGACCGAAAACTACACTGTGATGTCAAGGGTCATTGAATGTTCAAACTAATCTAAGAACAACAAGGAAAAGGTTATAAAATTCGATTTTTACAATTTTTAGAAAAAAAGAAAAGAAAAATAAATTGCATTCAAATTTATTTTTGGTGGGGGTAAACTAAAAGTGTTCTTCAGTCAATATTGATGAGTTTTTAACCTTTAGATTTTACAGTTCACGGTATACACTTTTAAGATAAATGCGAAAAAGGTGCTTGTAATTGTGCTAGTTTTCTTTAAGTGGCTAATTTACGAGTTAAGGTTCATTTAAAAAAATGGTTGTTGATATGGGGTCTTTTCAATAAACCTTAAGAGGTGTGTGAAATTTATTGAAAGGTACTTCTTGGAAAGCAAAACTTATGATACGCAAATTTCTTAGAAAGATGAGAAAGCTTTCATTGCTATTATATTCTAAGAAACTAAAAAGAACTTTTGTTAAAATTCAAGAATTTTTAAAAATTTTGTGTATTGTTATTGCTTACAAATGTTTTGCAAAAAATATATACTCATGCATTTTTTTCTCCCTTTTTATTTATTTCAGATAAAAATGTACTTCTGTGTTTCTTTGTAACAGAAAATAATAAAAATCGATTACAAGGTAAGTTCTTTTTTTTCTTATATGTATGAACGAATTTATTTATTATCATATATGTAATATGTTGCGCTCGTAAATTTTTAGGAAAATAACTAAAAAATATTTTAAACATATAAAGTACATTTTTCCAAGTACACACTAGGTTCATATTTACATACAAATGCATTTGCTTTATTATCTAAATAGTACCAAGGACTTTCATATTCAATTTCCGTTTACAGGAAAGCCATTAAAATTTTCTATTGAATTCTACATGAAAAACAAAACAAAATTATTGGTATTAATACTTTAATTGGAGTTTAGCAGAAATAACAAAATTTTTACACAAAAAGAACTTGTTTTTACACTTTTTACAAAATCAAGTAAATTTTTACACAAAATTATAAATATTTTACAAAGTCTCATTTTTATCAAAAATACACTTTTTTCTTGAAAAGGCTATTTTTACTTAAAAATTAACTTCATTAAAAAAGTATGATTTTACTTGAATAAGTATATTTTTAATTAAAAATATAATATTTACTTGAAAAATAAATTTTTACTTGAAAAGTGATTTTTTTTCTTGAAAAGTACATTTTACTTAAAACAGTAAATTTTTACTTCAAAAAGTAAATTTTTACATGAAAAAGAAAATTTTTAATTGGAAAAAACATTTTTGTCTTGAAAAACTAAATTTTTACTTCAAAAAGTAAATTTTTACTAAAAAGTAAATTTTCACTTGCAAAACTAAATTTTTTACTTAAAAAAAGTAAATTTTTACTTAAAAAGGAAATTTTTCTTTGAAAAGTAAATTTTAACTTATTTTTTTCAAAATGTAAATTTTCGCTTTATTTTTTTTTAATTGAAAAGTAATTTTTACTTCAAAACTAAATTTTTACTTAATGTGTTAATCTTCATTTCAAAAGTAAAATGAAAAGTGATTTTTTAAAGTAGTTTTTACTTGAAAAATATATAAATATTTATACTTTATACTCCAATTGCAAAATTTACTTAAATAATATTAGTTTTTACTTGAAAAGTACATTTTGAAGTGAAAAGTAAATGTTTACTAAAAAATTAAATTAAATTTTAACTTCAAAACCTAATTTTTACTTACAAATTTTTTGTTTGAAAAGTGAAGTTTTACTTGAAAAATAAAAGTATACTTGAAAGTTAATTTTTACTTGAAAAGTCAATTTTTACTTGAAAAGTCAAGTTTTAAGTGAAAAGTAAAGTTTTACTTAAAAAGTAAATTTTTTACTTGAAAAGTAAAATTACACTTGAAATTGTAATTTTTGCTTGAAAAAGTTAATTTTTACTTGAAATGTAAATTTCGAGTAAAGTAAATTTTTACTTAAAAAACTTAATTTTGACTTTAAAACTTAATTTTTACTTGAAAACTTAATTTTTACTTTAAAAGTCAATTTTTACTTTAAAAGTCAATTTTTACTTGAAAAATGTATTTTTACTTTTAGGAACTAAATTTTTACTGAAAATGTAAATTTTTGCTTAAAACGTAATTATTTACTTTAAAAGTAAATTTTTACTTGAAAAGAAAATACTTGCTTGAAAACTAAATTTTTACTCAAAATTAAATGTTTTCTTAAAGTAAATTAATACTTGAAATTGCTCCTTTTACTTGCAAAGTAAAATTTTACTTGAAAGATAAATTTTAACTTGAAATGCGAAAACTTACTTGAAAACTAATTTTTTACTTGAAACGTACATTTTACTTGAAAAAGTAAAATTTTACTTGAAATAGTAAATTTATACACAAAAAGTGACATTTTACACAAAGCTGACATTTTATACAAAAAGTCACTTTTAAAAAACGTAAATTTTTCCATAAAATGTAACTTTTAACATAAAAGTAATAATTTACATAAAATGCCACTGTTAATGTTACACAAAAAGTAGATTTTTACACAAAAAGTAACTTTTTCACAAAAAAAAAAAAAAAAATAGTTTTTTACACAAGTATTTTTTTTACACAAAAAGTCACGTTTTACTCAAATAGTCACTTTTTAAATAAAACGTCACTTTTACATAAAAAGTGAGTTTTTATTCAAAAATTTACTTTTTACACAAAAACTAACTTTTAAACAAAAAGTAATTTTTTACACAAAAAGTCACCTTTTACTAAAAAAGTCACTTTTTACATAAAAAACTACCTTTTACTCAAATAGTAACTTTTTACATAAAACACATAAATTACACATAAATTAACACAAAAATTCATTTTATACACAAAAAACTCACATTTTACACATAAAGTAAAATTTTACATAAAAAGTAACTTTTTACACAAAAAGTTAAATTTTACATAAAAAGTCACTTTTTACACAAAAAGTCCATTTTTCATAAAAGTCACTTTTTATACAAAAACCACTTTCTACACAAAAAGTAACTTGTTACACAGAAGAAGCTTTTTACACAAAAAGCAGTTAAAGTAATTTTTACACAAAAAATTCAATTTTTACGAAAAAGTCTACTACAAATAAAATGTCACTTTTACATAAAAAGTGACTTTTTATACAAAAAGTCACTTTTAACACAAAAACTAACTTTAATGCAAAAAGTCACTTTTTTCGCAAAAAAGCACCTTTAACTTAAAAAGTCACTTTTGAAACTAAAAGTTACCTTTTACTCAAATAGTCACTTTTTACACAAAAAGTGTTTTTTACACAGAAAGTAAATTTTTACACAAAAAGTTACTTTTTATACCAAAAGTAACTTTTTACACAAAAAGTAACTTTTTACACAAAAAGTAACTTTTTACACAAAAAGTAACTTTTTACACAAAAAGTAACTTTTTACACAAAAAGTAACTTTTACACAAAAAGAAACTTTTTACACAAAAAGTAACTTTTTACACAAAAAGAAACTTTTTACACAAAAAGTAACTTTTTACACAAAAAGAAACTTTTTACACAAAAAGTAATTTTATACACAAAAAAAAAAAAATTACACAAAAAATTCACTTTTTACAAAATAAGTTTCTTTTTAAATAAAATGTTACTTTTAACACAAAAAGTTACTTTTTACAGAAAAATTCACTTTTTACACATAAAGTAACTTTTTACACAAAAACTCAAATTTTACACAAAAAGGTAAATTTCACACAAGAAGTCACATTTTACACAAAAAGTCACATTTTACACAAAAAGTCACTTTTTACACAAAAAGTCACTTTTAACACAAAAAGTCACTTTTTACACAAAAAGTCACTTTTTACACAAAAACGTCTTTTGTTACGCAATAAGTCACTTTACACAAAAAAGTAACCTACTGCTAAAATATTAAGTTTTTACACCAAATTTTTACACAAAAAGTAATTAAAGAGTTTTTACACAAAAAGTCCCTTTTGTGTAAAAAATTACTTTTTACTCGAACATTTTTTGATATCTAATACTACAGAAATATCGTTTTGCTCTATAAATTTCTTTTCCAGACAATAAATATGCAATAGTTTATAACTTGTCTTGTTAGTGCAACCACATTATCAAGAATTTGTGTGTCTTGTCTACATATTTATTATCATCTTGAACAAAAAATCTAAAAGAAGTTAAAAGTTTTCTCCTTAAGATTTTTTTTCGAAACTTTCAATACCACCAAGACTTTGCCAACTATGAGCCCATATTACACATGATCATTATATAGGATATTTTTTACATGTAAAGATTTATGTTATTTAATTTTTCTTTTTTTACTTGTGTTTTCTTGTGTACCTTCAGCTCTCTAAAATCTTGTTCTTATTTTTTTTTGCTTAATTTTTTTTTAATTTAGTTTTTTGCAATTTAAGACAAACAAATAACTTAAAATAAATATAAACAGATTTACTGGCATTTTTTTTACTTGCTATAAATTAAATTGGAAAGTTTTTTTAGCTTCATCTTTTTTTTTCTTTTTCGTTCAAAAAGAGTTTGTTCTACTTGACTTTTTTTATTTTATACATGATTTTTGTGCAGTGTGGTAAACTCTTCTTTTTTTCTTTCTTTTTTAATTTTTTATAACGAGCGTTTGTTTGTCTGCTCATGAAAACAAAATTTTTGTTTATTTATGAAAAATAATTTTATTTTTCCATTTCCTACATATTTACAAACAATATTGATTTTTTGGCGTGGTCTATTTATGTGAAGTTTTTTTTTATTTCAGTTCTTCCTTTTCGTTTTCAGTTTTTTTCTCATTTCGCTTTTACAGAATAAAAATTTTTATTTTATAAATTTAATAATGAACAGAAAATAAATCCATTTAAATGTTCGTTATCAAAGGAACTCGTTGAAGCATGATTTTTGTTAAATATTTTTCGTTAAATTTGATAAACATTTAACCAATTTTTTGCCTTGGTAACGTTTTTTTATTTTTTGATTGACTCATAAAAGTTGAAGAGTTTAATTTTTGAGATGAGTTGTTTTGGGGCAATATAGTTTTTAATTTGGGTTTTAAATTGAAGAATTTGATTAAGTTTTTGTCCGTTATAAAAAACTTGTTTGGTAAAAATAACGAAAAGTTTGCTTGGATCCTTAAAATGATTACAATTGATGCTAAAATTCGCTTAAAAAAATTTAAGTCCAACAACAATGTATGAATCGCCAGACGACCATTAGTGAAAAATGCTTCCTATTTGGAGATTTTAGCAAAATTTTTATACAACGAGATTTCGTATTTTGTTAAAACTTACCAAGGTCCTCGTTGTCTCTAATGTATCATCTCCATAATCCCATGGCTAACGATCACGGGTCGGAGCAAAGAGAACAGAACAAGAAAATAGTATAGGCAGAGTTGCCGTTTTTTATACATTTAACTAAAATAGGTATTTTTTCAATGTGAAGTTCTACCGCTTTAAAAAGAAAAAGTTTTCTACTCCATTTTTTTTAAATATTTTAATCAAAAATTTTTCTATAGAATTTTTTTTTTCTATAGAAAATTTTTTATCAAAAACTTTTCTATAGAAAATTTTTTATCAAAAACTTTTCTATAGAAAATTTTTTATCAAAAACTTTTCTATAGAAAATTTTTTATCAAAAACTTTTCTATAGAAAATTTTTTATCAAAAACTTTTCTATAGGAAATTTTTTATCAAAAACTTTTCTATAGAAAATTTTTTATCAAAAACTTTTCTATAGGAAATTTTTTATCAAAAACTTTTCTATAGAAAATTTTTTATCAAAAACTTCTCTATAGGAAATTTTTTATCAAAAACTTTTCTATAGGAAATTTTTTATCAAAATTTTTTTATAGAAAATTTTTGTATCAACAATTTTTCTATAAAAATTTTTTTATCAAAAATTTTTCTAATTTTTTTTTATCAAAATTTTGTCTATAGAAAATTTTTTCATTAAAAATTTTTTTATCAAAAATTTTTTATAGACAATTTTTTTATCAAAAATTTTTTAAAGAAAATCTTTTTATCAAAAATTTTTCTATAGAAATTTTATTTATCAAAAATTTATTGTAGAAAATTTTTTTATCAAAAATTTTTTATATAAAATTTTTTATCAAATATTTTCTATGGAAATTTTTTTTTTCAAAAATTTTTCTATAGAAAATTTTTTTATCAACAATTTTTCTATAGAAATTTTTTTTATCAAACACCTTTCTATAGAAAATTTTTTATCAAAAACTTTTTTATAAAAAATTTTTCTATACAAAAAAATTTTTCTAAATTTTTTTATATAAAAAAGTTGTTATCAAAATTTTTTCTATAGAAAATTTTTTTATCAAAATTTTTTCTATAGAAAATTTTTTTATCAAAAATTTTTCTATAGAAAATTTTTTTATCAAAAATATTTCTATAGAAAATTTTTTCATCAAAAATTTTTCTATAGAAAATTTTTTCATCAAAAATTTTTCTATAGAAATTTTTTTCATCAAAAATTTTTCTATAGAAAATTTTTTCATCAAAAATTTTTCTAAATTTTTTTTTATCACAATTTTGTCTATAGAAAATTTTTTTATTAAAAATTTTTCAATAGAAAATTTTTTTATCAAAAATTTTTTATAGACAATTTTTTTATCAAAAATTTTTTTAAGAAAATCTTTTTATCAAAAATTTTTCTATAGAAATTTTATTTATCAAAAATTTTTTGTAGAAAATTTTTTTATCAAAAATTTTTTGTAGAAAATTTTTTTATCAAAAATTTTTTATATAAAATTTTTTATCAAATATTTTCTATGGAAAATTTTTTTTTCAAAAATTTTTCTATAGAAAATTTTTTTACCAACAATTTTTCTATAGAAATTTTTTTTATCAAACACCTTTCTATAGAAAATTTTTTATCAAAAACTTTTTATAAAAAATTTTTCTATACAAAAAAATTTTTCTAAATTTTTTTACATAAAAAAGTTTTTATCAAAATTTTTTTCTATAGAAAATTTTTTTATCAAAATTTTTTCTATAGAAAATTTTTTATCAAAAATTTTTCTATAGAAAATTTTTTTATCAAAAATTTTTCTATAGACAATTTTTCTATAGAAAATTTTTTTATCAAAAATTTTTCTATTGAAATTCTGTACAAAAAATTTTTTTATAGAAAATTTTTTATCAAAAATTTTCTATAGAAAATTTCTTTGTCAAAATTTTTTCTATGAAAACTTTTTTATCTAAATATTTTTTTATAGAAAATTTTTTTGAATCGAAAATATCTAAAAATTATAAAAATTGTTTAATATTAGAATTTATATCTGTTTTGAAAAATATTCCCAATATTTACAAAAATATTCCCAATATTTACAGAAATAATAGTGTCGTGGCAACAATGTTCTAGATTATATTTCTTAGCTCTCTCGAACCGTGTATTTTGTTGCTATAAATTGGATTTTGATTTGTTTCTTGCTTATTTTTTTTTTTGTATTTTCTTTAACAAAACGGCACCAACCAACTCTGTTAACATCCAAATTTCAACTGAATGATTTTAATACTCATTTTCACGAGATTTATTAATGATCGTAGTATTTACGAATATTAAAAAAAAATCATCGGCTGCTGGTGGTGTGGGACAATTGGACGATTTTGAAAAATAGTATTTTTACAAATTTGCTATTTTTATTAATTTAAAAATCTTGTTATAACTTTTATACCTTCATCACCTTATAGGGTTAATTTTAATCATCATCATCAAGTCCTTAACTTAACAACATGTTTACAACTACATGTTATTTATTAACATTATTAAATATTTTCCCATCAAAACGTTGACATGAACATGTCCCTTAACAAATTTATATTAATTGCTCTATTTTTTCAATGCCACCATTAAAAAAACACTCGAACAAAAACATAAAATCCTTGTAAAAAGCAGCTGTCTATTTATCAACTTAGTTTTTTTTTAAATAACTTTTTCTAAAACCGAAGAAAAAGTGAACACAATGTTTCAATATGAAAAATCCTTACTGGCAGGTGTAAAATCATCAAATTTATGAGATCTTTCCCCCAAAAACCTAAAGTAAACATCCTTTTTTTTCGTCATGCTAAGACTAGCAACAAAAATTTATAATCACAATCAAACAGAATGAAATAATGGCATTATTCCCTTTTCTTGTTTCTAGAAAAGAAGTAAAAACTGGAATGAAAAATTTAAAATTTTTTTGATCATGGTCTTTCTTTGTTTCTCTTATGAAATAAGTCCAATGTTTCTGCTACATCAGCATCCAAAAGCAACAACAGGAAAAAATCTCAGTTCAATATAAGATTATAGCTGACAGCAGACACAGGTAGCCCGAAATTTGGTTGAAGTATAAAAGATGTAGAAAAAAAAAATTAAGGAATAAAACAGGATGAAATTTCTTTCGTCTTTGTGAACCCAGAAACTCGGTTGAAGTATATTGGCTGGCATTGAATAAATAGCCACAAACTGTGTTTGGTGTGTGCGTTTTGAATGAATGAGTCAGTCCGACAGTTAGTCAGTCAGTCGTTTAGGGCAACATTCAGCTCTCCTTTGTAACCAGGCAGCTGCCGTTTAATGTTTTCATTTCAGCTACTCTTATGCTTATGATAGCAAAGTTGTGATTTTGAAATTTTTAAAACAATATTTTAGGATTTTTTGCAAAGTGGAGAAAAAAGAATGCAAAATGTATTAAAACATTACATAAAGATGATTTTCAAAGTTTTTTAACCTTTGAAATTTAAACGCTCAGTTGGGGTCTTAAGGTTTATAAAAATCATACAATGATATTATCTTTAACAGAGTAAGTGAGGGTAATATGGTTTAGGCTGGTAATGTGGTATAGTAATTATTTTCTTAAATTGACCTTATAACTTTGACTTTATATCGGGAATACGTGAAATAGTTGTCTAGTTTTCATCTGCATGTATCTGAAATATATGTAGATGAAACCGGGATCTACATAAGTGGTTCCGTCAAAGCAAGCACATATAATTGTAAAAGTGAAAAAGCAAATTAGTACGATGACATCAGGAGAGGAGTGTCTCTAAAACTTACGGAAACACAAAATACCAAAGGTTTCTGTCCGTCTGCCCGTCAAATGAAAACGAGATAGCGCCTTAAATACAAGTGCTATATAGATACAATTTTACAAAAGTTTCGGTTCGCATTTAGTTAGAGCTCCCATATAACCCCGCCTCGGGAATCACATTAATGCTGATAATTTGAATACAATTGTGATAGCAATGATGACAAAATGTAAAACAGAGAAGTTTTATTAGGAATCGGTCCATATTTGAAAATAGCTATCATATTAAAACTATTCCTAGAAACCACTTAAATGCCACAAAGGCCAGTTAAAAACTATTAAATTCTAAACTATGACAGTACCACATTTGGTCCACATTTTGAATTAGCTGCACCCTCGTAAATTTGAGAGATACGTTTCTAAATTTAACACAACTTGATGGTGGGCAAAATTCGGCACAGAATATAACGCTCTTACTTGTTAAAATTGTTTAAATGAGATATAAAACGACATCTTATTCATTTTGGGCCTTGTATTTTTTAGGAATAGATCCGTGGAAGCACAACATATATCATGTGGAGTGTTAAATCATATTTAAATCGGACAAAAACTAAAAATTATGAAATCTAAAAACAATTAGGTGTGGTAACCTTATCTCATAATGACAATATTACTCTATTACGTACTATTATCTATATCGAAAAAAATATTTTTTCAAAAAATCTAAGAAATTTTAAAATCTGACCTATAACTCTTGCGGTTAAATGTAAAATTTATTTTTATTTAAAACATTTTTTTTTCATAAATTTAAACTTTTTTTTCAAAATCTGTTTTTTATAACAAAAAATCGTCTGTACATAACTGTCTAAATTTAATCGCTTTGGCTGGGTTCTATATTAATACTTTATACTTTCAACACGTTTTGTGCATCAAGTTTATTCTAGACCTTATCTCAAAACAAAAAACCTACAAAAAAAACTAAATATTTTAAAAGAACCTAAAAATAGAACAAACTTTTGGCTAACAAAGACAAAATCAAAAACGAAAGTGATTCACATAATTTGTGCAAGTTTATACCTTTATGGAGTTTGTATTCATTGCTAAAGACATACTTGCTAAAAATTCTAAGAATTAAAAAAAAAAATTTTTGATTCAACAAAAAAGGCATCTTTAGATTTAAAACCAACCATAACTAATGATGAAATGAATAAAAGAAAAAAAAAATACAATATGAAAAAAATATCTAATTTATTTCTCGGCTGTATTTATCAGAGTCTGGCTGTGAGTTTTAGAGCAAGATTTTGTTACGGTTTCCTTTAAAAAAATTGTGTCTGAAAAAAAAACACTTCAATTAGACCTTTTGGACTTTGTGGTTTTGATTACATTTTTTTATGTTTTTGTATTATTTGATTATAATTTAATTTTAGAAGATTTTTAAACAATATAATTTTTTGGAAATAATAGCCATTGTGCACAGAATTCTAAAGAGTAATTTTAAAATTTTAATTTAAGAAGGTAAAAATATGTAACTTTGAAAAATTTCCTTTAAAAATAGTAATTTTTGAAAAATTTCCTATAAAAATAGTAAATTTTTGAAAAATTTCCTATAAAAATAGTAAATTCTTGAAAAATTTCCTATAAAAATAGTAAATTTTTGAAAAATTTCCTATAAAAATAGTAAATTTTTGAAAGATTTCCTATCAAAATAGTAAATTTTTGAAAAATTTCCTATAAAAATAGGAAATTTTTGAAAAATTTCCTTTAAAAATAGGAAATTTTTGAAAAATTTCCTATAAAAATAGTAAATTTTCAAAAAAAATCCTGTAAAATTAGTAAATTTTTAAAAATAAAAAAATAAAAATAGAAAATTTTTGACAAATGTCCTGTTAATAATAAATTTTTGAAAAATATCCTATAAAAAGTAAATTTTTTAAAATTTTCCTATAAAAATTGTAAGATTTTAAAAATTTTCCTTAAAAAATAGTAAATTTTTGAAAAATTTGAAAATTTAACAGATTAATACATAGTGATAAATTGTATACTATTTTGAGTTACAAAAGGGTTAATTTATGATTTAGTCAGAATTCTTGAAGAAATCTAGGATTGTTTGTAACAAATTAATAAATAGTTTCTTAATATTTTCTTGAATAAATATTGCTCCTAAATGATTGCCTATTTTCGTGTTGTAGCTAAAATTTAACAACTCCATGAGGTAAACATAAAAAATTTGATTGGCATTTGGCCAACAAATTTGAAAAATTAAATAAATGCAAAAACACAGTTTGTAGGCAAAGTAGATACAACAACAAAATTTGTAAACAAATAAAAAAGTATTTTATTGAAAAAGCCATCTCAACCAAACCTCAGAACAAAAATGATTTTTTGAAATAAAATGTCAGTTTATTTTTCAACTGTTTCCATTTTATATAATTTTGAGTTTTTATTTTGTAGCCGAAAATGGCTTTTAAAACTACTTCTAGTTACTTGATGCAGAAAATTGAAAAACAAATATTTAATAATTTATTTATTGGTTAATATAAAGAGAATTTTTTTAGTGTTTTATAGGAACATTTTCAAAATTTTACAATTTTTATTGAAAGTTTTTTAAATTTTTCTGTTTTTATAGGAAAAATTTCAAAATTTTACTATTTTTATGGGAAAATTTTCAAAATTTTACTTTTTTTATAGAAAAATTTTCAAAGAAAATTTTTAAAATTTTACTATTTTTATAGGAAAATTTTCAAAATTTTACTACTTTTATAGGAAAAATGTCAAAATTTTACTATTTTTATAGGAAAATTTTCAAAATTTTACTATTTTTATAGGAAAATTTTCAAAATTTTACTATTTTTATAGGAAAATTTTTAAAATTTTACTATTTTTATAGGAAAATTTTCAAAATTTTACTATCTTTATAGGAAAATTTTCAAAATTTTACTATTTTTATAGGAAAATTTTCAAAATTTTACTATCTTTATAGGAAAATTTTCAAAATTTTACTATTTTTATAGGAAAATTTTCAAAATTTTACTATTTTTATAGGAAAATTTTCAAAATTTTGCTATTTTTATAGGAAAATTTTCAAAATTTTACTATTTTTATAGGAAAATTTTCAAAATTTTACTATTTTTATAGGAAAATTTTCAAAATTTTACTATTTTTATAGGAAAATTTTCAAAATTTTACTATTTTTATAGGAAAATTTTCAAAATTTTACTATTTTTATAGGAAAATTTTCAAAATTTTACTATTTTTATAGGAAAATTTTCAAAATTTTACTATTTTTATAGGAAAATTTTCAAAATTTTACTATTTTTATAGGAAAATTTTCAAAATTTTACTATTTTTATAGGAAAATTTTCAAAATTTTACTATTTTTATAGGAAAATTTTTAAAATTTTACTATTTTTATAGGAAAATTTTCAAAATTTTACTATTTTTATAGGAAAATTTTCAAAATTTTACTATTTTTATAGGAAAATTTTCAAAATTTTACTATTTTTATAGGAAAATTTTCAAAATTTTACTATTTTTATAGGAAAATTTTCAAAATTTTACTATTTTTATAGGAAAATTTTCAAAATTTTACTATTTTTATAGGAAAATTTTCAAAATTTTACTATTTTTATAGGAAAATTTTCAAAATTTTACTATTTTTATAGGAAAATTTTCAAAATTTTACTATTTTTATAGGAAAATTTTCAAAATTTTACTATTTTTATAGGAACATTTTTAAAATTTTACTATTTTTATAGGAACATTTTCGAAATTTTACTATTTTTATAGGAACATTTTCAAAATTTTACTATTTTTATAGGAACATTTTCAAAATTTTACTATTTTTATAGGAACATTTTCAAAATTTTACTATTTTTATAGGAACATTTTCAAAATTTTACTATTTTTATAGGAAAATTTTCAAAATTTTAATATTTTTATAGGAAATTTTTCAGAATTTTACTATTTTTATAGGAAAATTTTGAAAATTTTACTATTTTTTATAGAAAAGTTTTAAAATTTTAGAAAAACTTTTAAAATTTTACTATTTGTATATTTGTAAGAAAAAATTTCAATATTTTAAATTTTTGCTACTGGCAATTTTTTGGTTTTTATGAACAAACTTACATACATCTTCATTTGTTTTTTATATAAATATAGAAAAATATTATACAAAAAAATAAAAACAGAAATGAACAAAAATTATCAGAATTAAACTGAAATCATAATATTCGTGCTAAGCATTAGAGTAATTTAGCTGGAATATATTTACTATGGTGTAATACCAGCTGGAAGACCTAACGAAATAAACCATTTCGTTGTGGTTACCAAAGTTTGCCATAATATTCGATACAAATAGTACCTATCTCCTCTACATGTTTTTTGTTTAACCCTTATCCTGCATTCAAAAAGTATAATGCATATGACATTTGTGGGTCAATTTTGCCCAATTTTAAATACTCAAATATTTTAAACTAAATGTACCAATTGCTTAAGTTTTTTTTTTAAACGACTTGTGAAAAGGTCTACAAAAATAAGAATTTAAATTGTAGTAGTAATTCTTAACAATAATCGTACAAAATTTAAAAATATCAATGTATTTAAAAAAATAATGAGCAAATTAAACTGTTTGGGCAATTTTGACCCATTAAATACAGGATAAGGGTTAAAGCAGACTTGTAATTTTCATTAGAGTTTGTTTAAGTGTAAAATTCAAGGTTATTATTTTTTTCTCCAACATGTTTTTACTGTTGCTTGTGTAGTTGAAATAATGAAGGTTATATAAGTCAAATGTATAATATATAATAGATACATATGTTGGTATGTCAGTCGGTAAATAAGTAGAAACAAAAAATAAAAAACAAAATTTATAATAAAAGACAAAATTATTGTATAAAATCTCTGAAAAGAAGAAAAGATATAAAAAATTACAAAAGTAATAGATACGTATATCTAAATAATGACATACATTTTCAAATTTTTATTACATGTCATAAATATTACAGTTTCATGCTAAGATATTGAGATAGAGACAAATAAATGAAATCTTTCGGATCTAGTTTCTTTATGGAAAATATACTTGTATCTTATAACTATGATAAAAAAAAATATGTACTAAATTACATATTTATTTACTTACATTGAGACATGTCAAATGGGACAAATAGTTAATATTATATTTAAGTTGGCATTTGAAGTTGTATAGTTTAATAGATGTTACATATTAAAATGGCAAAATTTTTCCATTTTTATAGGAAAATTTGCAAAATTTTGCGATATTTATAGAAACAGTTTTGTATTTTATAGGAAATTTTTCGATTTTGATATTAAAATTTTCAAAATGCTTAAATTTTTCTAGAAAAATTTGCAAAATTTTTCTATTTTTATAGGAAAATTTGCAAAATTTTTCTATTTTTATAGGAAAACTTGCAAAATTTTTCAATTTTTATAGGAAAATTTGCAAAATTTTTCTATTTTTGTAGGAATTATTTTTATAGGAAAATTTGCAAAATTTTTCTATTTTTATAGGAAAATTTGCAAAATTTTTCTATTTTTATAGGAAAATTTGAATTTTTTTCTATTTTTATAGGAAAATTTGCAAAATTTTTCTATTTTTATAGGAAAATTTGCAAAATTTTTCTATTTTTATAGGAAAATTTGCAAAATTTTTCTATTTTTATAGGAAAATTTGCAAAATTTTTCTATTTTTATAGAAAAATTTTCAAAATTTTTCTATTTTTATAGAAAAATTTTCAAAATTTTTCTATTTTTATAGAAAAATTTTCAAAATTTTTCTATTTTTGTAGAAAAATTTTCAAAATTTTTCTATTTTTATAGAAAAATTTTTTATAGAAAAGTTTTCAAAATTTTTCTATTTTTGTAGGAATTATTTTTATAGGAAAATTTGCAAAATTTTTCTATTTTTATAGGAAAATTTGCAAAATTTTTCTATTTTTATAGAAAAATTTGCAAAATTTTTCTATCTTTATATGAAAATTTGCAAAAGTTTTCTATTTTTATAGGAAAATTTGCAAAATTTTTTTATTTTTATAGGAAAATTTGAAAAATTTTTCTATTTTTATAGGAAAATTTGAAAAATTTTTCTATTTTTATAGGAAAATTTGAAAAATTTTTCTATTTTTATAGGAAAATTTGCAAAATTTTTCTATTTTTATAGGAAAATTTGCAAAATTTTTCTATTTTTATAGGAAAATTTGCGAAATTTTTCTATTTTTATAGGAAAATTTGCAAAATTTTTCTATTTTTATAGGAAAATTTGCAAAATTTTTCTATTTTTATAGGAAAATTTGCAAAATTTTTCTATTTTTATAGGAAAATTTGCAAAATTTTTCTATTTTTATAGGAAAATTTGCAAAATTTTTCTATTTTTATAGGAAAATTTGCAAAATTTTTCTATTTTTATAGGAAAATTTGCAAAATTTTTCTATTTTTATAGGAAAATTTGCAAAATTTTTCTATTTTTATAGGAAAATTTGCAAAATTTTTCTATTTTTATAGGAAAATTTGCAAAATTTTTCTATTTTTATAGGAAATTTTGCAAAATTTTTCTATTTTTATAGGAAAATTTGCAAAAATTTTCTATTTTTATAGAAAAGTTTTCAAAATTTTTCTATTTTTATAGAAAAGTTTTCAAAATTTTTCTATTTTTATAGATAAATTTTCAAAATTTTTCTATTTTTATAGAAAAATTTTCAAAATTTTTCTATTTTTATAGAAAAATTTTCAAAATTTTTCAATTTTTATAGAAAAATTTTCAAAATTTTTCAATTTTTATAGAAAAATTTTCAAAATTTTTCAATTTTTATAGAAAAATTTTCAAAATTTTTCAATTTTTATAGAAAAATTTTCAAAATTTTTCAATTTTTATAGAAAAATTTTCAAAATTTTTCAATTTTTATAGAAAAATTTTCAAAATTTTTCAATTTTTATAGAAAAATTTTCAAAATTTTTCTATTTTTATAGAAAAATTTTCAAAATTTTTCTATTTTTATAGAAAAATTTTCAAAATTTTTCTATTTTTATAGAAAAATTTTCAAAATTTTTCTATTTTTATAGAAAAATTTTCAAAATTTTTCTATTTTTATAGAAAAATTTTCAAAATTTTTCTATTTTTATAGAAAAATTTTCAAAATTTTTCTAAAATTTTCAAAGTTTTTCTATTTTGATAAAAAAGTTTTCAAAATTTTTCTATTTTTATAGAAAAATTTTCAAAATTTTTCTATTTTTATAGAAAAGTTTTCAAAATTTTTCTATTTTTATAGGAAAATTTTCAAAATTTTTCTATTTTTATAGAAAAATTTTCAAAATTTTTCTATTTTTATAGAAAAATTTTCAAAATTTTTCTATTTTTATAGAAAAATTTTCAAAATTTTTCTATTTTTATAGAAAAATTTTCAAAATTTTTCTATTTTTATAGAAAAATTTTCAAAATTTTTCTATTTTTATAGAAAAATTTTCAAAATTTTTCTATTTTTATAGAAAAATTTTCAAAATTTTTCTATTTTTATAGAAAAATTTTCAAAATTTTTCTATTTTTATAGAAAAATTTTCAAAATTTTTCTATTTTTATAGAAAAATTTTCAAAATTTTTCTATTTTTATAGAAAAATTTTGAAAATTTTTCTATTTTTATAGAAAAATTTTCAAAATTTTTCTATTTTTATAGAAAAATTTTCAAAATTTTTCTATTTTTATAGAAACATTTTCAAAATTTTTCTATTTTTATAGAAACATTTTCAAAATTTTTCTATTTTTATAGAAAAATTTTCAAAATTTTTCTATTTTTATAGAAAAATTTTCAAAATTTTTCTATTTTTATAGAAAAATTTTCAAAATTTTTCTATTTTTATAGAAAAATTTTCAAAATTTTTCTATTTTTATAGAAAAATTTTCAAAATTTTTCTATTTTTATAGAAAAATTTTCAAAATTTTTCTATTTTTATAGAAAAATTTTCAAAATTTTTCTATTTTTATAGAAAAATTTTCAAAATTTTTCTATTTTTATAGAAAAATTTTTAAAATTTTTCTATTTTTATAGAAAAATTTTCAAAATTTTTCTATTTTTATAGAAAAATTTTAAAAATTTTTCTATTTTTATAGAAAAATTTTAAAAATTTTTCTATTTTTGTAGAAAAATTTTCAAAATTTTTCTATTTTTGTAGAAAAATTTTCAAAATTTTTCTATTTTTATAGAAAAACTCTATTTTTCTAGAAAAATTTTTAATTTTTTTTTCATATTTTTATAGAAAAAATTTTCTTTTTATAGGAAATTTTTTAAAATGTTTCTTGTTGATAGGAAAATTTTTACAATTTTTCTGTTTTTATAGGAAAATTTTTAAAATTTTCTTGTTATTATAGGAAAATGTTTCAAATTTGTCTACTTTTATATGAAAATTTAAAAAATTTTTCTATTTGCTTAGGAAAATTTTAAAATTTTTTTTATAGAAAAATTTTTAAAATCTTTATATTTGTATAGGGAAATTTTTAAAATTTGTATAGAAAAATTATTTAAAATTTTCGGTTTTTATAGGAAAATTTAGCTTGCATTACTGACATGACAAAAAGTTGTATCTCCCCTTAATTGAAATTTATGCAATACTTAACATTTATTGCATAAATAATATCTATAATATTTGATTATCTTTTTATCACTTAAAACCGTTAAAACGAAAAAAATATGACCCAACTCTAAAGAAATTCATGTAAATAATATTTTATTTATGATTTATATTGCCGTAATATTAAATAACAAATTTTATGTGTGTGAAAAAAATATAATGAAAATTATTTTAAATAAATATTTAAATATTAACAACGAACACTAGTAAAGTTGTGCGATTATATTAAATATCAAGAGAATGGAAGAGGTACAAAAAAGGCCCATTGTAGTGTGTTGGGTGCATTAAATGAATTTGGTAGCATTTTAAAGTGGTAGCGGGTAGGCTGTAACAATTTATTAAAGCAGCAGCAGCTATTCAAATAAATATGTAAAAATCACTGAAAAGAAATAAATATATACTGGTATTAACAAAATTACAAAAAATGGTTAATAAAAAATGTGTATGTTGTAACATAGACATTTTTGATTTTTTACACACATTCTCATGTTTTTAAAAATTGATATCATATATTTTTGGTATCTTTGTGTTTGTTTTTTTTTTTTCAATAATTTGTATAAAATGTGTAAATGTTGCATAAATAATCATTTGTAAAATTTTTATGTTTAGCTGTTCATAAATTTTTATATTATTTTTTAATGTTGTCTAATTTATAACATTGTTATTAAAAAGTTGTAACAATAAATTTTTTAGCTTCAAAAAATTTTCCGTAAATATTTTTTGGGGAAAATTTGTCAAAAATGTTTACGATAATGTCTTATATCCTCATCACGCTGAGTTGTCAAGCTTTAGAAATATTAAACTTTTTTTTTTTTAAATTACCTACTGTTGAGTATTTTGATTGAATTTCTTATGTTATGTTTTTGTGGCATAAAATTGTCAAAGCGTAGATACACTTTTAACCACATCAGAGAAAGCTTGTTGAGCTGACAATTGTTGTTCAATTTCTTTTTATGTTTTTTTTTTTTTTTTTGAAATAACAGCAAACTGTCTATTGTCTCTTATTACATTTGGTTAATTTAGACTTATTAACACTTTCAGGCAACAATAGGCCAATATGCAATATTTCACGAAATCATTCATTATAATTTGTGTTAGTTTAAATTTTTCTTGAAAATGATTATCTTGAATGTTGAGATCTTTCCAAAAAATAGCTTCCATGTGAGCTAGACATTAGATTGGGAATAAAAGGGTTAATATGAAGATTAAAAATCCATTTATTATTAAAACCACAAATGTTTTGATTCTCATAGACTAGCACATAAATGATGATATACCCTTACCTACAAATGGAGGTAAACATTAACAAATGGCTTCCTGTAAAAATATGAAATTTTTGAAAAATTTTCTTTAAAAATATGACATTTTTGAAAAATTTCCTATAAAAATAAAAAATTTTTGAAAAATTTCGTATAAAAATAAAAAAATTTTGAAAACTTTCCTATAAAAATAGGAAATTTTTGAAAAATTTCCTATAAAAATAAGAAATTTTTGAAAATGTTCGTATAAAAATAGAAAAATTTTGGAAATTTTTCTATCAAAATAAGAAATTTTTGAAAAATTTCCTATAAAAATAAGAAATTTTTGAAAATTTTCCCATAAAAATAAAAAAAATTTTGAAAAATTTCCTATAAAAATAGTAAATTTTTGAAAAATTTCCTATAAAAATAGTAAATTTTTGAAAAATTTCCTATAAAAATAGTAAATTTTTGAAAAATTTCCTATAAAAATAGTAAATTTTTGAAAAATTTCCTATAAAAATAGTAAATTTTTGAAAAATTTTCTATAAAAATAGTAAATTTTTGGAAAATTTTCCTATAAAAATAGTAAATTTTTGAAAAATTTCCTATAAAAATAGTAAATTTTTGAAAAATTTCCTATAAAAATAGTAAATTTTTGAAAAATTTCCTATAAAAATAGTAAATTTTTGAAAAATTTCCTATAAAAATAGTAAATTTTTGAAAAATTTCCTATAAAAATATTAAATTTTTGAAAAATTTCCTATCAAAATAGTAAATTTTTGAAAAATTTCCTATAAAAATAGTAAATTTTTGAAAAAAAGATTCAACTGCTTCTAAACAAAAAAGGCTAAATATAAAACTCCGATGACGGGCAAAATTTCAATAATGCCATCATGCATCGATGATTATTCAACAGTTTTCCAAGATATTTGCTACTTTGGTATTTGATGCTGCTGACTCTAACTATTCTGACTCTTCACTTGATGTTAAAATCATAAATACAAACGAGTACAACTATAAAATCTTTTATTTATTGTATGGAAATCGGGGTATAAAGCTAAATTTTTGTTAATATTTTGTATTTTGTTTAAATTTTTTTGTTGATTTTGTACATAAAAATGCCGTTGTCGTCTTGCAGTCTGTTGAAATTTCATGTCGAAAGTGTTAGTGTATGTGGCATATTTTATTTAATTTATTTTTGTTTTTGCTGAAGTATGAGTTTAGTTTTTATTATTGTGGTCACAGCTGTATTTTGTTAAATTTTAGCTTGTTGTATTTTTTATTTTAAATTTTTTGAAAATTTTATTTTTATTATTAAACGAGTATTGATTTTGCTATTGGTGGTTGTAGTTATACCCTACACCAATAGAGGCAAGTTTTTAATGATGTTTTTAATAAATAGTCAACGCAGAATCTGTTTCTAAATAGATTTATGCATCTACTAGTATATGTACGTTGAGTTTTGCAATATCAAAAAATAATTTGGTGAAAGATGGGTCGACTGGCAGACGACCAAACTGAGTTGCGTAGAAAACGGCAATAGGGGCATTAACCATGTCCGTATCTCTGGATGACTTATTGTCTTTGCAGATATAGATTGTAGTCCAATTAAACGTATTTCGAATTTTTGAAAATATTAAAAGTCATTGGTGAAGGGAGTCATATAGTCCGGGTTGACTGTTATTAATACTTATTTTTAGTTATATATATATTTTTTTCTATTTTAGTCAGTGTTAAATATTTTATGAACACACAATATTGTCACAATGTCGGTTGTTAACATTTTGAGCATAAATTTAAAATTCATGTATTTTGTAAATATTTTTTTTCAATATTTTTTTTTTTCAATATTGTTTTTCTCTATTAGTTTTTATTGTTTAAACATAATTTATGCTTATTTTGTTTTATAGTTGGTTCATTTGTTTGGTTGCATTGTGAAAGTACATATTGAAAATGTAATGAAAAGTTGACATATTTTATTAAAATACTACTTACAACACCTTTATTTGTTTAAATAAAGTATGGTAGCGAAAAGAAAATTACATTCAAATTAAGATATGAAAGCATTTTGTTGTCAAGATACTACTCGCATTGTATTTATAAACTTTTGAAGTGTGCGGATTGATAAAAATCTATTCATTTGATCCTTAATCAATCCATCAAGTGATATAACTATAAAAATATCTTTGATTCGACTACATAAAAGTCTACGATTGTACTATATAAAGTTTTACGGTTAGGCCATTTGAAGATTTAAAATTGGACTATATTTAGTTCTACCAAAGTATCTTTAATATAAAGATGTGTTACTTCCATACATTGATTTGCCCTTTGGTCATACATCTTTTACTCTAATACGGAAACAATGGAGATGATTATCGAATGGGAGAAAGCTAAGACACACACACGTGCTCATGAAATGTTTTTTTGTTTGTGCGTTAATGTGCTTTTCATTGTTCTTTATCCACTTTAATTTCACATTTGACAGAAATAAACTGTATGAAGTGCAATATCTTTATATTATCTTTGATTCTACGATTTGGAAATTTGAAGATTTAAAATTGAACTATATCAAGTTTGAAAATCTAAAGTTGGACTATATAAAATTCTACTATTGAGCGATTTGAACATCTAAAATAGAACTAGATAAAGCTTTACTATTAAGCCATTTAAGGATCTAAAAATGGACTATATAAAATTCTACGATTGAGACATTTTAAAATCTAAAATTTCACTATATTAAATTCTACGATTAATCCAATTGAAGATCTAAAATTGGACTATATAAAGTTCTACGATTAGGATATTTAAAGATCTAAAATTGTACTATATTAAGTTCTATGATTAAGCTATTTGAAGATCTAAAATTTTACTATATTTTACTATATAAGATCTAAAATTTGACTATTTAAAGTCTCACGATAGAGTCATTTAAAGATCTTCAATGGGACTATATAAAATTCTACGATTAGGCCATTTGAAGATGTAAAATTTGACTATAAAAAGTTCTTCGATCAGTCATTAAAAGATCTAAAATTCGACTATTAAAGTTTTACCTTTTAAAGATCTAAGCTTGGAATATATAAAAATCTACAAAATTAAATTTACGATTAAGCCATTTGGGCTTTATATGAAGCATTTGAAGACCTAAAATTAGACTACATAAATTCCTACTATTAAATCAACGGTGGGACTATAAAGATCTTCCATTACCAAAAAATAACATAATTGTCGGGATGTAAATATTATTCAAAGAGAATGAGTATCTGTTAAAGCAAAAATGTGGGAAATGAAGGAAGATGAAAACTGAAAAATATTTGTGTTTTCTTCAGTCGATAATCTGAGCTTTACTTATCGTTTATAAACATAATTCCTATAGATTGTGTTTGTAAAATAAGTAATAATGGGAGGTTTTCGATCTGTCTAAAAGTAGGGATACTCCCCCTGAAGAGATGGCCTAACCAACTATCGAAACGCGTCGAGGAATTGGTTATCCCCACAAAAATTTTTTGGCTTTTTATCAATAAATTGTTTGTTACCTTGATAAATAAATGTAACGGATTGGGATCAAATGCGAATATTCTTTATTTTTGAATGATCTTTCATTACAATAAATAACCATCTACAATTGGACTATATAACTATCAACGATTTGACTTTATCAAGATCTGCGATTAAGCTATAAATATTTCTGCAATTGCTTTTAGGAAGATCTACAATGTGAATGTATAAAAATCCTGGGCTAAGCATTCCATATCGATCGAAATGTAAAATATTTCAGAACCATTTGTGTAGCATACTTTCAGGATGGTCTAAATAATATATAACATATAAGGTTTACTACATTGTAACTTTTTTTCGAAAGTTCTCAGATAATAAAAGAATTTAACTTAAACTACCATAAATGTTTTGACAAACAAACGTATATATTTAGATATCAACTTTTTTCAAACTTTGCAAAATAAATTATTTTGAAAACCCCTAAGGTATGTTACGCAACATTTGCTTAAAAGTCTGACCTCTGAGCTATTAAAATTTCTACAATTTTACTATCTACGGTTCAACTTGATAACAATATTTATTCAGGAAACTAGATTTAAATCGAGTAATTACACTAATCTAAAAAATTTTACATGCTTTTTTAAGAATACAACTTCATCCACTACTGCGTGCGGTGGAGTTTGTATATATCTCAATAAATTGTTTGACGGAGAAGAACTAACAATATTATCGCAGTATCAAGTTGTTGCTATTAAAGTGAAATATCCAACAAAATTCATAATTTGTTCAATATATCTACCAGGTTCAGAAAATATTTGCGAAAAAGATCTAAGCGATATAACAGCCCAATTTGATTTACCGTATCTCCTCTTAGGAGACTTTAACTCTCATAATTCCTTATGGGGTTCATCTAGAACAGACTCTAGGGGAAAGATAGTGGAACAATTTATAAATAACAACAACCTAAACATACTAAATAGACCGGAGTGTGCAACACACTTCAGTCTTGCCTACAAATCTTTCAGTAATATAGACTTAAGTTTAATATGTCCAAACATTAATCATCTTTTTGAATGGAATGTCTGTGACGATTTACATAATAGTGATCATTACCCAATTGTTATCAGTCTAAATAATTTTTCACCTAACCTTGAACGCAGACCTAGATGGAATATGAAAAAAGCAAAATGGGAAGACTTTAGATGTTTTTTTACAGAAGACCTGTCCAGTCATAACAACATAGATATAATTGAAAGACACATAAGTAGTACTATTTTAAACTCTGCTAGGGAAACCATTCCTTTAAGTAACGTGACCCACAATAGAAAAGAAGTCCCTTGGTGGAATGAAAACATAAAATCTCTCATTAAAGAAAGAAGAAAATTGCTACAAAATTTTAAACAAAATTGTACCCCTGAGAACTTAGCAAAATTCCTAAGGGTTAAATCCAGAACTCGTAAGGTTATTAGAGAGAGTAAGAAAAAAAGCTGGTCAGATTTCTGTGAGTCGATAAACCTTCGAACACCTTCGTCAGAAGTATATAGAAAAATTAAATCTTTGAATGGTCTCTCTTCATTCCATACAATCTCAGCTATAGAAGATAATGATAAACTGTTAACTGAAAATACTGACATTTCTAATTTCTTAGCAAAAAATTTTGCAAAGAACTCATCATCCTCCAATTTTCCGAAGAAATTTCATGATTATTCAAGGGGCACTTCTTTCCCTCTCAATTTGATAAATAATGATGCGGTCTATAATAAAAAATTTACTTTAATGGAATTTAAATCGGCGCTAAAATCATGCAAGGGAACCTCTCCGGGGCCTGACAACATAAGATATGAAATGCTAAACAAATTAGATATAAAAGCCACGAAATATCTCTTAGAATTTTACAATATAATTTGGATGAAGCAGGTATTTCCGAGCAAATGGAGGGATGCGCTTATTATCCCAATATTGAAACCGGGTAAAGATAGCCTGAAAGCAAATAATTACAGACCGATCTCTCTTACAAATTGTATGTGTAAGGTCCTGGAAAGAATGGTTAATAAAAGGCTAGTTTATTATTTAGAAATAAATAATGTCCTAAATAAAAATCAGTCTGGTTTTAGGAAGAATAGAGGGACAATAGATAATTTAGCGGTATTACAATCCGACATTATGGAAAGTTTCGCCTTAAAAAAGGACCTAATAGCAGTCTTTTTCGATCTAAAGAAAGCTTATGATTGTGTCTGGAAACAACTGATATTCAAAAAATTAAATGCCTCCAATATACAGGGAAATATGGCTGCCTTTATTTCGAACTTTTTACAAGACAGAAAATCCTACTGTTTAGTTGGAAACTCGCCATCAAATTATTTTGATATCGAAAATGGAGTCCCACAGGGATCCGTTATAAGTGTCACCCTTTTTCTTTTAGCAATTGATAATATATTAGACCAGTGTCATAAAGATGTAAAGGCACTCTTATATGCTGATGATTTAGTCATATATTGTGCAGGAAAAAAGCATTCCGCCATAGTTAAAAAAATTCAGCTGACCATTAATAAGTTAGAAAAATGGAATGAAAAGAGTGGGTTTCAATTTAACGAAGATAAAACAGTGGCAATTAAATTTTCGAGACGCTTAATATCCTCCAACAGTAGTAGCATAAAATTATGTGGAAAAGATATTCAATTTGTAAAAGAACACCAGTTCCTGGGGGTCACATTTGATAGAAAATTAACATTCAAACCCCATATTAAGAAAATTAAAGCTAAAGCAAGCTTAAAATTGAATATTATTAAAATACTAAGGCACTATCAATTTGGTTCAGATCCACAATCGCTTCTAAAAATTTTACACTCAATCGTTCTTCCTACCATTGATTATGCGTCAGTTATATATCTATCTGCCAACAAAACAGATATAAATAGTTTGGAATCCATTCAAAATACAGGAATAAGACTTTCTATTGGCGCATTTAGAACTAGTCCTGCATGTAGCCTTCAAGTTGTATCATCGTCTCCTCCTTTACATCTTAGAAGATTAAGATATTTACTTAATTATACACTAAAAATCCTTTCAATGCAAAATCATCCCTTATACTCAATGGTAACCAGCAGCTCGAAAATAGAACTTCTTAGGCAAAAACATCCAAGACTCCACCCGTTTTACGTTAGAGCTGCATTAGAAATGTCCCAGATTACCTCAAGATACACCATAGATACAAATACGATCGAGAATAGAAAATTATGTGACACAGCACCATGGTGTTTTTCTGAAATTAATGTAGATTTATCCCTCGCAACCTGTAACAAGCGTAATATGTCATCCTCTGAGGTACAACAGAAGTTTTTGGAATTAATTAACTCCGTATATTCCAATCATAATTACCTTTTTACTGACGGCTCTGTTATGAATGAGAAAGCTGGATTTGCAATATATAGCAACTCTATTACCATCTCGAACCGTATTTTAGATTATTCCTCCATTTATACCTCCGAATTACTTGCTATAAAAACTTGTATTGAGAATATTACAAATTATGACAAAAAAACTCTTATCATATCTGACAGTAGAAGCGCTTTGCAGGGTCTACAAAATCCGTTTAGTACTAATATAATCGTAAATCAAATAAGAGAAACCCTTACAAAATTACCTGAGAATAAAATCAGTTTATTATGGGTACCAAGCCACTTAAATATAACAGGTAATGAAAAGGCAGACTTTTTCGCAAAAAATTCTCTGGAACAATCGGTATCAACAGATTACAAATATCAGTATTCAGACTATAAACAATGGATTCGAAGATACGTATTTGATCTATGGAATGAATCATGGAATAACAACAACTCGTCTAAATTATATGTAATACAAAAAAACATTGAAATTATGTTTAATAGAACAACCTTATCAAAATCAGAGTTTGTTAAATTAAATCGTCTAAAAATTGGCCATTGTTTATTCTCCCACAAACACATAATTGAGAAAACTCAACCTCCACTTTGCACTTGTGGCAGTGAGCTAAAAGTCTTTCATATATTTAATGAATGTAATCTTTTACAACCAAAACGTGTGAAACACAGAATTCATAATATAGAAATACTTAAAAATGAAACCGAATTTAAAAATGTTAAAAAATTCATGACAGAGATTAATTTATATAACTCGATTTAAATCTACAATTTAGTATCTCTTTTCCTAGAATTAAGAAAAATTAAAACTTATGTAATTAAAACTTTTTGGCCTATATAACCTTTATAGTGTTGGGGCCTTAAAAATAAATAAATAAATAAATAAATAAATAACAATATTTATAATATAGATTTTGACTAATAAATTTAAAAAATAAGAAAATATAAATATTTGCGATTTGACTACATAAATTTCTGCGATTAAGCCACATAAATTTCTAAAATTAGAGTATATGAAGATCCACAATTTGACTACGTTTTATGATTGTATTCATAAAGATATACGTCCGATCTATCGTAAGGTCTAAGATTGAGCCAGATAAAGATCTACAATTGGACTATATAAAGATTTACGATTGAGCCATACAAAGATAAGGATATATATATTTCTACATATGAGCCATATGAAGATCTTTAATTAGACAATATAATACAATGAACCTGCATTGTAATATTTTAATTTAAAAATATATATTTGTTTCGCTTCCATTCTTTAGACTTCAAAACAATTAATATTAAAGGTGTATTATAATGTTGTTAATAGGCCAATAATAAAAATGTTTTATGAGCATAAATCATGAAGCCGAAAAGCTTTAACAAATTTTCTGAAATTAAAAAATTTAATTGAAATGAAAAATATTAAACATCAAAAATTAACCTTTCTTCTCAAATAATGCCTATGATTAATATATCATTTCATTGCATTGTAAATAATTTCTTTATCTTGAAATTTTCCTTTTTTCTCTTAACCTAAATTTTATAATTAAATCCCTTCTTATCAAATTATTTTCATATATGTCAACAGCTTTATGATCAAGACAAAAAAATTGTAAAAAAAAATCATCTTGACATTATCTTGTTAAGATTGAAAAGAAAACCTTTTTCTTTCATAATTTATATGTATTTATTCTACCCTAATGCCCTTAAACAAAGATTTAAAAAAACTTAATACCTACATATAAAAAATCATAAATATGTTTTTTTTGTGAAAAGTGAAAACATTTCTGAAATAAATGTTACAATTTCTTTTATTATTGTCGACACTCGTGCAAACATGAGCATTGAAATGCCTTTAAGGCAATGGGACAGGGTTTGGGAGCCCAAATTTATATAAACACACACTCATCACCCAAATGTGTTATTAATCTGATGATGACATTCAGCTGAATGGAAGATATAAAGACAATGAATTCGTGGCCTACTTGTGTTTGAAGGGATTAGGGGTAATTGAAGTTTTTAATATAATATAATAATCTATAAATAATTTTTTAATATCAAGAGTTTCAATGGGACTTATGATTTCATTGCACCAATAGCTGTGATTGGTTGGAAATTTTTGATTTTGAGTCATAAGCCACCTTTTCATAGACCGGGTCACATATAAACTTCTAAGATTAGACTATTTAAAAACCTAATATTGGACGATATAATGAATTACACTGTGCTAGTGTGAACAAGTAACAGAGACGATATATATCTCCAAAGATGATTCGGGCTAGTTGGTTTCGGTGGAGGAATTTTCTGTTTGGGAAACCCTAACCATATTGTTATGATTAAAATTTGGAGATAATTCAATGAAATTTTGCGTAATAAGCCCTTCTTGGAACAGAAATAATGCCTACGGAATTTGGTTTAATTAAGTCGATAGTTTCGGGTTCCTCCCATTTATAAAATTAACCAGAATTTAGTTTTGTGAATATTATGGAGCATACCTTTAGGCTGCGAAAAAATCGATTCCTGGAAACCTTTTATATGGGAGGTACCCAAGATAATGGACCCACACAAACCAATTTTTATAAACAATGTACATTGTTTATATAGCAAAAAATACATATGTGCCTTATTTTATTGATTTATCTCCAAATTTATGATAATTTCTACATTAAGATATAAGATTGGACTATATAAAGAAAAGATCTAACCTTAGACTATATAAAGATTTGAGATTGAACAACACAAAGATCTAAGATTTGACTATATGAAGATCTACTATTATTCTAAATAAATATCTAAGACTGGACGATATCAGATCAAAGGTTGGACTAAGGGTCTAAGATTGTCGGGATGTAAATATTATTTAAAAAGAAAAATTATTTGCATTTGATCCCAATATGTTACATTTATTTTCAATATAACAGACAGTTTATTGATAAAAGCCAAAAAATGTTTGTGGGAACAACTAATTTCTCGAAGCCTTTCTATGGTTGGTTAGGCCATCAGTTCTGGAGAAGTATTCCCATTTTTAGACAGATCGAAAACCTCGCATTATTACCTATTTAACAAACACAATAATTACGAATTATGTTTGTAAACCATGAGTAAAAGCTCAGATTATCAACTGAACAGAAGTAAACAAAAACGTTTTCAATTTCTTCTTCCTTCTCTTCAGCTGTTATCTGAGCTTTTACTTATGGTTTACAAACATAATTCGTAATGATTGTGTTTGTAAAATAGACGAGGTTTTCGATCTGTCTAAAAGTAGGAATACTTATCCTGAAGAGATGGCCTAAACAACCATCGAAACGCGTCGAGAAATTGGTTGTCCTCACAAACATTTTTTGGCTTTTATCAATAAATTGTCTGTTACATTAACAACTAAATGTAACAGATTGGGATCAAATGCAAATAATTTTTCTTTTTGAAGGTCTAAGATCGTACTATAAAAAGATACGATCTAAAATTGAACTATATAAAGATTGTACTATATCAGTTTATACGATTAGACTACATCAAGATCTATGATTGGACTGCATATATAAAGATCGAAAATTGGACTTTTAAAAGAAATATGATAAGACTATATAAAGATCTAAGAAATACTATTGGACTATATTAAGATCTAGGATATGACTACGATAAGACTATATAAATATGGATGATAAGATTGTATAGAGATCTACAATTCCACTATATGAAGACCTACGATTGGAATACGTAAAGATTAGATTATTTAAAAGTCTAGAATTGGGCTATATATGTAGATATACATACATATATGATTAAATTATATAATAATACAATATTGGACTACAAAAACCTACGATTAAACTATATAGAGATCAAAGATTGGACTATATAAAGATCTGAAATTTAACCAAATTAAGATCTAAGATTTGACTGTAGAAAGATCTACAAATGGGATGTTTAGTGTTCTAATATTGGACCATATAAAAATGCAATATAGGACATAAAATTGGACTATATAAGATTAAACATTTAAAACTGTTTATTTATCATCCCAGTGTCATCCGTATCAAGGCCTTTACCTTCTTTTCTACTGCATCCTCCTTAAAAATTAATACATTCTTTTTGCATTTTCTCCCTCAGTTCAAATTTTTCGTTGTTGTTATTTATATATTTAAATTTTCATTGAATAACAATGTCAAGCCCTTTTACATCCAAGGTAAAAATGTACATTTTCATTTAACCAGTCTGACTGATGTTTACGAGGATGTTGACAACGATACCAATGATGCAGATGATGATGATGACGACAACAACGATGGAAGTGGTTCGTAGTGGTGGTGATGAACTTTAAAATAAAAAAAAATTAAGAAAACAATTTACATTATTTTCGGTTTTTATAAATTTATTTCATTTTTTATTTTGGACATTTTACTCACATTTTAACCGTTTATCTTGAGGATTGGAGTATTAATGAAAAAAAAAAAGAAAAAACACATGAATACCATTAAGTATTTAAGAGTGAAGACAATCATTATTTTGATCATCATCATTATCACAGTCGTCAGCAACAGCATCATCAATGTTGCTGGTTGCAGGCTGGCTTGTTGGTTGACTGCCGCAATGGCTGTTATCATCTTGTGCCACACAGCCTCGTTAAAAGCCTTGATTAAGCTTTGTAATAATTTTGTTCGTTTGTAAAGGTTGTAGACAAAGGAATTTTTACAGTTTCAAATAGGAGCGATTTTCGTTTTATCTGATTCATAAGCCTTAAAATTATAGCCTATGATTTGAGGAATCATCTAAAATTTTAACATAAAAATTATTGCAATTGATCTATATATTCGATTAGCATGATAAATCTACGATTAGATCAGTAAAAGATCTAAAATTGAAATATCATAATAGATTAGGATCTACCATCGCACTATTGAAGGATGTTGGACTATATACTAGTCTTCGATTTGATGATATAATGATCAGCTGTTTTGAGTTTTTTTTAAATCTTTGATTAAACTATATAAGGATCTACTGCTGGACTTTTTAAAGTTTATCGAATAAAATATATATATATATGATTATACTATATAGAATCCTATTATTAAGCTACACTATGATCTATTATCAGACTATATAAGGATCTGTTGTGTGACTTTATAAAGATCGACAATTGGACAATAGTCTGACGAAGGCAGCCCATACCACAAGAAGCCGATGAATTTTTGTAATTTTCGTAAAACATTCCGCTTTGTTAAAGAAATACAAAAACAAAATACACAAGAAAAAAATCCAATTTAAAGCAACAATTGGAGAGAACAAAGAAATATAATTTCGAACATTGTTGCCACGACAATATTATTTTTATAACATTGTAACCGAATTGGAAATATTTTACGAAAATAAAATTGTAATATTTTCGATAGAAACATTTTTGATAAAAATATTTTTCAAAAAGGGTTTTCCGAAAATTTTGGGACGTCAAACATTTCATTTAAAAGTTTTACTATAGTGTATTGCACTAATATCCCAATTTATTACAATTATTCATTATTGTAATAAATAGTTTTTTCATAAAACCAAAAAATGCTGGTGGGGAAACCTTTTCTCGACGCGTTTCGATGGTTGGTTAGACCATCTCAACAGAAGGATTATCAATAATTCTTTGAAAATTTTTTTAAATAAAAAAATTGTTGATAACAAAAAAATTTTCTGTAGAAAAATTTTTGATAAAAAAAATTTTCTATAGAAAAACTTTTGATAAAAAAAATTCTGTAGAAGAATTTTGGATAAAAAATTTCTATAGAAAAATTTTTGATAAAAAAATTTCTATAGAAGAATTTTGGATAAAAAAAAAACTTCTATAGAAAAATTTTGATTAAAAAATTTTTTATAGAAAAATTTTAAATAAAAAAATTTTCTATTGAAAAATTTTTTTATAAAAATATTTTCAAAAGAAAAAAAATTTTGATAGAAAAATTTGTGATAAAAAATTTTCTGTAGAAAATTTTTTGATTAATAAAAATTTCTATAGAAAAGCTTTTGATAAATAAAAATTGTATAGAAAAATTTTTGGTAAAAAAAATTTCTATAAAAAAGTTTTGGATAAAAAAAATTCTATAGAAAAATTTTGATTAAAGAATTTTTTATAAAAAAATTTTGAATAAAAAAATTTTCTATAGAAAAATTTTGGATAAAAACATTTTCTATAGAAAAATTTTGGATAAAAACATTTTCTATAGAAAAATTTTGAAACAAAAATTACAGAAATTTTTTTTATAAAAAATTTTTTAAAAGAAAAAAATTTTCGATAGAAAAATTTGTGATAAAAAATTTTCTATAGAAAAATATTTGATAAAAAATTTTCTGTAGCAAAATGTTTTATCAAAAATGTTAAAAAAATGGAGTAGAAATCTTTTTCTTTTTAAAACATCAGGGGCATTCGATATCGATCGAAATCTTAGATATTTTCAAAACATTAGTATAGCATACTTTAGGGATAATCAAAATTATTTAAAAGGTGCACAGTTTACTATATTTTTTTAAAGTTATTTACCAAAAGATGAACAATAGTGAAAGAGTTTTAATTGTACAATATATATTTTTAAAAACGAATCAAAATGGATACCAAATTTCAATATACTTTTTGCCTCGAAGTAACTTTGAACATCCCTAAAGTATACTTCACAATATTCACTTAAAAGTCTGGGTTTTCGATCGATATCGAATGCCGTAATTTGGCCCCAAATCTACATATAGAAAAAATACCTATTTTAGTTAAAAGTATAAAAAGCGACAATTCTGCCGACGATATTTTTGTTAAAAAAAAATTCTATAAATAAATTGTTGATAAAAAAAATTTCTATGGAAATTTATTTTCTATAAAAAAAAATATATTTTCTATAGAAAAGTTTATGATAAAAGAATTTTTTATTGAAAATTTTAGGATAAAAAAATTTCTATAGAAAAATTTTGGATAAACAAATTTTTTATAGAAAATTTTGATAAAAAAATTTTGTGTCGAAAAATTTTGGATATAAAATTTTCTATAGAGAAAATTTGGAAAAAAATGTAGAAAATTATTTATAAAAAAAATTTCTGAAGAAAAAATTTTGATACAAAAATTTGTGATAAAAACTTTTCGATTGAAAAATATTTGATAAAAAGTTTTCTGTAGAAAAATGTTTAATCAAAAATTAGTAAAAAATGCAATAGAAATCTTTTTCAGATCTACACATAGAAAAAAATACCTATTTTAATTAAAGGTATAAAAAGCGGCAACTCTGCCGACGATATTTTTATTCTGTCATCTGAAGAAAAAATTTGAATAAAAAATTTTCGATAGAAAAATTTGTGATTAAAAATTTTCTATAGAAAAATATTTGATAAAAAATTTTCTGTAGATAAATGCTTTATCAGAAATTAGGAAAAAATGCAATAGAAATCTTTTTCAAATCTACACATAGAAAAA
Organism: Stomorhina lunata; assembly: GCA_933228675.1. NCBI lineage: Eukaryota > Metazoa > Arthropoda > Insecta > Diptera > Rhiniidae > Stomorhina > Stomorhina lunata. The sequence goes on along the minus strand of OW121743.1, from coordinate 95,675,360 downwards.
ATACCTATTTTAGTTAAAAGTATAAAAAGCGGCAACTCTGCAGACGATATTTTTATTCTGTCATCTTTGTGCCGACCTCAGTTTATAATGATCTTGGATTGAAGTTTTATAAAACATGATATAGCTTATTTTGTTTAAAACATATTTACCTATATGATAATACTGGAAAAATGAACTAATGATATTTTAAACGAAAATATTTTGAAAGAAAAATTTTTTTCGGTGTAAATTATATGATATCTCTAGAACGTCTAAGCGGATAAAGCAAAATGTAGGGATGACTTAAAGATAAAACTTTCCTCGAATGTTGGTTTTTAAGCTCATTAGCTTATTAGCCGTTTTAGAGTTATATTAAAATTATTTCCAAAAAACAAGTTTTTCGGAAAAAATAATATCTCGAAAACAAGAGCCAACTCAGAAAAACTATTGTCACTTACGGATTTAGCAGCCCAAAGACATCTAGACTTGATCAATAAATCTCGTGCCGCAAAAATTTCGTTGACATGTGTTATCTTCTACAGGACTATATTTATGTGAATGTCCTCGATTGAACTACGAGAGGACTGTAGAATATTTTAGAATGTTTCTGGTGTTAAAAATAGGTATCGAAAATGTAAAAGCTTTTGCGTTTTTAAACTTTAAATCTCTCTGTCTGTCCGTATGATTTTGTTGCCTTGTGTTAAGTATCTATAGTATAGAGTAGTTGATGCTGGATCTACTGCTCCTCGGATTGTCTGTTGCTGCTTTTGTATTGATGATGATAAAGATTGTATGTTGTATACATTTATTTACAATTTACTGCACTTTCATTTCTGCATTTCACGTTAAATCTACGTTAAGATGATTTATTACATAAATAAATGCTAAAAGAAGAAATTGTTAAATAAATATATTTTCAGTTTTTTAACATTTATTTTTTTCTCCTCTTATTGTTATTATCAATTACCAATTTTACATGGTTTGATAAAGAAAGAGAATTAATTTTTACATTTATTTTATACACACAAATTTTTTATAGTGAATTTTGGTTGTTTCTTTATTCAAGTACAAATTAAACTTATATTTTTTTGAATGCGTGGTATAAATGAGGCTATGTAAAGCTGGATCTGGATTAAAGTATAAAATAAGAAATAAAAATTATTTGAAACTCGTTTTGGCCTGATTACAGCATCATTAATCATTTTTGTTTTTTTTTTTTTTTTTTGAGGGAAACACGTTTAATGTAAAATCTGTTTTTACAATCCTTTTAAGTAGTCGAAATGTTTTATAACTATAATACTATTTCTGTTAAGAGGTTAAAGACAATTAAGTTGAATTCTTGTTTTTGAAAACACAAGAAATATTTATTTTTAAGTGAATTCTTAAAAGATCAAATACTCATAAATTTTAAGCTGTCAGCTCTGGTTTTATTCTTATTTTAAAGAGTGCTCTAAATAAAATTTGTAGTTGGATTTTCTTAAATAAAAATCAAACCTTTTAATATAAAAACTCTACAAAATACGCAAATATAATGACATACAAAATCATTTAGCATTAAAATGTTTACCTAGTACTCGGATTTTACAAAATTATCGACTTTTTTCGGAAACCCTCCCATTAAAGATTTTACAGTTGCTTCTGATACCTTTTTGGAGCATGTGCTCCACCTGCGCTTAAAATCGGACATGTTCTTGGAAATCTTTCCTGTGTTCTTCAATTCCTTTTTTACCAGAGCCCAATACCTTTCCACAGGCCGAAGTTCTGGACAGTTAGGTGGATTTGCCTCTCGTGGTACAAAAATGACATTATTCATTGAGTACCACTCAAGTGCCTTTTTTCCATAATGGCATGATGCCAAATCGGGCCAAAAAAATGTAGTCACTCTGTGCTCTCTTAAAAAGGGTAACAACCGTTTTTGTAGGCACTCCTTTATATAAATTTCTGTGTTTATTATGCCAGATGCCACAAATACTTTACTTCTTTTGCCACAACTGCAAATAGCTTGCCACACGAGAAACTTCTTAGGGAATTTTGTTTGTTTTTTTGTGCGAAACTCTTGCCGAACATTGCCCCGTTTATCAGCTGCATAAAAATCTTGACCAGGAAGTTGAGAAAAGTCTGCCAGTACGTATGTTTCATCATCCATCACACAACAGGTGTATTTTTTTATAAAATCAGACTTCAATTTTTTCGCTCGTTTTTTTGCTTCTAACTTCTTTATAGCATTGCGATCTGGAACCTTTTGGACTTTGTATGTCTTCAGTCCAGCATAAGCTTTGACTCTATGTGCAAAATTGGTAGAACATTTCACCATACGAGCTGCTTTTCTTAAAGAAGTATTAGGCGCTCTTCGAAAGAGTCGCTCGACTTCTTTTGCCTTACCAATATCTGTAGGACCTTTTTTCCTCCCTGATCCAGATTTTCTTTCAATGCTCAGGTTTTCCTTATACCGTCTGATGGCATTAGAAACCGTTCGATGGTCAACTTTCAAATTTTTAGCTATTTTTTTAAAAGTCCATGACGGATTTTTTTTCACGAATTTTTTTTTCGCAGTCCATTTTGATTGAAATAACTATTGAAAATTAATAATTTCTAAAATAATAGTATCTGACATATCTATAGAAACTAACTTGATCAAAAAATAAATTATTTCTTGCACTATGGATAAATTTTGTCTAAAATAGTAAATGCATATTTTTTTTAGAACACTCTTTATTTTGTATTACATAAACTTTCTTTAAGTTAAAAAAAACTCCAGTATAATTGCTTAATCATTTAATTTTAAAACCTCATTTTAATTCATGGCTTTATCGTTTTTATCTTATCATCTGTAACTTGATGTAATATATTTATTATTTTGGTTTGCTTAAGCTTTTTTATTTATTTATTTATCTTTATATTTTGTCTTTATCTTTGTGGCAATTTTTAAAATGTATCGATTTCTTTATGTATTTTTTTATATCTTAATTTAATGTTTAATTTTTATCGATATGATTTCAAACATGCAAGATGATAGTTAAATGAATGTTAAGATTGTAATTTATAATTGAGTCAAAGATTTTTTTATCGACATATATTTTTATTTATGGAAAATTTTATTTTTATTGTCGGCTGGCATTGAAATATTTTAAATGCATTTTATGTTGAAATTAAATTTTATTAAACCATGAATATCTGACAATAAGTGTCTCTATTTTATTAATACTATTAGTATTTAAAATCAGTATAAATAGCGAAAAATCCTCCAAAAAATGTGTAAATGAAATCGCTGATTTTTTTTTTATCATCGAACCTCCTTTTTCAAATATGGGCAAGGAAACGCCTTCACCGTGAACTCTCTGTTCGACCCAAACATGATAACAGATCTTTTCGTTTCCACAATTTGCTGTGTTGATATCAGTGAAATTTAGTTTCAGCAAAACGTCGCCACAAGCTTTATAAACGGTCAAAGAATTCGGTTATTGCATTATAGATTTCTTTGTTGCTTAATTTCTTACTCTGTAATTTAAAGCCGCTTGGTTTTTTTTATATCCATTTGAAAGACCCTAAAAAAAACCGCAATCAACTAGTTTAAGCTTAAAAATGCTAAAGCACAAACGGTTTGAATTTTTATTTTCAACATTTTTTTCTCAAAAATTTTTCTATAGAAAATTTTTTCTCAGAAATTTTTCTATAGAAAATTTTTTCTCAAAAATTTTTCTATAGAAAATTTTTTCTCAAAAATTTTTCTATAGAAAATTTTTTCTCAAAAATTTTTCTATAGAAAACGTTTTCTCAAAAATGTTTCTATAGAAAATTTAGTTATCAAAAATTTTTCTATAGAAAATTTTTTTTATCAAAAATTTTTCTATAGGAATTTTTTTTTATCAAAAATTCTTCTATAGAATTTTTTTATCAAAAATTCTTCTATAGAATTTTTTTTTTATCAAAAATGTTTCTATTGGAATTTTTTTTTATCAAAAATCTTTCTATAGAAAAATTTTTATCAAAAATTTTTGTATAGAAAATTTTATCATAAATGTATCAAAAATTGTCTGTAGAAAATTTTTTATCAAACATTTTTCTATAGAAAATTGTTTTCTCAAAATTTTTTTATAGAAAAAAAATTTTGATAAACAAATTTTCTATAGAAAAATTTGATCAAACATTTTTCTATAGAAAAATTTGATCAAACATTTTTCTATAGAAAATTTTTTTTATAAAAATCTATCTATGGACAAATTTTTATCAAAAATCTTTCTATAGAAAATTTTTTGTCAAAATTTTTCTATAGAAAATTTTTTTATAAACAATTTTATCATAAATTTAAGAATTATTTTTTTATAGGAAATTTTTTGATCAATAATTTTTTTTTGATAGATATTTTTTCTTTATCAAAAATTTTCTATAGAAAATTTTTTTATTAAAAATTTTTTTTATCAAACATTTTTTTATAGAAAATTTTTTTATCAAAAATCTTTCTATATTTTTTTTTTTTCAAAAATCTTGCTATAGAATTTTTTTTTCAAAAATCAAATCTTTGTCAAAAATTTTTAAGAAAAAATTTTTTCTATTGATAATTTTTTAATTAAATATTTTTTATAGAAATTTTTTTTATAAAACATTTTTCCAAAGTTTTTCTATAAAACACTTTTTTATCAAAAAATTTCTATCAAAACATTTTTTATCAAAAATGTTTATATATATATATAAAATATAAAAATATAAAAATCTTAAATTTTTGATAAAAAAAATTTCTTTCAAAAATTTTTCTATAAGATTTTTTTTAATCAAAAATGTTTCTATCAAACAGAAATTTTTTTTCAAACATTTTTCTATAGAAAATTTTGTTTTCAAAAATTTTTCTAATTTTTTGATCAAAAAATTTCCTATAAAAAAATTTTTTGTCAAAAATTTTCCACAGAAATTTTTTTAAATCATTTTTCTATAGAATTTTTTTTTATCAAAAATCTTTTTATAGATTTTTTTTTATAAAAAGTCTTTCTATAGAAAATTTGTTTTTCAAAATTTTTTTTTTATCAAATATTTTTTTAAAGAAAATTTGTTTATTAAAATTTTTTTATTTTCAAAAGTTTTTGAATACAACAGTTTTTTATCAAAAAATTTCTAACAAACAACATTTTCAACATTTTTTATTAAACATTTTTAAAGGAAAATATAAAAATCTAAAATTTTTGATAAAAAAAAATTTCTGTCAAAAATTTTTCTATAGAAAATTTTATTTATTGAAAATTCTTCTATAGAAAATATTTAAACAACAATTTTTTTTCAATTTTTCTAAAGAACATTTTTTTATCAAAAAATTTCTATCAAAGCATTTTTTATCAAAAATTTTTATAAAAAAATATAAAAATCTAAAATTTTTGATAAATTTTCTTTCAAAAATTTTTCTATAGAAAATTTTTTATAAAAAATTTTTCTAAAGAACATTTTTTTTATCAAAAAATGTCTATCAAAACATTTTTATCAAACATTTTTATAGTAAAATATAAAAATCTAAATTTTTTTTTATTAAAAATTTTTCTCTGAAAATTTTTTTATCAAAAATTTTTGTATCAAAAATTTTTCTATTTATTTTGGTTTATGGAAAAATTTTCCATAAAATTTTTATCAAAAAATTTTCTATAAAAAATTCTTTGTATCGAAAATATTTAAAAAAATATTTTTTATATCTATAAAAATCTAAAATTGTTTAATATTAAAATTTATTTCTAGTTCGAAAAATATTTTCAATTCTGTTAGCTTTATTTCAAACAATGTTTACAAAAATAATAGTGTAGTACCAATAATGTTCGAGATTATATATCTTTGTTCGTGTGTATTTTGTTTATGTATTTTCTTTAACAACCGACTTTGCTAACATCCAAATTCCAACTGAATACTTTTAATGCTCATTTTCATGAGTTTCCTTAATGATCGTGGTATTTACGAAAATTACAAAAATTCTTCGGCTTCTGGTGGTATAGGCTGCCTACGCCTGGGCATAGCACCAAAAGTAACATAGCATAACAACCAAAACTAACTTTTATTTCTGCTCGAATAAATAAAAGTCAAAAATAACTGTTATGTCCACCCGAAAAAATAATAGTAAAAAAAATAACTTTTGTTTCTGCTTCTTAAAATAAAAGTAAAACAACTGTTATTATTTGCTCAAAAAAATAAAAATCAAAAAATATCTTTTATTTCTGCTCGAAAAAATAAAAGTAAAACATAATTCTTATTTTTTGACTTTTACGAAAAAAGTTAAAACAGTTACGGTCCCTGGTTGTATAGTAAGTAATTTTGATGGTTGTTGTAGGCCTTGCAAGGTAATATAATACCAGAGTACATCCCATTACCAGAGTTCTGCTGAGTAGTGGTAGTTTTTATCCTATTTAAGAGTTGAAAAAAAGACAGCCAAGTGAAGTGAAATTTAGATAGGCTGTGTCTCATGATCCTAATTCTTTTTTCTTTTTTGAATTTAATAAAAATAATACTTCACATGCTTAAAATATTAATCATAGATTATTTATAATCTTTAATATTGAAGTGGGTAAATTTTGTGTTATAATGTTTATATTGTTTATAAACAAATCTGCGATTAGTTTTTATATCTAGAACTAATCGCACGTATAATTAATTGAAAAAACTCATTTTTAATCAAGCAGATTAGTAAAGCTTTACAATATTTAAAAACAAACAATTATTAGACTATAACGAATTGTTAAACTTTTGAAAATCTTCTTTAAAACTAACGAGTGATTAACTTAAGAAAAACTTAGTAAAAAACTAATAAATTTAAATCCCCTTTAATGACAACTAAATATGAATATTCATTATATTTATACCAATTACTGCCAACAAAAATAAAATCAAAACATTAACACTCTCGAAATAATAGGCAAACTGACACGGGATATTTTTTTCATTAACATCAACGAAACGTCTAAATGAACGGCCTGGACGGGCCATTTCTAAATCATTAACTTTTGTTCAGTTTTTTTTTTTGTTCATTTACGAACAGAAAGAATAGGTGGTAAAGAGAAACGCTAAATGGTAATTAAAAATAATTTTTTAATGAGTCTCTATTTTGCTTAATACCTTTTTTCAGATTTTTTAAAATATTTTTCTTTTCTAGTTTTGCTTAAGCCCAAAAGCTAGAGAAGATTTTTTTATTATTATTTTTTCACCTTCATTGTTCTTGCGGTAAACCATAAATTATAATGTTCTTTTATTTTCAATCTCTTTTTCTCCCCTATGTTCATTTACTTTTAGACTAAACTCTGTTCTGGGCTTTTTTCTATTTCTGTTTTTTTTTCTTGATTTTTACACTCAAAAAATTTTTGAAATATACAAGTTAATAATGTCGTTTTTTTAGCTTGACTTTATTTTCCGCCAGACCATCTTTATATACAACACTTTGTTATCAAAATATTTCTATTAAAACATTTTGATCAAACATTTTTTTAGAAAAATTTTCTATAGAAAATTTTTTGCCAAAGATTTTTATAGAAAAATATAAAAATCTAAAATTTTTGATAAAAAAATTTTTTTGTCAAAATTTTTTCTTCAAAAATTTTTCTATAGAATATTTCTATCAAAACATTTTTTATCAAAAATTTGTATAGAAAAATATAAAAATCTAAAATTTTTGACAAAAAAAATTTTCTGTAAAAAATTTTTTTATTAAAAATTTTTGTATCGAAAATTTTTTTATCAAAAAGTTTTTGATTGAAAATTTTGGGATCAAATGCGAATACTCTTTCTTTTTGAATAATATTAACATCCTGACAATTTTGTTAGTTTTTGAAAAATTTTTTTATCAAATTTTTTAGAAAACCGAAAAATATTTCTATGAAAAATAATTTTTATCAAAAATAATTCTATAAAAAATTTTTTTATATCGAAAATATCTAAATTTTTTTTTTTATCTATAAAAATCTAAAATTGTTTAATATTAAAATTTATTTCTGGTTTGAAAAATATTTTCAATTCGGTTACATTTATTTCAAACAATGCTTACAAAAATAATATAGGCTCAAAATTAGACATTATTATTTTTCATGAAAAAAATATGTGTTTACACTTTGACTTCCGTCAAATCTTGAATTAAATGATAGATGTTCCCTCCAAAATACCATATTTGTTATTATTGACACAAACCAAAAGTGATAGAGGTCTTGGCTAGTAATTGGTTTTGTATTTGAAAGCATTAAAATATATTGGGAGTGTTGCCCGTCAATGTCAAATTTGCTAAAGAAAATGTCATTTCGGTAGAAATGGAATAATGGTAAATTTACTATTTTTGTGAGTTTTTAAAACAATTAACCAAAATATATCGATGGCTTAATATCAAAAAGGCCTAACTCGATTTTTGTTACTTTACAGAAGAAGGAAAAAAGTTAAAAAATTTCGTTAACATTTAGATATAACAATAATTTTAATACGATTTTCAATAAAACACATTTTATTTATCATAAAAAAAAGTTTTTTCCTTCATCTGTAAAGAAACAAAAAATTGCGTTAAATAGTCCTTTTTTAAATTAAGCCGCCGATTTGTAAAATATATTTTGTTTGACCAACTTTTGTTGTTTTTATTAAAATCACTGTTAAACTGACCTTAATTAGCTCAATTAACCCAACATTTTACTAATTTACCTAAATAATATTTCGAGTGTAAATCTTGGAAAAAAAGTTTTATGTTTCAAAGGCTTAAAACACAAATAACTTAAGCAATTCGTATATACGTTTTTTTTTCAGCGGAAAGTGAAGAAAAATACGAGCTTTAGAGTTTTATATAAAAGAACGAAAAAAGTTTATCTTTGTTTTAATAAAACAATTTTTTTTTTCTAATATCTTTTCTTCGAAATAAAAGGTAAAAAAAGCAATGGGGAGTAAGAATAGAAAAAAAAAATAGTTGATTAAGTAAAAGCCAAAAGTTTTCGTTCTTAGAAATAATAGAGGATGAAAATGAATAGAAGTGAAATAAAAATCTCTAACGCAATGCGCTCTTTTCAAAGTCATGCTCTAACTAACCTTAAGCAATTTGAAACGGTTTTGCTGTCGTCGTAGTTTCGTTTAAATAGAAGCTTCTTTCTTCTGGTCTGTCGCTGTGGAGTAAATTTTAAAATTGTTGTTCGGATGCAATTAAAGGTGTTTATTATACACCATAAATATTGTTCATTATTAGGGGTATTCACAGTGTGAAAACAGCTGGGTTCTGTATATTAATTGTAAAAGGAAAGAAAACACACAAATTATAAATTTGATTACAAATAAATCAAAAGTTCTAACCCGAACAATACCTTCACAGTTTATAAAATCGATTTTAATGGGATTTTAAATATCTTCTTTAATGTCTCTGATCCGTGGAGGTACAAAATATATATCAGGTATCAAAAAACAAAAAAGTATACCACATAACCCGCACTTTCTTTATTGGTATTGAACTATTTTTCAAGTATAAAGCTTATTTGGGAGCTATATTTTATACCGAATGTAACAAAATTTGGTACAGTCGATGACGATTAACATAAAACTTAAAGTATTAGATTCTGATGATATTATAAATTGACTCTATTAACATTAAAGTGTTTGGCCTTAAAAGTCAGAATATGTATCAAATGCAATCGAGATTAAAGTTCATAGAAAACTGTTTAAAACTGATTGAAAACTTAAAACAATTTTTGATATGTATTAGTGCTTATCTGATTTTCCATGGTATGCGTTATATGAAAGCTAGAGTTAAATATAAATAATCGGCATTTTAGTGATTTCCGGAATTACATTTACCTAAAAAATATCCATGAATGCGACCTTGGCGCCAAAAATGAGGATACAAAAAATTGCATCCAATTATATTTCTGATTGCATAGAAAAAAATTCACTAAAATTTGCGTATATGTGACCCGGTCTATGATAAGGCGGCTTATGACTCAAATTTCGAAATTTCGAAAATTTTCTAAATTTTTAGCCAATTTTTCGAAATTTTGTTTTTGAGTCACAAGCCACCTTTTCCCTTTTCATAGACCGGGTCATATATGTTTAATTTTATTCAAATATTTCACTAAAATTAGAAAATGTTTCAGCAAAATATGATAATTTCATTAAATATCAAAATCTTTATAAATATAAAATTTTTTCAATACGAGTACATCAAAATCTTAATTTTACTAAAAAATAAGAATTAAAAAAATTATTTAAAATATCAAAATTTACATAATTTCTTTAATTATAGTAATTTTTTCTATATTCAAAACTTTTAAGCATAGTTTTATCTCTTCTTTACTTTTTAAGTTTTCTATTTTTTTTTTAATTTTTAAATTTTAATAAAATTATGAAATTTCAATAAAATCGTAAAATTTTAATAAAATTATCAATATTTACTAACATTTTAATATTTCACTGAAATTTTAAAATTTTTCTTGAAATTAAAAATTTTACAAAAATTTAAAACTTCACTTTTATTTTATAGTTTTCCTCAAATTTTTAATTTTATCACTTAAATTTTACTAAAATTATATTTCTCACATTAATTTTAAAATTTCTTTAATTTTTGTATTTTATATTTTGAAATTTCACAAAAATTTTATAATATCGCTAATATTTTATAATTTGAACTTGTACAAAAATTTTGAAATATGACCTAAATTGAATATTTTCACCATTATTTTAAAATTTTGCAAAATTTTGAAATTTTATTAAAATTTTGAAATATATATTATAAATTCCAAAATTATTATATATATATATAAATTCCAAAATTATTATATATATAATAATTTTGGAATTTCACTAAAATAGTAAAAAAAAATTTTAAGTTTAACTAAAATTTTAATATTTTACCTAAATTTTACTAAAATTTTAATATTTCACCTTAATTTTACTAAAATTATATTTTTCTCATTAATTTTAAAATTTCACTAAAATTTTAAAATTTCACTTAAACTTTAATATTTTCACCATAACTTATAATTTTACTAACATTTTGGAATGATACTAAAACTTTGAAATTTCACTAAAATTTTGAAATATATCTAAATTTTTAGAATTTCACAAAAATTTTTGAAATGTTACTAAATTTTTGAAATGTTACTAAATTTTTGAAATGTTAGTAAATTTTGGAAATCTTACTAAATTTCTGAAATGTTACTAAATTTTTAAAATTTTACTAAAATTTTGAAATTTTACTAAAACTTTAAAATTTTACTAAATTTATGAAATGTTAGTGATATTTTGAAATTTCACTCAAATTTTTATTTTCACTAAAATTTTGAAATTTCCCTTAAAGTTTAATATTTTCACCATAATTTAAAATTTTACTAAATTTTTGAAATTTTACCAAAATTTTGAAATAAATCTAAACTTTAGAAATTTTACTTTATTTTTGGAATTTTACTAAATTTTTAGAATTTTTCCTAATTTCTGAAATTTTACTAAATTTTTGAAATTACACTAAAATTTTGAAAAATATCAAAATTTTTGAAATTTTACCAAATTTTTGAAATTCTACCAAATTTTTGAAATTTTACTAAATTTTTGAAATTTCAACAAAATTTTGAAATTACTCTCAAATTTAAATTTTCACTTAAATTTAGAAATTTCCCTTAAAATTTAATATTTTCGCATTAATTTAAAATAAATTTTTGAAATCTTACTAAAATTTGAAATAAATCTAAATTCTTAAAATTTCACAAAATTTTTGATGTTTTACTAAATTTTACTATATATTTAAAATTTCACAAAATTTTTGATATTTTTCAAAATATTACTTAATTTTTGAAATTTTGGTAAATTTTTTAAATTATACTAAATTTTTGAAATTTTACTAAATTTTTGAAATTTTACCAAATATTTGAAATTTTACTTAATTTTTCAATTTTTAGCAATATTTGGAAATTTCCCATAAACTTTATTTAATACTTTCACCAAAATTTAAAATTTTACTAAATTTCTAAAATTTAACTAAATTTTTCAAATATTACTAAATTTTTCGAAATTTTACAAAATTTTAGAAATTTTACTAAATTTTTGAAATTATTTTTAAAATTTTACTAAAATTTTGAAATTTTACTAAAATATTGAAATTATACTAAATTTTTGAAATTGTACTAAATTTTTGAAATCTTACTAATTTTTGAAATTTTACTAAATATTTGAAATTTTACTAAAATTTTATTTTTCACTAAAATTTTGAAATTTCCCTTAAACTTTAATATTTTCATCAAATTTAAAATTTTACTAAATTTTTGAAATCTTACTAAAATTTTTAAATAAATTTAAATTTTACAAAATTTTTGAAATATTACAAAATTTTTAAAATGTTACAAAATTTTTGAAATTTTACAAAATTTTTGAAATGTTACAAAATTTTTGAAATTTTACTTAATTTTTGAAATACTACTAAATTTTTGAAATTTTACTTAATTTTTGAAATTTTACTAAATTTTTGAAATTTTACTAATATATTAATTTTCACTAAAATTTTGAAATTTCCCTTAAACTTTAATATTTTCACCATAATTTAAAATTTTACTAAATTTTTGAAATTTCATTAAAATTTTACTACATTTGTGAAATTCTACTCAGTTTTTGAAATTTTACTAAATGTTTGAAATTTTACTAAATTTTATTAAATTTTTGAAATTTTACTAAATTTTTGAAATTATATTAAAATTTACTGAATTTTTGATATTGTACTAAATTTTTGAAATTTTATGAAATTTTTGAAATTTTACTAAATTTTTAAAATTTACTAAATTTTTGAATTTTACTAAATTTTTGAAATTGAAATACTACAAAAATTTTGAAATTGCACTAAAATTTTGAAATTGTACTTTAACTTTATAATGTTACTGAAGTCCTAAAATTTTAAAATTTCAATTTTCATTAAATTTTTAAATTTCACTTAAGTTTTAAATTTTCATCATGAAAATTTTAGTATTTTAATAAAATTCCAATAGAATTTCATTAACTAATTTAAAAAGAAACTCAAACGAAATTAAATATCAAAATATTTTTAAATAATTTTTTGGTGGTATAACGAATTATGTTAATCATTTGCATGTGACATTAAGAATATAACTCAAAATCCAATTTTGGGATCGGTTTATAGGTCCATATTTCTAACTTTATAGTCTAAAATTTTCTTTGTAAATACTTTAAATCTAAGTACAAGGTTTAAAGTAACGATTTCTTCAGAGAAACCGATCTTAAGAAAAAATTTCCATCCATCTACTAACACAACAGATCCCTAAAGCTAACAACATCTTCACAACTCCATGTATTACAACCCAATCTATCACTTTTGTACACTTACGCTATATTCTTTTCAATTGTTTTTTCAACTGCATTCAACTGAAAACAGACATTACAACATTATAAATTACAGTTAATTACAATTCTAATAACATAGCGGTTTCGCCTCTTCCCCTTCATATATTTAACTTGTTTCTTAGCAGTCAAAACCAACTTTGACCTCATAACATGATATAACCAACATTTTTTTTACACCTTTAACTTCAACAACAACCAACAATAAAAGCTGATTAAAAAGAGTTGCTGCTGTTCCAAAGACAAAACCAACAAATATCCATAAAAATTTCAACAATTACGAGCATTATCTCTCACGCTTATCTAAGATTTATAACACAATGCACCAGCACCTATGAAGCTTTAAATCCGAGAAATAAAATCAACAACAAAAGGGCTCATCATCATCATCACCATCGTCATCGTGCCAATGCTTTTTTTTTTTTCTAGAGATTACATTAGACATTAAAGTAGATGTAAAACTAAAGTTCATTACATGTTTCGATATTATGTACTCGTACATATATACAACTACATCCTCATGCACCCATACTGGCTAGTTGTTGTCTTTTCTATTTTACCGGGTATTGTATCATACTTACCAAAGATGTTCCCTTTTGATTAACTTCTTAGAAAAATCTAACTTTTGTTTAGTAGAAAAAAATATAATAAACATAAAATGAAGTCTGTACTTAAATATGTATGTACTGCATTTATTTTATTGTATATAATGTTTTTATAAATGATCATTTACAATTCTCTTATCATGTTATGTTTTTTATGTAATGATCGGACAAGGAAAAAGAAGAACTTTAAACTTAAAGAAGAACTTTAGACAATCTATTTTCTTTCAAACTTGTATGCCCTTTACCACCATAGTTGGAAAGGGTATATTAGGTTTGAGCTTATGTTTGTAACGCATTGAAATATAAGCCTTAAATCCACCTTTTAATATACCGATCGACTCAGAATCGCTTTCAGAGTCTAAATTTTAATGAAAAATCACAGATATGTGCAAAAATGATCACATTACTTATTGGACCAAATTGGATTAGGGTGCCTTTTAGACTATCACCTTCCCGGAATAGAGACTTTGGTCCTTTACAGGCCCAAATTTATATGTATTTAAATAGAGTTTACAAAATTTTGTTTTAATTGACCCATATTTAACGTCCCTTACAAAAATCACTTAAATCCTTATAAATCCTGAAAACAAATTTCTAGTTTGTTTTATAAATATGATAAAATTGCTATGCCATTCATTCAATCCATCCACCCACCTCAAGTTCAAGTTGCACTACTCTGACATTTGTTCAAATCAAAATATTTTTATAGTTAAAAATCTGAAAAATAAATGAATACAAAACGAAATGAATGGAGAAAAATTGCAGAGATAAGATCGAAAGACAACGAAGACGTCGAAATAAAGCACAAAGACAGCCAACAGAGCTCCAAAAAACTGAGAAAAAAAAGTTAATTGCACAGTAATACCAATTTTAAGAAGAATAAATACAAAAAGTAAAAGAAAAACATAAATAAATAACAAAAACTTGCATCTAGAAAACAAAGCAAAATGTTTGAACATTAAAACAACATAAATAGAGATACATAAACACATACAAATACTTTTACTCACAGATACTTACATGCATACATACAAACATAAACATGTACAAGCATAAACAACCTGCATTTTAAGCCGCTTTTGAACGCAACATTAGTCTTCAGACAATAAAAACAGAAATACAAAAATAAACTAAACGATTCAACCAGCCAAAACATTTTGAGGTAGTTAAAGGCAATACAGATCCAACAATTTAACTTTTTAGTTCAGTTCGGTATTTACTCGTTACAAACATACATATCGAGATACTTCATCCAAAATAACTTGTTTTTTTTTCTATGATCTCTTGTTTTGGGAACAGACAATAACATCCATTGGCGGCTTCAAGTAAAACTTCAGCAATAACAACAAGAAGCATCAGCAGCAGCAACTTTAGCATCAGCAGTAATACAAAGAAAGATGCATTAAGCAGAAGCAACAAATACCTGAAATGTTAAGGTGCAATCAAGCAAATTTTCAAAACCTGTGATTTTTTGAAGATTTTTTTTCTGACAAAATTTAAAATTTAAATGTTGTAACATTTGAGGGTTATTTTCTTTAATTTTATGCACATAAATTTAAAGGAATTAAAATAAAATAATTAAGCGGTGTTTTAATTAGGTTTTTCAATAGTCCGGTTTTCACAATATGTTTCAAAAAAACATGTACTGATTCTTAAGTCTATATCTCGTGAACTATTCGAAATATTCTCTCTTCAGCAAATTTTTACCTCTTAATTTGGTCTAAATATTAAAAAAAAAAAGTTTTTCAAACATTTACTATTTTTATAGGAAATTTTTCAAAAATTTACTATTTTTATAGGAAATTTTTCAAAAATTTACTATTTTTATAGGAAATTTTTCAAAAATTTACTATTTTTATAGGAAAATTTTCAAAAATTTACTATTTTTATAGGAAATTTACTATTTTTATAGGAAATTTACTATTTTTATAGGAATTTTTTCAAAAATTTACTATTTTTATAGGAAATTTTTCAAAAATTTACTATTTTTATAGGAAATTTTTTCAAAAATTTACTATTTTATAGGAAATTTTTTCAAAAATTTACTATTTTTATAGGAAATTTTTTCAAAAATTTACTATTTTTATAGGAAATTTTTAAAAAATTTACTATTTTTATAGGAAATTTTTCAAAAATTTACTATTTTTATAGAAAATTTTCCAAAAATTTACTATTTTTATAGGAAATTTTTCAAAAATTTACTATTTTTATAGGAAATTTTTCAAAAATTTACTATTTTTTATAGGAAATTTTTCAAAAATTTACTATTTTTATAGGAAATTTTTCAAAAATTTACTATTTTTATAGGAAATTTTTCAAAAATTTACTATTTTTATAGGAAATTTTTCAAAAATTTACTATTTTTATAGAAAATTTTCCAAAAATTTACTATTTTTATAGGAAACTTTTCAAAAATTTATTATTTTTATCGGAAACTTTTCAAAAATTTATTATTTTTATCGGAAACTTTTCAAAAATTAACTATTTTAATAGGAAATTTTTCAAAAATTTACTTTTTTTATAGGAAATTTTTCAAAAATTTACTATTTTAATAAGAAAATTTTTCAAAAATTTACTATTTTGTAAGAAATTTTTACAAATTTTACTATTTTTATTAAAAATTTTTAAAAAATTTACTATTTTTATAGAAAATTTTTCACAAATTTACTATTTCTATAGGAAATTTTGCAAAAATTTACCATTTTTATAGAAAATTTTCCAAAAATTTACTATTTTTAAAGGAAACTTTTCAAAAGTTTATTATTTTTATAGGAAATTTTCGAAAATTTTATTATTTTAAGTAAATTGTTAGAAATTTTTCCCATTTATTGGAAATTTTACTATTTTCAGGAAATTTTTGAAAAGTTTTCCATTTATAGGAAATTTTCGTAAATTTTACTATTTATAGGAAATTTTTGATAATTTTAAAATATTTTGCTACTTACAAAAATGTTCGAATGTTATGTGTGTGTAAATCTTAAAAAATTATCGAAAAGAAACAAAACATTTATTTTTAATTAAATTAAGATTTTGAAATTAGTATTAATTAAAATTTTCTATTTTTTTCAGGTTAGTACAAATAACTATGACATCATTTTTATCAAATAGTGAGTAATTTTTAAGTTTTCTATTAATATTAACCCTTGGACTGTCTTAACTAATTTCATTTAACCGAAAAATTCAAATAGTTTAAAATTTGGTATTTAAAAACATCACCAAATCTATAAAATGCGTTATCTCTCATATTTATGTCTTAGTCTATTGGTTAGTCTATGTCTTAGTCTATGGCTTAGCCTATGTCTTAGCATATGTCTTAGTTCATGTCTTAGTCTATGCCTTAGTCTGTGTTATAGTCCATATCTTATTCTATGTCTTAGTCTATGTTTTAGTCTTTATCTTACACAACATCTTAAACAAAGCCTTAGTCTGTGACTTAGTAAATGTCTTTTTGATTTCTTCTTATCTCGTCAAAAGTATTTTATTAAATTAGCTCAAAAATAAGGAGTTTCTACATGCCCTTTAGGTAAACTCATCATCACTAGACAAGATTTTTCAAAAAACCTCCCGGAGTGACTTTTTAACGACTTTTTGTAACGTTTTGTAAATTCACTAAAAGTTTCTACAAAAAATATCTAAGGAAACATTAAAAAAAAACTCCTGCGCGCATGCTTCCAAAGATAAAAAGCCACAATATTTTGTTTATCAAATTGCTACAATTCATGCCACAAACTCAAAGAAAATGCTTTACATAAAGAAAACCGAAAAGAATAATGACTTGCCATTATAAGAAGACCTACTGGAGCACCACTGCGCATGAGTAAAGCACCTTTAACCATCACATCAACTAAATCCAGAGCAATTAACAATTTTTCTTAAAATTCGTAGTGTTTTTCGTTACTTCAATTTTTTTATCATCATCAATCATGGGGTGCATGTTGCTGCATTCAACTTTGAAATTAAATTTTTTTATAAAAAAAAATTAAGTGAAAAATCGTGATGTTTATATGTTGGCGATCATGGCTGGTGTTGTTGAAATAGAAGCTTAACTTGCCACATAGTTTCTTTTATTACATCTCAAGTTGCATGTGGATCACTAAGAAAAATTGCTCTCATTTCGACTAGCATGTGATCACCTTTTAGGTTTTCAGTAAGAAAATTAATGAAAATTGTTTCGAGATTGTGTCTCATTCGTAAAGGTAGGAACGAACAAATTTATCATTAAATTACTTTAAGGCTAAGAATTGGATAATTATACATACTAAGCCATAGACTAAAAATTTAAATATTAAAATTTTTAAAGTCGTTAATTTTTTTAAAAATTTCCTATAAAAGTTTTTGAAAAATTTCCTATAAAAATAGTAAAACTTTCCTATAAAAATAGTAAAAATTTCCTATAAAAATAGTACATTTATAAACATTTTTTAAAAAATTTCCAAAAAAAATGGTCAATTTTTGAAAAATTTTCTATAAAAACAGTAAATTTTAAAAAATGTTCCTATAAAAATAAAAAATTTTAGAAAATACTTCTATTTTTTAATAGTTTTCCTATTAATATAGTAAATTTTTTTTTTAATTTTCCAATGAAAATAGTCAATTGTTACAAATTTTTCTATAAAAATAGTGGATTATTTCCAAATTTCCCTAAAATTAATAAATAATTGAGTCTTTTTTAAATTTTAAACAATTCGTAAAACCTACGATTTATTACATTATTTTGAAAAGTTTTTCTTTAATAAAGCCATTAACTATCTTTGTTATTACAATGAAAAATTATTGACATTCAAATAAAATAAATCTCATATATTAATTAAACATTTAAATAACACAACAATGATATAATGCTATTCATCTCCCTTCAAATTTATTATTTGTTTATTATTACCAAATTCCATATTTGATATCCAATATCGTTTAACTAATCCTTTGCTCTCCATAGACAAAATGATATAATAAATTGTTTATTCAACACTTTTTTTCTACTCTCAATACAAAATAAATACTGACCGGAAACTTATATCCAAAAAAAAAAAACTTCAAAACAAAATGTGAACAAAACATTTCGAGACAACAAAAGATTGCATGTCGAGTTAGTCGATTGAACAGAATCATATGACGCAGTTGGTTGTCCACTGTTTGTAACAACGAAATAAAAATTATAACAATTTAATGATGAAAACTATAGTGTCATATTGCCACTAAAGTTGTACAAAACTCATTCCAAATAAATGGTTCTGTCCGTCCCCCGGTTAGTTTGTTGATCACAAATATTCCTAATATAGAGATGTGTGTCATTACTAAAAAAAACGCTAAGAGGAAAAAAGTTTTAAAGCCGGTTTTTAGTCGTTAAAGCCACTCGAAGTGAGAAAAACATCAAAAGTAAAAAATAAAAATATTTAAAAAAAAAATTTATTAAGCCTAAAACAAGCTTTAGTTTTTTTTTTCTGAGATTTTCCTGAAAAAATGACACAATTATTTGTAACACAAGTGGTGTCAACGAATTGTAAATACTTTACATAAAAATAAAATTATCGTATAAAAAAGTAAAACTTCGAAAATTTTTCTATAAAAATAGAAAACTTTTGAAAATTTTTCTATAAAAATAGAAAACTTTTGAAAATTTTTCTATAAAAATAGAAAACTTTTGAAAATTTTTCTATAAAAATAGAAAAATTTTGAAAATTTTTCTATAAAAATAGAAAAATTTTGAAAATTTTTCTATAAAAATTTTGAAAATTTTTCTATAAAAATAGAAAAATTTTGAAAATTTTTCTATAAAAATAGAAAAATTTTGAAAATTTTTCTATAAAAATAGAAAAATTTTGAAAATTTTTCTATAAAAATAGAAAAATTTTGAAAATTTTTCTATAAAAATAGAAAAATTTTGAAAATTTTTCTATAAAAATAGAAAAATTTTGAAAATTTTTCTATAAAAATAGAAAAATTTTTCCATAAAAATAGAAAAATTTTGAAAATTTTTCCATAAAAATAGAAAAATTTTGAAAGTTTTTCTATAAAAATAGAAAAATTTTGAAAATTTTTCTATAAAAATAGAAAAATTTTGAAAATTTTTCTATAAAAGTAGAAATTTTTTTTTATAAAAATAGAAGAATTTTGAATTTTTTTTTTATAAAAATAATTTTCCTATAAAAATGGTGAAAATAGTAAAATTATGAAAATTTTCCTATAAAAATAGTAAAATTTTGAAAACTTTCCTATAAAAATAATAAAATTTTGAAAATTTTCCTATAAAAATAGTAAAATTTTGAAAATTTTCCTATAAAAATAGTAAAATTTTGAAAATTTTCCTATAAAAATAGTAAAATTTTGAAAATTTTCCTATAAAAATAGTAAAATTTTGAAAATTTTCCTATAAAAATAGTAAAATTTTAAAAATTTTCCAATAAAAATAGTAAACTTTTGAAAATATTCCTATAAAAATGGTTAAATTTTAAAAATTTTTCTATAAAAATAGTAAAATTTTGAAAATTTTCCTATAAAAATAGTAAAATTTTGAAAATTTTCCTATAAAAATAATAAATTTTCCTACAAAAATAATAACTTTTTGATAATTTTCCTATAAAAATGGTGAAATTTTTGAAAATTTTCCTATAAAAATAGTAAAATTTTGAAAATTTTCCTATAAAAATATTGAAAGTTTTCCTATAAAAATAGTAAAATTTTGAAAATTTTCCTATAAAAATAGTAAATTTTGAAAATTTTCCTATAAAAATAGTAAAATCTTAAAAAATTTTCTACTAAAAGTAAAAAAATCTTCTAAAAATAGCAAAATTTTAAAATTTTTGCTACAAAAATAGTAAAATTGTCCTATAGAAGTAGTAAAATTTTTTAAATTTGCCTATAAAAATATTAAAATTTTGAAAATTTTCCTATAAAAATATTATATTTTTAAAAATTTTCCTATTAATATAGTAAAATTTAAAAAATTTTCTTATAAAAGTAGTAACATTTTGAAAAAATTTAAAACGGTAAAGTTTTAAAAATTTTCCTAAAAAAATAGTAAAATTTTTAAAATTTTCCTACAAAATATATCAAATTTTTCTATAAAAAAAAAATTTTCGATAAAATCTAACCAATCTAATATTGCCAAGTTACCCACTGTAACGTGTTCCCAACGAACATCGTTGATATTTTTCTCTATTTAATTCAGTTTTTTTTATTAATTTATGGAAAAAAAATTTTGTTACTTTTTAATTTTTAAATGTTGCTGCTGCTGATGAGAATCAAATATAGGTCAACAACAAATTGCACTAAAAACTTAAACAAATACTATGAGACTCTAACACTAACACACACCGACTTACAAGATTAAAGTGAATAAAATTTGTTACAATTTTTATGACCTACACCAGCGAGAATGGTATGTTGAGTTTGTAAAGTGTTTTTTTGCAAAGTACAAAAATAATAATGTGTAATTCTGGTATACCAATTTATTTAGAATATCATCCGTAAGTTCGTTTTTCTTATAAAACTTGTTAACGACATATTTTATTATACAACGACCAAAATAGCAAATGACCAAACCCGATTTATTATTTCGATGAGTTTAAATTGGACCAACTTTCGCAAATTGTGACTTAGCCCTTTCACAGTTACAAATTTGTGTCTTTATTAGAATGAATTTAAACATTTATATTGCTTCCATAAATGGAAATTAGTGAAAATAATTTTGATGGAATCGGTGCATGTTTGACCATACAGTTACTTCTTTTAAAAATCTTTTAAAATCTGCCAATATTTGACCTAAGTGACATAAGGTATTGCAGAGTCGGCTTTAACTGACTGCAACACTTTTTTGTTTGTTATAACCAACTCTTTTATAATGTTAATTAGTTTAGATAAAAGTTAATTAAAAATGAAATAAAAAAAATATAATAAAAAAGCTGTCGTATACCAATTATGAATATTTATACGAGAATGCATTAATTAGGGTTTTTTTAACGAGAAAATTCAACAAAAATATTTTTAAACAAACGGAGATAAAATGGAATAAATTGTAATTTTCAACAAAAATCATTTGAGAGGAGTTAACTTATATTTGATGGTGTTAAATATAAGATAGCGAGAAAGAAAAACAAATTGTTTAACATTTGAATGTGGGAATTAGTATAAAAGTTAATATAATTAACTTTCTCCAAAAATTAGAACTCAGCATGATTTGTTTGATTTGAAATGTATATGGGTGATTTTCTAGACTCTAGAGTGCTAAATGTTACAAAAGGTCTATGGGTTATTTATATATGTAAATCATTTAAGTCCACCTAATCCATTTCTTTTTTAATTAACTGTTTATATTTTCTCTGAATTTCAATTGTTATTCTTGCCTTTTTTTGTTTCAAATGACATAGTTTTCTAGTTTTCCTTATGTGCTTAGAAAACCACCATAAAATTGCATATTTCATGGAAGAGTTGTAAAACATGAATGTAAATTGTATTTATTTAAAAAAAATATAGTACATACTTATTTCTATGTATTTTATGCTTCATAAATTTCCTTTTTTTCTGTATTCACTGCTCGCCTGTCACATTAAATTTTCTGCGAAAATAATCGTTAATGTTTCCCCTTTCAAACTAATAAAACCAGCAAAAACAATAATAGCAAAATAAATAAGTAAAATGTCATAAAATGAAAGGATAAATAATTGGTGTCAGCTAAAATCTGTATTAAATTGTCACATAAAATTTTGAACATGTTTTTTGTTTTATCATCATCACAAAAAAAGTTTTTAAATAAAAAATTAAATTGCAATTTATATGAATATTAGAAGGGCAGAAATGTTGTGGTTAATTTTAAATGTTTAATTATATTATGACTTGATTGGAAAATGAGATGGAGACAATTTTAGCTATTAAAGACAAATAAAAATTTTTGGAACTTCTTAGATCATTTTTTTGGAATGTATTAAAATTTGAGTCCCCTGTAAGATTTTCGTTCTTAATTTATTAGAAAATCAATTAAAGAATTCGAAATCTTTTCTGTAGAATTAACCCTCTGGGCTGGTTAGTTACCCACCTAGCATATCACAGGTCCCAAGTTTAATCCCCGGCCAGACTCACTTGAAAAAACAAATTAATTTTCAAACAAGTAAGAGTGTTATATTCGGCTGTGCCGAATCTTATATACCCACCATCAAGTTGTGTTAAATTTAGAAACTTCTGTTATCCTTGACTCCCAGTCTTTTTGAATTTTTGTGTTTCCGTAAGTTTTTTATATGGGAGCTAGGTCAAATGACCGATTGCGACCAAATTTTGCACACTGACTGGCTATTAATGCACTTTCTTGTGCCAAATTTAGTTGTTATATCTGTTATACTTTGTATAGATTTATTGGAATTTAAGTGTATTTTAGGTGAAATTTTGGCTGTTTTCGTAAGTTTTTTGTATGGGAGCTATGGCAAAATGTGCACCGATTTTGATGAAATTTTATACGCTGCCTAGGGCTAATGTAAAACTTCTATATACCAAATTCATCATAGCTGCTATAATTTGTCATTTATTAACAAATAAGCGATTAGCCTAGATGAGGTTATACGGGAGCTATGGTCAAATGAAAACCAATTTTACCCAATTTCAATACGAAAATTTTCTCAGAGATGAAGAATATTTTTACTAAGTTTCAGACGGACATCGCTCAATCGTCTTAGAATTTCATAAGGATTCAGAATATATATCGTTTTTGGTTTTTGAGCCAATATTAAGGAAATTACAAACGGAATGACAATCTCAATATACCCCCCATTCTTTTTGATGATGGGTATAAAAAAAAGCTGCGGTTCACCTCATAACTCAGCTAGCCACTGATTATTGAGTATTAGGCTATGTAAAACTTCTCTAACTAATGCATTTTCCGTTCGTAGCCGGCGTTTAAACGTAGGCCCCTTTCAATGAGTCTAAAAATAGAATCGGATGCAGTTCATTGTCTGAGAGAAGTACCCCATCGTCCAATTGAAATGTTGTATAACACGAATTTAAATTTTGAACTAAAAAAATAAATCTATATATCTTACACTCATGTGCCATAGGATGTTTCATCTTTACCAAAGGTTTGTTTTCTATTAGACTTTGTCTTCGCCCCGATTCTCGGTAATATAAAAGTTATATATACCGAATTTTAGGAAGATTGGATAACGTTTAGAGTTTCACATTATGACGACTTACAATTTGGAGGCTTTTGTCATACATCACTGGAAAGGGATGTATAACATGTCAAAAATCTCTAAAACTAAAAAAGGTAAACGAGTTCTGAAATTTTAGCAAGCATTTTTGAATACAGAAAAGTACACTTTTTCTAATAAATTTATGTAATTTTTTAGCATTATGTGTAATTTTTTTTAGCAGACAGAAATATAAATTTCAAAAAGAGTTCCGATTTTGTAATTAACATTTTTGAACACAGAAGTGGACGCTTTTCGAAACTTTTAGTTTTTTTTTTTTTTTTTTAGAAAAATGTACCGTCTGACCCAATTTATAACCGGGCCCTATTAGATTTTTACAAAGGCCTTAAAAAGACTATACTTAATAAAATTTAATTGAAATTGAAAAAGATTTTGAAATCTATAATCAAACTAGCTGTACTCTGCGAACTAAAATAAATTTGAAGGAATGACATTAGAAACCCACATCGACTCATGCGCAACAACTTTGCTAAAGGTCATAGCATGAATAAATGCACAATTTACGACTCAATTAATTTAAATTTGGCGCCATCTGGCGAAAATTAGTCGTACCATCTTAAAACCTTTATCGGCTCATGCGCAACAACTTTGCTAAAAATAGTAGCCCGATCAAATCAGTTTGTGATTTAATTAATTTTAAGTAATTTTCTATGGCGCCACCTGATGGGAATTGGTCAAACCAACTTGGAAACCCTCGTCGGCTCATGTGTAACAATTTTGCTAAATTTCGTAATATGATCAAATTAATAGTTCACTATTAAATTCAATTTGAGTGGCGCCATCTGTCTGCACTTGTTCATAACAACTTGAAAATGTTCTTGTGCAACAACTTTCCTAAAGATTATTACATGATCAAGTTTGTATATACATACATAGAAGAAGATAATTTACAGAGTTTATACAATATATGGAAACTATATTATACAATATGTATGTAAATATAAAAAATTTCCATGGATTTCATAAACTCCAAAAAAAAAACATCAATTTGTTGCAAAAAATGTGATAAATAAAGGACCGCTCGACCGATGTTGAGCAAAAATTTAATTTTTTAGGATTTTTTCGGTATACAAACTTCTAAGAATTATTCTGCGTTATTAAATTTACATAACTACATTTTTTTTCTAGTTTATTTAGAAATTTGTCAGCAATCTAACAGTATTTAAAAAAATGTTCGTCTTTCCATAAATGATTTATAAGCCTAAAACTTCCAGAAGTCATGTCAAAAAATGCAAAAGAAAATGTTTGGAGCCAAATATCTCTTAAATTACAAGAGATGTACACTAAGCATGTTTTTTTTCCTAAAATGCTGATGCAGAATATAATAGCGAATAAAATTATCTTTAAGCCCATTAAAAATATTTTTGATATATTTTACGGATTCGCAGTTATTTGTTTTTATAAAAAAATTATTTTTTTTAATTTATAATAAATAATTAAAATAGAAAAATTTTTAAAATTATTCTATAAAAATAGAAAAATTTTCAAAATTTTTCTATTAAAATAGAAAAATTTTGAAAATTTTTCTATAAAAATAGAAAAATTTTGAAAATTTTTCTATAAAAATAGAAAAATTTTGAAAATTTTTCTATAAAAATAGAAAAATTTTGAAAATTTTTCTATAAAAATAGAAAAATTTTGAAAATTTTTCTATAAAAATAGAAAAATTTTGAAAATTTTTCTATAAAAATAGAAAAATTTTGAAAATTTTTCTATAAAAATAGAAAAATTTTGAAAATTTTTCTATAAAAATAGAAAAATTTTGAAAATTTTTCTATAAAAATAGAAAAATTTTGAAAATTTTTCTATAAAAATAGAAAAATTTTGAAAATTTTTCTATAAAAATAGAAAAATTTTGAAAATTTTTCTATAAAAACAGAAAAAATTTGAAAATTTTTCTATAAAAATAGAAAAATTTTGAAAATTTTTCTATAAAAATAGAAAAATATTGAAAATTTTTCTATAAAAATAGAAAAATTTTGAAAATTTTTCTATAAAAATAGAAAAATTTTGAAAATTTTTCTATAAAAATAGAAAAATTTTGAAAATTTTTCTATAAAAATAGAAAAATTTTGAAAATTTTTCTATAAAAATAGAAAAATTTTGAAAATTTTTCTACAAAAATAGAAAAATTTTGAAAATTTTTCTATAAAAATAGAAAAATTTTGAAAATTTTTCTATAAAAATAGAAAAATTTTGAAAATTTTTCTATAAAAATAGAAAAATTTTGAAAATTTTTCTATAAAAATAGAAAAATTTTGAAAATTTTTCTATAAAAATAGAAAAATTTTGAAAATTTTTCTATAAAAATAGAAAAATTTTGAAAATTTTTCTATAAAAATAGAAAAATTTTGAAAATTTTTCTATAAAAATAGAAAAATTTTGAAAATTTTTCTATAAAAATAGAAAAATTTTGAAAATTTTTCTATAAAAATAGAAAAATTTTGAAAATTTTTCTATAAAAATAGAAAAATTTTGAAAATTTTTCTATAAAAATAGAAAAATTTTGAAAATTTTTCTATAAAAATAGAAAAATTTTGAAAATTTTTCTATAAAAATAGAAAAATTTTGAAAATTTTTCTATAAAAATAGAAAAATTTTGAAAATTTTTCTATAAAAATAGAAAAATTTTGAAAATTTTTCTATAAAAATAGAAAAATTTTGAAAATTTTTCTATAAAAATAGAAAAATTTTGAAAATTTTTCTATAAAAATAGAAAAATTTTGAAAATTTTTCTATAAAAATAGAAAAATTTTGAAAATTTTTCTATAAAAATAGAAAAATTTTGAAAATTTTTCTATAAAAATAGAAAAATTTTGAAAATTTTTCTATAAAAATAGAAAAATTTTGAAAATTTTTCTATAAAAATAGAAAAATTTTGAAAATTTTTCTATAAAAATAGAAAAATTTTGAAAATTTTTCTATAAAAATAGAAAAATTTTGAAAATTTTTCTATAAAAATAGAAAAATTTTGAAAATTTTTCTATAAAAATAGAAAAATTTTGAAAATTTTTCTATAAAAATAGAAAAATTTTGAAAATTTTTCTATAAAAATAGAAAAATTTTGAAAATTTTTCTATAAAAATAGAAAAATTTTGAAAATTTTTCTATAAAAATAGAAAAATTTTGAAAATTTTTCTATAAAAATAGAAAAATTTTGAAAATTTTTCTATAAAATAGAAAAATTTTGAAAATTTTTCTATAAAAATAGAAAAATTTTGAAAATTTTTCTATAAAAATAGAAAAATTTTGAAAATTTTTCTATAAAAATAGAAAAATTTTGAAAATTTTTCTATAAAAATAGAACAATTTTGAAAATTTTTCTATAAAAATAGAAAAATTTTGAAAATTTTTCTATAAAAATAGAAAAATTTTGAAAATTTTTCTATAAAAATAGAAAAATTTTGAAAATTTTTCTATAAAAATAGAAAAATTTTGAAAATTTTTCTATAAAAATAGACAAATTTTGAAAATTTTTCTATAAAAATAGAAAAATTTTGAAAATTTTTCTATAAAAATAGAAAAATTTTGAAAATTTTTCTATAAAAATAGAAAAATTTTGAAAATTTTTCTATAAAAATAGAAAAATTTTGAAAATTTTTCTATAAAAATAGAAAAATTTTGAAAATTTTTCTATAAAAATAGAAAAATTTTGAAAATTTTTCTATAAAAATAGAAAAATTTTGAAAATTTTTCTATATAAATAGAAAAATTTTGAAAATTTTTCTATAAAAATAGAAAAATTTTGAAAATTTTTCTATAAAAATAGAAAAATTTTGAAAATTTTTCTATAAAAATAGAAAAATATAAAAATAGTAAAATTTTAAAAATTTTCCAATAAAAATAGTAAAATTTTGAAAATATTCCTATAAAAATAGTTAAATTTTGAAAATTCGAAAATTTTCCTATAAAAATAATAAATTTTCCTACAAAAATAATAACATTTTGATAATTTTCCTATAAAAAAATGTTCGTCTTTCCATAAATGATTTATAAGCCTAAAACTTCCAGAAGTCATGTCAAAAAATGCAAAAGAAAATGTTTGGAGCCAAATATCTCTTAAATTACAAGAGATGTACAGTAAGCATGTTTTTTTCCTAAAATGCTGATGCAGAATATAATAGCGAATAAAATTATCTTTAAGCCCATTAAAAATATTTTTGATATATTTTACGGATTCGCAGTTATTTGTTTTTATAAAAAAATTATTTTTTTTAATTTATAATAAATCGAAGATGGCAAAAATGTTCCTTTTTTTCATTGGGTCTTATGTGGGAGATATGGTCAAATAAATTTCGATTTTTGAAATTTAGAAGTTTTATTACAAAATAAATTATAAATAAACATCAAATTGTCATTATCTTTAGAAAAGTTAATGTGAATTTCGACGAATTTAAGCGGCTTTTGTTAAAAAGTCTTGTTTGATTGCAATAGTCAAATATGGACCGATTTCAACAAAATTTGTTAATATTTTAAATTTATATTTATTTTAAAATTTTATAAAAATATACTGAAATTTGTGGCCGAAATCTCAATTCCGAAAAGTGAGACCTATGTATGGAAGGTATCCGAAATTATGTACCTATTTTGAAGTGGTTCCACTGTAAAAAACAAAAAACAAATGTGTACTAAATTTCATAGAGATATAAGCAAATTTGAAGCTTTGAGGAACGCAAAACTACATTCTGGGAAGAAAAATGTTTGGGAGGTTCAAAAAAAATTTTAAAATTTTATTTATATTTAACAGGCTTATCCTAGTAGCAAAAAATATCAAATGTCAAGTCTTATTAATATTGTTGCCTTTACCTAATTTTTTGAAATCATAGGCAAAAATCACTACTAATCAATAGGTTTTCATAAAATAAAGCTTATCTTATTTGCAATATCTTTAGTTTTAGTATCGCCTAGTAACTAAGTTTTGCCATCTTTGATTTTTAAAGAATTTTTAAAAAAATATTTTTTGTTTTGCAAAAAAAAAACAATATATTTTTTGACGTTGTGATATGAATAACTTTGAAACCGTAGAAAACACAAAAAAAATTCTTAGCAAGTCTTAAGGGCAATTCTGTTCTTAATCCCTTGACGTAAATTTCAATAAAATTCGACAAGTGGTTTTCGAGATATAAACTAACAAATGGCAGATCTTTAATATGTTATGCCTTCTTGGGAATGGAATGGATGATTAAAGATATTAAATTTCACTAAAAAATAATCAATTTTATTAATGATTTTCAAAAGATTGAAAATTTGATTAAAATGAAACGATATTAGTTTCATTTAACTGCAGATCATAAATTTTGACAAAAGTCGGATACTTTACTTAAAGTCATTAAATAGATTTTATTATAAATTTTATAAAGAATCTATAATTAAACAAATTTAAGATTCCCAATTTTACTCAAACATCAAGATTACAAGTGTTTATTAAAACTATTTTAGAACAAAAACTTCTTTAAATCAACAAATTGATTTATGATCGTATATTTGATTAAAGGTCGTAAATTTAATATAACAAAGTTTAAATAAAACTCATCACGAAAACCAAAAATTTGAATAAAACTTAAGAATTGATCATAAATTTTACAACAAAATAAATTTGATAAAAATAGTAAAATTATTAATTAAATTTTAATGATTTTAAAATTTCCAGCCTAAACTAGAATTTAGAGTATTCTTTAAATACCAGGACCCAGTAAGAACAGTGTCAAACGTTTGAAATATGATGACTTTTACATTTGATATCAAACGTTTTTTTCAAACTTTTTTCAAACCTGAACAGATGTTTGAGATTCACATTTATTTTCAAATGAGGATTCATTTGAGAATAAACGTTTGAAAAATGATTGTTTCTCAAATTGAGAATAAAGGTTATTATCAAATCATTATCAAACCCTAAGATGATTTGAGAATTATTTGAAAAATGGTGTTATATAAATTTGATATCAAACCTTATTTTAAATTTTTTCAAACTTTAAAAAACCGATTTATGTTAAAAAAATTTAATGTTTATAATATTTCAATGGAATAACATTGCATTTCAAACAGATTCGTTTTTTCTTTCGAATTTTTTAAAATTGATCCATATTTGATCATAGAACCTTAGTTAAAAAAGCCACCTGAAATTATGGACCAATCAGCCAATTTTAATTGTGATAGTCCCTCTACCGAAGCAAATGTCTAATTTTCATCAAATTATTTTGATTAAAATTTACACCTATTAGGGAGTAGGATAAGAAATTTAATAAAATTTATACGCATAAATAAATGTTGTTTGTTTCTTAAAAGTTTTTAAAAAAATTATATTTTAAGCAAATGGATTTAACAAAACAAACAAACTCAAAAATATAAAAAATATGACGCCATTTTATTTATGTTCCACATGTAGATGATATCCACATTTGAAAAACCTTTGAGAATAAGGTTTGATAATGATTTGAGGATAAAGGCATTTCTCAATTTGAGAATAAAGTCACCTTTTTGTTGAGAACGATATTATTCTCAAATCAGTATCAAATGAGTATCAAACGTTTAAAAACATTTATTTTCAAATCATCCTCAATTAGAGAATAAACCTTTTTTAAAAACAATTTCCCTAAAACATTTCACTTTAAGCGGTATTTCACAATATTTGCAACAAAGTATCGAATTTTATTGATTTTCAATTCATCACTCAATATCTCAACATTATACATATTTGCCAAAAGATGCCTAGACAACGAAAATATTCCATCTGCCACAAATCTAAATCTCTTTGCTACCTGCTAAATCCTCTACTACCTGTGATGCACTAGCTCTCTCCTTCTCTCTTACCAATTTTCAATTTTATAAAGTGCAATCAATAAACACACCGACTGATCATGATGCAAACTGTGCATTAGGGATAAGATTTGTGAAATTCCCTAAATCACCTTTAATATCACCGGCCTTTTCGAAATTGTCTTAAAACACACACACATGTGTATCTGTTTAATGTAGTTTTTGGAAGATGTGCCGAGACAGTTTCTTTTCTATTAATTAGTATTATCGTGTGTGTCTTTTGTGAATGTTCGAAAATTGACGCAAAATCCAAGAATCGGTAAACGGCGGAAAATATCGATTATTATTTGAGTTTCTTTATTAGTTTAAAAGCGGATGTTGTCATGCAGTGATCATATGAAATAAAATACTCTAGAAAAATTATGTTTTTCAGAAAAAAGTGTTTAAAATTCCTAATTTAAAGGTATTACAAAATTTTTATGTTGAATTATAGATTGTTTTTGGTTAACCAAAAATTTTAATATTTGAAAAATATTAGTAATGCAAAGAGTATTTTGTCAAAAGTGTGTATTAAAACCTTCGATAAAGCGAAAATTAATTAAACTTAATGGGAATTATATAAACCAATATTATATGAAATCCAATTAACACGTAATTTCAATAAATACTAAGAACTATAAGTGGATTCAATTATCAAACATTTTTAGAACAGTGCGTTTTTTCAAGAATTCTGAAGTCGGTATTAAATGCAGTTAAAACGTGAATTACCTTCAAGATGTTTTTCATAATATTTAAAAAAGACTTAACTATAAAAGAAAGCATTTTATAAAGAGTGTCGTAACTTAATAATCAGCAGAAAAAATAATTTACATTTGTCTAAAATTGGAGTGTTGACTTAATATCGTTAATTATATCAAAGAATTTCATTAAATGTAATAGAATATTCGTAAAATTTGAAAATGTCAAGGAAAATGAACTTAAGATTAATTTAAAACTATCATTTTGAACATAGTCACTAACTAAATTTGATGAAAAAATTTAATTTGTCTTTATCAATAATTGTAAATAATAAAACTACAAAAGTTCAGTAAAAATGCAAATTGTTTAAATATTTGAAAGTTTTATTCTTATGTAATAAAAAATCAAATCATCCAATTAATATATTCAAATTTACCGAAGTAGTAAAATTTTTAATTCTACCAAAGATTTAGTTATAGGATCCGTAAATTTGACAAATTTCCAAAATTTTGAGTCTTGAATTCTCTAATGATTACGAAAGATATCACTTAATAAATACCTTTCGTTTAGTTGATTTGACTAAAAATCTTAAATTCTACTAAATTTTGTTAATTTTGACAAATAAACGAGATTAAACAGATTTTCAATTTAAAGATATTAAATTTGTTTGATCAGTTAAATTGTTATTTGAGAAATTAAACCAAAAAATCTTCGGTATAGAAAAAATTTCGATACAAACTTTTGTATAGAAATATTTTCGGTACAAAATTTTGTATAGAAAACTCTTCGGTGCAAAATTTTGCATAGGCAAATTTTGTATAGAAAATTTTCGATTCAAAATTTTGATTGAAAAAATGTTTGGTTCAAAATTTTGTGTGAAAAAATTTTGGTACAAAATTTTGTATAGAAAAATTTTTTGGTACAAAATTAGAAAAGTTTTCTTTATTACTTTTTTATAGAAAATTTGTCATTATAAATTTTTTGGTATACATTTTTTTTAAAGATTTTAGGTATAAATTTTTTTTAGAAGAATTTTCGGTATAAATTTTTCGGTACAAAATTTTTATAGAAAAATTTTCAGTACAAAATTTTTATAGAAAAATTTTCGGTACAAAATTTTTATAGAAAAATTTTCGGTATAAAATTTTTATAGAAAAATTTTCGGTATAAAATTTTTTTAGAAAAATTTTCGGTATAAAATTTTTTTAGAAAAATTTTCGGTGCAAAATTTTGTACAGAAAAATTTTCCGTAAAAAATTTTCCAGAAAAATTTTCAGTACAAAATTCTTTTAGAAAAATTTTAGGTACAAAATTTTTATAGAAAAATTTTTATAGAAAAATTTTTGGCATAAATTTTTTTTAAAAAATTGTTGGTACTAAATTTGTTTATAGAAAAATTGCCCTTACAAAATTTTTTACAGAAAAATTTTCGAAACAAAATCATATAGAAAAAGTTTCGGTACAAAATTTTGTATAGAAACATTTTCGGCACAAAATTTTTATAGAAAAATTTTCGGTACAAAATTTTTATAGAAACATTTTCAGTACAAAATTTTTTCGTTTCAAAAGTTTTATAGAAAAATTTTGCACCGAACATTTCTCTATAAATATTTTGCACCGAAAATTTATTTATACAAAATTTTTATAGAAAAATTTTCGGTACAAAATTTTTATAGAAAAATTATCGTTATAAAATTATTATGGAAAAATTTTATTTATAAAATTTTTTAGAAAAATTTTGGGTACAAAATTTGGGTAGAAAATTTGTCGTTATAAAATTTTTATGGAAAATTTTTCTTTATAAAATTTTTATAGAAAAATTTTCGTTTTTAAATTTTTATAGAAAAATTTTCGTTTTTTAATTTTTATAGAAAAATTTTTGTTATACAATTTTTATAGAAAAAATTTCGTTAAAAATTGTTATAGAAAAATTTTCATTATAAAATTTTCGTTATAAAATTTTTATAGAAAAATTTTCGTTATAAAATTTTTATAGAAAAATTTTTGTTATAAAATGTTTATAGAAAAATTTTCGCTTTATTTTTTCGTTATAAAATTTTTGTAAAAAAATGGTTATCAAATTTGTATGACAAAATTTTCGTTATATAATTTTAAAAGAGAAATTTACGTTATAAAATTTATACAAAAAATTTTTCATTATAACATTTCATTATAATTTTTTATAGACAAATTTTCGTTATAAAAATTTTATAGAAAAATTTTCGTTACAAAATTTTTCGTTATAAAATTTTTATAGAAAAATGTTCTTATAAATTTTATATATTCTTCTTAAATCATAGTTTTGCTTATATTTTTGTAAAATTTTATTTAAACAATTAAATAACATTTTGGTAATTAAGTTTAAAAAAAATCCTAGTTTGTCTTTCTATAAATCTCTATTGTATTAAAAATTTTTTGACTCAAACATGAATGTTTGTACAATTCTAGCATGTCGTATTTTCAACAATAACATTTTCATTTAATTTTTCAAATTTCATTTAAAATCTTTCTCTTTTGTTGTCAATAACAACAAAACAAATTTGAAATTTTGTAAAAGATGTTTCTTTTCTTATTTGTAAGTATTCAAGTCCCTCTTTCCAACGAAGGGGGTCCCCTTTAAGCAAGAAAAACTATTTCATTTGGTCGGATTATGGGAAGAGTTTCAGCAATAATTTGTTATTTTCATTTTGAATTGAGGATGTTTTGTTGCATTGAAATACATTGTCTTACCTTTATTGCTCTTTAAGATTTTTTCTTTCAGTTTTTTTTGGTATTTGGTTTTTGTGAAAGGTTTATAATTTTTTTTTGTTGTTGTTCGTGTTTCTTTACAGAAACGGGTGTTGTTGAGCTGACTTTTTGATAACTATTGTTTAAAAAATACAAAGACTAAGAAAACAAACAAATTTAAGATTTTATTTATTTAATTTTTTTTTGTAAGTCAAGAAAAAAAAAACTAACATGTGGGGTAATTTTTTAAGGCAGATGGGTTTGTTTCAGCCTTTGAGAACAAAAGAATTTTTTATTTCAAGGTGTTTTTTTTGGTCTTTTTTCCATTTTGAATTGTTAAGAATTATAAAAAAAGAAACACTTAAAAAATAATTTGTTAAAATTTTTCAAACTAATTTTTTTTTCATAAATTAAAGTTGCTTAAATAATTTGTATGTCTTAAATAACATAAATAATACTTACAATTCTTTTTTTGTTACAATCTTAAGCTTAAAACAAACATAAATGATTCTTAACATTTTTCTTGATACTTTAGCCTTCAACTGCGTTAAAGTTTGTCATCATTTGCTGTTGTAAGTTTTCGCTTTTCCTTCGCTTTTGTGTTGCTGCAAATTTTTTGCAACTTTTTGTGGTCTTCCAACAGTCAGAGTCAGTTTTTAGCCTAAAGCTATAAATGACCGTTCGTCCATACAGCTGACTGACTGAGTGACTGGTTAAATGGCTCAGTTACCAGAGAACATGTATCTATCTATCTGTAGATGACTAAACCAACGACCGACCATCCAACGAAGCATGCCTCGCCTCAGTCTTGCTGCCTGCCACTCTTTTGTTTAATGTCAGCATATGCAACTGACATATTTTATGTACAGAATATTTAAGAGTTAAAAGTAACCAAAGAATGAATGAATGAATCAAGAACGTTCAAACAGACGGACGGACAGACTTATGTATACACGTTACAACGTCATGCTACGAGTCCAAAAACAAAAATTTTAAAGAAGAATTAAAAACTATATAGAAGTACAGCAGAAAAAAGTTAATGACATAAAAGATGTCATTCAAGATATAATGCGTACAGATTGAGGACGAACAAAATTTTACAGATAGTAAATAAGTAACTGTTAGAACGCAATAATTTTAGGCAAACATAGCAATATTTTTATACCCTTAACCATAGGTCTTTTATAAAGATACATCTATAAGTGAAATCGGTCTATATTCGACTGTAGTTCTCAGATCAGGCCTGTTGTTGGAAAAGACTTAAATATCGATGTCATCTATATCTATAATATAAAAAATTTTAAATTGTTTGATACGTTTTTTATATCATGATTTGCCCTAGTTGCAGCAAGTACCTCTTCATCGGCGATAAATTTCTTTCTAACGATCATTCTCGTTAGGTAGGTCCAGAAGGCATTCGAAGCCCAACACATCGTTTTCATTCCGCTATTTCTTTTTTATACTCTATGTATTATCGCTGTGTATGGGTTTCCTGTATATAAGATAGGGGGTTAATATTATACCATTGGTGTTCCAAAATCCTGATACCGACTGTTTCTTCTTTTCACGCTTTCCACTAGGCAGACCGCTTGTTAGGCTAGAATGTTAAATGATAAAGTCATGTTTAATCCTTAGCTCGCAAGACTGTTCCAAACCATTATTTCGTTGTTTGTTTTTGGTCGAATTCATTCAGGATATGTCTAAAAAGTTCATTTAATGTCTTAAGAGTGTCAGCTGTCTGGATCAACTTTATCTTCATCCGAAATTGTTTTGCATATTTTTTTATCTTTTCGATTGCAATCTTGAGACATTTACTGGGTGCGTCTTCAACAGTGCCTATTTCGTTTCTTTTGAACTTCAGATTCCGAATAATTAATATTTTTAATTTTAATATTTTTCTTTTTTTATTAATTTTGTGACACAAATTAATAGATTTCTATTCAAAAAGTGCATAAGATCAATTAAGTGTAATTAAAATTTTTTCAAAATTCTGTGGCTTGGTGCTAAAAGAGCCAATGTCAAGTTTTTGCTGTTTTGAGTTAATCAATGCATTTGATTCCCTTCTTAACCTACTTTGATTTGGCTTCAACAGCTAATCTCTAACGTAACTCAGAACAGATTTTTAATAGGTTTTCTAAACAATGTTACTATGAATTTATATGGAAACTAAAAATTTTAAATCAAATTTTCTCAAAACTATTTTTTTTTTGACATTGGCCCTTTTAGCACCAAGCCATATAATTATGAACCAAGACTTAAATAAGTTTATTTAAAAATGTAAAATTTTTGCCGCTTCCCATCTTTAGTTGGTTGCGTTCGTTGGTCATGTTGTAACCAGTAGTTAAAACAACAGTTGTATGGATGACACAAGTGGTTGGTCGGTCATCTTTAACCAGTAGAACATCACGAAAAACACAGTTTAACCCACGTAGATTTTTCGTCATGACATAAATTTGAAGAATATGACTTAACATGGGAGTAGAACGAATTTGAAAAGGGCTCTATAGCAAAAAAAAATCTAAAAAGCTTTTTCAATAGTAATATCGTAAGTTTAAGCTCATAATTTTTTTTTGTAAAAAAGCAAAAGAAGCAAAATTTTTCATTACCAAAAATGAATAAGAACTACTAACTCATTTGATGTTTAAGTCATTACATCGACATGGTGGTTTCATTGAAGCTAAAAAAAAGTAAGGACTTAATTACATAAGCAGTAAAAAAACAAAAATATATAAAATATATTATTTTTTACGCTAAAAAGCTGGGGCTTGAACTCAACATCTTACGACTGCCAGATGGAGACTCTTTTTTTTTAAATCTGTTAACTTATAATTTATTTATACCACTTCTTACAAATTCTGTGTAAAATACTTTTGTCTTTTTCTGCCTTTATGCTTTGTT
Source organism: Stomorhina lunata (assembly GCA_933228675.1). Taxonomy (NCBI): domain Eukaryota; kingdom Metazoa; phylum Arthropoda; class Insecta; order Diptera; family Rhiniidae; genus Stomorhina; species Stomorhina lunata. Next base: position 95,638,153 of record OW121743.1, on the reverse strand, counting down.
TGTAGTTTTTTTGCAATATTTCAATGTGATTTGTTTAAGCAAACTGCCCGGGTTCGAATCCCAGGAACATTTATTGTTCTAATGAAAATAAAAACTAATTACCCTGGTCTTGGCAGGATTTGAACCCATGAAATCAAATTAGAATTAGACTATTTCTTTATTAATTTATTGAAGCCGATAAGAAAAACTGCCGATAAGAAAAACTGCTAAATCCACCAATAGAAGTTGTTTGTAAGAAAAATTGCTAAATCCAGTACAAATTTTGTTTTTTGAAAAATGAAAAATATAAAATATAATTTTGAAATATTATAAGTTTTTTGTCTTTCCTCTAAAATTTACTAAAAGTGAGTTAGCAGTTTTACATATTAAGCCAGCGATATTTTCAATAGAAAATTTTTCACAGAATAATTTTTTAAACTCGAATTTTTCAAGAAAACTTTAACAAGAGAAAATTAAAAAAAAACTTTTGGGTCAAAATTGTTTAATACAAAATTTAATATTTTTCCAAAATCATTAAATTCCAAATTTTCAATACTTATAACCATTTTGCAGTAAGAAATAGTTAAAGGAAAAACAACATTTTTTATATAAAATGTTTTAAAAGCGAATTTTTAGAAGAAAAGCGAATTTTCAGAAGAACATTTTGCAATAAAATAATTTTAATACAATTATATAAATCATGGACCGACTTTATCCAATTTTAATACCAAACTTTTCTTAGCTTTTTTCGTTAAAGAACAATATTGCTTTTAAATGACTAAAAGACATACAGAAACCCCATAATCTCTTTGGTAATTAAGCTGTTTCCGTAAGCAGTTTAGATGGGAGCTATGGTCAAATATAAAAAGATTTCATTACCGAACTTTTTCAATAAATAAGCAATATTCTTATCTTATTTTGTTGCCCTAGCTCCTTTCGTTTAGGACCTATCATGTTTTCAACAGGCAGAGATCGGACGGACAGACGATCACCGCTCCATCATCTTAAATTTTCATAAGGATTCAGGATATATAAAAAATACCCTTACAAGCAAAAATAAAGGTTATTTTTTGACTTTTATTTTTTTGAGCAAAAATAACAGCATTTTTTCACTTTTAGTTTTCGAGAAAAATTACAAACAAAGATAATTTTTCAGTGAAAATAATTTGCATATGCTCAAAAATTAATGGAGTTGAGTTTTGCAATCATAATTTCATAATTGGGGTTGAAAACACAAAAATAACTTTTATTTCTGCTCGAAAAAATAAAAGTCAAAATTAACTGCTATTTGTGCTCGAAAAAATAAAAGTCAAAAAATAACTTTTATTCATGCTCGAAATAATAAAAGTAAAAAATAACTGTTTTTTGTTAAAAAAAAATAAAAATTAAAAAATAACTTTTATTTTTGCTCGAAAAAATGAAAGTTAAAAATAACTGTTATTTTTTCTAAAAAATAAAAATCTGATTTTTAAAAAGCATCGCTTTTTTAAGAATTTATTCCAAGACTAGGTTACTTTTTTTAATTAAAAATTCAAAAATAAGAGTTATTTTCGGTCCCTGGTATATATTCTTTCAGCCCATACAATTTTTAAAGATCTTTAAAAAATTTTAAATCACTTTAGTTCACATTTTATGGTGGACCAAATTTTGCTTAATACAATAAAAAACATTCCAATTTATTTAGAAAGAATTTAACAAGTGAAAGTTTTTCAATAGAATACTTTTCAAAGATAAAAAAATATAACAATTTTTCTCATAGAAAAATATTAAATAAAAAGTTATTAAAATTAAATTTTTAATAAAATTATTATCAAAGACACTTATTTCAATAAAAAATTTTATTTTCAAAAATATGTCAATAGAAAGTTTTTGTTTCGAAATTTTACCATGCGGATATTTATTTTTTTTTTTAAATTTTGGAAAATACTAAATGCAACTCAAACGCTTAGTGCAGTAGCGTACTGCGTCTCTGAAGACAAATTCTTTATAAAAAGCCCATAAAATGATAAAAATGCAAATATTTGGTTATTTCACATTTTTATGACTACATCTTCCACAAAGAAAACAGCCTCAAATTTATGAACTCTTCAAGATAGCAGCCAGATAATTTATGACTATTTTTACTTTTCTTCTATTTTGTTAAACAAATATTACACATTTTAGTTATCAAAGAAAATAAAAAATTAAAAACATTTAAATAAATTTTAAATTAACTCAAGAAAATATTATTTTGATAAAGCCAACAAGAAAAAAAGAGAAAATATTTCAATGTTTAACAAGTTTTTTTTTTAATAAATAAAAATTTGTAATATTAAACATTAAAATAACTGTTAAGTTATTAAAATAGCTGCAAAATTGTTTAAACAGCGTTTGAAAAAATTTATTTCAAATTAATAAAATATTATAAATTTTTCTTTTTCCTAAAGAGAAATACAAATCATAATTCATTTTCGCTTACTTTGGCTATTTTATAGCCATTTTCAAAATTATGTTTTCAATACTGTTAACCATAAATGTTACACTTGTCTTTGTCATAAATTTTACACTTGTTACAAATAAGCCACAAATATTATTTGTCTCAAAACAAATGCATTTTGCCATTTCAAGTGTTCGAGAGTTGTACACATTTTGTGTTGTGAACAATGTCATTTTTGGTCTAAACAACTGAAACAATAAAATAAACATGTTTTTGATATGTTTCTCTAGTAATTTTGTATAGACTAAGATTTTAACTTATGTTGCAATCTATTTGTTGTAAATCAGATGAAATACTAAACATTGTAGCACTATAAAAGTAGCAGTTTTCTATGGTCATAAGTATTTTACTTTTATAGATCAAGACTAAAGCTTATGTCTATATAGAGATCTGAGAGATAAGCAATGCAATTGCAATAAAAGAATTTGATTTTTTTTTTTAGAAATATTTTTCTATTTTTTTATAATTACTAACTATTTTTAGATTCTTATTTTCATTAAGTTTTTGCAAACAACAAATTAATTAAAAAATTCATTAGTTTTTATTTTATTTCTAATTACCTATAAAAAATTTATTCGACTTATTTAGAAACTTGTTAAGATACATAAAATTTTTTTTTGAAATGATTTGTTTAATATTAGCTTTGATTTACAATTAACTTTTAACCCTTTTATGACCATGTTTTTTTTTTTTGAACAGATGAACACATATATATTATATTATATTATTTAAGCAAATTTAGAAAATATTTTTTTACTATAATTTTTAAACTATTTTCTAGCTCATATTTTTTTATGAATTCGCAAAAAGTTAAATTTTGGTGCGATCGATTCAACAAATTCTTTTCTGTTACAAAACCTTTAGTCACTTGAGTTGTTATCAATTTTATTGGATATTTACTTATTTATTCTTATACACAGGATGTAACTAAAAAATCCTTAAAACGATAAGAAAGTCTTTTTTTTACTTTGCCTGTAAGTATTTTCATCGATCTCCAAAAGATTTTAAAAGATCTTTGTGATCAATTTATTGGTGCTTTTCGAAATATTATTTAACTCCCTCACTGTTTTCAAAAATGGAATTGTTACATTTTGACGCCTACATATATGGATATACTAGAAACTTATCTAAGACTAGAACCATACATATAATTTTAAAATACCGGGTTTCAGTTCTCCAAGACTTCAATTGTTATAATTCAGATTTTTGTTAACTCTTTCATGACCATTTAAGAAACAATAAGTATTTCTGCTGAAAAAAAATAAATATTTAAAACAACTGTTATTTCTTTTTGAACTTGCTCGAAAAGTCGAAAAATAGCTTTCATTTCAGCTAGAAAAAATAAAATTCAAAAATAATTGTTCTTTTTGCTCGAAATAATAAAAGTTAAAAAATACTGTTAATTCGGCTAGAAAAAATTAAAAGTAAAATATAACTGTGATTTTTGTTAGAAAAATAAAAGTAACGTCTATTTCGGCTAGAAAAAATAAAAGTCAAAAATAACTGTTCTTTCTTTGCTCGAAAAAATAAAAGTTAAAAATAACTGTTATTTTGCTCGAAAAAATAAAAGTAAAAAAAATAACTTTTATTTCGTTTTTTTTTTTGCTCGAAAAAGTAAAAGTAAAAAATTTCTTATATAACTGTTAGTTTTGCTCGAAAAAAATAAAAATCAAAACATAACTTTTATTTCGGCTAGAAAAAATTAAAGTCTCAAATAACTTTTACTTTTTTGCTCGAAAAAATAAAAGTTGCAAAATAACTTTTATTTCGGCCAGAAAAAAATAAAAGTCAAAAATAACTGTTATTTTTGCTCGAAAAAATAAAAGTCAAAAATAACTTTTATTTCGGCTAGAAAAAATAAAAGTCTCAAGTAACATTTATTTTGGCTCGAAAAAATAAAAATATAAAAATAACTAGTATTTTTTTTTTCTAAAAAATAAAAATCTCGTTTTAAAAAAGCATGTCATTCTATAAAAATTTGGTCCAAGACAACCAAAATGGTACAATTGTTTTTTCTTGGACAAAAATTTAAAAATAACAGTTATTTTCGGTCCCTGGCAGCAAGACCCATTACTCTTAAAGAAGTATTGTCTCTTCTAATTTAGACCCCATCAACAAATTGTGGGCTGATGTTATGAAGAATCGGCATCATAAGCGTCCTTCATCGGCGGAAAACTGTAAGCAATAACACGCTGCCAATGTAAATTAAGTAAAAAAGGCTAAAAAACACAATTTTAAATTATTTGTCAAGCTAAGAACAGATGATGCAAATTCATTGTTCTAAAAATAGATATGACGTGCAATTACATTGTTACATAGTATAAAGCTTTCTTTCATTTTTACCACAATCCCCTTTCCAATTTTCAATTCGTTATAAATACAATGGTATAGGTAGTATTTGCCTGAGTACTTTTCTTTAAAAAAATGTTTATTAGTTTTCATTTGATGGTCTAAATTACAAAATTTGCTTAAAATTTGTACTAGTGGTGCTATTTTTTTCACAGCAGCTGTATATTTAGAATGGAAAATGAAAAAAACTAAAAAATACTTAAAATCTTCTTTACAAAGCCAATCTAAACTTTTAATTTATAATAAAATTAGTCTTTTAGAAACCTAAAACGGATATTATTTCTTGCTGACATTATAAACTTGATATTCAAGAGCTCAAACTTTTAAGATGCATTTAAAAAAAAAATAAAAAAAATATATATGGCTGCACTGTATTTATATTTGATTCATTTACATTATTTTTCTATAAATAAAAAAATTATAATATAATATGAGCCATGCGGTAGGAAGTTTCATTCAGTTTTAAGTTGAAAAAGAACTTTTATTTGAGGAAACGGTTCTACAACCATCTTACAACTACTAAATGCACTTAAATACAAGAAAATCAGCAAAATAGAAATAAGTAGAAGAAAGACAGACACCGTAGCGGACGGACGTACAGACTGGTAGACAAATCTTTAAGTCTAGAAAGAACATTATACTCAAATCACTCACACAAACTCTAAACAATACATACAGTATAAAATATTTAAAACTCAGTCTTTATAAAAAAAAGCTGAAGCAACAACTAAACACAAGCGAACAACAAGTAAGAAAAAAAATCTTATGACAGGAAGTTAAGTTACGGATATACACAAAAGTTGACTTTAAACTGTAAGTACTTTATCAACACAATAGCAGAAGAAATTTTTCAAAAAGGAAAAAAAATACTTCACTCTTTTACATGTGTAAATTGTTGCTATTATTATTGCACTAAAATGCATTATACATAAATTTATGATTGCTTAGGATCGGAGATTGTTTCTTCTTTTCCATTGTTGCTTGTGTTGAAAATATCTTTTTAATTGTGGGAAAATTAATTTGTCTTGGCTGCAATTGATTTAAATCTTCAGCAAAGGGAAAAGTTTTTTCTCTAACATTTCCTGGAAAAAGTTTTTTGTTATTTTGAAAATTTGTTGATGACATTTGTGGGTATTTATTTGAAAAGTAAAAAGTTTGTGCAAGCAGTTTAGGTAAATAATATATGTATTCTAAGGTAAAGATTGCAAACAAAAAAGTTGTTACATATTTAATCTAAATCGTAAAGAGTCTAAGAAAAAATTGTTTTTAACAGTGTATAACAGTTTTTACTACAAAAAGAAATGTTTATATCAAATTTTTCTATAGAAAAAATGTTTACAATTTTTTTTTTTCAATTGATAAAAATTTGTATAACGTGATTTTTCTACAACAAGTTTTTCTGTAGAAAAAAATGTTTCAAACGGTTTTTTCTACAGAAAAGTTTCTATAACAGTTTTTCTATAAAAGAAATATGTGTGACAGTTTTTTCTACAGAAAAACATGTGTATAACAGTGTTTTCTATAGAAAAAAATGTGTATAACAGTTTTTTCTAAACAGTTTTTTCTACAAAATGTTTCTAACGGTTTTTTCTACAGAAAAAAGTTTCTATAACAGTTTTTCTTTAAAAAAAATATGTGTGACAGTTTTTTCTACAGAAAAACATGTGTATAACAGTGTTTTCTATAGAAAAAAATGTGTAAAACAGTTTTTTCTACAAAAAAATTTGTATAACAGTTTTTTCTACAAAAAAATGTGTATAACAGTTTTTCTATAGAAAAAAATGTGTATGACATTTTTTTTATAAAGAAAAAATGTGTATTACAGTTTTTTTCTATAGATAAAAATGTGTATGACAATTTTTTTCCACAGAAAAAAAATATGTTAAACAGTTTCTTCCATAGAAAAAAATGTGTATGACATTTTTTTTATAAAAAAATGTGTATAACAGTTTTTTCTATAGAAAAAAATGCGTATAACGGTTCTTTTCTATAACAAAAATGTATATAACAGTTTTTTTCTTCAGACAAAATATGTTTAACAGTTTTTTCTATAGAAAAAAATGTGTATAACAGCTTTTTCTTTAAAAAAAATGTGTGTAACAGTTTTTTCTATAGAAAAAATGTGTATAAGTGTTTTTTTTTATAGAAAAAAATGTGTGCAACAGTTTTTTCTGCAGAAAAAATGTGCATAATAACTTTTTACAAAACTATTTTCTATAGAAACAAATTTTTATGATAGTTTTTTCTATAAAAAATATTTTGTAGCAATTTTTCCCAAACAATATATTTATAACTGTTTCTTCTATAAAGAAAAAACATGTATACATGTTTGGTCTTAACTTGTTTTATATAAAGAAATGTGTATAACAGTTTTTTCTACAGGAATTATATGTATAACATTTTTTTCTATAGAAAAATGTATATAACAGTATTTTTCTACAAAAAAATGTGTATAACAGTTTGTCTATAGAAAAAAAAAATTTATAACTTTTCTCTATAGAATAAAACGTATATAATAGCTTTTTCTATAGAAAAAATGTGTATAATATTTTTTCTATCGAAAAAAAATATGTATAACAGTTTTTTCATAGAAGAAAGTTGTGTACCTATAATCGTTTTTTCTATATAAGGAAATGTGTATAACAGCTCTATATATTAAAAAAATGTGTATAACTGTTTTTTCTATAGAAAAAAAAATATATAACAGTTATTTTCATAGAAAAAATTGTATATAATAGATTTTTTATTGAAAAAAGTGTGTATAACAGTTTTTTCCATAGAAAAAATTGTGTATAACAATTTTTTACATAGAAGAAAGTATGTATAACAGTTTTATCTATAGAAAAAAATATGTATGACTGCTTGTTCTATAGAAAAAAATGTGTATGACAGTTTTTTCTATAGAAAATAATGTGTATGACAGTTTTTTCTACCGAAAAATGTGTATTACGGTTTTTTCTATCTAAAAAATGTGTATAACGGTTTTTTCTATCTAAAAGATGTGCATAACAGTTTTTTCAACAGACAAAAAAAGTGTATAAAAGTTTTATCTGCAGAAAAAAATGTGTTTTTTCTATATAAAAAATGTGTATAACAATATTTCTATGGAAAAAATGTGTATAACAGTTTTTTCTATAGAAAAAATGTGTATAACAGTTTTTTCTGTGGAAGAAAATGTGTATAACAGTTTTTTCTATAGAAAAAAAAACTGTATAACATTTTTCTATAGAAAGTATAACAGTTTTTTTATGAAAAAAGTGTACAATCGTTTTTTCTATAAAAAATTTGTATAACAGTTTTTTTATTAATAATAATATATTAATTAATATATGCATAACATTTTTTTCTGGGGAAAGAATAGGTGTAATGCTTTCTTCTATATAAGTTTTGTCTTAAAAAAATTGGGTTTAACACTTTTTTCTTTAAAAGGTTAATAAAAGTAACAAAAAATTGTGTGTAACAAATTTTGCCAAAAGAAAAAATTGTGTATTACTGTTAAGTTAAGTAACCTAAGCGTCTTCCAATTTCAACCACAACAATACAAATTTTCTTAATATTTATATAATTTAGTTCTATTGTTCTTAAATTTCTTAAGCTATTTTATCATATTTTTTCTATATTTTTTTCTCCACTTACAGATTGTCATCATTTACCGCACAACAAGAACGAACCATAACTGTAACGAAAGAATTACATACGTAATAAAAAATTTTATAAATGTATAAAATTTATATTATCAGATTTTAATTGAAAACGTGCTTAGCTTTCAGAAAAGCCAACTCAATTACTTGCAAAACTAAAGCTAAAACTCAAACCAGCCTTTCTTTCACACAAAGACAAAGAAGACAGCAAAATAATAATAAAACAATAGTTTTAAAGGAAACAGGATAGCAAATTCCATTTACTAACACAATATGACAGTTAAACTGGCCAAACTGTTTGGTAGTTCAACAACATCAAGCAATAATTCATCATCACAAGTGCCCCCACCTTTGCCGCCGCCAAATCCCTCACCGGTATACAATTACTATAATCATCCACAACTACAGCAGAAATTACAAAAGCCCTACAATCCCTATATGGATAATGATGAGGATGATAATATGTCTTTGTACTCAACAACGGCCTCGATTATGACATCGCGCGATCATCCATTCAACAGTTCTCAGCGTCCTTTGTTGGCCGATAGGAAACCACAATTGTTGTTGACACAAAATAACAACAATAAAAAGAAAAATGCAACCACAAATCAACAGAATTCTCAGGCATCCTATCAGCAACAGCAATTGCTAAAACAACAGCAACAGCAACAACAACAAAATCAACAGCAGCAGCAACATCATCCACAATTGGAGTTACAACAGGAAAAATCTTATATATCACCCTATGTACAACAGCAAAAACGTGATAGTGCCAAAGGTTTACATGGCTTCAATGATTTCGATATTCTATCCCAACAGTACAATCAACACTTACAATCTCCTCACATTGGTTATCCCTACGGCAGTCCACCATCACCTACTCGCACTTCCACACACAACAGTACTACCACCACAACAGTCTTGCACAATTCAACAATAACAGCAACGGATTTTGTATTTGATTCCTCCTTGGCAACGCCATACAGCAACAACAAACATAATCAGCAACATTTACCATTTGCTAGTATTTCAACTGCCTTAACCTCTACACCACGTTATGGTAATATCAACAATTATGGTTCTACCAGTAACAATAACGCCCCATCCACCTCCTCCTCGTCGTCATCGCCCTCCAATACAATTTCTAACTCACGACCATGTTATGACGTTAATGAAGCTGATTATTACTTGCCGACAACAACGACGAGACCTTCAACGGATGCAATGTTGGGTAAATCATCTCGTTTTGAAGATGATTTTTGTACACGTCGTAATATAGATTTTTCCAAGAATAATCATCTGGAAGATGTTATTGAGCAACAGCCAGTTCTTCAGCCGCATCAGCAGCAGCAACAATTGCAAAGTGGTCCATATATTTTTGGCATACCACCAGAACAGCAGACAGATTTTACACGTATGCCTCATGGAGGTCGTTCATTTGGTGATATTTCCGAGGATTCGGGTATTACAAAGGATGATGATAAATATTCGGCGAAGAGAATGGTAAGTTGGAAGAGAATTTTTATTTAAATGCTTATTCATAAAGATGTCGTATCTATCACATAGTTTTTACATAGACAAAATGTCTAACGGTTTTCTATTACAAACAAATGTTTGTAACAGCTTTCAATAGAAAAAAATTATGTATACAAGTTTTTTCTACAGAAAAAAGTCTGAATACATATTTTTCTAACAGTTTTTTGAGGGAAAAAATTTGTATAACAGTTTTTTTCAGACAACAAATTTTGTAATTTGTAGTTTTCAAAAAAAAAAAAAAAATAGTATAAAAGTTTTTTCTGGAAAATAAATTTTGTATTACAGACTTTCCTTTCCATCAGTTTTTCTAGAAAAAATTGTGTATAACAGTTTTTTTAAAGCAACATTTTTGTTTAACAGATTTTTCTGACAGTTATAACTGTTTTTTCTAGAGAACAAATTTTAATAGCAATTTTTTAAAAATAAACAACTTTATCTAGAAAAAAAAAATTTGGTGTAAGAGTTTTTTTTTTGGAGAAAAAGGATTGTGTATAACAGTTTCTGAAGAAACATTTTTTTCTAACAGTTTATCAGAGACAATTTTTTCTGTAGAAAAATCATTTTTTTTGACAATTTTTCTATAGATCTTATTTCTTTGACAAATTTTTCTGTAGAAAATCTTTTCTTTGACAAATTTTCTATAGAAATTTTTTTTTTAAATATTTTTTGTAGAAAATTTTTTGTATGACATATTTGGCAAATTGTTCTACAGAAATTTTTTTCTTTGACAAATTTTTCTATAGAAAATTTTCTTCTTTGACAAATTTTTTTGAAGATTTTTTTTGACAAATATTTCTTTAGATTTTTTTACAATTTTTTGTATAGAAAATTTTTTCTTTGACAAATTTTCTATAGAAAACCTCTTCTTTTATAGAAATTTTTTTTCTTTGACAAATTTTCTATAGAAAAATTTTTCTTTGACCAATTTTTCTATAGAAAATTTTTTCTTTGACAAATTTTTCTATAGAAACTTCTGTCTTTAAGAAATTTTTTACAGAAAAATTTTTCTTTGACAAATTTTTCTACAAAATTTGTCAATTTTAATTATTAAAAAAAAAAAATTTTTCTTTGACCTATTTTTTTATAGAAAAAATTTTCTTTGACAAAATTTTTTTATAGACATTTTTTCTTTGTCAAATTTTTCAATAGAATTTTTTTCTTTGACAAGTGTTTCTATTGAAAATTTTTTCTTTGACAAATTGTTCTTTGATAATTTTTGTGTAAAAAATTTTTTCTTTGGCAAATTCTTCAATAGAAAATTTTTTTCTTTGACAAATTTTCTATAGAAATATTTTTCTTTGACAAATTTTTCTATAGAAAATTTTTTCTTTTACAAATTTTTCTATAGAAATTTTCTCTTTGATACATTTTTTTACAGAAAATTTTTTCTTCGACTAATTTTTCTATAGAAAATTTTTTCTTTGACAAATTTTTCTATAGAAAACAATTTTTTTGACAAATTTTTCTACAGAAAATTATTTGATTAAAAAGGTTTATCAAAAATTTTGGGACATCAAACATTTAATTAAAAAGTTTTACTGTTTTCTTCTTTGATAGATTTTTCTATATACAATTTTTTCTTTGACAAATTTTTCTATAGAAAATTTTTTCGTTAACAAATTTTTCTTTGGAAATTTTTTTTTGACAAATTTTTGTATAGAAATTTTTGACAAATTTTTCTATAGAAAATTTTTTCTTTGACAAATTTTCTGTAGAAATTTTTTTCTTTAAAATTTTTGTATAGAAAATCTTTTCTTTGCAAATTTGTCTATAAGTTTTTTTGGCTAATTTTTTAATAGAAAATTTTTACTTTGATTAATTTTATTATAGAAATTTTTTGCTTTCGCAAATTTTTCTCTGAAAAATTTTTCTATACAAAAATTTTTCTTTGACAATTTTTTTTATAGAAAAATTCAATTTTGACTAAATTTTTATTGAAGAAATTTTCTTTGACCAATTTTTTTATAGAAAATATTTTCTTTGACAAATTTTCAATAAAAAATATTTTCTTTGACATATTTTTCTATAAACAATTTTTTCTCTGTTTCTTTTAATATAAGGGGTTCAATAGTCAATATTGATCTACAATTCTGTTTTAAACGCAAAAAATTCTTAGAAGAAATTTGAAATTGTTCAAGGTTCTTAAAATTATATTTTACAAAAGTTCTTTTGCTTTTTGCAATTATAACAAAGTTTTATATATAATTTTAGATTCACTTAATTATATAATTCTATTTCGTAAAATTCTTACCATCTAAATCGTGTTGTATAACATGAAATGCTAAACTTAATACAAATATTATTCATGCAGTTGTTGCTTTTAATATCAGCATACTAACGAACTAGTTAAAATACATTCATGAGTAGAAACCACCACATACTGGTATATATTTTGTGGTTTTCCACACCAAAAAAGAGCAGCAACAATTTTACATAAATCAGTCTTGTATGCAAATGTGAACGGAATTGTATATTTAGTTAGTACATAACTATAACTACTTACATTTATAGTTAATCCTCTTATGTTACAACAATATTAGTTAGTTGTTGCAATTATATTTCAGCAACAGAAGTTGGTTCTTTGAAATACTTTTCAAGTCTATTGTAAACATGTTTGCCACAAAATTGATAACAAGCTGTAAGTAGCTGCAGAGCAACAACATTAGAAAAGGAGCTGAAATAATGATTATGATGGAAATTTTGTATAATAATTATAATTGTATTCGTAAACTTCAAGATCTAAAATTTAAATAGAAAATTCATTTTGTAAGATAATGAGTTAATCATATAGACAGACAAACTAACACTCAGATATTTATTGCAACATACTTATGGATATTTGTATATTTATACCACATGCTCTAAGACTTTTCACAAAATTGTAAATTGTATCGTTTGTATACATACATGGAACCCTAAAATTTGACTGATGGTTCTAAAGATGCCGCTTTTGGGGCTCGGTTACCTTTGCTTACTTTTGAGCTATTAAACTTGTTTGGCCTTTTTGAGCTTTTAGGGTAAATTGACTCAATTAATTGTATTCTCCTGGGTAACGATCCAATTCTTAAACTGTGGGGTTCCAAAAAAGACACCAACATTTCCAATTCTATTCATTATTTTACCACAAAACTAATGTTGGAGCTAACTTCGATGTTGGTACTTTGTACAAGTATTTAGTTTATAAATATTTATATTTTAAATAAATAAAAATAATAACAAATTTACAAAGTAAAGATGAAAACAAGCACTTGTTATTTTGGTTAATATTTAAAGCAAAAAAATAATTTAATAATATTTGCCAGCATAAAATATTGTGTAAGAAGCTAAAGATGCTAAGCACTGACAGACAGACTCTTTAACTAGCAAAATATTATTTCATTGTACTACGAGTACTTTTGAAAAGTACCAACGTATTGTTTAAATATTTAACCAAAATTTACAACAAATTTTTAACACTCGAAAAGTTTTTGTGGTTTCTGTTGATTGTTAAGTTTAAGCTTAAAACCTCAAAATTATATTTAATATAAAACTAATTTAACAATAATTTGGTAGTACAATAATAACAGAAAAATTCTACTTAAGTACAATTAAGGATGTTTTTTTCTGGTGGTGGAGAATTTTTATTTGGTAAAATGCTTAAGGCAAGAATAAAATGTTAATAGCTATTCAAAACTTTTGCTTATTGTTAGTGTTTAAATTTAAGTTTAAATAACAATTTGTAAATTTTAAAAATAACAAGACCCGGCATTGCCCGTGTTTCCGAAAGACTTAATACAGAACCGCCCAAATATTTGAAAAATTTCCTTTAGAAAGTAAAAATAGTAAATTTTTGAAAAATTTCATAAAAATATAAAGTTTTTGAAAATTTTCCTATGAAAATAGAAAATTTTTGAAAAATTTCCTACGAAAATAAAAAAATTTCCTATGAAAATAGAAAAATTTCCTATGAAAATAAAAAATTTTTGAAAAATTTCCTATGAAAATAAAAAAATTTTGAAAAATTTCTTATGAAAATAGAAAATTTTTTTAAAATTTTCTATAAAACTGTAAATTTTTGAAAAATTTCCTATAAACATAGTAAATTTTTGAAAAATTTCCAATAAAAAAATAGCAAATTTAAAAAAAAAAAAATTGTTTTAAAAATAGTAATTTTTTGAAAAATATTCTATACAAATAAATTTTTAAAAAATTTTCCTATAAAAATAGTAAATTTTTGAAAAATTTCCTATAAAAATAGTAAATTTTTGAAAAATTTCCTATAAAAATAGTAAATTTTTGAAAAACTTCCTATAAAAATAGTAAATTTTTAAAAAAATTTCCTATAAAAGTAGTAAATTTTTGAAAAATTTCCTATCAAATTAGTAAATTTTTGAAAAATTTCCTATCAAATTAGTAAATTTTTTAAAAATTTTCTATAAAAATAGGAAATTTTTGAAAAATTTCCTATAAAAATAAGAAATTTTTGAAAAATTTCCTATAAAAATAGGAAATTTTTGAAAAATTTCCTATAAAAATAGAAAATTTTTGAAAAATTTCCTATAAAAATAGGAAATTTTTGAAAAATTTCCTATAAAAATAGGAAATTTTTGAAAAATTTCCTTTAAAAATAGGAAATTTTTGAAAAATTTCCTATAAAAATAGGAAATTTTTGAAAAATTTCACATAAAAATGGAAATTTTTTTAAAATTTCCTATAAAAATAGGAAATTTTTGAAAAATTTCTTATCAAAATAGGAAATTTTTTAAAAATGTCTTATAAAAATAGGAAATTTTTGAAAAATTTCCTATAAAAATAGGAAATTTTTGAAAAATTTCCTTTAAAAATAGGAAATTTTTGAAAAATTTCCTTTAAAAATAGGAAATTTTTGAAAAATTTCCTTTAAAAATAGGAAATTTTTGAAAAATTTCCTATAAGAATAGGAAATTTTTGAAACAGTTCCTATAAAAAAAGAAAATTTTTGAAAAAATTTTCTATAAAAATAGTAAATTTTTAAAAACTTCCTATAAAAATAGTAAATTTTTGAGTAATTTCCTATAAAAAAGTAAATTTTTAAAAAATTTCTTGCAAAAATAGTAAATTTTTAAAACCTTTCTTCTAAAAATAGCAAATTTTTGAAAAATTTCCTATAAAAATAGTAAATTTTTGAAAAATTTCTTAAAAAATATAAAGTTTTTGAAAATTTTCCTATAAAAATAGAAAATTTTTGAAAAATTTCCTACGAAAATAAAAAAATTTCCTATGAAAATAGAAAAATTTCCTATGAAAAAAGAAAATTTTTGAAAAATTTCCTATGAAAATAGAAAAAATTTGAAAAATTTTTTATGAAAATAGAAAATTTTTTAAAAAATTTCTATAAAACTGTAAATTTTTAAAAAATTTCCTATAAACATAGTAAATTTTTGAAAAATTTCCAATAAAAAAATAGCTAATTTTTAAAAAAAAATTTGTTTTAAAAATAGTAATTTTTTGAAAAATATTCTATACAAATAAATTTTTAAAAAAATTTCCTATAAAAATAGTAAATTTTTGAAAAATTTCCTATAAAAATAGTAAATTTTTGAAAAACTTCCTATAAAAATAGTAAATTTTTGAAAAATTTCCTATAAAAATAGTAATTTTTTGAAAAATTTCCTATCAAATTAGTAAATTTTTTAAAAATTTCCTATAAAAATAGGAAATTTTTGAAAAATTTCCTATAAAAATAAGAAATTTTTGAAAGATTTCCTATAAAAATAGGAAATTTTTGAAACAGTTCCTATAAAAAAAGAAAATTTTTGAAAAAATTTTCTATAAAAATAGTACATTTTTAAAAATTTCCTATAAAAATAGTAAATTTTTGATTAATTTCCTATAAAAAAGTAATTTTTTAAAAAATTTCTTGTAAAAATAGTAAATTTTTGAAAAATTTCCTATAAAAATAGTACATTTTTGAAAAATTTCCTATAAAAATAGTAAATTTTTGAAAAAATTTCTATAAAAATAGTAAATTTTTAAAAAAATTTCCTATAAAAATAGTAAATTTTTGAAAAATTTCCTATAAAAATAGTAAATTTTTGAAAAATGTCCTATTTTTAAGTCTTTTTTTAGCAGTCCATTTTGAATGAATAAGTTTTGTTTGAAATATTAAGTGCATATTTTATTCGGAACACTCCTTAAGCTCAAGCAAATCTCAGCATTTCATTTTCTTAAGAAACCCTTAAGCTCTTTTCTTATTTTTAAAAATTCTCGTACAATTTTACAAAAGATAAAAACAATTAAATTTAAAGAGCTTAAAACCCACCTAAAATGTTATTTAAAAAATTATAACAATATATAAATTAGAAAAAGATAACAAGAATTCTAAAATTTATGAATATAACAGCTTGAAAAAAATCTTGATATAATTTACAACTTCCTCTTACCTCAAAAAAACCCTAGATTTATTTAAAACAACCATATTTTAAACATAAATCTTTATGTTAACTTCTCTAGCAGTAATTAAAATCAGTCAAGTGTAATTGAATAATTTGCCAAATCAACCACCATCCAAAAAATTAACACTATTCCAACACATAACTTATGGACGCCTTTGCACCTTAGCCAAGAATATATTTTTTAGAATTAAAAACCTGAAAAATTTTCAACAAATCAAAAAGAAATTAGGTGTAAAATAGCTGCTACTACTGCCGTTCAGAATATGTTAGTGGTAGCAAAAATACTACACCCACAGGTATAGCAAAAATCATTACGTTTTTGTTGCTTCAAACACTTCATTAGCGTAATTTGTAAACTAACTCTAGTTTATGGTTAAAAAAATAATTTTTGATTTCTGTAAATTATTTTTCTTGTACTTATTTTTCTTACTTTTTTAATGGTTTCCTGGCGGTTTTTACTAAAGTCTGCGGAAAGACAAGAGTCATCGTCATCTTCTTTAGATAAATATAACTTTATAACTGAAAAAAAATGTAAAAAATCATGCTAATAATTTTATTTAATTAATTCTAGTTCAACACCTTCTCATAGCATGAAACTAAGAAAAAAATAAAATATTTTATATTACTTATATAACTTAGACACTGCATCTTCTATTTATTTTAAAATATATTTTATTATTTTCTGAGTTTTCTCTCTTCTTTCTTTATTTTATCTTGGCTTTTCGAAAGTCACTGATGTGTTATAAAGCCTGAGTATTCTTCTACAAAGCCAAAGCTTTTCGAACAGTTGAATAGAGTTATAGTATGTAATTTAGAGCGACTAGATTCCCGTATAAATGAAGGTCGAATTTAAAGCTACCCCTTGAAAATAAACCTTAATCTATTTTAAAAGCTTATTTTTACATATCTTAGCCTACATCACTAAAGGTGGGGATGGTATTACAAGTTTGTGCTGATGTTTGTAACGTTTATAAATATTGGTTTGACATTTACCGATCCTAAACTATGCCGATCGGCTAGTCAATCTGTTGAAGTCAATTTTATATTTGATCCAATTTCTAAAATACAATTATGGGTTTTTTCCCCACGTCCTATGTTCTCGGGAGAAGGTCATATATAGTGTAATAAATTCAATCTTTATTCATTTTCAGGGGGAGACTGTAGCGATTTTTTTGTTAAACCGCTCTAATGTACTTGTGTATTAAAACAGAGAGGCAGAGGTTTCTTTATATGCTTTTGGAAAATTGCATGCAACACCATTTTCCTGACTACATCTCAAGCATCACAGATGCTTTTCATTACAAATTTTTTTCTAAATTTTATTTTATTTTATATATTTATTCATTCGTATCTAAAATAATTTTATTTTATATAGAAATTCAAGGGTATTCCAAAAAAAAAAACTTGGATTTTAAAAAGAAATATTTCCCCAAAACCAATATTTTAGCAATACTTTTTTTTCTATTTCTTAGTTTATGTCTTAGTCCATATCTTAGTTTATGTTTTAGTTTATGTCTTAGTCTTTATTTAAGTCTGTGTCTTAGTTTATGTCTTAAGTTTTTGAAAATTTGTAAATTTTTGAAAAATTTCCTATAAAAATAGTAAATTTTTGAAAAATTTCAAAACAATATAGTAATTTTTTTTTAATTTTCTATAAAAATGGTACATTTTTTTTAAATTTCCGTAAAAAAGTAAATTTTTTAAAAATTTCCTTAAAAAATTAATTTTTTAAAAATTTCCTTAAAAAAAGTTAATTTTTGAAAAATTTCCTATAAAAATACTAAATTTTTGGAAAATTTCATATAAAAATAGTAAATTTTTGAAAAATTTCCTATAAAAATAGTAAATTTTTAAAAGATTTCCTATAAGAATAGTAAATTTTTGAAAAATTTTCTATAAACATAGTAAATTTTTAAAAATTTCCTATAAAAATTGTAAATTTTTGAAAAATTTCCTATAAAAATAGTAAATTTTTGAAAAGTTTCCTATAAAAATAGTAAATTTATGAAAAATTTCCTATAAAAATAGTAAACTTTTGAAAAATTTCCTATAAAAATAGTAAATTTTTGAAAAATTTCCTATAAAAATAGTAAATTTTTGAAAAATTTCCTATAAAAATAATAAATTTATGAAAAATTTCCTATAAAAATTGTAAATTTTTGAAAAATTTCCTATAAAAATAGTAAATTTTTGAAAAATTTCCTATAAAAATAGTAAATTTTTGAAAAATTTCCTATAAAAATAGTAAATTTTTTAAAAATTTTCTATAAAAATAGTAAATTTTTGAAAAATTTCCTATTTTTATAGGTAAGTAAATTTTTGTAAAATTTCCTATAAATAGTAAATTTTTTAAAAATTTTCCTATAAATAGTAAATTTTTAAAAAAATTTCCTATAAATAGTAAATTTTTAAAAAGATTTCTTATAAAAAGTTAATTTTTTTGAAAATTTTCCTATAAAAATAGTAAATTTAATAGTATATAGTATTTTTTTTTAATTTCCTATAAAAATAGTTAATTTTTGAAAATTTCCTTTAAAAAAGTAAATTTTTGAAAAATTTCCTATAAATAGTAAATTTTTGAAAAATTTCCTATAAATGGCAAATTTTTGAAAAATTTCCTATAAATAGTAAATTTTTGAAAAATTTCCTATAAATAGTAAATTTTTGAAAAATTTCCTATAAATAGTAAATTTTTGAAAAATTTCCTATGAATAGTAAATTTTTGAAAAATTTTCTATAAATAGTAAATTTCTGAAAAATTTTCTATAAATAGTAAATTTTTGAAAAATTTCCTATAAATAGTAAATTTTTGAAAAATTTCCTATAAATAGTAAATTTTTGAAAAATTTCCTATAAATAGTAAATTTTTGAAAAATTTCCTATAAATAGTAAATTTTTGAAAAATTTCCTATAAATAGTAAATTTTTGAAAAATTTCCTATAAATAGTAAATTTTTGAAAAATTTCCTATAAATAGTAAATTTTTGAAAAATTTCCTATAAATAGTAAATTTTTGAAAAATTTCCTATAAATAGTAAATTTTTGAAAAATTTCCTATAAATAGTAAATTTTTGAAAAATTTCCTATAAATAGTAAATTTTTGAAAAATTTCCTATAAATAGTAAATTTTTGAAAAATTTCCTATAAATAGTAAATTTTTGAAAAATTTCCTATAAATAGTAAATTTTTGAAAAATTTCCTATAAATGGTAAATCTTTTAAAAATTTCCTATAATTAGTAAACTTTTTAAAAATTTCCTTTAAATAGTATTTTTGAAGAATTTTATAAATAGTAATTTTTTGAAGAATTTGTCTAAATAGTTAATTTTTTAAAAATTTGTATTAAAAAGATAATTTTTGAAAAAAAATATCTTTTTCTATGTCTTAATCTTAGTCTACGGCTTAGTCTATATTTCTATCTGAGTTGTTGGTACGTTATACAAACTTAGCCAAGTTGTTTAATACAAGTTCTTTTTTCTTGTCAATATTTGATATTGTAAATTTGTTTCCTCGCAAAGTTAATGTTAAGAAAGAAAAACAATTTAGCTAAAACCAACAAAAAAAAAAATTGCAAATTTATTTTGTTCTTTATTTTTCCAAGAAGTACATTTGTTGTTGAAATAATTTTACATTATACAAAAAATCTAGTAGCAGAAATGAAAACAAAATAACAATTTAAATATAAATATTATTTTAAACGATTATGTTCAAAATTTCATAAAAAAAGAGGAAATAATATAAAACTAACAGCTTCAATTTATGATTAAATGCAGGGGTTTCCGATAAAATACAATCATCAATCAGGTAAACTTTTCTTAAGAATGAATATGGAAGCAATAGTAGGTGAAATAAAATTTTATATTTACATTAAATGATTAAATATAATTCTATATTTTCAAAGTGTTTAAATTATAGTGTTTTAGTTATACAAGTATTTTAGCATTTTATTTCGTTTAAGTTTTGTTTGCTCTTACTATTTGCATTGTTTAAAAATATTTCTAAGATATTTAACATACCTAATTATGTCAAATATTTTATGTCAACAAGTCTGCTATTATTTCTCCACTAAAGGATCGTTTTAACTAAGTTCATTACGAAATTTCTGCAGCAGTAATATTAGCAAAAAATAACTGCTGAACAGTTTGCAATTTTCTTGGTTTTCTTTTAGCCTTAACTAATTTTAATTTAAAATATTTTTTTATTTTCATTTGTCCTGCCCTATTTTCATGCAAATAATACTATTACATTTGAAGACGTACACACTAAAACATTCATAATGGTTGCAAGTAAAATAAATTCAAAAATGTTGTTGGTTTGACCATAAGTGCAATTTAATTTAATCACTCTATTTTGTTGGAAAAGTAAATCGTCACGTTTTAGTACGTATTAGTGTGGATGTCTACATTTGGTTTTAACAAAAAAGCGACAGCATGGTTGCAGTAAAATTTATTTAGTACAAGTATCTACATCTACGACATTAACATTAATTCCTGCAGCTTTATTTAGATAGACAGGCGAGACCATGCTGCCAACAACTAAGTTGAACATTTAATAGAGACAAAAAAAAAAAGAAATTTACAATAATTTTCCACGGCCTGCTGTTTACAAGCTTATAATAAGCTTTGTTTCAAATAAAATTAGGTGAAAACGAGAACGAAAAATATTGTGTAAAAGGAAGAAAATGTATCAAGTTCTTTCAGGAAATGGGCTGGTCTAAACCATCGACTAAGATATTGTCTCAGATATAGATAAAGACTAATACATGGGCTAAGAGATAGACTAAGACACAGACTAAGACATAGACTAAGACATAGACTAAGACATGGACTAAGACATAGACTAAGACATAGACTAAGACATAGACTAAGACATAGACTAAGACATAGACTAAGACATAGACTAAGACTAAGACATAGACTAAGACATAGACTAAGACATAGACTAAGACATAGACTAAGACATAGACTAAGACATAGACTAAGACATAGACTAAGACATAGACTAAGACATAGACTAAGACATAGACTAAGACATAGACTAAGACATAGACTAAGACATAGACTAAGACATAGACTAAGACATAGACTAAGACATAGACTAAGACATAGACTAAGACATAGACTAAGACATAGACTAAGACATAGACTAAGACATAGACTAAGACATAGACTAAGACATAGACTAAGACATAGACTAAGACATAGACTAAGACATAGACTAAGACATGGACTAAGACATAGACTAAGACATAGACTAAGACATAGACTAAGACATAGACTAAGACATAGACTAAGACATAGACTAAGACATTGACTAAGACATAGCCTAAGACATAGACTAAGACATAGACTAAGACATAGACATAGACATAGACTAAGACATAGACTAAGACATAGACTAAGACATAGACTAAGACATAGACTAACATATAGACTAAGACATAGACTAAGATATAGACTAAGACATAGACTAAGACATACCCTAAGACATAGACTAAGACATAGACTAAGACATAGACTAAGACATAGACTAAGACATAGACTAAGACATAGACTAAGACATAGACTAAGACATAGACTAAGACATAGACTAAGACATAGACTAAGACATAGACTAAGACATAGACTAAGACATAGACTAAGACATAGACTAAGACATAGACTAAGACATAGACTAAGACATAGACTAAGACATAGACTAAGACATAGACTAAGACATAGACTAAGACATAGACTAAGACATAGACTAAGACATAGACTAAGACATAGACTAAGACATAGACTAACACATATACATAGACTAACACATATACATAGACTAACACATATACATAGACTAACAGACTAAGACATAGACATAGACTAACACATAGACTAAGACATAGACATAAACCAATTGAAGTGTCTTTTGGTTAATTTGCTTTTTAAAGCATGGTATGGTTTATTATATTTCAGAATTCAATTTATAGTCTACGACGGATAACTTGGTTATATAAAAAGAGCCCTACAACTAAATATAGTTTATATCCTGCCATACATCATAATATTGTTGCTGCAAAACTATCTATAGAATGTTCGTTAGCATGAAAACTTGAAAATTTAGACATTAATTTAATGTTGCATATTTTTAAGGGATTTTTTGCTTTTACATTAAGAGGTTATAGAAAAATTTTGATTGAATTTTTCAAAAAGAAAATTTGGTATAAAATTTTTCTTAGTGAAAATTTAAAGTATAATTTTTCAGAAATAAAAATTGTGTCATTAATTATTTGTGTTATTTAGATTTTTCTTTTATCAAATTTATCAAATAAAAAACTTTTGAGGGTGTTTGTCTACTTTTACATTAGTCAGGTTTGGTTCATCAAGTCTTGAATTTGTATGAGAAAAAACTGACAAAATTAAAATTGAGCAAATCAAGCTTACGAAAATTTTGAATATTTGTGTGAAATTTAAGGAAAATAAAATGAAAACTGAAGAAGAAAATGTTCGTGTGTAAATGTGAATGCAGGTTCAAAAGAAATTAAAAGAAAAACTGATTTTTTTTTAGTTATAAAAAAATTTTGATGATTTCATGTTGAAGTTTTGAAAATTTTCGCAAAAATTTTCTTTAATATTGTCAAATTTTTTTACAGAATATTCTAAAAGAACCGTTATTGGTAGAATGTAAAATATTTTTAAGACCGATGACTTCAACTATGAAACTAAATTTAAAAAAATATAAAAAAAATCCTTTGCAATCTTTATTTTGAAATGTAACAATATAAAATGCATACATTTAGGCGTTGATATTTTTTAACTTTATAATGTTTTGAAAGGTTTGCAATCAAAACTGCAATAATTGGTTGAAAAAAAAAAACTTGGATATATTTTTCTTTATACCGGAATATTTTTCACTTGAATCTGCGTGGCAGTAGGGTATTTTTTAATTCGTTCCTAACATTTAATAATTACATTTTATCAGGCACCGAAAATAACTGTTATTTTAAAATTTTTGATTAAAAAAATCAACCAGAAGGAGTTATCGTAGAACAAAACCAAAAATACCGTTTGGATGGTCTTGGTCAAAATATTTATAAGCTGAGATACTTTTTAATATTTTAACTTTTATTTTAAAAATCAAAAATAAAAGTTATTTTTTAACTTTTATTTTAAAAATGAAAAATAACAATTATTTTATAACTTTTATTTTAAAAATCAAAAATAAAAGTTATTTTTTAACTTTTATTTTAAAAATCAAAAATAAAAGTTATTTTTTGACTTTTAATTTTAAAATTGGAAATAAAAGTTACTTTTTAACTTTTATTTTAAAAATCAAAAATAAAAGTTATTTTTTAACTTTTATTTTTTGAATCAGAAATAAAAGTTATTTCTTCCCTTTTTTAACGGTAATAAAGTTATTTTTATATATTTTTTTAATTTTCGAAAAACTATTTGCCTTTTGACTGAAATATTTAAAATTTTTACGTAATTATTGAAAAATGTTGGTATGATGACGGTGGCAAAGGGATCATATGGTCAAGCTTAACCGACGTTATAATTTTCTACTTATTAAGAGTAAAGTGTCTAAACAATTTATATGGACATTTTCATACAAAATATTTAGACACTGGTTGTTCAGAGTTTAAAAAATATTATTATACCGACCTTAGTCTCACAAGTCATAATTATATACTAAAAACTTAATTAAAAAAACAATTCGGTTCTATTCATTTTATAATATTCATTTCTATAACAAATATATACTTATGTATATAAAATTTTAAAATGGGTCGCAAACGAAATTTTTTTTTACGCGAGTTTTATGTTGAAAGTTATGGCGAAGCGGTTTGCAAATCGTGCGGAAAAAAAATTAGTAATTTTTCCACAAATTTAAAACGCCATTTAGAACAAACACATAATGAAGTTTTTCAAGATTTGGCGATTTTTTTCTTCAAGGATATTTTGCAGAAACCAATACAAATGATAAACTTACGATGATATGCTAGTGCAAATAAAAGCATCTATTGGAAAAAATCGAAAGATACTTTTTAGATAAACCAATATTATAATATCCAAAAAATTACAAAAATTTGTAACTAAATATCTAGCTTTAAATAACATTTTCATTAAAATACTTACATGTTACTAATTATAAATAAAATATTGAAATAAATAATGAATTCGCTTTATACTGCATACAAACTTTAATATAGAGAAATAAATATATATGTAGCACTTACTAACATACCCAAACAGTTTATTTTATTAAGCATGTTAATTTAAAAAAAATAACTTTTATTTTTGATTTTTAAAATAAAAGTTAAAAAATAATTGTTATTTTTGATTTTTAAAATATAAGTTAAAAAATAATTGTTATTTTTGATTTTTAAAATATAAGTTAAAAAATAACTTTTATTTTTGTTTTTTAAAATAAAAGTTAAAAAATAACTTTTATTTTTGATTTTTAGAATAAAAGTTAAGAAATAACTTTTACTTTTGATTTTTAAAATAAAAGTTAAAAAATAACTTTTATTTTCGATTTTTAAAATAAAAGTTAAAAAATAATTGTTATTTTTTGACTTTTTCGATAAAAGTCATAACTGTTACGGTCCCTGCATTTTATTCGTCTTATTTTTTATAAACTTTTTCATGGAACAAAATTTATAAAACATTATGTTGCAGTTTAGTATTATATGTATATATGTATGTATAATTTAAGAAAAAATACATGCAGCTGCATGTGCAATAAAAAAGGCTAAGAAAAAATAACATAAAATTTAAAACAGTAACAATGTTGTTTAACATCAGCAACAAACGAGTTGTTGTCAAAAAGCTTTAGACACTATATCACATAGGGGTAGAAGAAGAAAAATTGGTAACAAATTTGTAACTTTTAAAAGATTGATCATTCAGTTATTTAAAAGTTTCTTGGCAATTTCCATGAATTTTTCTAAAATTTCTGCCCCATTGTTCATTGCTGCTGTTGGAGGCAATTGCTGTTACAGATTTTGCCTGGCAGCATGTTGAATTTTGTTTTAATGTATAGGTACATTTACATGAGAATATGTTCTCGTATAAGTGGAGAGGTAAAATCATATCATATGCTGCTAGGAGTTGCAAATAGTTAAGTTGTTAGCCAGTTTGTCTGGTGCAACAGCAACACACAACAACAACATCAACATCAAATGTTGAGTTTTTCTTTTTCAATTTTTTTTCTCGTTTTCATCGTAGTTGTTTATTTTGCCAGATTTTCAGATTTCAGATTTTTTTTTGCTAGCCATTTTACTTGATGTTGCTTGCTGTTATGACCATGAGATAACTTTGACTTATAAAGTTACTACATACAACATGTCTGTCTATTCAAAATGTTTGCTTGAGAGTTTCATGATGTTGTTTCCAATTTATTTTTTTTTCTTTTAAACAAATTTTGCTGTAATTTTATAGTATTTTTTTTAATATAATTTAGGGGAAAATCATGTAAAAATAAATTGAATTGTGCAATGGGTAAAAAATCTACTTGTATGACGTCCTTGGTTAACAAAAAATTTACTTGTGTTTTGCTCAATTTTTTTTTTCTATATAGAAAATTATGCAATTTTAAATTACATTAAATTCCAGTATTTTTTTTTTTCATTTTGAATTATGTTCAAATTATCTTCAAAAAAAACCTAATAAATTTATTTAGGTATTTTAATGATTTGATTACAAACCAATTTAACACTATAATTTGGTTACCAGTTTTTTTTTCTAGCAAAAGTTGGAAAAGAAAAATAGATTTTCTTAACTTTAAAACAAATTGGGTATTCAAAAAAGTTTGGTTGCAAATTTGAATTAAAATAAAGGTTTCGATATCGATTGAAAACTTGGAAAACATAGAAATTTAAGCAAATTTGTGTAACATACTTTAGGGATTTTCAAAATTATTTTTGTTTTTCAAAAAGGTTTTTAGTTTAACATTTAAACATATACGTTTGTTTGTCAAAATATTTAGTTTAAATAAAATAAGTTACAATGAAGTGAACCTTATATGCAGAGATTACAAAGGGAACAAAATAAATAAAACGTCGGCAGAGTTGCCGTTTTTTGTACTTTTAACTGAAATAGGTATTTCTTTAATGTGTAGTTCTGATGTTTTAAAAAGAAAAATTTTTCTACTCCATTTTATTTTTAATTTTTTTATCAAAAATTTTGCTATAGAAAATTTTTTTATCAAAAGTTTTTCTATAGAAGAATTTTTATCAAAAGTTTTTCTATAGAAAATTTAACAAAAGAGGAATTATTATCAAAACTTTTTCTATAAAAATTTATTTATCAAAATTTTTTCTATACAATTTTTTTTTTATCAAAAATTTTTCTATAGAATTTTTTTTATCAAAAATGTTTCTATCAAAGATTTTTTATCAAAAATTTTTCAATAGAAAATTTTTTTTTATCAAAAAATTTTCTATAGAAAATGTTGTTATCAAAAAGTTGTCTCTAGAAAATTTACCAAAACATTTAACAAAAGTTTTTCTATAGAAGCATTCTCAATAGACATTTTTTTTGTCAAAAGTTTTTCAATAGAAAAAATTTTTTATAGAAAATTTTGTTACGAAAAATTTTTCCATAGAAAATTCTTTTATCAGAAGTTTTTCTTTAGAAGAATTTTTATCAAAAATTTATCCATAGAAAATTTTGTTATTTAAAATTTTTATATAGAAAATTTAACAAAAAACTTAACAACAATTTTTTTATAGAAGAATTTTTATCAAAAATTTTCTATAGAAAATTTTTTATCAAAAATTTTTCTAAAAAAAATTTTTATCAAAGATATTTCTATAGAAAATTTTTTATCAAAGATATTACTATATAAAATTTTTTATGAAAAATTTTTTATCAACAATTTTTCTATAGAAAATTTTTTTTATTTTTCTGTAGAAAAGTTTTTGATCGAACATTTTTTTTATAAAAAATTTTACTATCAAAAACTTTTCTATAGAAAATAATCAAAATTTTTCCTGTAGAAATTTTTTTTCCTCAAAAATTTTTTTGTAGAATTTTTTTTTATCAAAAATTTTTCTATAGAAAATTTTTTTATCAAACATTTTTCTATAGACAATTTTCTATCAAACATTTTTTTATAGAAAATTTAACACAAGTTTTTCTAGAGAAGAATTTTCTATAGAAAATTTTTTTTATCAAAATTTTTTTTGAATATTTTTGTGTCAAAATTTTTCTATAGAAAATATTTTTATCTAAAATTTTTCTATAAAAATTTTTTTATCAAAAATTTTTCTATAACAAATCTTTTAATAAATATTTTTCTATAGAAAATTTGTTATCAACAATTTTTTTATGGAAAATTTGAAATCAAAAATTTTTCTATAGAAAATTTTTTTATGAAATTTTTTTTAGAAATTTTTTTTTATAGTATATTTTTTAATGAAAAATTTTTATCGAAAATTGTTCTATAGAAAATTTTTGTTTATTTTGAGAATAATATTTTTTATCGAAAAATGTTTTTATTTCAAACAATTTGTGCAAAAGTAATAGAGTCGTGGCAACAATATTCGAGATTATATTTCTTTCTTTGTCTTTGTTCGAACCATGTATTTTGTTGTGTATTTTGTTTTTGTATCTTCTTTAACAAAGCGGCACCAACCAACCAACTTTGCTAACATCTAAACTCCAACTGTATGCTTTTAATACTCATTTTCACGAGTATAATTAATGATCTACATATTTACGAAAGTTACAATAAGTCATCGGCTTCTGGTGGTATGTGCTGCCTACGCCTGCTTACGCTATATCCACAAATGTTTCTGAAATATCTTTTTTTCGTTCGATATCGAACGCAGCGATTTGGCACCAGGTTCAGATTCTCGCAGACAATTCGAATTAAAAAATACTGCATACTTTTAGGATGTTAGAGATAAATTGTATTGTAACCAAAAAAAATGTTTTACTCTGAATCTCGGCGGCCTTATGTTTCTCGAATTTGGTTAGGCTTTATAATATTTAAATATTTTCTTTGCAACAAGTTACAGTGTATCCGAGATATTATATTTACTAGCTACTATGTACTTTAATAATGTAATTTAAATTTATACCGAACTTTTTTGTACTTCCAAACATTTTTGATCATTATCAAATATTGGCCATTATATGTGTAATTTTATCTGCCAAATGCTTATAAAAATCTAGACAATTTCAAAATAATAATTTTATAAAAATTTTATCTTGGTAATGACATCTCATTACCATATGACCTACTTAGTGTCAAAAAAGCCATTAAAATATTTGCAATTATTTTATACACTCAAAAAATTATGTAGGTAAAATCAAAATTTTTTCTTCGAAAATTAACTTTTTCTTCATAATATTTAAACCTAGATAAGGCTTCAAAAATGACCTACAAACAATAACTAATAATTTTTAGTGTAAAAATTATTGTTTTTAGTTTAAAAGTATTTTTTTTAAATTAAGTGCTAAATTAAAATAGTTAAAATTTTTATATAACACATTTAATTCAAAATAACTTTTAAATATATTTTTTCAACAACAGACTTTATTATTTAAATTTAATTTCAATTTTAAATTTTTTCTCTTAATCCATTACATTTTTTCCCCCATTTAAATACCAAATATAAATTCGCTCGTTTTATATTCTAACTAACATTTATTCATTACAAATTTATAACAACATTTTTTTAGCCATTCATGTGAATTTAAATCCTTAACTTAATCATTAAATTGTAATTAGTTATTTTATTAAGCGCGGTAGATTTTTTTGTTTCGTTTAGACAAAATATTTAAATTTAATTAAAACCTGCTTTTACGAATACAAATGTAACACAATGTAAATCTATTTCAATTAAATTTTATTTAATTGTAAACAACGAAAAAAAAAAGATCAATGACAAATTGATTGCAGTTTTATAAACAAACTAACTTAGATTTTTTGCACTTTTTTAGCAACAAAAAATAGACCGAGAATATTCAATTATAAAAAATGTTAAATATTTTTTAGTGAAAAAAAATGTTAAAAGTTCATGAATGTTTAAATTTATTTTAAAATTTATTTAAAAGGTAATAACCTTTTGTCTAATATTTGTTGAGAACTTCTTTGACCTTTAACCTCAAATTAAAATTTAAGAAATCTTTGCATTTATTGACTACATCACCTCATTTAAAAAAAGTATTTCATAATTCTCAGGAAATCTTGTTTTTTGATTTTCCTTTTTTGTGACCTTTGACCTTTAATGGACTTTTCTTGAAATTCATTTTAAAAATCTCATTTATACATTTCTGAATAACTTTAATACAAATCAAAAAATAATAAAATTGTCGGGATGTAAATATTATTAAAAAAGAAAGAGTATTCGCATTTAATCCCAATCCGTTACATTTTTTTCTTAATATAACAGACAATTTATTGATAAAAAGCCAATCAATTAATAAACTTTGCAGTCTTTCTCGAAATTTCTTAAATTTTTTTCGAAGAATTATTATTTAGATTATGCTTTAGATATTTAACGTTTCTAAAGTAATATTTGACATTGTTATTAAAAAGTTATTTACATTTCTCAAGAAACACTTAAAAACGAATTCAACATTCCTGTGAACTTTATGAACTTAAATCCTTAAAAAAAACATACAAATTTCTGTGAATTTTGTGCCCTTTAACCTTTCATATTAGAATAAGGAATTATTGTACATTTTTATTGAGATTTTAGAAACACGTTTATTAAGTTTTTTTTATGTTATTTTAATCAATTTCGATTTCCGATTAACAAGGTATAACAATTTACATAAATTTCTTATAACTTAATATTAAACAAGGATGTTGTCAAATCCTTTTCAAAATAATTGAGGGCATCATCCTTTGATTTTTTAACAAACTCTTTTTTTTTGTCATACTTTAATTGTATTGGTATTTTGTTTGCTGTTTCCGAGATAATCTTTAAGAATTAGGTATTTTTTTTCCGCTTGATTTTAAATGTTGAAAAGATTTATATCTTTTTTTCCATAGTTGAGATTTTACGTTTATTGTGTAATTTCTAAGCATCAGTTGGGCTTCAGATTTGCTTACGAGGTCTAGACAACATGATCATAAATTTCTTGATAACATTTTTACAGCACGATTTGTCCTTAGCCTCCAAAAAGACTTCAGTTTCGTCTATTACCTTTTTAGCCGCCCTAAATTATTGCAAACATGCATTTGCTTGAGGTCTGAAGACAGAAAAATATAGCTAGATCCTGATCTGGAGAATACGGGTGATGGAAATCTTATTCAAAGCTTAACTTATGAAATCTTGCCTTTTTGTCTTGAGTATGGTTTTTCCCTTTTCAGATCCATAAGGTTCTTAGGTTTGATTTTACTGATAAAGAGTCCAAATAATAAGTCGTCGTAGCTTGGCAATGGCATCCTGAATGCTGGCTTCCAAAAGCTTAATTGTATTTGGTTATGGTATTTCTGCTGCAAAAAAAAAAAAAACAATGTTTAACCATCGCTTTTGAAAAATCTAATGATGCAGTTCTGTAGTGAAGAGTCTTGATATTAATGTAGGGTTTATATAACTCAAGTGGCTGACGATTGAGTGAAATTTACATGTGTTTTGTTATTGTATCAAAAACAAAATACATGTAAATTTCACTCAATCGTCAGCCGCTTGATTTATATAAACAGTACATAAGTATCAATAATTGTTTTGAAGAAAAAGTTATATTATGTGTTATAAAAAAGTTATTGAAATGTGCTTAATGTTCTAAAACGAAAAATGATGAAATTTTTCATTAAACTTATTAACTCATGCATCGAATATAGTTTCACAGCTTTACTCTTGATGTTTATTAATTTAAGATACAAAACCTTGATATTAGTCTGCAGAAAAAAATAACTTAATCTCGTACATAGTTTAGGAGATATTAGGAAATCAGAAAAAATTAAGTTGGCTCGGTGCTTCCACCATAATCACGTGAAAGGCAAAGTCTCTTCTTTAGATTGAGCGAAAAAAATCACCCAAATTTACCTATCGTAGAACAAAATTCAAAAATTTTAAAAAAAAGTCACATACATAAATTGTTACGTATATTTAAGCAAAAAGTGTTGCAGTCATTTAGGCGTAACTTTTTAATTATATTGCATTTAGTCGACAAACTTAACAAAAAAAAAATAAGAAAGCGCTATAGTCGGTCAAGCCGACCATACGATACCCTTCACCACTAAGGTCAAAGGTGTTATTTTTCCTGTATAAAGACAAATATTTGCTAAATTTTGCCATCATACAAACATTTTCTCAAAACTTATATATTCAACCTGTTTCCGTCATTTGGACTTATATGAGAGCTAGGGTCAAATGTGGACCGATTATCTCGAAATTTGGCAAATTGATTACAGTTGTTACAAAAATTATGTATGCAAAAAATAAACACAAAATTTTCATTATCTTTAGATTTACGAGCGTTTTAGTGATTTTTTGTCTCATTTAGTGCGTTTTTAAAGAAGAGTTTGTATGGGAGCTATGGTCAAATGTGGACCGATTTGGTACAGTGATTTAAGTTTACATAAGCAGTATTTGTTTTAAATTTCATGACAAAATATTGATATTTGTGGCCAATATAGCAATTCCGGGAAGTGGGACCTATGGGAGGTACCATAAATAATGGACCGATTTTGACGAATTTCAATAGCCATGGTCCCATTATCAAAAAAATTATCTGTGCCAAATTTCATCAAATTATATTTAGAACTGCGACCTGCAGTTTGATTACAAGGTTTACATGGGAGTCCAGCCAGCCGGCCAGCCAGCCGTCCAGCCAGACAGACTATTGGTATACTAAAGGTGGGTCTATTGGTATACTAAAAGGTGGGTCTAAGACAAATAAATCTATGCGTTACAAAAAAAATTAGTGGACCCCGTTTTTGAATTAATGAATTTTATAAAATTCTGTTCAAAATTGGGATTTGTACATTGAGAAGAAAACTTTTTTTAATTTTTCTTAACTATATAAAACTTAACAAGTATGCACAATTTCATCGTTGTAGGATCACTTCTCATATATTTTTGCCCTTCGATGTATTAAGAAATACCACTGCGCGGAGGCCAAGGAAAATAGATTCAAATCGAATAATTATTTCTGGTACTTCCTATCAGACTGTCTTCCCGGAACAGATTTTTTTCTTTTTCTCAGGAATTAGGACTGTCTTATGGCAGATTATTGAAGACTACGACTTAAAGAATAAGTGGTTTCAACAAAATGTTGCCACATGCCACACAATTTGAGCGAATGTGGATTTATTGCAAGAGACATTTCCTGGCCGCGTAATTCCTCGTCGTGGCGATATAAACTGGCCACCAAGATCATTGACACCATTAGACATTTTTATGGGGATACGGAAAGATCGTGTTAATGCAGATAAACCTTTAACTCTTGAGCCTTTAAAAACCAACATTCGTCAAGTTTTGACTGAAATAACACCCAATATGTGTCAAAAAGTGGTCGAAAATTACCTAAAATGAATCAATCTTTGCAACATATCGCGTGGTGGTCATTTAAATGGTGTGGTATTTCATACATCAAACTTTATAATAAGAAGGAAATATCATGAAAAACATATTTTATATGTGTTTTATTTACGTTCACTTTTGAAACCGCAAAATAGATAACACTGTATAATTTGATTCAAAAATAAATTTTTATTAAATAAAATAGCATCAAAATCGTTGTTGTTTTCCAATTGCTTACCCAAGTATCTTCTTTTCTGCAATTGGTAAGTATTTACCTCAAATGACATCACCATGTTAATGTATTGACTTAAACCGCTAAAAAGTATGTAGTTCGTACTCAATACATAGTTTATTTCATTATTTAGTAATGAAAAGTTTAGCTGGGATCGTTTAAAAAAATTGTTGTTTAATAAATGTTTTAAAATTTTCCTACTACGCCCATTATCTCTTCCATTCGATACCCTATTTAGTGCTATTGCTTTTAATTTTCCCATCAACAGCATTTCAATTCAAAATGTTTGCGGGTTAAATGCACAACAAAAGAAAGAAAAACAAATCGGGGAATTTTAAACAAAATTCAGTTTTTAATAAATGATTCCAAGTAAAAACAGTCAACAACCAAACACCAGCTCAAACAAATGACAATCAAATATATTTTTGCTGATTCTGTGAATGGTAAAATGGTTGATACCAACAAGTGTTGAGTATCAAATTTTTATATGTTCTATTGAAAAAATAAAATATATATATAAAAAAAATATTTTTTGTGAACATTAAAATATACAATATACATAAATGAATTGACATGTAGAGTAAATATCTATATACGAGTATGTATGTAGGGTACATTTGTAGAGTCAAATGCAAACATACAGACTGACGAACGTATGTAAATTTTCTTTAGTTTTTTTTTTTCAAAATACCCATGATTTTTTTTTTTTTGTATTTTTCTATACCACTTTAACTATATCAGAATATGGTCGAGTCATTTTTCAGAATTTAAAAAAAAAACGTAACAAAAGAAATATGATAAAATATAAACTGGAATAGTATAACAAATAAAATATGTTTTGACACCCTTCAGGTGTTTCATTTTTGGTATGATGATTTTATACTGCAATAAACGAGTACATATTTATTATTGGTAACATAGAATTGAAAGTAATATATTCCGGAATATAGTTCATGTTTGTATTTAACCAAGTGTCAATATTTTATTTGTTTTGTTTTCCCAGAATATATACATTTCTGTTTTATTAAAACTTTGGAGTGTTAAAATAAGTAAAATGCTCACTTTTCAATCAATTTTCAATTTTCCTTTAAAAAGGTCTTTATAAAGGGAAAAATACAATTTGTAAAGGTATGTAAATAAAGTTAAAGCAAAAATAAAGATATTTTTACTAAAACATGAAATTTTTGCAGCAATTGGCAATTAAAAATGTATGAATTTTTATGTATATAAATAATAAATGTTTGAAATAAAATAGGCAATTAAATAGCTTCTCTTGATTTACATAGGGTTTCTTTACATATTGATCTAAAAGAGTTGATATATGTAGCTGAAATATCATCCAACTAGTTCAAGATTAATTGCTCCATGTATCTCTACTACTCCTTTTTATGTATTTCTAAATGATCTTCTATGTCAAACTTTCAATTCTATATAATCTTCTGCAGATAAAAGCAACATTTGTCATACGTATTCATTTCATTACAGGCCAGTCCTCTTTGACATGAAAGAAAATCGGCGAACATGTATGATATTTAATTTGGACCTAATTTCTCCAAATGGGTTTCTGCGAATAAATATGATATGATATGATTTACTTCATTTTTTTTTTAATTTTTATCAAAAATTTTTGTATAGAAATTATTTTTATCAAAAATTTTTCTATAGAAAATTTTTTTTATCAAAAATTTTTCTATAGAAAATTTTTTTATCAAAAATTTTTCTATAGAAAATTTTTTTATCAAAAATTTTTCTATAGAAAATTTTTTTATTAAAAATTTTTCTATAGAAAATTTTTTTATCAAACATTTTTCTATAGAAAATTTTTTTATCAAAAATTTTTTTATAGAAAATTTTTTTTATCAAAAATTTTTCTATAGAAAATTTTTTTTATCAAAAATTTTTCTATAGAAAATTTTTTTTATCAAAAATTTTTCTATAGAACATTTTTTTATCAACAATTTTTCTATACAAAATTTTTTTATTAAAAATTTTTCTATAGAAAAAATTTTGCTGTAGAAAATTTTTTATATACAATTTTTTTATTAAAAATTTTTCTATAGAAAATTTTTTTATCAAAAATTTTTTTATAGAAAATTTTTTTATCAAACATTTTTCTGTAGAAAATTTTTTATCAAAAATTTTTCTATAGAAAATCTTTTTATCAAAAATTTTTCTATAGAAAATCTTTTTATCACAAATTTTTCTATAGAAAATTTTTTGATCAAAAACTTTTCTACAGAAAATTTTTTTATCAAAAATTTTTCTATAGAGCATTTTTTTATTGAAAATTTTTTTATTTAAAATTTTTCTATAGAAAATTTTTTTATCAAAAATTTTTCTATAGAAAATTTTTTTATCAAAAATTTTTCTATAGAAAATTTTTTATCAAAAATTTTTCTGTAGAAAATTTTTTAATCAAAAACTTTTCTATAGAACATTTTTTATCAAAAATTTTTCTATAGAAAATTTTTTGATCAAAAATTTTTCTATAGGAAATTTTTTGATCAAAAATTTTTCTATAGAAAATTTTTTTATCAAAAATTTTTCTAAAGAAAATTTTTTGATCAAAAAATTTTCCTATACAAAATTTTTTTATTAAAAATCTTTCTATAGAAAATTTGTTTATCAAACATTTTTCTATAGAAAAATTTGCATAAAAAATTTTTCTGTAGATAATTTTTTATGAAAAATTTTTGGTAAAATAATTTTTTATGAAAAATTTTTTATAAATCATTCTTCTTTTAAAAATTTTTGTATCAAGAGTTTTTTATAAACAACCTTTCTATAGAAAACTTTTTGATAAATTTTTCTAGAGAAAATATATAAATATCTTTTTTTAGAAAATTTTTCTATTGAAAATATTTTGATCGAAAATTTTCACAGAAAAATATTTTAATCGAAAATTTTCACAGAAAAATATTGTAATCGAAAATTTTCACAGAAAAATACTGTAATCGAAAATTTTCTATAAAAAAAATTTTTATCGAAAAATTTTCCAGAGAAAAATATTTTTATCCAAAATTCTTCACATGATTATATTTTTATCATATTTTTGTTTATAAAAAAATCTTTTTTACCGAAAATATTTCTATAGAAAAATATTTATACAGAAAATCTAAAATTTTGTATATTAGACTTTATTTCTGTTTCGGAAAATGTTTCTACATTTACTTCAGAAAAATGTTTCTAAAAATAGTGTAATGGCAACAATGTTCGAGATTATATTGGTTTGTTCTCTCGTACCGTGTGTTTTGTTGCCAGAATTTGGATCTTGATTTTGTTTCTTTCATATTTTATTTTGGTATTTTCTTTAAAAACAAAGCGGCACCAACCGACAAATTCCAACTGAATATTTTTAATAATAATTTTTGCGAGTTTCACTAAGATCGCGATATTTACGAAAATTACAAAAAGTCTTCGGCTTCTGGTAGTATGGGCTGCTTACGCCTGGTTAACACTTAGTCACAATTTTGAAAAATTTTAAATAAATGTAATTTCTAAGAATTTATAAATTTTATATAAAGATAAATTGTCCTAAAAAATCAGAGGCAATAAATTTTCTATAATGGTTGAATACGCTAATACTATGAAAAGGGACTTGAATATTAATTTAATTGCAATAAGTAAATTTTTTCTGCATCCACGCTTTGGTATATAAAACTATTAACATTTATTAAGGAATTCAAGTTACTATTTATTAAGTATTAATATTAAAAGTCTTTAAATAGGGTAATGGTAATTATTAAAAAGAAGGCAGAAAATCAAAGAGATACTTAAACTACTTTGACATAAATAAATTTATATGAACTACCCTCTAGGACACCTCAATAGTGTATAAACCAAGAAACACTAAAAAAATTAGATACCAAAATTAATGGATTTTAAGCAAATCTCAACGGTGCGTAATGTATGCAATAAAAAACATTTCAAGTATTAATTTAAAAATCTCCCCTAGTCTTATAGGAAAACTTTTTACCCTTCTTGTTCATAAACGAATTAGATACGCACAAGAGGGAGAATATCTTAACAGTGGCTTTATAATGAAAGTGAAAATATGACAAAATATGCAGCCACATGCAAAAATATTAACTTAAATATAAAGCCAAAACAAATTTGCTTATACTTTATGTATATAAAATTATGCACCAACTCATCCATGTCACCTAAAACCCACTTTACATGTTTTACTAGGGAAGGCTGTGTGTGAAAAATACAAGATTAATTAACTTTACCTGGTTACTGTAGAACACTAAGACACATATACACTTAAACCACACACATTTGAAATACATATTTGCATAAAGCATACAAAGAACACCACAAAAGATACTCATGCACCAAAATCCGATTTTTTTTTCTTTAACCCTAAAAATTGTGTTAAAATCTAGGGGAAAATGTTCACCCATTAAAAGTAAATGTTTGAGTATGTAAAAATATAGGTAGGTAAAGTTTGGAAACAAAATAAAATTTATGTTTTTAAATTGAACATAGAAAGGACATTTTTTAAGTTAACTTCAACTAAAAAATTGTATAAAAAATAACTTTTTTTGGGTTGAAATTAAATTTTTGTAAAAAAAAGTTACTTTTTCTGGAAAAAAATGTGTTGAAATGAACTTTTTGTGTAAAAACTGAGTTTTTGTAAAAAGTAAATTTTTTTGTAAAAAGTAACATTTTGTGTAAAAGGTAACTTTTTGTGTAAAATGTAACACTTTGTGTAACAAGTGACTTTTTGTGTAAAATGTAACATTTTATGTAACAAGTGACTTTTTTTGTAAAAAGTTAATTCTTGTGTAAAAAGCGACTTTTTGTGTGAAAAGCAACTTTTTTTTTGTAAAAATTACTATTTTGTGTAAAAAGTAACTTTTTATGTAAAAAATAAATTTTTGTGTCAAAAGTTTATTTTATGTAAAATGTAACTTTTTGTGTAAAAACAGACTTGATGTTAAAAGTGACTTTTTGTGTAAAAAGGATTTTTTTATGTAAAATGTAACTTTTTGTGTAAAAACTGACTTGATGTTAAAAGTGACTTTTTATGTAAAAAGTATTTTTGTTTTTTTGGGTAAAAACTGGCTTTTTATGTAAAAGTGACTTTTTGTGTCAAAAGTTTATTTTATGTAAAATGTAACTTTTTGTGTAAGAACTGACTTGAATTTTTATGTAAACAGCATTTTTTGTGTAAAAACTGTAACAAGTGACTTTTTGTGTAAAAAGTTACTTCTTGTGTATAAAGTAACTTTTTGTGTAAAAAGTTTTTTTATATATAAAGTAACTTTTTGTGTAAAAAGTAACTTTTTGTGTAAAAATAATTTTTTGTGTAAAAAGTATTTTTTTTGCGATAAAAAGTGACTTTTTGTGTCAAAAATCACCTTTTATATAAAAAGTAACTTTTTTGTAAAAAGTAATTATTTGTATCAAAAAAATTGACATTCAATGTACAAAGTAACGTTTTGTGTCAAAAGTAACTTTTTGTTTAAAAAGTAATTTTTTGTTTTTGTGTAAAAGTAACTTTTTGTGTTAAAAGTTACTTTTTGTTCCGAAAATGACTTTCTGTAATAAGAAACTTTTTATGTATAAAGATAATTCTTGTGTAAAATTTTACACAAAAGGAAAAATTTTACACAAGACCTTTTGTATCAAAAATTATTTTTTGTATAAAAAATTTTTTTTTTGTATCAAAAATTACTTTTTGTGTAAAAAGTGATTTTTTTTGTTTAAAAAACGATTTTTTGTGTAAAACATGACCTTTTGTGTGAAATGAGACTTTTTGTGTAAAAAGCGACTTTTTACTTAAAACTTGACTTTTTTGTTTAAAATGTAACTTTTTGTGTAAAAAGTGACTTCCTGTATAAAAACGACTTTTGGTATAAAATGTGATTTTTTGTGTCAAAAATTACTTTTTGTGTAAAAAGTGATTTTTTTGTTAAAAAGCGACTTTTTGTGCAAAACGTGACCTTTTGTGTGAAATGTGACTTTTTGTGTAAAAAGCGACTTTTTGTGTAAAACGTGACATTTTGTGTAAAAAGTAACTTTTTATGTCAAAAGTGACTTTTTTATGTAAAAAGGAATTTTTTGTGTAAAAACTCACTTTTATGTAAAAAACTACTTTTTGTGTAAAAAGTGATTTTTTGTGCCAAAAGCGACTTTTTGAGTAAAAGTTGCGTATGTGTAATAAGTGACTTTTTGCGTAAAAAGTGACGTTTGTGTTAAAAGGGATTTTTTGTGTAAAAAGTCTCTTTTTTTTAAATCGTAATTTTAGTGTAAAAAATTATTTTTTGTGTTAAAAATGTCTTTTTGAATAAATATTGACTTTTTGTGTCAAAATTTTTTGTTTATTACGTATTTTTGTGTTTAAAAAGAGACTTTTTGTGTAAAAGTTACTTTTTTGTAAAAAGTGATTTTTG
Organism: Stomorhina lunata; assembly: GCA_933228675.1. Taxonomy (NCBI): domain Eukaryota; kingdom Metazoa; phylum Arthropoda; class Insecta; order Diptera; family Rhiniidae; genus Stomorhina; species Stomorhina lunata. The sequence goes on along the minus strand of OW121743.1, from coordinate 95,598,660 downwards.
TGTATAGAATTTAGAAAAATGTAAAAATATCTTCGGTTTCTCCCATTCACACACAAAGTTTTGACACAAAAAAAAAAAAAAAACAAGAATTGAATACCTGATCTAGTTTTATTATGTTCCTTTCTATAAAAAAAAGAAATTTATACAAAACTGAACTGTATATAGAAATAATATATACAAAATAGGATGAGGTTCCGCATGCAACTGACTAAAGTGAGTGCATAAGTACAAAAAGTATACAAGTCAAGTATTAAAAGGGTTGAATATAAACAATATTTAAATTTTAGATTACCTAGTTTTTTTTTGTCGACATTTACCTTAAACTAACAGCAAATGAAAAAATTCTAAAAAGTAGCTGCTAAAAAGTTTGACTAACATGTTCGCTGTAATGTAAAGTAGGTAAATAAAGATGCAACATATTGCCCCCATATAAATTCATTGGCTTACATTTACATATACAAAAGTAAATAAAGTTATTTGCACACATTAAAACATTTAACATACAAGAACTGTATGAACTAAAATAAAATCAAAAAAACCAAAAAAAAAAAACATAAACTTATAACTAAAACATATTAAGCGTAAAATTGGGGTTAAACGAAAAATTGTGTTACAACAAAAGTTTTTAACACATAAAACCAAATAGAAAAATGAAAATGAAATTTGAAATAAAATGAAAAAGTAAATTTCATATTAAAATAAAATATTTACCTTAAATGTTTTTATGTAAATATGAACAATTGTGTATATTAAATGCCCTTTTACCAACAACTTTTCTGTGACATGATTCAATAATAACCCATTAATGTTGCAAAAATGAAACGAAAACAATTTTCAATTCTTTGCTCTATATTTTATTTGATATTCCAGCATATTTACACATTTATTGTTAATTTGTATATGTTTACCTGCAGTTTAATTCAATCATGCAAATATTGTTATAAAATAAATTGAAAATTATAATAAATAAATAAATATAAATGGACTCATACATACATTAACACATACGAGTACATATGAATTGCATGATATTTAATTGTATTTGCTAAAGAACAATGATATACAAATGTATATGTTGTACCCACAAATGAATACATGTCATTCACATTTACTTAAAATTGTAACCATAAACATAATGGGTTTTAAAACGTAAACTTTTGGATGGTCAAGTGACACAGACATTCAAATTAATTTGATATGCTCTAAAATTGGCAACATTTAATGAAAATTAAGTAGAAAAGCACAGTCGGACAAGACCTTTATTTATATTCTCCCTCAAGTTTTAAGTGAATCAAATGCTAGTCACAATTTATTTTGACAAAGAATCAGTTTTTATAAAATATTTTTTACGAAAAAAAATTTGTACTCTTTACCGCTTTGACACTAACAAATCGTTACTTGTAAAAAAACACTTTTAAAAAAAAATCACTCTTTTTCAAAAAAAGATAATATTTGACACGAAAATTAAGATTTTTCTTTCGAGAAAGTTACTTTTGTCACAAACAGAATTTTATGGAAGAATTCAGTTTTTTATAAATTTTCATTAAAAGTTACTTATTACTTAAATCGTCAGTTTTTCTTATAAACAAAACACTTTTTTCATAAAAAGTGCAATTTTTCAATAAAATGTTACATTTCAATGATTTCATTTCAAATGACTTCTTACACTTTTTACAAAAAATCAATTTTTAAACAAAAAGTAAAATTTTTACACAAAAAGTGACTTTAAATAAAAAGCCACTCTTACATAAAAATAAAGCTTCTACACTTTAAGCAAAAAGCCACTTTTTAACCAAAAAGTCACTTTTTACAAAACAAGGAACTTTTAACACAAAAAGTACTTTCTACACAAAAAGTACTTACTTTATATAAAAAGCCACTCTTACATAAAAATAAAGTTTTTACACTTTAAACAAAAATCCACTTTTTAACCAAAAAGTCACTTTTTACACAACAAGGAACTTTTAACACAAAAAGTACTCTGTACACAAAAAGTACTTTCTACACAAAAAGTACTTACACAAAAAGTGACTTTATATAAAAAGCCACTCTTACATAAAAATAAAGTTTTTACACTTTAAACAAAAATCCACTTTTTAACCAAAAAGTCACTATTTACACAACAAGGAACTTTTAACACAAAAAGTACTCTGTACACAAAAAGTACTTTCTACACAAAAAGTACTTACACAAAAAGTGACTTTATATAAAAAGCCACTCTTACATAAAAATAAAGTTTTTACATTTTAAACAAAAATCCACTTTTTAACCAAAAAGTCACTTTTTACACAACAAGGAACTTTTAACACAAAAAGTACTTTTTACACAAAAAGTAATTTTTAGACAAGAAGTACTTTTTACACAAAAAGTACGTTTTACACAAAAAGTACTTATTACACAAAAAGTACTTTTTGCACAAAAAAGTACTTTTTACATAAAATGTACTTTTTACACTAATTGTACTTTTTACACAAAATGGTACTTTATACACAAAAGTCACTTTTCACACAAAAAGTTACTTTTTACACTAAAAGTTATTTTTTACACAAATATTGACAAAAAGTGACATTATACACAAAAAATTACTTTTACACATTATGTCAATATTTACACAAAAATTCACTTTTTGCACAAAAAGTTACTTTTTACTTCACTTTTACACAAAAGATCACTTTTTACACAAAAATTTACGCGAAAAATGACTTAACATTTTAAACAAAAATATACTTTTTTACAAAAAGTAAATGCTTACACAAAAAGTCACTTTTGACACAAAAAGTCACTTTTAACACAAAAAGTCGCTTATTCTATAAAAGGTCTTTATTAATTTTTTATACAAAAAGTCACTTTTTGAATAAAAACTTACTTTTTACCCAAAAAGTCATTTTTATACAAAACGTCACTTATTAAACAAAAATATACTTTTTACACAAAAGGCAATTTTTACACAAAAGGTCAGTTTTGACAGAAAAAGTCACTTATAACATAAAAAGTATTTATTTAAAAGAAAATTATTTTTTTAAAACAAAAAGTCACTTTTTATATAAAAACTCACTTTTTACACAAAAAGTTACTTACTACACAAAAAGACACTTTTTACCCAAAAAGTCCCCTTTTCCCTTAATTTGACATAAAACTTTTTGATTAAATACCTGGAAAATATGTTTTAATCTAAATAACTTATGCCTTAAACTACATAAGTAGTATGTTGATAAAAAAAGTTAAAATAGAGTAATAAAAAGATTATCCTACATATACACAATCACTACATTACCAAATTCCCCAACACAAACAGGGTCATCGCAACGTATGAGTAATTTTTAATTAAAGTATTTATAATATACTTCATACGTTATGGTTACATATCAAAACATGCAAACCTAGGAAATTGTTTTATTTTTGCTAAAACTTAGGTCTTACAAGGCAAATATTTGAAGAAACAAGTGCAGATAGATATTATTTGTTATTTTTTGTTTAAATTGTATAGACTTTTAATAATTTCTAAAGAAAAGAAAAATTAAACCACAATTTATATTGTAGTTGACCTAATCATTTTAGTAGATCTAATTAAATGTTTTCTGACTAGTATTTTTTAAAATATTTTCCTTGTATGGCCCGACTTAAGTCCATCGTCTTTTTTTTTTGTTTTTGTATACATATATAATATTACTTTTCTCTTATTTATTACAAATGATAAAAAGCTTGAATTTATATAATTTCATAAAATATCCATATGTACCACAAACATGTAGGAAAAAATTAATATAATTTTCTCCCGCCACAAAACATTTCCATGGTTATGGCATACCGCACACTTACACACACACACACACATTAAATTCAGTTACAGAGACACATGACAGTTGTCTTTTTCATGTTTCAGTTTTATTTTCACTTTGTTTTTTTGATATGTACATACATACTTATTGTGGTTAGGAACCTTTTCAAGACTGATATACTTCTTTTCATGGAAAATGGCATAACTCGAAATATAGTGTTTTCAAAAATAGTAAAATAGCAAATAAGCCTATTTCTATGTTAAGCTAAAAAACAACATTTTTTTCGAAACTGAAATTTCTGGAGATTTCACAAATTTCAACTCTTGAATAAAAAGGCTCAAAAAATTCGTTTTTCTTCAACATTAAATTTTTTTTTAACAAAAAATTACTTTTTTGATATTAAAAAAAAAAATCATTTATTGTTCTGTTTTTCTCCAGAATTTCATTCATTTTGCAAATAATAACTTTCCTTCCTCAACACATAAATTGTGTATCAAAAAGTTACTTGTTCGATATTTTTAGAATTTCAAAAATTTCCACAAAATTTCACGTTTGTCACAGAATTTCACTTTTTTCACAAAAAAAGTTACCTATTATACAGAATTTCACAATTTTCAAAATAAAGTTACATTTTGAACCGAGTTTTTCAAAAAAAGCAAATTTCCACAGAATGTTGTTCTTCTGTTATCCTTGACTTCCAGTGGAGCATAGGGCCTCAGAATGTTGTTAAGCAAAAAGAAAATGTTTTTTAAAATATTAAATTTACAAAAAAGTAAATTTTTACACTATAAGTTTTGTTTTAACACCAAAAGTCACTTTATAGACAAAAATTCACTTTTTACACAAAAATTCACTTTTTATACAAAAAGCCATTTTTTAAACAAAAAGTCACTTTTTAAACAAAAAGTCACTTTTTAAACAAAAAGTCACTTTTTAAACAAAAAGTCGCTTTTTAAACAAAAAGTCATTTTTTACACAAAAAGTCACTTTTTGTACAAAATGTAACTTTTTACACAAAAAGTAACTTTTTACACAAAAAGTAACTTTTTACACAAAAAGTAACTTTTACACAAAAAGTAACTTTTAACAAGAAGTAACTTTTAACACAAAAAGTAACTTTTTACACAAGAAGTTACTTGTTTCACAAAAAGTCACTTTTTATACAAAAGTCATATTTTATGCAAAAGGTCGCTTTTTACACAAAAAGTAATTTTTTACACAAAAAGTCACTTTTTACACAAGAATGACTTTTTACACAAAAATTTACTTTTATTTCACTTTTTCACTCAAATTCATTTTTTACGTAAAAAGTCACTAAAAGACACCTTTTTTAAAAAAAAGTCACTTACACAGAATTTTTCTATTTTTACAAAAAAAGTCACTTTTTACACAAAACGTTACTTTTACACAAAAAGTCACTTTTTGCATAAAAAGTCACTTTTTACACAAAAAATCACTTTTTGCATAAAAAGAAACTTTTTACGCAAAAAGTCACTTTTTACACAAAAAGTCACTTTTTACATATAAATTCATATTTTGCATAAAAACTCACTTTTTACACAAGAAATTATTTTTACTTTACTTATTCCCTAAAATTCATTTTTTACATAAAAAGTCACTAAAAGACACTTTTTTTTAAAAGTCACTTACGCAGAATTTTTTGTATTTTTACAAAAAAAAAAACACTTTTTACACAAAAAGTTACTTTTAACACAAAAAATCACTTTTTGCATAAAAAGACACTTTTTACGCAAAAAGTCACTTTTTACACAAAAAGTTGCTTTTACACAAAAAGTCACTTTTTACACAAAAATGCAGTTTTTGCACAAAAACTCACTTTTTACACAAAAATTTAATTTTACTTCATTTTTTCATTAAAATTCATTTTTTACATAAAAAGGTCACTAAAAGACACTAAAAAAAAGTCACTTACGCAGAATTTTTCTATTTGTAAAAAAAAATTACTTTTTCGATATTTTTAAAAAACAACCAGTCACTTTTCGGTCTCAAAGACACTTTTGGTCAAAAAAAATGTTGACTTTTTTTGACAACAAGTCATTTTTTTCGCAGAACTTTGCTTTATTTTTACCGAATTTCACTTTTTCAGAGAATTTAAATTTATTAAAAAAAGTTACTATTTTTTTACAAGTTTTTCCGTAGAATTTTACTTTTTTCACAAAAAGTAATTTTCCGTAAATTGTCATTTAACAAAACAATTTGCGTCAAGTGCCGGATATTGACAAAAGCTTTTAGTGTCACAACAATTAAAAAAATGAAAATATCTTTAATCATGTAATTTTCTAGTTATGTCATTATTGATGTTAATAAGCGATATGTATGTATATGAAATACTTAACTTCTAAACCAAAATAACAAATAAAATGAAAAAATATATATTATATCTAAAATGTTACTTATCCTGTGATAAGCCAAATGAGACAAATTGTTTAGTAATACATTTTTTGTATAATAGGACTGAACTGAGTGTCAATGCAGAATGAAAAAAAAAATAAATACATAAGAAAATTTTGAAAAAGCCTTAAAATAGAGTGATTTGACTGAAAATAGTCCTTATTTTTCTGGAAGTAAAAATGAGTAAAACTTTAGTCTGGACTTGCTTTGAATTTATTTATATTGAAAATGTCTTCTATTTTTTAATAAGCTACATGTAGTTATGTCCTTTACACAAACACATACATGCATACTTTTAGCGCTGCATGTGTGTACCAGAACAATATGGTTTTGTTCATATTTGTATATCTCATAGATTGACATTTATTTGTGGTTGGATATATAAATAAAATTTATTACAAATTTGTTGCTTTTTTACAACCTTTTTCTCCTTCTTGTTGTGCAAAATTTCATAGCATTTTTATTTCAATATATTTTTGTTTCTTGCCACAACAAGACCCAGCTGTTGCTTATTCTATGCTCAAGGAATGAGTACAATTTTAACGTTCCAATAAAAATTTACAAACATTTCATAACTTAGATACTTATGAATGTACATTAGTTATTTATACACATAATTAATGAAAATCCTTACACTATATATTCATAAATATTTCATTTTAAATCGAACAATAAAAAATAACTTTTTTTTATTTCTTTTTTGTGCTCGTTAAAAAAGTATTTTTCCATGTACAAGAACTGAATATTAAAAAAGATTGACACGTTCCTCATAAATAAGCAAATAGATTTATTTGTTATTTGTTCGTTTCCCATATAAGTTGGCAAAAAAGAAAATGTTACAAAAATATTATTATTATAAATAGTTATTTATCTCATTTTAAAAACCATTTTGTCATGTTTTTTTTTTATATATTACTGGGTCAATCAATTTTGGATATTTTGATATGTTTTAAAATTGTATGTTCAATATAAATTGATATGGTGATTGACTGAATTGGAATACAAAATAAAGTTATCAGTGTATGAAATGTGTCATAATGGCAATTATATTTTATAAAGAGGCACTTGATTTAAATGAAATATAAATGTAGATGTTTTGTTCAGTTGCAAGAATAGTGTAGTTTTTAATCTTACATTTTTTCACAATACTTAAGATTTTTTTCAGAAATTAAAATTATTACAGAAATTTCTTATTCAGTCACTCTTTTCACAAAAATTCACTCTTTGCACAAAAAATCACTTTTTGACAAAAAGTAAATTTTTTTACAAAAAGTCACTTTTTTCACAAAAAGTCGATTTTTTCACAAATTGTCACTTTTTTACAGGGACCGTAACTGTTATAACTTTTATCGTAAAAGTCAGAAAATAAAAGTTATTTTTTTACTTTTATTTTTTCGAGCAGAAATTAAAGTTATTTTTTACTTTTATTTTTACGATAAAAAATAACAGTTATTTTTGACTTTTATTTTTTCAAGCAAAAATAACAGTTATTTTCGCAAAAAGTCTATAAATAATTTTATATCGAAAATTTTTTATATTTATTTCACATATTAAATTTTGTACAAAAAATTTTCTAAAAAAAATTTTATAGCGAAAATTTTTTACAAAAAATTTATTTATATCGACAAATTTCTGAAAAAAATTGTATACCTAAAACTTTCTTTAAAAAATTTTATATTGAAAATTTTCTATCAATACTTTATATCGAAAATTTTCAATTAAAATTTTCTATAAAAAAATTTAATATCAAAAATTTTCTATAAAAAATTTTGTATCGAAAATTTTTTTTTTTTAGAAAATAAATTTATATCAAAAATTTTTTTTAAAAAGATTTTATATCTAAAATTTTCCATAAAAAATTTTATATAAAAAATTTTCTATAAAAAATTTTATATCGAAAATTTTCTATAAAAAAATTAATATCGAAAATTTTCTTAAAAAAAAAATTTCTTTAAAAATTTAATATCGAAAATTTTTCATTCAAAAATATTATATCGAAATTTTTCTATAAAAAATTGTGCATTGAAAAATTTCTATAAAAAATTTTATATCTAAAATTTTCTGCAAAAAATTTTATATTTAAAATTTTCTGCAAAAAATTTTATATCTAAAATTTTCTGCAAAACATCTTATATCGAAAATTTTCTCTAAAAAATTGTATATCGAAAATTTTTTATAAAAAATCGTATATTGAAAAATTTCTATAAAAAATTTTACATCCAAAATTTTCTATAAAAAATTTTATGTCGAAAATTTTCTATAAAAAATTTTGTATGTAAATTTTTCTAAAAAAAAATTTGAATAGAAAATTTTTAAAAAAAAATTTCTATAAAAAATTGTTTATTGAAAAATTTTTATAAAAAATTTTACATCGAAAATTTTCTGTCGAAAATTTTCTATAAAAAATTTTGTATCTTAAATTTTCTATAAAAATTTTGAATAGAAAATTAAAAAAAAAAATTTATCCAAAATTTGTAATACAAAATTTTTATTCAAAATTTGTAATACAAAATTTTTATCCAAAATTTGTTATAAATTATTTTTATCCGAAATTTGTTATAAAAAAATTTTATGTCGAAATTTTTATATTAAAAATTTTATATCGAAAATTTTTTATGAAATATTTTTTAACAAATATTTTCTATAAAAAAATTTTCCATAATGACGACAATTTTTGTATCGCAATTTTTCTATAAACATAATTTTAGATGGAAAATTTGCTAAAAAAAAACCGCCGTGGTATAGCAGGTTAGTCATCCGCCTAGCATACCAGATGCCCAAGTTCGATCCCTGGCCAGACTCACATGAAGAAATAAATTTTCAAAAAAGCGGCGTTTCACCTCATAACTCTGCTAGCCACTGGTTATTGAGTATTAGGCTATGTAAAACTTCTCTAATGCATTTGCCGTTCGGAGCCGGCGTTAAAACATAGGTCCCTTTCAATGAGTCTAAAAATAGAATCGGATGCAGCTCATTGTCTGAGAGAAGTACCCCTTGTTCCAATTGGAATGTTGTCGGGGAATTATATATATATATATATATATATATATATATATATATATATATATATATATATATATATATATAAACTTGCTATAAACGATTTTTTATCGAACATTTTCTATAAACAATTTTATATAAAAATTTTTCTACAAAAAAATTTTGTATCGAAAAATTTCTCTAAAAAAATTTTACATCAAAAATTTTTTACACAAAAATTTTGTATTGAAAATGTTCTGTCCAAATTTTTCTACAATTTTTTTTTTTATTTTATTCCGAAAATGTTCTATAAAAATTTTATATTGAAAATTTAAAAAAAAAAAAATTAAAATCGAAAATTTTCTATAAAAAAAATTTTGTATCGAAAATTTTCTATAGAAATTTTTATATCGAAAATTTTCTATAAAAAATTGAATATCAAAAATTGTCTAAAAAAATTACATATTGCGAATTTTCTTTAAAAAAATTATGTTTGAAAATTTTCTAAAAAAAAATTTTATATCAAAAATTTTCTATAAAAAATTTTGTATTGAAAAAAAAATATATTTATTGAAAACTTTCTTTTAAAATTGTACAAAAAAATGTGTGAAAATATTCTACAAATTTCGAAAATTTTCTATAAAAAATTATATAACAAAAATTTTGCATAAAAAATGTAATATCAAAAATTAAAAAAAAAAATATATCAAACATTTTCTATTAAAATTTTATATCGAAAATTTTCTATAAAAAATTTGATATCGAAAGTTTTCTATAAAAAATTTTATATAGAAAATTTTCGATATAAAATTTTTATAGAAAATTTTCGATATAAAATTTTTATAGAAAATTTTCGATATAAAATTTTTATAGAAAATTTTCGATATAAAATTTTTATAGAAAATTTTCGATATAAAATTTTTATAGAAAATTTTCGATATAAAATTTTTATAGAAAATTTTCGATATAAAATTTTTATAGAAAATTTTCGATATAAAATTTTTATAGAAAATTTTCTATAAAAATTTTATAGTAAACATTTTCTATAAGCAATTTTATATCAATAATTTTCTATAAAAAATTTCATATCGACAGTTTTTTACAATAAATTTTCTATAAAAAATTGTATATCGAAAATTTTCTATAAAAAAATTTATATTGAAAATTTTCTATAAAAAATTTTATAACGAAAATGTTCCAAAAAATATTGTATATCGAAAATTTTCTATGAAAATTTTCTGTCAAAAATTTTACATCGAAAGTTTTCTATAAAAAGATTTTATATCGACAACTTTTTTATAATTTTTGCATCGTTTTTGCAAGTTTTTTTTAAAAGAAATTTTTATCGAAAATTTTATCACAAAAAGTCACGTTTTTCACTAAAGGTCACTTTTTTTTCGCAATACATAATCTTATTTTCTTTTTTGTGGGTTTTCATTATTATATTTCTGTGCAGTTATTTTGGAAAATATTTCGAAATTTTCCTAATAAAACTAAATAAAGTAAGCATGTATAAAACAATAATAACTCCATGCAGTGGGATCTATTACGAAGTCGACTATTAATATTCCCTGTGTGTATTAAGTTTCTTTATTATTTCGAAAAAATTTTAGTAACGATTAAATTCTTTCATTAGCGAAGTTATGAATATACAGGATTTAAAAGTTATTCTATATATTCATATTTAGAATATAAATATGAAACATCGTTTTCTATTACAGGAAAATATGTACAAGCATGTCTGTGTTTAAACGATTTAAATATTTGTGTTCATTCACACACATTTGTACATTTGTTCTGCAAATTGTTATAATAGGGAGCATTAGTGGTTTGACATTTGTTAAAGGAAATTATTTATTTTTCTTGTTTTTCTTTAATATAACACTATACAACAAAAATACATTTTTAAAATTTATGGCTATCGCTCGTTTAACATGAATAATGGTACAACTTGAATGAAAGGCCTGCTGTATTTAATAAAATTGGCACAATTTTAATTATACTTGTAAAATTTCCTCCTATATATTCTGTGCAATAGCTCGTAATGTATTTTTATTTGTTGAATGGTGTTTTATTTCTGTATAATAATATTTTTGGACGCTATTGCTTTTTGCGGTTTTATTTCAATCCTTATAATTTGTTTAGAAAAATATCATAATGACTAACTGTCATTATATCAAATAAACATTAGCCAGGTAACCAAATTAAAAGACTTCTAAAAATATCAACTTTTTCTTTCTACCGTCAACTTTTATATAAATAACTCTTATAAAAAATCTAAGAATTTTAAAAATTTATAATTTTAGAAAAATAAAAACATTTACATAGTTACGCACTTTTATGCAGACAATTTTAGAAGAAAATTAAACCTTATTCTCCAAAGAAGACTTGTATGCAAAATACTTCCAAAGCAAATGTTAACGAAGCAAGTTTTAGTCCTAAAAAAACAACAAAATTGGATACAGCTGTTGTAGTCAAAATTCCTGTTTTTGGTAGTTATACACCTAATACTCATACATACATAGTTGTTATTTTATTTGACTGTGTGTTAGTTTTAAAAATTCTCAAATACATTTGCTGTTGTTGTTGTTGTCTTGTTGCTGCAAAACTTTATTGTAAATTTCTAACCATTTTTAAGCAATTAGCGTTTATCCTGCTCTCGTTTTAGTTGTAGTTGTTGTGTGATGAGTGTATAAATGTTAAATATTGTTGCTGCTGTAGTTGGCTTTTTTTTTTTTTTTTGTCCATTCATGAAATTTAATAAAAACCACAATTTTAGTTGCAATTGGGGTTATTATGAGTTTTTTTTTTTAATTTTCCACTTTTAGTTTTATTTGATAAAGTTTTTTGTATATTTTGTTGGTTTTAGCTATAAACTTTATTTAAGTTGTATTTCTAAATCATTATTTTATATTGTTTTTTTTTTGTGGCCATTTTATTGTTTAGGAAAAATTGTTTAAAACCATGACGTCGCCAAGTGGTTAAGATAATGAATTTCATGAGGTTAATTTTTTAAATGATTTACAAGTTTATATATGCACATAAAATTTAAATTTAATAATAGGAAATAATAATTTTAATTAATTGATTTTTACTTTTTTTGCCTCTGTATATTTGTGCGAATATCTGGAGCAATTGTTTCTCTGGTAATTAGACAATTTAAGTTTAATTAAATATTATTTATTACTTAATCATCTTCTTTAGGCCTTTGCACATTTTCGCACTTTACTAAAATATTTATGAATTATCTCTTAATTTCACACATTGCCAATTCGATTATTTGATATTGTTACTGCAAATATTATAGATTACACTGTGCTTCAACAAAAACATGCTTAGTACTATCTTTACAAAACATTAATGTTTAATAAAAATAGGTCAAGAAAATGTTTCATAGAATATCCTAGATACCAATTTTTTTGTAGAAAATTTTCCATATGAAACTTTCTTTTAAAAAATTTTTATAGATTTCGATTTTATAAAAAAGAAAATATTGAAATTTTCGATAAAAAATTTTTTTGATAAAATTTTTGCAGAAAATTCTTAATATATAATTTTTAGTAGAAAATGTTCGATATAAAATTCTTTATAGAAATTTTTCGATACAAAATTTTTTATAGAAATTTTTGATAAAATATTTTTTATAGAAAATTTTTGATATAAAATTTTTGATAGAAATTTTTTCTTAAAGAAAATTTTCGACATAAAATTTTGTATAGAAAATTTTGAAACTTTAAAGAATTAATATAGAAAGTTTTCTACATAAAGTTTTTATAGAAAATTTTCTATTTACAATTTTTTATAGAAAATTTTCGATATAAAATTTCTCTATATAATTTTTTATGGAAAATTTTCGATATAAAATTTTTAATAGAAAATTTTCGATATGAAATTTTCAATATAAAATTTTTTATAGAAAATTTTTAATATAAAATTTTTTATAGAAAATTTTTAATATAAAATTTTTTATAGAAAATTTTTAATATAAAATTGTTTATAGAAAATTTTTAATATAAAATTTTTTATAGAAAATTTTTAATATAAAATTTTTTTTAGAAAATTTCCAACATTTTTTTTATAGAAAATTTTCAATATAATTTTTTGTTTTATAGAAAATTTACAATATCATTTTTTGTAGAAATCTTTCAATATTAATTTTTTAGATAATTTTTGATATAAAATTGTTTACAAAAAATTTTTAATGTAAAATTTTTTATAGAAAATTTTTAATGTAAAATTTTTTATATAAAATTTTCAATGTGAAATTTTTTATAGAAAATTTTCAATGTAAAATTTTTTATAGAAAACTTTCGATATAAATTTGTTTATAGAAAATTTTCGATAAAAAATTTTTTATAAACAATTTTCGATATAAATATCTCTATATACAATTTTCGATATAAAATTTTTTATAGAAAATTTTCAATATAAAATTTTTTTATAGAAAATTTTCAATATAAAATTTTTTTATAGAAAATTTTCAATATAAACATTTTTTATAGAAAATTTTCAATATACAATTTTTTACAGAAAATTTTCAATCTAAAATTTTATATAGAAAATTTTCAATATAAAATTTTTTATAGAAAATTTTCAATATAAAATTTTTTATAGAAAATTTTCAATATAAAATTTTTTATAGAAAATTTTCAATATAAAATTTTTTATAGAAAATTTTCAATGTAAAATTTTTTATAGAAAATCTTCAATATAAAATTTTTTATAGAAAATTTTCAATATAAAATTTTTTATAGAAAATTTTCAATATAAAATTTTTTATAGAAAATTTTCAATATAAAATTTTTTTATAGAAAATTTTCAATATAAACATTTTTTATAGAAAATTTTCAATATACAATTTTTTACAGAAAATTTTCAATCTAAAATTTTATATAGAAAATTTTCAGTGTAAAACTTTTTTTATAGAAAATTTTTAATATGAAATTTTTAATATAAAATTTTTTATACTAAACTTTCAATATAATTTTTTTTAAATTTTCAATAAAAGTTCTTCCAGAAAATTTTAATATCAAATTTTTTATAGACATTTTCTATATAATTTTTTTAATTAAAAATTTTCAATATAAAAATTTATATAGGAAATTTTTTTATTTAAAAAAAAAAAATGAAAAAAATTATTAATAAAAAATTTTGATACAAAATTTTTTAAAGAAAATTTTGAAATACAAATTTTTAAGAAAAAACTTTCGATATAAATTTGTTGGCTAAAAATTTTCGAAAATTTTTTTTGTAGAAAATTTTCAATATAAATTTTGATAGAAAATTTTTGATATAGAAACGCAATTTTATCAATCAATTATTTTTTCCATAATTAAATTTATATAATATATAATAATATTGGGATTAAATGCGAATAATTTTTCTTTTTGAAAAATTTTCGATATAAAATTTTCGGTATCAAATTTTTTATAGAAAATTTTCGATATAAAATTTTTTTATAGAAAATTATTAATATTAAATTTTTTGGGGAAAATTTTCGATATAAAATTTTTTATTAAAAATATTCGATATAAATTAAAAAAAAAAATTTTTTAAATAAAATAAAATTTTTTGTTAAAAATTTTAATATACAATTTTTTATAAAAAATGTTGGTATAAATTTTATTTATATAATAAATTTGATACAAATTTTTTACAGAAAATTTTTTCGATTTAAATTTTATATAGAAAATTTTTTATATGAATTTTTTTAAAGAAAATTTAAAAAAATGTAAAAATTTTAATAGAAAATTTTTAACATAAAATTTTGATTTGATTTGAAACTTTTAATATAAAACTTTAAGTAGAAAATTTTTCGAAATATATTTTATTTAGAAATTATGTGAAACTTTATATAGATTATTTTCCGATACAAATAGTTTTAAATAGTTTCACAGTGTTACTTTCTCATCCTAAAGCACAATATTAATTAACTAATTTCTAACACTTAATCCTTAAAACATTCATTAGCTAATCAATTTGTTCATGTGTGTAAATTTGTTCATGTATACAATCTAAGTAATTTCAAATAACATCATAAATCATTTTTAATAAACTTTGAAATCTCACACACTTGCATATTCAATTCTCTGAGACACATAATGAAATCTAATTAAAAATTCATAAATTCTTGTTTGAGTTCGAATGTGAGATGCAAATTCCCATTTAACTGATTGAATTTAATGCAAGTAAATAAAATTCAATTTAATTAAATGTATTTACTGTAACAATTTACAAAGTTTTCGCATATCTTTGTATGCACAAACATGCAAAAACGTGTTTATTACTCATTATTCATTTTGGCACAATCTTGATTTAAAAGTTTTCAGAAACACCTTAGGATATGTGAATGGGGGAAAATATTTGAATTCTGGCAGCATAATGTTAAATACATACATTTGTGCTTGTATTTGCAATTATATTATGCAGCCTGTATACCATGATCCGAAAAGATCTGGGAGAGTGAACAAATGATGTTTTTGTATATTTGGCTTGTGGTTCTCTTATGTCAAAATAGTTTAGATGATATTGTTTTAGATTAGGGTCATTATAAATATAGGATTGTAATATTTTATTAAAAATGCCATTGACCTTTAATCATAATATGATAGCAGTTGCCATATTTCCTTTTTATTTGCATAGAAGATAACTCGTTTTAAACATAAATTTAAAACCACTGGCATTACACTGTGCAGAAAAAACAAATTTCCTCACCTTAACTTTAAGCATATTTCCAATTGATTTATGATTTTATTTAATTTAAAAATTCCTTTAATTTCCTTGCTTAATTGCCCTTTTAGTATATAAATGTAAAAATTATTTATAACTTTTCGTTTTTTCTTTTTGCACATAAAACATTTAAGTATATTAAAAAGTAGCTTTTTAACACATTCACATGCAAAACACTATATCATACCCAGCTAGCATTTTTGAAAAATTTTAATAAAATATGAGTCTTTTTTGACTTCTTTGCACGATTAAAATGATCATTTATGATATCACTTATAAGTCAAAAATTATTTTTTATTGTGTGAGTAAATGGTACTTATCATGCGACTCTTCAAAACGAGTCTTTAATGACTCGTTTTGCTGATTAAAATATGACTGCACACATTTTGCTACATTTGTAAAAAAAAAATAATAAAGCTTTTTATTACTCAACACAGTATATCTATTTTTAGAACACGTCATATCTATTTTTAGAACAGTGAAAGTTGCGTTACATAAATTGATGTTGCCGAGAACGTGGATCCAACCTAGGCTGCTGAATATGATATGTTATGCTTAGTAGTCGACGTGCTAACCAACTAAGCCACATCACCCAAAATGAAATACGAGTCTTTTTATGACATTTTTTATCACCTAAAAATAGTTATAATACAAAAATTTTACAAGATTTTTTGTGCTATTTTTAACTATTCGTTTGCTAAGCGTCTATGAATCTTTTTGTACACTTTTTTGATCACCAAACTGATTGCATTCTGCTTTCAAATAGTCGCTTTCAAGGTATTTTCTGAGTCTTTTTGTGATCTTTTTTGATAACAAAACTGATTAAAATAATATAAAAAACAGTCGTGTTAGGATCGCTTCGTTCGTTTTCGTCGTTTTCTAAGCGTTTTAATGAGTCTTTTTGGAATCTTTTTTTAGATCAACAAGCTGATTAATCAGTTTTTGATCATCTATACGAATCCCAAAAGACTCATTTTGCTGATATTATCGTCAATAATCACCAAATTGCTAGCTAGCTAGCTCTTGTATGAGTATTTTGCATAATAAAATATTGTATATGTTAATGTTTTTGTATTTAAATATAAAGAGTTGTGAATGTATTAATTTATGACTTATGCGTGACTACCAAAATAATATAAATTAAAGGCATTCAAACATGCAATATGGTTAAATATTAAGCGTTAAAGCATAAACAAATTCCAACATCAAAAGGTGGGAAACGAAAATTGATTTTACATTTTAAAATCTTAAATTTCTTCTTCTGTGTTAACCTTGACTCCCAGTAGAGCATTGGGCCTCAAATCTAATATTTAAACAACCTTAATTAGTATTAAACAGATTTTGAACATATATGATTCTTAATTGGTCCGCTTTACAGTCAAACTAAAATTATCTTCTTTCCTCTTTTACAATAGCTCCATTATTTATATAGGGTTATGTTGAGGTCATTGCCTTTATTTAAATACCACTCAAGTGCCTTTTTTATCACTAGTAGTATGTTTCCAAACCGGGCCAGAAATATGTATACACTTTGTGCTGTCTTAGAAACGGTAGGAGCCAATTTTAGGCACTCTGTTACATAAATTTCTGTGTTAAGCGTTCCTGCCGCAAGAGACGTATCAAGCTTACCATATGTCTCTCGCGGCAGGCACTATATGCCAAAAAAAAAAAAAAATCGAAAGAGTTGCTTGATTTCTTTAACTTAACCAATATCTTTTCGATTTTTTTTCAAGATCGATCTTTCCTTCAATCCTCGGGTTTAAATAATCAATAAAAAAGGCAGTATTCCCCTATTAATTTACTAAGTGTCAGTAAAGTAGACAATTAACTTGTTTTCGCATAGAATGCCAGGAATATGGTATATGCTGGCAATGTGGTGTAGCAACTTTTTTCTTAAAAGATGGTATAAGTATATGGACTCAAAATTTTTTCATAGAAAAAATTGAAAAATTTTCGTAAGGAAATTTTTCGATGTAAATTTTTTCTACCGATACTTTTCGATATAAAATTTTTCTATAGATCATTTCTAATAATCATTTTCGATAATTAAAAAATAAAAAAGCCATTTTATATTGCAAAGAAATTTCGAAATTTTTTTTTCGAAAATTTTTGGTGGAAAAATTTCCATAGAAAATTTTCTAAACTATTGATATAAAATTTTTTCATTAAAAACTTTCAAAGTAAAATTTTTCTTTAGAAAATTTTTAATAAAAAATTTTTCATAGAAAATTTTTGATGTAAATTTTTTTATAGAAAATTTACTATGTTAATTTTTCCATGGACAATTTTTGATGAGTCTTGTTTTTGACAGTCTATTTTAGACAAATGAATGATTTTAAATAATAAATAATAATAAATGCATATTTTATTCGAAATACTCTTTATGACACAAATTTATAAATTTTCATTTATATATCTAATAATATAAACAGGAAATTTAATATTTTGTTTTAAAATATTAAAAACTTTTTCCTTGTCAGCCTTTGTATAAACTAAGCTCTTTACTAAAACAAGTTATGTCTAAACCAAATTTTTCAGGCATCTTAAAAACTTGAAGAGATGTAAACCTCGAATCTGTTGAATTTAAAATAAAAAGTATCAAAGGCTTTGGAGTTTTACATGAGATTGATTTTAAAATAAAAATAAAATATGAGTTAAACATTGTAAATCAAGTTACTATACTTTAGAATATCAACAGCAATATATGAAAAATTCTTGTTATAAATCATAAATTTAACTCTACATACCTACCATTATCTACATATTTATACAATTTTTTGTCGAATTATTAACGCTTTCATTTGGGCGGGATTTTTTTGGTTTGGCTGTTCATAGAAAACATTTTCAACACAACAATTAACACATTCAAATATAAAAGTCGTTATGTTAAGAGCAAATAATACCCAAATATCTCCCTACAAATGTCGTTGCATATTTTGTAAATGTATACACACAATTACAAGTTGTGTCTATGTAAATGTAGATAAAATGTATTCATGTCTTTTAATTTATGTATGTGTATTGCCTGCGAGTTAAGTGAACATCTACTTACCATAAATGTATAGCTGTTACTACAGCTCTATTTGTCTTCTTAAGAAATAATTCTTTAAGATGCTAAATTGTATGCTCTATAGAATATTTAACAATACAGTGCTCATGATGCTAGCATTCAACACAGAAAGTTTTGGAAATGTTCAGGAAAGAAACGAATATTGTGAACGGTTTGTGGGAAAGTGGATTACTAGGAAAGCTAAAGCAAATGGACATGATTTATTTTATTTTTAGGTATATTTTAGTACAATGATTAGTCCTAATATAAACAGAGTTTTGAAAAATATATAAATATATATAAAGAATATATACCACTTAATTGTATCAACCGGCTTTTATTAATTTTATTGACTTATATTATGTACTTTTTACTTTTTTTTATTATGTACTTTTTTATATATCAACCAAAGAGGAGGAAGAATTTGAAGCCTCACATCTGCTCTATTTCTATTAATCATCATCTTTAAACTATTTACCTCAATTGTAACTAACCCCTTAAGAAACTGACAATATCTTTCAAAATTCCTTATGCGGTTATGAGAACAACTGTTGTACATCGTCAAAAGTGTTCAAGTTATTGTGGTTTATCAAACAACAGGATTTTTGGAATTTTCTTCAAATGGAAATTTCATTGTCTTTAACATTTTTTTTGTTCTAGTTTTCCTTATTTTTTTCAGTTTACCATTTTAATGAAGACATTTCTTAACGTTATTTGCCTCAGAAAGACTAACTTTATTTCCATTCATTTAGTTATTCATTCATAGCTTGACGAAAACTTAATAAATACCCTAAAGCTACGGTCACATTGATTAAACATTTAATCGAAATTATCAAATATTTGATCCTCGTAGTCTGACCACAAAATATTTTTGAGGTTCAAACAAGAAACATGTTGATTTGAACAAAACAA
This sequence comes from Stomorhina lunata, assembly GCA_933228675.1. Taxonomy (NCBI): domain Eukaryota; kingdom Metazoa; phylum Arthropoda; class Insecta; order Diptera; family Rhiniidae; genus Stomorhina; species Stomorhina lunata. Next base: position 95,578,800 of record OW121743.1, on the reverse strand, counting down.
AATCATTTGCCAGCAAATAAAAATTTTCCTAATGTGAACACGCAAGAGCAAATATTTTATTAAATTTTGATCAAATAATTATTTAATCTTACAAAATTTTTGTAACATCAAACAGGGGCAAATAACAGCTGTGCATTTGTATTGTTTACTATTCAAACAGAAACAACAACATCAAATTTGAGAAACAACAACATCAATTTTGAGAAACAACAACATCAAATTTGAGAAACAACAACTCAAATATGAGAAACAAATTGCCAGATACACAATTTTGTTTTGAAAAAATTTGATCAAATATTTTTTTGGAAAATATTTAATCTTCAGTGTGACCATAAATAAAACCTGTTTTTTTGTTTATACTTTGAACATATTTTTTCTGTATTTTGTCAAATAAAAATCGTCAAATAAATGTGCAAGTGTGACCACAAATTTTTTATTATATTGTTTTGACAATATTTTACTCAAAATATTTGATTTAAATGTTTAATGAGTCTGACCGTACCTTAACTTACATGCAGATAGCTTGTCATGAATATATAGAGGAAACGATAAAGTAAGATTGGTCCGTCACAGACCTTTGATACCCTACACATTCTTTCGACTTTTCTATGGAAAATTCTTCTCACTTTCGACTTTTCTATAGAAAACTCCTTACACTTTCGACTTTTCTATAAAAAAACTCCTTACACTTTTGACTTTTCTATAGAAAACTCTTTGCATTTTCGACTTTTCTATGGAAAACTCTTCACACTTTTGACTTTTCTATAGAAAACTCTTCACACTTTCGACTTTTCCATAGAAAACTCTTCACACTTTTGACTTTACTATAGAAAACTCTTCTCACTTTCGACTTTTCTATAGAAAACGTCATACACTTTTGACTTTTCTATAGAAAACTCTTCAAACTTTTGACTTTTCTGTAGAAAACTCTTAACACTTTCGACTTTTCCATAGAAAACTCTTCCCACTGTCAACTTTTCTATAGAAAACTCTTCCCACTGTCAACTTTTCTATAGAAAACTCTTCCCACTGTCAACTTTTCTATAGAAACTCTTCCCACTGTCAACCTTTTTATAGAAACTCTTCCCACTGTCAACTTTTTTATAGAAAACTCTTCCACTGTCAACTTTTCTATAGGAAGCTCTTCCCACTGTCAACTTTTCCATAGAAAACTCTTCCCACTGTCAACTTTTTTATAGAAAACTCTTCCCACTGTCAATTTTTCTATAGAAAACTCTTCCCACTGTCAACTTTTCTATAGAAAACACTTCTCACTGTCAACTTTTCTATAGAAAACTCTTCCCACTGTCAACTTTTCTATAGAAAACTCTTCCCACTGTCAACTTTTCTATAGAAAACTCTTCCCACTGTCAACTTTTCTATAACAAACTCTTCCAACAGTCAATTTTTTATAGAAAACTCTTGCCACTGTCAACTTTTCTATAGAAAACTCTCCCCCCTGTCAACTTTTCTATAGAAAACTCTTCCCATAAAATTGTTCCAATATTAATTTTTGAGTAGAAAATTCTTTACAATTTCAAAATTTCTATAGAAAAACCCTTCCAATTGTCAACTTCTTTAAAAAAAAACACTTTCTTGATATAATCGGCTTTTCTAAAGAAAGTTATTTTATTCTGAACTTACATATCTGTGTGCAATGGTGTAGGGTGTAAAAATACACGAGCGCAAGTTAAAGCTTCTAGTGAACAAGTTAAAGCTACTTAAGCTAAGTACTACTAGTATTGGTATGAGCTCTTCCATATGTATGTTTGTGTGAATGTATATGGAAAAAGTCTTTGTTAATTTATATGCGCATATTAAATTGAGCAGAATATTTACTCATTCATATGTGTCTTTTCTATGTGGTAGATAGAGTATTTGTGAAGGTATGGGTGTTTATAAGCATATACATATGATAAATATTTCAACATTTACTAACAACAAAATAGCGGGATTTATTTGTAACAAAATAAAAGTTTATATGTAAGAATATAACTGTTCTCTACACACATGTATTCTTCATACTTTAACAATGACTGTGTTGTGCTAGTATTAAATAACTGAAACTTTTTTTGCTGTGCAGTCAAGACAAGTAGTAGTAACTTTAAGTAACTTCCGTTTCCATTTGTATATATTTTTGATGTTTAATCAAATCACATATTTTTGCTGTGTTAAATTAAAGAATTTGTATATTTTTGTATTCTTTTAAATTTAGCAATTCAAAAAACCTGATTCTTTTGTAAAATTACATTTTTTTCTTGATATTAAGTTTTATTTTGTCTTTGACATGCAAAAACAAAAAAATATTAACATAATTTAATATTTTCTGTGTCTTAAGCCTTATTTTTTGTCATTTAAAATAAAAGCGCATACGTGCGTCATTTTTGAAGAATCTGTTTCTTTTTCTTGTTTCTTTTAATATTTTTCTTATCACGTTTGATAGCTTGTTGTGTCCTCATGTGTTTATAAATAACCAAATTTTATGCAACAGCATGCAGCTATTTTTTCTTTACGACAAATGCTTATATTTTAGAAAATATATTTCAAGTATTCATTGCATTTCATTTTGTATGAAAAAATATAGAGACACAAACATCCATAAGTATGCTTAACACACAAGCTGATCAACATCAAAGGGATGCTCTTGCATTTGACATTTAAAAATTTTTAGTTTATTTTCTCGAATATTTTTTTTGCTTTCAAATTTCCAAAGCATTTCAAATGCAGATTGATTTCAAAGACGAAATTTTTAAATCTATTTGCGTTTATTTGCAAAATTAATGCATTTCATGTTTTTGCAGATGACAGTCTATGTTCATCAATAGAATTTGGTGACTTTTATAAATTGATATGTTCAAAGAAAGTTAAGCGAATATTATTAAGCTTTTATATCTATCATTTGAGTAAACTTTTTGATATATGTCACCCTTAAATATAATTTGATTTTAAAGATAATTCTTTTCACTCATCAATTCTACAGAAGACTTCCATTGTATTTTTTATATAAGAAAATAATTCTAATGTCAACTTTTGTATAGAAAATTCTTTCCCACTGTCAATTTTGCTATAGAAAATTTTTCCCACTGTCATCTTTTCTATAGAAAACTCTTCCCACTGACAATATACCTATAGAAATCATTTTCTGCTATCAAGTTTTTATAGAAGTTCCAATCAATTTCAACTTTTTATTGAAAACTCTTCCCACTATCAAATTTTCTATTAAAAATCTTACCTCAGCTAACTTTGCTATTAGAATTTTTGAAATATTTAGCCAATTCACAGTCTCTGCTATTGTGTGCTATTGTCCTATTATCATAAACATTTACGACTGTCATAAAAATTTTGTTGGTATTTCCCATTAAAAAATATTATATGACAATATCACTTTGAAACCTATGTTTACTCACCGTGCTATTTAATTCAGTGATGCCACGCTCATATTTCAGCGTTTTTTGTTTGAAAAAATTGGCATGATTGATCTTATCAAATTTTTTCTGTTGACAGATAATTTCGCACCAAAATTAAAACAAAAACAATTACGAATTTTTTTTAACAAAAAAATCGAAATCAAATACATAATACAAATTTGGAAATGGAATCTGACAATGTGGTAAGTTCTTGTTGTTTTTCTTTTTCTGTCTAGTAGTATGACGTCTATCAAAATATACAATGGTTAATATACGACAGGTGTTCACAGTAGTGCTATTTGACCCTAAATAGCACTTTAAGATTTAGCACTTTAGTAGACATAGTGAATTGGCTAATAATTTTTCTGTTGTAAACTTTTATTCCCTATGCCAATTTTTCTTTTTACAACTCCTCCCAATATCAATTTTTCTTTCTCAAACATTGTGTTAAGATTTCTTATCTTCAAAAAAAATTAACTGAATTACTTTTCACACAAGAAAATTTACGACCCTTTCCTTTTACTTACTTCTTAATCACAATTCATCAATTTAATTTAATGATGAGAACGATTTACTTTTTTTCCCAAGAAAACACTCTATGTCTTTTCTCGATTGCAGCAACTTTTATCACCGCCATCTTATTGCACTTAAAAGCAATCCAGGAAAAAAAAACTTAATTTTCCATTAAGCGCTAGAAAATAAAAGAAAAACTCTTTACAAAAGATTTTGTGTGATAAAATAAAAAAAATAGTTACAAAAAATAAATGAATATAAAAACGAAACAGAAACCATTTATTTTACCCCATTTAAACTTTGACTTTATGTATTGCATTAAAATTTCATTTAACATCTTTCGGTGCCGTTTTTTTAATGCTTTTCCATTTGATGAGCAGCAACAGAAATTGAAAAGTCGAAACTTTCCTTTAAAAGTGTAAAGATTTTTATATTTTCATACATTAATACAATTGCATTTTAAACTTCTTCAACTGTCGTTTTATATGAATTTTTTGTTTTTGCATTTGTTTCTTATTTGTATTCTCTTTACGTTTCTTTCATTGCAGCAACAATCTTCAAGCGATACAAGCTCAACTTCACGCGATGATAGTACAACAACCACCACGAATAACAGTAATGATGATGGCACAAGTCGCAGTAGTCGTAAAGGTGCTGCAAAGTTTTTATTAAGAAAACGTAGCACAAAAAAATCGTCATCGAAAGGTGAGTTATACAGAATGAAATAGGGGGGAAAACTATTGGGAAATGTGACCAACTATTTTTTTGCAAATTTAAATTAAAGTAAAATTAATCAACTCTCTTCAAACTAAGAACTTTTCTATGGAAAACTCCTCCCACTGTCAACTTTTCTATAGAAAACTCTTCCCACTGTCAACTTTTCTATAGAAAGCTCTTCCCACTGTCAACTTTTCTATAGAAAACTTTTCCCACTGTCAACTTTTCTATAGAAAACTCTTCCCACTGTCAACTTTTCTATAGAAAACTCCTCCCACTGTCAACTTTTCTATTAAAAATTCTTCCCACTGTCAACTTTTATATAGAAAACTCTTCCCACTGTCAACATTTCTATAGAAAACTCTTCCCACTGTCAACTTTTCTATAGAAAACTTTTCCCACTGTCAATTTTTCTATAGAAAACTCTTCAAACTATCAACTTTTCTATACAAAAATCTTCCTACTGTCAACTTTTCTATAGAAAACTCTTCCCAGTGTCAACTTTTTCATAGAAATCTCTTCTCACTGTCAACTTTTCTATAGAAAACTTTTTCCACTATCAACTTTTCTATAGAAAACTTTTTCCACTGTCAACTTTTCTATAGAAAACTCTTCCCACTGTCAACATTTTTATTGAAAACTCTTCCCATTGTCAACTTTGCTATAGAAAACTCTTCCCACTGTCAACTTTTCTATAGAAAACTCATCCCACTGTCAACTTTTCTATAGAAAACTCTTCCCGCTGTCAACTTTTCTATAGAAAACTCTTCCCGCTGTCAACTTTTTATAGAAAACTCTTCCCACTGTCAAATTTTCTATAGAAAACTCTTCCCACTGTCAAATTTTGTATAGAAAACTCTTGCCACTGTCAACTTTTCTATAGAAAAATCTTCCAACTGTCAACTTTTCTGTAGAAAACTCTTCCCACTCTCAACTTTTCTATAGAAAACTCTTCCCACTGTCAACTTTTCTATAGAAAACTCTTCCCACTGTCAATTTTTCTATAGAGAACTCTTCCCATTGTCGACTTTTCTTTTCTCTTCCTAGTGTTAACTTTTCTATAGAAAGCTCTTCCTTCTGTCTACTTTTCTGTAGAAAACTTTTTCCTCTGGCCCAAAGAAAATGTTGGTCTCATTAAATCTCCTTTAGATCGAACAAAGTCTTTTCTAGGCTTTAACTTTAAACAAATGGCAAATTCATGTCATTTTGGATAAATTTGTGCACGTTCCATAAAAAACTGTAAAAGCATTTGAAAATCTCCTCTGAGACTTATGTACAAAGGAACACAAATCCAAATGCCAACAAATAACAATCAGGCTGTAAGATTTTGTAATAAATTAAAAACTAATTAAAGAAAATTGAGGTTAGACGGAATTCATTTCAATTCATTTGGAAATTCTTTCTTTTTTTTCTAATGGTTTTCTAATTAATTACAATTTCAAGCACCTTTTTTTCTGTAACAAAAAAAAAAGAAGAATAAAAATATCACAGAAAACTAGAGAAATTGAAACGTGCAAAAAGGTAATTTAATTTCTATTTTTATCTTTCCTCTTTTTTTTCTTTATTTATTTTAGAATCTAAATCTTTGAAATCTCAGGACAAGACTGGTGTCAAGTGTGTGGTAGTGGGTGATTGTGCTGTGGGGAAAACAAATTTAATACTCTCCTATCTGGAGAATCGTTTTAATACCGAACATGTGCCTACAGCTTCAGATATTTATAATGGTAAGTATTTTGTGATTCTTTTATTTAAGTATTTAACAATATAACACCAGTAATTGCCTTAAAAATTTAAATTAAATTATAATTTATGTATAAGATTTATTGTTATATACGAGTATTTTCCTTATTGTTTATGCTTGTTTTTTCAAAGAATTTTCACACAATTTTCTTTAGAAAATAACATGATTGCAAACAAAGAATATTAAACAGACGGACGGACGGTCGTACGAAACAATCATTGTTGACTTCCTTGTTCTCTTGTATATATTACACATATTTTTTGCCATATGATTTTATAAATTTTTTACTATTATATTCAGTAATAGAAGAAACCAATTTGTAAAAGTTTTTTTTTATTTTTTGTCAGTCTTTACTTTTTATGTGCAATATTTTGTTGTTCATTGTTGTTAGCAATACCAGCAACATCAGCCTACAAAATATTATAACAAACTCATCTTTTGTATCCACTTCTAGCTGACATCCCTTTTTCTTGGCTTTGTTTTGGGGTCCCCCCTACTCCCCACTTTTGTACGAATTTTGCACGAAAAAATCTATTTCCACATTTTGAGTTTTTTAGTTTCTTTTTTTGTATTAAGGATATGTTTCTTGTTTCCGTTTTAATTTTTCAGCCTGGATTTTTATTAGTTTTTCTATATCTATACAGATATCTAAACAATGTAAAGGTTGGTTGTGAAAAAAATGTTATAGTTTTTAATAAAAGTATCTAAATCCCAATTATAGTATCAAAACCCAAGTAATTAAAAAATGGTTCTTTAATAGGCACATTTTATTCATTATTGATGACCTGTTAAGTACTTTAGTTAAAATTATTTTTTAAACCATTTTGGCCAAAGAAGTCTTCGTACCAAATGCAATTTCAAAAGTTCCTCAAATTTTTTTTTCAATTCGCAAAAATTGCAAAAAATTATAACCCTACAGTATATACATAAAAATACGTAAACTTTTTTCGTTACCAACCTTTAGTAGTAGGCTCTTTGTTCGAAGTGAAATTGTATATGTATAGATTTATTTCTTCGATATCTCATGGTTAGAGTTTATTAAAAAAATGTCCTCCATACTCATTTAACTTCCTGCCTTTTTGTATTGCTTTTTTTTCACAAGTTTCTCTATAAATTTTGCTGCCATTGCTTGACTATTATTCATGGCAAAAATTCTTGTTAACAATTTTTAAGCTTATTGCAAAAACAAAATTTTTAAAATTGTTTTTTGTTTGATATGATAAATTGGACAATATCGTTTTTTCTTTCGCACTTCCACATGACAAAGGAAAATACTGTAGCTATTTGTAATTTTTTGGGGAAGGATTGATAAAGGAAGAAGCAGAGAATATCAATGTTTATGGATTAAAATCATATGGCTTGAAAGGCTTATTAGAAGCTTTAAACAACGAAACATCTGAAACCCACTAGGTTCATCTGTTCCCTGAATTTTGTTTTACTTTTCTATGTTTATCACACCGAACACTTTTTTTGTATTCCTCATGATACAAAATCCTTATTGTTTTTGATAGTTGGATGATCTTCCATATAAACTGCAAGGGATTCCCGATTTCGGTACCTCCAAGCAAACATTTTTATCACCTCAACCGTATATTCAGGTATCGATAGTGCTCAAAAAATCACTTGTCTGAGTCGAGCTCGCTTTTTTTCACAAACAATAATCAGTCTTTGCCAGTTAGTATTACTTATATCTCTGAAGACTTGTGATAAAAAATTGTTTTTGTCATAACTGACAATTCCACGAAGCAATAATGGTACTATCGAAATAATTGACTATTTTCGGGGTTTTTTTGTTTCTATTTTTGTCTATTACAAATAAATAAAAAAAAAATACATTTAATTTTTTTGGGGTCATTTTGGTCCCTATTGATCACGAAAGTGTTCATATTTACCGTTTATGTGATCTTTGTTATTAACCAAAAAGTTTTTAAAAGGCTTAGCAAAAGAAGCATTGTTTGAACCACAACAATAGCTTAGATATTCCTAAAAAGTGGAAATTTGCTTAAAAATTATGTTGACGCCGGTAACGCAAGGGTTAAACATTTCTAGTTCTGGTAACACTATATTCACTGGTTATACATGGTGTTATGTATAATCAATAAATATATTTTTGCTTATTATGTAAACAAATATAAAATTATAAATTTTTTCGAAAATTCCTCAAAAAAAGCTACTTTTCCCAAAATTTTTTTGACTTTAAGTTACAGGTACGGGAATACGGGATAAGCTATCGACTCAAGTTTGTTGCGTTTTTATACCTAATGCATTCGTAATAAATCACTGGACTTCGACTTGCAAATTTTCAAAATTCGCTTTTGAAGATCTTTTTAAAACATAAAAATGTCATTTGCGAATCACACGACAAAATCTCAATTTTGCGTCATCAAGGATAATATGAAAATACTAACCAATTTTAACAAAATTTTATATTTCATTGCTTACAGGTCTAAGACAAGTAAACAATATAATTGGAGTAAAAATGTAAAGCTAGCATTTTTTGGGGTAAATTTTTAGGACTTACAAGTCAAGGACATGAAATTCGCAAAAAAAAAGCTATAACTCTAAAACAGTTTGAGCAATTTATAAGACATCTACTTTTTAAGAAAGCTTGTTAAGTCCATATTACAAATCAATGCTCACTTTTTCAAAAAAGTTAGATTAAATAGCTTTTATTTTGCAAAGAAAAGACCCGCTTTTCCCTTGTAAATGCATTTTTTAACTTCATTCATTAATTAAAAAAAAGAACCAGCCTAATGGACATATATTCAATATTTGATGTTCGTTGGTCCCTTTTACATTTAAGCTTACATTTATGGTTAGCTTCATGAAGCTCGTTTTTGTAAGAACTACTCCTACGATTGAATTCAGTATCGATATGAAAATACGATACGATTGAATTTACTATCGATAAAAACTGCTACTTGATGGTGGTTCATTCCCAGAAAAATTAAGCTTCATTCCCGATACAAAATAGCTCAAATAGCAATCTTAGACAACTTTGGAAACTTTTTAGAAACTTTAAAATTTTATGTAAAATCAATTCAAATTAGTTGTATTCCCATACTATAACGAAAGAACCCGAACTAGTCCAATGTCAAAAGTTCCGGTACACAATAGTATTTCGCCTTTTACCCAAAAATACCCAGAAGTTCCTTCAAGTAAATTTATATAACAAATTATTTTCATGAATGTCATTTTTATATTAAACAATTTTTTTTTTGAATTGTCGTTGCGTTCCCGTACGATAACGAAACTACCCAAACCAGTCCGAAGTTACCCAAAACTCACCCAATTGTGTTCACGTACACAAAACTGGTTGAAGTCTTTGCTAAATTGTAATAGTAATTTAATTTCTCGTCTTGCTCAAAACTAAACAGACTTTTTTCAGTAAGTTTCTTCTTCTTCTTCTGTTATCTTTAACTCCCAGTGGAGCATAGGGTATAGTTTGGGTACCAAAAAATATTTTCATGGAAATTAATTAAAAACAAAAAAATGTTTGAAAATTTTTAATCGCAAGTTAAAGAAAAAATTTTTTCTAATATTTTCAAAAATATTTCAATATTTTTCAGGATAAATAAGTTGTGGACAAACATTTGGTGTTTTGTGTTCCCGTACTTTTTATTATTTGAGAGAAGAACTCTTAAATTCCTCTCTTTTGTCCGAACTTACCCAGAATTTAAAAAGTAGACCAATTATTTGCTCGGTAAAGTTATCTTCTATAGAAATTACCTAAGATTTTTACCAATTTTATTCCGAAATTTTATATTTTGGTTTAAAATACGTTCAAATTATGCGGAGGTCTATTTTAGAATTATGATCCTTTTTACGGCAACATGTTTATTTGTATCTTATCTGTGTAAGCAATATATGCGTTAAAGTTATAAAAGGCCGCGGGCGGCTTTGTGGAGAAGACTGATCTATAGTTATTTTTTAAATTTTAGTTTCGAAATAAAATCGTTGTATTTGCCATCTTTAAAAATCTTATTTCTATCTACATATTTAAATTCTAAAATATTCACTTAAAATATTCGCCTATGGCCTAGTTTATCATGCAGTAATAACTTTTCAATTTCTCACTTGTGCAAATGACTATGACTGAGTTATGATGTACTTTAACATATTAACTGGAGTTCACTTTAATTTACCCCTATACTGGTCATCTGCAATAGAGCAGTAGATATAAAGTACACGTAGAAAAAAATTTAAAACTTAAATCAATATATAAAAAAAAAAATTTAATTTTTATGATCTAATATTCCTTCCCCCCAATTTCGTAAACGAAAAATAATGTTATAATATTATATGTATATAAGTCTTTGATAATATTATTATTCGTTTATGAAGACAAATCCCCTTATCTTCACTATAAAAGTTTTAAACACTGTCATTTAATCGTACCCATCTAAATTGTATTTTCAAATTTTTTTTTTTTCAATTTTATTTTATTGTAGGAATGATTTAGAAGTTATATGAGATTTCGTATTTGGTTATTAAAATATCAAAATTAGTCCTAGAAATTTTAAAGTGTAAAAATTATTTTGTTTATAAAAATGTTGAATGTTTCTTTAATTGTTATTATTTTTTTCTGAGTGTAAAGAATAGTGGGAGAGGTTAGTAAGGGCTATTAGGTCATTTTGGTTACAAAAAAAAAAAAAAAAAAAAAACACACGATATGCATAAATTCTGCACAGGCTCAGAGTGTAAGCAATATAAAACATATGACCCCATAAAGTTACTAAGTGAAAGTACAGAACAAACAAAGTTAAGAGAAAATTACAAAGAAAAAACAAACAATTTACTTAATACAATTTTTAAACATAATAAAATTTTAAATAAAACTTTAAATAGCCAAAGGGCAATTTGGTAAGATATTAAAATTTATAGAGGATATTGCTAATAAAGTGCATCAAATGAAAAGAATCTTTAAAAGATTTAATTAAATTACCAGATTTATTTATATAAAATTTTTAAAATAAATTTTTTGCAATTTTAAAGGTTTAACCTGTCATCTCTTATTGACTAACATACATATTTATTTTTACAAATTTCCCATTTTACTTTACATAATTTTCCGAGTTTGTTTGAATTTTACTATTAATGTTTACACAGCTTAAGTTTATGTATGTATGTATGCATGTGTAGTTGAATTGTTGATTTTATTTGATTCTAATTAGTGCAAAAATCACAGTTAAATTTAAAATTCAACCATTCGTCAAAAAAAATAAATTGAGTTAATCAGCTTGTTGTACATAAATTTGTTTGTGTAAGTTCCTAATGGCTACACTGCTATTCGCATACATATGTAGAGTAATAATGTTTTGCCAAGAGTTTGCTGGAAAAAATTTACACAAGTGTTCGTTTACCTTTACTGGGGGTAAATGTGTATTTGCTCATGTGTGAGTGTATTAACGTTAGAGATGGAAGAGTTTCATTCGTGAGTTTCACTTGTGAGTTTTTATAGTCGTTATTATATTGATATTTTATATACAATATTTTTGGCCGTAGTTAATACTTTGTTATACATATGCAAGAATATGCTGCATTTATGAGTTTGTGTATAAAAAAGAAAATTTTTAATTCGTAGCATCTACCAAAAAATTAAGATTTTAATTTTTGTATCAAATAACACTATTCAACAGTCAAAATTATATTCAATTTTAACTATTTTGTCTCGTAAATACAGAAACACCGAAAAATTTTTTTATGCTAAAAATTAGGTATTTTTGAAGGTGTTGTTTTGAACAGTTTATTATCGGGTATGTTCTGTAAATCACTTCCACATGATCTTGAAATCACATGACAGAACATTTATCAAAGGGTAAGTCTATTAAAAACAAGTAAGAAAGTGCTATAGTCGTTCAAGCTCGACCATACGATACCCTTCACCGCTAAGGTCAAAGGTGTTCTTTTTCCCGTATAAAGACGAATATTTGCTAGATTTTGCCATCATATAAACATATTCTCAAAACTTATACATTTAAGTTGTTTCGCCATTTGGGCTTATATGAGAGCTAGGGTCAAATGTGGACCGATTATCTCAAAATTTGGTAAATTGATTTCAGTTATCTTCGGATTTACGAGCGTTTTAGACAATTTTGTCTCATTTAGTGCGTTTTGAGAAAAGAGTTTGTATGGTCAAATGTGGACCGAAATTTGGTACAGTGATTTTGGTTTACATAAGCAGTATTTGTTTTAAATTTCATGAAAAATATTGATTTTTGTGGCCAATATATCAATTCCGGGAAGTGAGACCGATTTTGACGAATTTCAATAGCCATGGTCCCATTATCAAAAAATGATCTGTGCCAAATTTCATCAAATTATCTTTAGAATTGCGAACTGTAGTTTGATTACAAGGTTTACATGGGGGTCCAGCCAGCCAGACGGACGGACGGACATCGCTAAATCGACTCAGAAAGTGGTATACTCAAAGATGGGTCTAAGACAAGTATTTCTATGCGTTACATGCATCAGCACATTTCAAAATTTTTGGGTACCTCCCAAAATATTTTCCTCCGGAATATTGTTTTACGTTCCTCAGAACGACAAGTTTGCTTTTATTTCTATGAAATTTCAAACAGACTAATTTATTGCGGCGGAACCACTGCTTTTGAAATTGGCCAAAATTGGGACAATATTTCAGGTATCTCCCACAAATAAAATTTTTCGGAATTGAGTTTTTTTCTACAGATTCCAATATATTTTAATGAAATTTAAAAGAAATATTGCTTTTGATAACAAAAAAATACTGTATAAAATTTTGTTAAAATCGGTTCATATTTGATATATGGACCCATACAACGCTTTAAAAAAACCAATTAAATGAATGCATCAATATTCACAAAAACGATTACAAATAAATGTTTATTTATTGCACACACATCATTTTTGTATAAATTGTAATCAGTTTGCTAAATTTCGAGAAAAATCGGTCCACATTTGAACATTGCTCCCATATATGTACATGAGACCCAATGACAATAAAAAACGCTTTCTGTGGCTTTAAACAAAATCGAAGCATTCGAATTATATGATAAAACGGATGGACAAGACTTTTTAAAAATATCAAACTAAAATTTAAAAAATCAACTAAGTTCAAACAATATCGACCGTTTTTATAATCAAAAGACCATAACATATAATAACCATAATAAAATTGGTGATAAAATGTAACTCAAAAAGATGAATTTTGTTGACTAGTGTAATCTGTTTTCTGAAGTTTTGCCAAAATAGACAAAAATAATATTTTTGTTAATGTTTAAGATTTTATAACGTGATTCAATTTTCATACACGAACAACACTCACGCTCTCATCCCTTGGGCCACACACTCGCACACATTTACAGTTTTGTTTAAGCTGCTTAACCACTTAAAACATTTTAACACTCAAATGCACTTGAATGTCTGCCACTTTAATAATAAAACTAATTGAAACTTTTAGTTTTTTTTGCAGTTAGTTCGCCCTTCTCCCTCCTTCGCCCTCTTTTAGTCACAGTAGTTAAAACTTTAAATGTTGTTGCAACAAATTTTTAGTTGTCAGTGTTCGTGCAATTTTTGTTGCTGCTGTTGCAATGTTACAATGACTTTTTCTGTGGTTAATTATCAATGTTTTTTTCATTTCTTGTAATTTTGTTTCTATACAATTTAATGGGATAAGTTTAAAAACCTTAACAAAATAAATAAATAAATAAGTTTTGTTGAAAAACTTTTGTTAAATTGAAAATAAATTAATGATAAATAAATTTTAATTTAAGTAAATAAAAAACTTAAAACATTGAAATTTAAATAAAAAATTCTTGGTTTTATATTAATTACCATAATATTCATTTTAAATAAAATACCTACTTTAGTATACTTTAGATTTTTAGCAATAAATTCAATTATTCCTCGTCTTGTTTACACTTTACATTGTCATGGAGCTTATAAGTACTTTTTTCATAAAAGACAAAGCTCAACTTAAGTTTGAACAGTTTACATTTAATTATCTCGCCCTATAAAAACTTATTCAACACTAGACATTTACATATATTTTCTTAAACTCATATAAACCCAACAGAAATAATTTACTCTTATAAGATTTGCATAGGAAGAAAAATTGTTTTTGATATGTCCTTTATACATGACAGCTATTAGAAGACAGATGTACGTTCTTAATAAAATACCTGACATATTGTAAGTCATATTTCCCGCAGGGTGTGTATTGTATCAAATTTGTTCGTGTGTGTTTATCTATGTGTATAATATACACAAGTACATATTATGTACTTATTTTTAATGGTGTTATGACCTTCAGCATCATTATATCCTCAACTTACATCATTATAATGAAATTAATAATGCAACAAATCTTTTTATTCATAAACATATTGTTAAAAGTGTAGCAACAATTCACAAGTTGGCTCTGAATAAAGTGGATTAAACAATATTTGATATTGTTAACATCGTACGATATTGTTACACTTACACGCAAAGTTAGATACTTGTAAAAAGGCGCCCATTCAAAGAAAAATATACATTTTACTTCTTTATATGAAAAGAGGCATAAGTCAAAATACGCAGGTATTAAACATTTTACTTCAATATTTAATTGAAAACAATAAATTCCAATTTTTTTGTTACTTTTGACGTGAGAAAGATTTATTGAATAGTGGCATAACTCAAAATATGCAGTTAAACTATTTCAAAACTAATCTCCAACTTTTTCAGTTATACAGACTAATATTAAATTTTATTTTGACCAATAAAATGTGTATATGTAATACTAGGACAGGTCAGTAAGTCTGTGTTCTTTGAGTTGAAATACAGGGGCCAAATCGCAGCCTTTGATATCGATCGAAATCTAAGATATTTTAGAAACATTTGCTTATCATACTTTTAGGATATTCCAAATAATATATAAGAAAAAATCAATGATAGTCAAAGTATCAAATTTAAATTAAATATTTTGACAAACAAACGAATATGTTTTGACATCAAATTTTTTATTAAACTTTTAGCAAAATAAATTATTTTGAAAATCCCTCAGGTATGCTACGCAATATTTGCTTAAATGCCTGAGTTTTCGATTAATATCGAACATGGCGATTTGAACCCAGGGCCCTAATTACCGCATTCGATATCGAGCGAAATCTTAGAGATTTTCAAAACATTTGAATAGCATACTTTAAGGATAATCAAAATTATTTAAAAGATGCTCAGTTTACTATATATATATATATATATATATATATATATATATATATATATATATATATATATATATATATATATATATATATATATATATATATATATATATATATATATATATATATATATATATATATATATATATATATATATATATATATATATATAATTCCCCGACAACATTCCAATTGGAACAAGGGGTACTTCTCTCAGACAATGAGCTGCATCCGATTCTATTTTTGACTCATTGAAAGGGACCTACCTTTTAACGCCGGCTCCGAACGGCAAATGCATTAGTTAGAGAAGTTTTTCATAGCCTAATACTCAATAACCAGTGGCTAGCTGAGTTATGAGGTGAACCGCCGCTTTTTGAAAATTAATTTTTTTCAAGTGGGTCTGACAAGGATTGAACATGGGACCTCTGGTATGCTAGGCGGATGACTAACCTGCTATACCACGGCGGTTCACAGTTTACTATACTTTTTTGTAATTATTTGTCAAAAGATGACTAATAGTAAAAGTGTTTTAATTGAACTATATGTTTTTAAAAATAAATCAAAATTGATACCAAATTTCAATAAACTTTTTGCATCTAAGTAACTTTGAACATCCCTAAAATATACTTTACAACATTTGCTTAAAAGTCTGAGTTTTCGATCGATATCAAATGCGGTAATTTGGCCCCAGATTTTTTATACGAAAAGTTACTTTTCCAAAAGCGCAAACTTTTATACATAGATCTAGTTTAAAAATGTAAATGTATGTAAAAAAAGGCAATGAGAACATATGGGTTAATAAGCACACGAACTTTACCTTTTGCCTATTTTACTCAGAATAATGTTTCTTTTTTAATTATGACATTATTTACATAAATAAGTGATATGCAAAATAGAAAAATTACCTTTATAAATCTATTTATAAAATTATATTCAAAATCATATACATACATAGTTTTTACATCTATAAATATCTTTATAATTTTGTTAGAAAATCTTAACAAAAGAAATAATAAATTTTTGAGTAACAATTGGTAGCAATTATAAATTACTTACATTGTTACATTTTTACATTGCGTTACCAAGTAACTACACACCCAATGAGCAAAAAATGTATATTGATTAATCTGAAAAGAATTAAGGTATAATCAGGGAAGCCAAAAATAGTCAATATCGAAAAAAAATGTCGAAGGCAAATCCGAAAATCTTAAAACCAAAATTGAAAGTTTAATGCCCTCTAAGTAGTTAAGGTTATCTTAAGCCGTTGGTAAACGGACCTGGACAGCAAATATTTAAACTTTATTGGTTACTTTGCCTATCAAAAATTATTGAATGAATGGAAAATAATATTAACGGAACGGTCCCATTTTTTTAATTGAGTTTTCTAAAATGTTTTTATAAAGTAACAAATGTATTTAAAAATCTCTTCAAAATTTCATTATCTATATTTCAACCCTGTTTTGCCAAAATGTATCCTAAATTTCTGTTATCACATTTTTATATTAACATTATTTTAAGCCATTAAAGAAAATTTCCTTTTTCCTTCTATTATAGTCATTGTTAGTATAAATATGTATGTAGTGGTGTCTGCAGCTGATTGACAGGATATTTTCACTTTAAATATGTAAAATTGTTACTAAAGCAACAAAAGCTTTATAGCACTTTTTTTCTTCTTCGGCAAGTCTCAGTAGGGAAAATATTATTTTAATAATAATCATCAATCACAATTTTCTATGAAATGATTTTAATATAGGTATAAATTTTCAATAAGAATGCCGATCCCACTTATATAGTGTATGCCATAATGATGAATATTAAATGTTGGCCGAGAGAAAAAGTGATTTCTGTGGTGGAGAACTAATCCCTTGACTTCAAGAAAAAATATGGGTTACTAAGTTCTTTTGCATTAAACTAAAATTTTAATCAGCTTTTTTTAAAAATTTAGAATGGAAAATTAGCTTGAAACTAAAATATTCTAAACCTTAATTTTTTTTAGATTTTAGGTTTTTGACCTCATGATTTTATATTAATTGTTTATTAATTGGGGATAAATCAAGTTTTTGAATTAATTGGCTCAAAAGATACCTATATAAAATTTTTCCAAAATGCAATTTTTTATATTTCTTTTAGTTTGAAAGATATTGCGTAACCGATTTTTTCCCCGATTTTTTTCTAACAAAGCAAAATCACTTAAATCGCTCCATGTGTTCTAAAGTAATGAGGTTTCGGGTATGGACCGTTTTATTTTTATATTTAAACTTAGGAATACTTTGTGTACATTTCTACATTACAAGTTTCTGATACTTCCGACTTAAATTGAAAGAATTTCGGGAATCTTAATTTTCAACAAATCTTTTTATCCAATTGGTACGAATTTAATTATCTTCAATGACGTTTAAATGTAATGTCTTAAACATCTAATGAGTAAGTAGTTTGTAATCTGAATTTAAGCTGTTTGATTTTTATAGAAAATTTCTCGAAAAAAAAAATTATAGAAAAGTTTTCGATATAAGAATTTTTATCGAAAATTTTTTGATATAAGAATTTTAACAGCAAATTGTTTAAAACTGTTTATAGAAAATGTTTTTAATAAAACAATTTTTATAGAAAAGTTTTCGAAATGACAACTTTTGTAGAAAAATTTTCCATATAAAAATTTTATATCAAAAAATTTGTCCATATTCTAATTCTTATAGAAAATTTTTCGATATTAAAATTTTTGACAAAAAAAAAAAAAAAAAATAAAAGTTTTAGATATAAATATTTTTATAGAACATTTTTCGATACAAAAATTTTTATAGAAAATTTTATGATTTAAAAATTTTTGTAAAACATTTTTATATAAAATTGTATGATACAACATTTTTTTTATAAAAATGTTTTATAGAAAATTTTTCGACATAAAAATTTTTAATAGACAAATTTTTGATTTAACAATAATATAAATATTTATGATATAAATATTTTTATAGAAAATTTTTCGATTTAACAATTTTTATAGAAAATTTTTCGATATAAATATTTTTATAGAAAATTTTTCGATTTATCAATTTTTATAGAAAATTTTTGGATATAAATATCTTTATAGAAAATTTTTTGATTTAACAATTTTTATAGAAAATTATTCGATTTAACATTTTTTTTAGAAATTTTTTCGATATAAAAATTTTTTATAGAAAATTTTTTGATATGAAAATTTTTTATGGAAAATTTTTTGATATAAATATTTTTATATAAAATTTTTCGATTTAACAATTTTTATAAAAAATTGTTAATTTTTAAGAAAATTTCTCGATATAAAAATTTTATATAGAAAATTTTTCGATATACAAATTTTTTTATAGAAAAGTTTTTGATATACAAATTTTTTATGGAAAATGTTTCGATATAAATATTTTATTGAAATTTTTTCGATTTAACAATTTTTTTAGAAAATTTTTCGATATAAATAGTTTTATAGAAAATTTTTCGATATAAAAATTTTTACAGAAAATTTTTCGATATAAAAATTTTTACAGAAAATTTTTCGATATAAAAATTGTAAAGCAAATTTTACGATGTAAACATTTTATATAAATTTTTTCAATACAGAAAATTTAATAATATAGAAATTATTATAAACATTTTTCGATATAAAAATTTTTATAGAATATTTTTTGATATAAACTTTTTTATAGAAAATTATTCGATATAAAATTTTATGGAAATTTTTTCAATACAGAAATTTTTATAGATATGGAAAATTTTCGATATAAAATTTTGTATAGAAAATTTTTCGATTAAAAAATTTTATGATATAAAATTTTTTATAGAAATTTTTTTTTTTTATAAAAATTTTTTTTCAGAAAGTTTTTCGATATAATCATTTTCTATGAAAAATTGTTGGATATAAAAATTTATTATAGAAAATTTTTCGATAAAAAATTTTAAAGCAAATTTAACAAACAAAAATTTTATAGAAATTTTTTCAATACAGAAATTTTTATAGAAAATTGTATGATATAGAAATTTTTATAAACAATTTTTCGATATAAAATTTTTTGTAAAAAATTTTTCGATTTAAAAATTTTTATAACATAAAATATTTTATAGAAAATTATATGATAGTAAATTTTTCAATATAAAAATTTATTATGGAAAATTTTTCGATATAAAAATTTTTCTAGAAAATTTTTCGATATAAAAATTTCATTAGAAAATTTTTATGTTATAAAAATTTTAATAGAAAATGTTTCAATTTAAAAAATTTTATAAAAAATTTTTCGATATAAAAATGTTTATAGAATTTTTTTTATATCTCATTATTTGGTAATAAATAGTTTTGCTGGGTATTTTAAAGAATATTCCTATAAATCATAGATGTGTTAAAAAAAAATGTGAATTATTTTAAAATTTATTTAAAGCATCTGGAAGCGTTAAACAAATTATACTGCATACTTTAAGGAGGAAGCTCCCAGCAATTTGAAAGTTATTTTGCTAAGGAACCCGAAATAATTTTTTCTACCACCCAATTTATTATCACGAGTATTAAAAGCAGCTATTTTCTATTCCTTTAGAAAATTAAACTTTTCTCCCAACACACAAATGATGAGATATAATAAAACCCCCACGTCGCTATATAAAGGTGCAAAAATCTGTTAATAACACTATTGATTGATGATATAGATTCTTAAGACATTTCATCAAAATTTTTGTTGAGTATTGCAAAATATTTAGCGTTAACAAAGATCAATCACAAATCAAATGCAAAGATAAATTTGTTGAATATTAAGAATTTTAAAGTAAATCTAATCTTAGTAAATCTAATTAGGGTATTCAATTTTGAAACTTTTCCGGGAAACGGAAATATAAATATTTTACAAAATCTTAACAATTTTGATTTTAATTTGAATTTACTTTAGTTACCCAAGTAACATGGATTACATTGAAATTATTTACATAATAGAAAGACTTATCAAATTTTGGCATTCAACTGTAAAAAATTAAATCAAAAATAGAATTTATTGTAATAATATAAAGGGAATTTAATTTAGCCCACACAAACAAATAAATGCCAATAAAAAATATTTCTGAATACAATATCCGAAAAAAGGCAAATAAATATGTCATCAAATATTTCAGCAAGACAATAAAAGACACTCCCACATATTTATTTTATGCATGAAACCACAAAAAATTTATAAGAATTTTTTTATTCAAAAAATTTTTAATTTTAAATTTGTACATTATATACATATGTATGTGTGAAGTGTGACACACATCCTGTGAATGAAATTTTTCATATTTTTTATAAAAATACATAAATAAATCATTTTATTTATAGAAAGAAATAAATTCATATAAACTCCTTTTGTTTACTTATCTTTTTATCCGTTTAAAAATATCCTTTGTATCCTTTAAGAATTGTTTATTTAATATCATATCAAAAATACCGCCCACATAGAAAAACAAAATTTATCAAATTGACAAAAAACAATCTTTTCTTTATTTCCTTGTCCCAGCTGATGTTATGGTCAACGATAGTCCAGTACATTTAACACTCTGTGATACAGCCGGCCAGGATACATTGGATCCATTACGTGAGCTTTGTTATCCAGATAGTGATGTGTTCCTGTTGTGTTTTTCGGTGGCAAAACCAGAAACATTCCATGCCATCAAAACAAAATGGGCGCCAAAATTTTCCAAGACAAAGGCATCATTGATATTGGTTGGTACACAAGCTGATTTGCGCACGAATCCGAATGTACTGAATAAATTGCAGGTAAGAATTTTTTTACAACCATCATCACATAACATACATATACTAGAGCATATGTTTTTTTCAACATACACCAGCTGTGTTTGTATTTTCATTTCCTACAGGATGATTTTGTATGAAAAAGCTGTCATTAATGTTATTCATTTCACACCTTTTAAATTGTAACCTTTTTTCTGTTTTTTTTTATTATTGTCATTTTCGTTTTAACTTGCTTAAAGGC
The DNA here is from genome assembly GCA_933228675.1 of Stomorhina lunata. Lineage (NCBI taxonomy): Eukaryota > Metazoa > Arthropoda > Insecta > Diptera > Rhiniidae > Stomorhina > Stomorhina lunata. The sequence continues at coordinate 95,557,259 of OW121743.1, read as the reverse complement.
CCTGAACGATTTTGTGTCTTTTATTTTATTGTTATCCTGAAATATTTATTTATTTTTGATTTTTTTTTCTTCCTTCCTTTTTTATTTCCGGTATTATCATTTGTTGCTGTTGCTGCTTTATTTGGATAACTTTTTCATTTGGCGCGTGTTAACTTTTTTATTATTTCTGTAAATGTTAAATGTTTTTGCACTTGACTAGTCTAATGGCGAACAACCAATTTCATATGCTGATGCCTGGGATTTGGCAACAACAATCGGTGCAAAATATATTGAGACTTCATCAGCAACACAGGTAAGATTTACTACATATAAGTATTTGTGACAGCAGTTTCAAAATAAAGAAAGATCCCCATTACAGGAGGAAAGAAGACAAAAGCCATTGTTTTCTGCAAAACTAAATTCTAGAGATAAAAATTCAATATACATTTTTTTAAAGAAAAATTTTTAATATGAAATTAAATTTTTCCAAAGAAAAATGTTCAATATAAAACTTTTTCCAAAGAAAAATTTTTAATGTGAAACTTTCTAAAGAAAAATTTTTAATAAGCCATTATTTCTAATGAAAAATTTTCGATAAGAAATTTTTTCTAAATAAGGAATTTTTTGTAAAGAAAAAATTTTATATCAATTTTTTTTATGAAAAATTTTCAATATGAAATTTTTATCAAAGAAAAAATGTTTTTCTAAATAAAAATTTTCATATTAATTTTTTTCTAAAGAAAATTTGAAATTTTTTCTAAAGAAAAATTTTCAATATGAAATTTTTTCTAAAGAAAAATTTTAACTAAGAATTTTTTTTAAGGAAAACTTTTGATTACGAAATTTTTGTTAAAGAAAAATTTTTTAAATAACATTTTTTTTAAGGAAACTCTTTAGATTCTAAAATTTTTCTAAAAAAAAATTACAATATGAAATTTTTTCTAAAGAAAAATTTTCAATATGAAATTTTTTCTAAAGAAAAATTTTCAATATGAAATTTTTCGTAAAGCAAAATTTTCAATATGAAATTTTTTCTAAAGAAAAATTTTCATGTTAAATTTTTTCTAAAAAAAAAAATTCATATTGAAATTTTTTCTAAAAAGACATTTTCAATATGAAATTTTTTTTAAAGAAAAATTTTCAGTATGAAATTTTTTCTAAAGAAAAATTTTCAATATGAAATTTTTTCTAAAGAAAAATGTTCAATTTGAAGTTTCTTCTAAAGAAAAAATTTTAATATGAAATTTTTTCTAAAGAAAAATTTTTAATACGAAATTTTTTCTAAAGAAAAAATTTCAATAAAAAATATTTCCAAATAAAAATTTTTAATATGAATTTTTTTTTTAAAGAAAAATTTTCATTATAAACTTTTTTTGCTAAAAAAAATTTTCATTACGAAATTTTTTCTAAAGAAAAATTTTCATTGTGTAATTTTTTCTAAGTTTTTATTATGAATTTTTTTCTAAAGAAAAATTTTCATTCTGAAGAAAAATTTTCAATATGAAATTCTTAAAAAAAATTTCAATATGAAATTTTTCTAAAATTTTTTCTAAAGAAAAATATTCGTTATGAAATTTTTTATAAAGAAAAATTTTCATTACGAAATTTTTATAAAAAAAAAAATTTCATTACAAATTTTTTTTAAAGAAACATTTTTATTATTATTATTTTCTAAAGAAAAATTTTTATAATAAAATTTTTTTAAGAAAAATTTTCATTTTGAATTTTTTTCCAAAGAAAAATTTTCATTATGAAATTTTTTCTTAAGAAAAATTTTCATTATGAAATTTTTTCTAAAGAAATATTTTCACTATGAAATTTTTTCTAAAGAAATATTTTCATTATTTATTGTAATTTTTCTTTAATGAAAATTTTTATTGTAATTTTTCTTTAATGAAAATTTTTATTGTAATTTTTTGTTATGATAATTTTTGTTGTGAAATTTTTTCTCAAGAAAAATTTTTATTATGAAATTTTTTTTCAAGAAAAGTTTTCATTGTGAATTTTTTTCTAAAGAAAAATTTTCAATTTAAAATTTATTTAAAAAAAATTTCATTATAAAATTTTTTTCTAAAGAAAAATTTTCATTATGAAAATTTTCTAAAAAAAAATTGTCGTCAAAAAATAACAAAATTGTCGGGATGTGAATATTATTCAAAAATAATGACTATTCGCATTTGATCCTAAATCTGTTACATTTATTTATTAATAAATAAATGTAACAGATTTGGGATCAAATGCGAATAGTCATTCTTTTTGAAAAATTTTCACTATGAAATTTTTTGCAAAGAAAAATTTTCATTGTGAATTTTTTCTTAAGAAAATTTTTCATTATGAAATTTTTTCTCAAAAAAATAAAAAAAAAAATCTCATTGTGAAATTTTTTCAAAAGAAAAATTTTCTTTTCTCAAGAAATTTTTAATATGAAATTTTTTCTAAAGAAAAATTTTCAGTAAGAAAAAAATTTCACTTTAAATTTTTAATATAGGAAAATTTAATTTTTTTCTATCGAAAAATTTTTCTAAAGAAAAATTTTCATGTTAAATTTTTTCTAAAAAAAAAAATTCATATTGAAATTTTTTCTAAAAAGACATTTTCAATATGAAATTTTTTTTAAAGAAAAATTTTCAGTATGAAATTTTTTCTAAAGAAAAATTTTCAATATGAAATTTTTTCTAAAGAAAAATGTTCAATTTGAAGTTTCTTCTAAAGAAAAAATTTTAATATGAAATTTTTTCTAAAGAAAAATTTTTAATACGAAATTTTTTCTAAAGAAAAAATTTCAATAAAAAATATTTCCAAATAAAAATTTTTAATATGAAATTTTTTTTTAAAGAAAAATTTTCATTATAAACTTTTTTTGCTAAAAAAAATTTTCATTACGAAATTTTTTCTAAAGAAAAATTTTCATTGTGTAATTTTTTCTAAGTTTTTATTATGAATTTTTTTCTAAAGAAAAATTTTCATTCTGAAGAAAAATTTTCAATATGAAATTCTTAAAAAAAAATTTCAATATGAAATTTTTCTAAAATTTTTTCTAAAGAAAAATATTCGTTATGAAATTTTTTATAAAGAAAAATTTTCATTACGAAATTTTTATAAAAAAAAAATTTCATTACAAATTTTTTTTAAAGAAACATTTTTATTATTATTATTTTCTAAAGAAAAATTTTCATAATAAAATTTTTTTAAGAAAAATTTTCATTTTGAATTTTTTTCCAAAGAAAAATTTTCATTATGAAATTTTTTCTTAAGAAAAATTTTCATTATGAAATTTTTTCTAAAGAAATATTTTCATTATTTATTGTAATTTTTCTTTAATGAAAATTTTTATTGTAATTTTTTGTTATGATAATTTTTGTTATGAAATTTTTTCTCAAGAAAAATTTTAATTATGAAATTTTTTTTCAAGAAAAGTTTTCATTGTGAATTTTTTTCTAAAGAAAAATTTTCAATTTAAAATTTATTTAAAAAAATTTTCATTATAAAATTTTTTTCTAAAGAAAAATTTTCATTATGAAAATTTTCTAAAAAAAAATTGTCGTCAAAAAATAACAAAATTGTCGGGATGTGAATATTATTCAAAAATAATGACTATTCGCATTTGATCCCAAATCTGTTACATTTATTTATTAATAAATAAATGTAACAGATTTGGGATCAAATGCGAATAGTCATTCTTTTTGAAAAATTTTCATTATGAAATTTTTTGCAAAGAAAAATTTTCATTGTGAATTTTTTCTTAAGAAAATTTTTCATTATGAAATTTTTTCTCAAAAAAATAAAAAAAAAAATCTCATTGTGAAATTTTTTCAAAAGAAAAATTTTCTTTTCTCAAGAAATTTTTAATATGAAATTTTTTATAAAGAAAAATTTTCAGGAAGAAAAAAATTTCACTTTAAATTTTTAATATAGGAAAATTTAATTTTTTTCTATCGAAAAATTTTTAGTTCGAACTTTTTTTCTATAGAAAAATTTATAATTTGAAGTTTTTAGAAATAGCGTATGTTATGAAAGAATTTGTATAATATTGGAGTCGCTTCTTGACTTTGGTTCTGCTGGGTTATTATTGTTTTTGTGATAAATATTTCCACGCGTGTTAGTGTGATTAGAGTAAACATTTGAATGCCTATTTTATGAGTTTACACAAGTTTTCATGCTAGGAATGATTTGGATAATAAATTTTATTAAACAATAACCGCAAATGAAGAAAACGTTCCATTACATCACGATAAAAGTTTACTGGAAAATTTCAAAATTAAATAGATTACTTTAAGTAATTAGACCCTATTTATATAAACAATTCTGTATTTCAACATCAGTATAGGGCTTGACTAGAGATCAGTTAACCATTCTGACTATAATTCTAGTAAAGATGATAGACTATAGTCATGATTTAAGATCAGTCTATATTCTATGTCAAAATTGTATAGTCGTGACCAAATTTCAGTCAATAGTATTGGCTATTGATTAGGCTTTTGTCTTGTCTATATTCTTGACTATAGAGAGGTCTATGCTAAAGATAAATCTTTATTTTTGACTCTGTATACGTCGATACGTCTTAACTATAGGTTAGTCTTAACTTTACATCAGTCTTGAATATCTATAACAATAGGTCAGTATTTTATCTTAACTTTAGATGCGTCTATAGTCTTAACTTTGAATCATTGTATAGTTTTGATTATTCATATATCGGTCTATTTAAAATTGTAATGCTAAATCTTATTCATTTTAAATATTTAAATTTTTTACTAATTTGTCTTTATTTCATTTCTTCTTCTGCAGGACAAAGTTAAAGACGTTTTTGACACCGCCATCTGGGAAGGCCTAGCTCCAACTACATTGCCTCCTACGCCCATACCATTTTGGAAGAAACTTTTCTGTTTAGCCTAAGAAGATAATCCAGAACACAAAACTATTATTCCAAAACATCGTCAGCAAACATCTCATGTAAAAATATGGAAAAATCTTAATAGTTTTTATGATAGACTGATTAATCTTATTAAAACAAAAAACCAATCGTTCAAAATTGTTTACGTTTTAGCACTTTTTCAAATTTCAAAACATCGTTTCGTTATTATGTTAACAAAATTTTTTGTCTCATTTGTGTTATTTTTTTTGCTAATGTTAAGTTTTAATGTCTAATTATTTTTAAATAAATTAGAAAATAATTTTTTATTACTTAATTACTTATAAGGTTTTCTTGTTTTTCATCACAGTTGACTGTCTGGTACTCTCAATGTTAAAGCAATTTTAAAATTTTTCAATTTTGATGAAATTACTTTTGCATTAAGATAAACGGGCAGTTAATGAAACAATAATGCAAATTTATTAAAAAATTTATTTTCTCACTAATTAGTAACGTCTTAGTTTGTTATTAGATTATTTTTAATAGTTTTTAATTATTCGTATGTATGTAAATAATAATCTTTATTAATGTGTTAAAAAAATTGATTTCACTTTTAAGAGATTTAAAGCATTATAAGAAATTTTAAGAATAATTACAAAATTGTTCATTCCATCCACACGAATACACATAAAATAAAAAACAAAAATTGTTAACTATTAAGTTTTATGATTGAATAAACAAAATTTTATAAATAATAAAGGAATTTTAGTTTTTTAATTAATGGTTAAAGGGTAAGAAAGCCACAATTTAAAACATCCTCTTGTTCTACAGCATACCTTAGGGAGCCAATAAAAGGCCAAATAAACTAAATTTCTGGATCTTTGAAAATTGACTTTGGATCAATGCATTTAAAATCGAAAATGACTTATTTATAACGTTTATAGCTTTTTTAGTAAAAGTAAATGCATTGTCTGTAAAAAGGTTCTTATATTGAAAACGTTGAACGTGATAACTCCTCAAATAAATTATATTCATGGGATAGTTTACTATACAGTCTCTAAAATATCGGCCGGTATCTCAGGCATAAATTTTTATATTTTTAATTAAAGTAAGTAGACCATTGTGGGATTGGTTATAGACATTAGTAGAAAAACATAGAATAGGTGTATTAATTTGCGCCTTACATTATGCTGTAGTTTTTAGATAAAGTTTATAGTTAGTGTGTCTTCGCTTAATTAAGTTCGTGTGTCTTTGCTAAATTAAATTTGAATTTATCAAATTTGTGTATGAAAAATATTTTTGGTGTATATCTCCTTAACCACTGGCCAGATATGGCTCAAAAACCCTAGTACATATTTTTTCCACACGCTGAATCCGAAAATGATGACCAAATTAAACTAGGATGAAGCCTTCCCAGAAATAGCTAGCACTTTTGGCGTATGAGTAATATTTAAGAAATTTGACCTAGGCGTATGAGTAATATTTTGAAATTGATTCCTTCTCTAATAATTCGTATTCTAACGGTATGCCAGGACGATATATTTTTTGTAAATAATTTCATGTTCACGTATTAACCCTCTGCCACTGAGGTGTAGTCTCCCAGTAAGAACAGTGTCAAACGTTTGAAATATGATGACTTTTACATATGATACTAAACTTTTTTTTCAAACTTTTTTCAAATCTGAACAGATGTTTGTGATTCACATTTATTTTCAAATGAAGGTTCATTTGAGAACAAAATGATAGCTTCTCAAATTGATAATTAAGGCTACTCTCAAATCATTATCAAACCCTAAGATGATTTGAGCATAATTTGAAAAATGGTGTAAATTTGATATCAAACCTTAAATATTTAAAATTTTTTTAAACATTAAAAAAAAAAATTATGTTAAAAAACAATTTAATGTTTAAGATATTTGAATGGAATGGCATTACATTTCAAGGAAATTCGTTATTTTTTCGGATTTTTTTAAATTGATCCATATTTGACCATTGAACCTTACTTGAAAAGAGTCATCCGAAATTATGGGCCAATCAGCCAATTTTCATTGTGATAGACCGAGGCAAATGTCTGTACCAAATTAAATCAAATTATTTTGATTAAAGTTTATATGGTCCATCCACCCACCTATTGGGGAGTAGGGTAAAATTTTAATAATATTCATAAGCAAATTTTCTTTGTTTCTTAAAAGTTTGTTTTACCTAACATTAAAAAAATAATGCACTGATTTCAAAAAGAAAATAAACAAACTCAAAAATATCGAATATACAACGCCATTTTATTTGTGTTCCACATGTAGATGATATCCACATTTGAGAAACCTTTGAGAATGAGGTTTGATAATAAAGGCATTTCTCAATTTGAGAATAAAGGCCCCTTTTTGCTGAGAACGCTATTATTCTCAAATCAGTATCAAACGTTTGACCTTTGAAAAAATATTTATTTTCAAATCATCCTCAATTTAAGAATAAACCTTTTTTCTAACTGGTTAACCGTTTGACGTAAAAATTGTCAAATTAATAACGTTGACCGAGAAAATTCGTCAAATTGCTCATATAATATTTTAATGGAATGGCACAGGTTAATTTCTATATATGAACATTCTCCAACAGATCAGAAGGTATCCCAGGAATATATTTTTTAGTTTTTAATTCCAGTCCCGATAGAAAAAAATAGGCCCACAAACAATGTGTATTATTCTCAAATTTAAATTTCGCCTTACACTATGCTGTAGTTTTTATAACCATTACATGCAGTTTATAGATAATTGTAAGTGCTTATGTGTGTCTCCGCTAAATTAAATTTGAATTTGTCATATTTTTGTATCGAAATTGTTTTTGGGGTACATCTCCTTAACCACTGGCCAGATATGGCTGGAAAACCCTAGTACGTATTTTTTCCACACGCTGAATCCGAAAATGATGTTCAAATTAATCTTGGATGAAGGCTTCCGTGAAATTCACAGGACTTTTAGCGTATGAGTAATATTTAAGAAATATTTCTTAGGCGTATGAGTAGTAATACTTTATAAATTGATTCCTTCTCTAATAATTCTTATTCTAATGCTTGGAGTATGTCTGGACCATATTATTTTAGAAAAAAAGAAAAAAATTATTAAAAAAGAACTTTTGCTTCACATGAGCTGTATGAGTTATACGCTGACATAGTAAAACGCATAGAACAACAGCGGTTGCGTTGGCTAGGACATGTTGTGCGAATGGATGAAAATACTCCAAGAAATATGTTCGAAAATGATAACAAGGGAGCTCGTGGAATAAAATCTATTAAAGCTTGGCCTTTCGAAGCGCATGGAATTCTAAAATTGTTTGTAGTATAGGTCATTTAAGTAAGTAAGTAAATAAGCAGTATCACTACATACCTGTTTTGTGTGCCAAGTAAGTCTTCTAAGCAATGTGCATGTTTTTTGTGCATGCCAGTTTTAGTCTTCTAAGAAATGTGCATTTTTTTGTACACTTCGACGTATGAGTAATATTAAAATTGTTTATATCGACGTATTAGTAACATTTCAAAAATTTTAAATGCCTCTAATTTGTAATTTGTAATCTAGTAATTCATCATCTTCTAACATTTTAAGCCGACCAGGCTTCCTTTTCTTCTGTGAATTCGAGTCGGTTAACCCTAGTCCTTATAACCAACATTTACTGCGAGAACGTATGCTTAAGTACAGGTGTGGCCAGTATATATATCTTCCGTTTTTTTTTATATTTTCGACAATAATTAACATTTTTAATGCGATAGTGTGGATGAATATATTATGTATGTAGATTTAATGTTTTTCTGTTCAGTTGCATTATAGTTTTCATTGGTTTTGGCTCTTTCGGCTTATCAAACGCCTAATAACTTTCACATTTTTCGTATTATTTAAAAAATTAAAACGTCATTTGGTTAGGAACTTAATTTTCCTGTTATATTAAAATAAAACTTTATGGGCTTTCATATAAGAATAAGCAAAAAAGCTACCAATATCAAAAAAGTTAACCATTTTTATTTTTTTTAGATATTCTTAACAAAAAAAAAAAGTACTTTCGATTTCAAAATGCTTAAAAAATGACATGCCATTCTGAAGCGCAATCTGTTTTCTTAAATTTGCTGTAAAAAATTAAAATCGAATACAAACTGGCTCAGCTACGGATCGATAAGTTTACAATTCTCGTTAAAATTATTTTTTTGCATATAACTCCTAAACTTGGACATATTTCTGCAATTTTTTTGCACAATTTGTCATGTACTTAATAAGGCCTATTTCAGTATATGCGTTTTTTTAAGTGTATTATTATTTAATATATTAAATTACAAAAACTACACCTGTACGTTGGTATACGTTCTTATGGTTCTCGACTTTGAAGGCTCACAGCTCCTCAATGCCTTGTTCTAGAGCACTGGCTGAGTTTTACACCTTTACATCATTTTAGTTCAGAATTTTCCAAAAATATTTCTAGTGGTTTATGAGGTACATTACTAGAAGATACCCACTGGCCACACCTGTACCCTGGTATAAGGACTTGTATTAAATATGATAAATATGTGTTTACACTTCTGCGTCTTAATTATAAAGACAAAATTTTACCTACGACAAATCAACATTATTAACTTGCATAAAAATTTTTTATCAGTTTTGTTTATATTATAGATTTTTTGGATTAAGTCTATACTAAACTGTATAATTTTGTGTAAGTAAGTTTGGGTAACTAATTATTTTCATAAATGCCAATTAAAAACAAAAAAAAAAATTTGTTTGAATATTTTTCAAGTTGTTTGAGAGAGTAACTCCTAAATTACTCTCATTACTCGGAAAGTAAAAAACAAACCTTTTGTTTCTAAAAATTGTTTTAGTACCATTTATTTATTTTGCTTATCAAAAAATTATTTATAAAATAAGGTCAACATTTTCGTACTACATTGTTCTAAAGCTACTACAATTATATTTGCTTAAGCATAATTTATGGTCTTGCTTCTAAGACCTTCATAATCCTTTGTAGCAGATCAAATTTAAGAGCTTCTTTTTTTATAGTATATTGTGTAGCAGTGGATCGCACAAAATAATCCTTCTGATGTTGATGTCAAATGTCTTCTACTACTTCCAAAACAGCTTTTTAGTTCCATCATAATTCAATGATTGTTGGTCCACTAAAAATAAACAAAAAAAAAAGAGTTGTTGGTTCAAAAATCAAAAGCTAAATTATAAAGTTATTTTTTTAACAGAATCTTATGAGAATACGACAAGATAAAAAAACCTTTTGTAATAGACTTTTAAAATTAAATATATATAAAAGTTTTAAAGAAATTTTACTCAGAATTCTTTAAAACTTATTAAACTAAATGAAAAAAAAAACTTTTTTTATATTTATTTAAAATAAACTTCATACAACTTATAACCTCATTACTACATTATTATGCTAAAGAATAAATGAATTTACTCAAAAAAAGTTTTTTCTAAAACTTTTAAAACCTTTCATCAAAAAATATTAACTTTATAATATATTACCTTAATAAATAAGTTAATATTTAGCAAAAACCTATTTTCTAAATATACTTAAGGTATAGCTACTCTCTAAAGTTTGTCTGTTGTTTTTTAAACCTCTAAATCCTTTTTACAAAATATATCTACTAAAGTATATTTAAATATGCAAAATTTTAACCATTAGGTAATTCTAAAGAAAAATCCTAAATATACAATTACTTTAATATAAATCAGGGCTTCATTTCATAGAAAAAAAGACTTTTTTCTGTTTTGTAACAAAACACATACTTGATGCTGGTTTTTTGTCTAAATATCCTTTTAAATTCTACTTCCTGTAATTTAATGCTTTATAATAATTTTTAAGTGCAAAAAGTTTTTTCTATACAGGTTTTACGTTACGCTTTTTTTTTGTTAACAGGTTTTTTTGTTAAGCTTTTTACACTAACACTTACAAGGAATTTACTGTTGTATATGTATGTATATGTGTGGGTTTGTTACTCGAATAAAATTCAAATACAAAGTTAAATTTCCTTAGGGATCTAAACACCATACCACGACACCAATACCAGGACCAAAACCAAAATGCGTTGTTAACAAAAAATAAATTTACGTGCACACAAATAAGTTTTTTTTCTACCTTTTTTGTTTTTCAAATAAACATTAAAATCCTTGTGATGGCTTTGACAACATTTGTGCTGGATGTAAGTTTAAGTGTTAAAGGTAGGATCCTGGTAAATAAGGAAACATTTATGTGTGTATGTATGTGTTAGTGTGTTAAAGAAAATTTTATTAGAAGCAACCACAAATTACATGGCTTCTACGTGAATGTATGTTACAAAATATATGAGTGTATTCGTGTTAAAAGATGGAAAAAATGCAAAAAGTTTTCTACACAAAAACATGATTTTGTTCTTGCTGCTGCTGATGATGATGGTGATGGTTACAGAAGAAAATAAGTGTTAAAAAAGGAAATAAAAAGTTTTAACTTAAGAAACAATAACAAGCTACCAACAATTGTCGTCCTTTTTCTAAATCTTTCCTCTGTTTTTTCTCACTTCACATTTAAAGTATGTTTGAATCTCGTTAAATGTGTATACAATTTATATATTTTTCTTCCTCAGAAACAGATTCTGAACGTTTTTTTTTAATGTAAGAACATACAATATTAAAGTAAAGAAACAACAACAATTTGTAGGATTTGTAAAAGTTAAGCATTTTAACTGGAATGTAATGGATGTATGTATGTGTTTGTGGGTTTGTGTTTCGAGTTTATTTCATCTGGGATGCGTGATTAAGATTTACAGAGGAAACATGTTGTTTTCAACAATTTGAATTTGAGTATTCACAGGATTTTAACGTCATTTTGTGGGTGGCAAAAGAATTGTTGTACTAAGAAATTTGAAATAAAATTTAAAAAGGATTTTCCAGCAATTTATGCATTTAAAAAAGGACACTTTTGGGTTGTTAATATTACAAAAAAAAAAAAAATAATAATAAAGAAAGGCTTTGATTTAAAATAACCACAAACATAAGTTTTAATACCAATTTGTAAAATCTTAAAGGCTCTTTGCGAAATCTGTATTTCAGAACTTTAAAATGAACCAGTAAATTTGCAAATACCCGTCAAAATCTGCACTTTAAAACATTAAATTGAACCATTTAATTTGCCAATACTCGTCAAAGAAGTTAAGTAGTATTTTTTAAATGATTTAAATTTTGTTATTCTTAACTTAGCAATATATCAAAAAAAAAATCAAATTAAAAAATAATAATTGCTCATTCCATCTACATAGATACACTTAAAAAAAACAAACAAAAATTTTTCGACTTTCGGTAACAAAATAAATTTAATTATGTACAAAGTATCTAAATATTCTAATGTCATACATTATAAATATTGCCCTATTAACTCCCTTTTAAGAAACATGTATAACCATAGCCTATTGTACCTAGGGGTTAAAAAAAAACAAATTTAAGTACGTACTATGTGCTATAAAAATGCAGTCAAAAATTAAAGCATACCCTTAGGCGAAACATTATTGGAATTATAATTACCATAGAGGCAGGCCTGCCACATTTGCAGATTTATTGGTATTTTGGAGATATGTATCTCACTGGAAATTACTAAAGTGCCGATATACAGATTTTTGCAAAAAAAAATGGCAATTTTTGAGATTATACCGAAAAAAAACTATACTTCAAAGTTTTAAAAGTTTTTTTTAATAAATATAACAAATCAGAGTTTACAGAGAGGACATAAAATACAAGTTTTTCAATTTAATTTTTTCAATTTAATTTTTTTTCTATAGAAAAATTTTCCATATAAAATTTTTTGTATCGAAAAATTTTCAATATATGATTTTTTGTATTGAAGAATTTTAATATAAAATTTTTTGTATGGAAAATTGTTAATATAAAAAAATTGTATTATAGAAAAATTTGAAATCAAAAAAAAAAAAAAAAAAAAATTGTCAGTGAACAATTTTTGAATATTCGGTTATATGATATATTTTTGACAATTCAAATTTTTTGCCAATTTCTATTCTATAAGGTGGTACCCGAAATAATGATTCGATTTGGTAGAACAAGTAAAGGGAACATTCTTGTACCAAAAGAAAATGTAACAAGTTTTTAAATTATCTTTAAAATTGGGACCTGAGACAAAATCGCTGCATTCAATATAGATTGAAATCTAAGATATTTCAGAAACATTTGTGTAGCAAAAAATTAGGATGTTAGATGTCCATTTAAGCCAGTTATCAAAGTACAGGGATCTAATCGCCGCATTCGATATCGATCGAACATTCAGACTTTTAAGCAAATATTGTGTAACATACCTTACGGATTTTCAACTCGACATAGATTATCAATATTACAAAGTTTAAATATAAGGAAAGTTTCATGGAAATCTGCCACGCCCACAGCACATATAAGCCAAAAATATTTTTTCTTTCATAATTTGTATATCCACAAAAAATCATTAAACTTACCACAAATGATCATTGTTATAAAACTGAAATATATATGTACAAAGTTTCAAGAAAATTTGACACGCCCATCTTCCCCTTATGTTCTCCAAAACATAAATACCCGCTAAAGAAGCGTTAACAAATTGTTATTAAGAAATGAAAATAGTAAAGCCTAAAAGTATACAATACTTTTCATTTATAATGTTTCTTTGAAATATTAAGGTGAAATTAGATGTGACATTTTTATAAAATTTATAACTTTGCTCAACAGTATGGATTATTATGGGAATTTTATTTATTAAATCGGAGGAATACACTTGCACCTTTTATTTGATTGTAACCAGAGCACAAGGCTCTGGCTCTTTTTTATTTAGAATAACTTGAAACAATGCATTTTTAAGTGCATCATTAAAACCTGAATATCTAGTACAATGTTTTCCAAAATAGAATTTTTTTAAATTTATTTGGAACTATTGTATTTTCAAAATATACTTAGATCAAATATATATCGCAAAAAGAAATCTTGTAACCAAACCATTTAAATTCATGAAAATCTATGGCATTTTTGATATTTTGTATTCGAAAAATGTATTTTTTGCCAGCAAAATCCCAGTGTGGGTCTGGATACCAATAGACTCAGATCCACTCAAAAAGTGAATCTGAGTCTATTAGTAACTTATAAGTACACGGATATACTAATGCAATGCGTTTAAAATTTTTAAATTGCAAACAAATTATTTACACGGGCTTTTTAAAGTATGACGATGATGAAGTAAATGAGCTTTTAAAACACCTGCAAATGTCGGCGAGGCATTAGACCCTAAAGAACTCTGTTTGCCATCACTAAATGCAAAAGAAGACTTATTGATGTTAAACATAATAAAATATATAAGATTAGAATTAGGAGATTCACAATGTGTAATATGATGTTGTAAAACAGGATAAACTAAAATTCTTGAAATTTCTGCTTAAGGCTTATATTTTTCGCTATTATAAATGCTAATATAAATCACAACGATGTTAGTACTTAATAACACAACTTATGAATGCCTCCATTATTATCATCTGTTCATCACTTGTTAATTTTTTTTACTTCCTTTTTTATAATTTTCATTTTTCTCTTCATTATTTTCTTCTCTGCTATAAACATAATTGAATTATAACAATTTTACAAGTTCTTTTAAAGTAGTTTATTTCAATGAAACTTAAAGATAATTTGCCATTTTACCAACATAATTTAAGATAAATATTGTCTTAGGTTGTTGTATTAAAAAAACACTTATAAAGGAAACACAAGAAAGTAAGTTCTGAATTGAAAAGTAAATATAAAAACAAAGTTTTTTTTTTTAAATAAATAAGTTCAACAGTTTATGTTTGTAGCTGTTGGTATTTTTTTATATATTTTTTTCTTTAATAACGATATTTTTTTATATTTTCATCAAAGTTTAAATATTTTATAAGCCATGTTAAAACAATTTACCAGATGATAGACAGACAGAGGGATATTTTTAAAATACATACATATATACTTACAATGTAGACACTCGTGTTTAAGTGAAAACATATTAGAATACAATGAACGACTTATGCATATAAAGCACAGTGGGTGCAAATAACACTTTCTGGAAAATTAAAAAATTACCAAACTTTGTAAAATAACTAAATTTAAAAGAAAACAAAACTAGTTTGTGATTTTGAGTATTCATTTTGACTTGAGATTTTTAAACTCCGTTTTCTTCATCGTTACCCACTATGTATTCTTCACACATGTGTGCATAAATGTTAAGTAAAGATGTCAGTGTATTTGATTACTCAACATTATTTTCTGTTTCTTGTTGTAAATTTTTGTGGTTTTAATGTTTTTGTCTTATGCCTTGTCTAGATTTATTTCAAGGTATTTTATTTTTGCCTTTTGGTTATACATATGTATGTATTCTAAATCATACTTCTAACAGTTCTATCTTTTCAGCAAAAACATTTTTAATGGCAGCTTCGACTCTGTATCTAGCTGCTCATATTGATGCTGCTGCTAAGAGTTAAAATGAAAAACCGCAAGTCTTATCATTGGGCATGAAACAATATAAAAACATCAACAACAGCAGTTATGGTTTTAGATTTCCTATTACAATTTTACAGCTGTGTCTTTTGGAATTTTTAATTATTTATGTTATTTATGTAGCTCATTTTCGTTTTTCTGAAAATAATTAAAAAAAATTGAGTGTTTTGTTTTAATGAGCTACAATGTAGTTCGATGATTTCGTTTATATAAACAGACAAGTTTTCGAGCTATGTTATAAACTGTTATGTAGCGCAAGTGACTGAAATACTAGAGACATACGTGAGTGTTAAGGCGCCTTTAAAAAATTTTTCTATAGAAAATTTTTCGATATAAAAATTTTAGAAAATTGTTCGTAATAAAAATTTTTTATAGATAATATTTACATCCCGATTATTTTGTTATTTTTTGATAAAACTGCATGCATTCAGCTTATTTTTAAAATAAACTTGTTTATTTTAAAACATCTTACCCCCCGCCTTCTTCACAGCATTCTGCATATAGTAGCCGATGGCTACAGCAAGAATGTGGGAAGTGAAGGTAGATGAAAACTGAAAAATGTTTGTTTTTGTTCAGTCGATAATCTACGCTTTTACTTTTGGTTTATGAACATAATTCTTAATAGTTATGTTTGTAAATTTAGTAATAATGCGAGGTTTTCGATCTGTCTAAATTGGGCATAATCCGACGCGTCGAGGAATTTGGTTTCTCCGCAAACATTTTTTGGCTTTTTATCAATAAATTGATCTGTTACATTAATAAATAAATGTTACAGGTTTGGGACTTCTTTTTGAACAATTTTTTTATTATAAAAATTTGTTCGTTGTAAAAATTTTTCTATCATTTTTACTTAATTTTTTTTTTAATTTTTTGTTATAAAATTTTTTTTATGAAAAATTTTTCGTTATAAAAATTTTTCATTACAAAATATTTTCTATAGAAAATTGTTCGTCATAAAAATTTTTCTATAGAAATTTAAATTATAAAATTTTTCTATAGAAATTTTTTCGTTATAAAAAGTTTTCTATTGAAAACTTTTCATTATAATTATTTTTCTATAAAAAACTTTTCGTTATAAAAATTCTTCTATAAAAAATTGTTCGTTCTAAAAAATTGTCTATAGAAAATTTTTCGTTATAAAAATTTTTCGTTATAAAAATTTTTCTTTATAAAAACTTTTCTATAGAAATTTTGACGTTTTAAAAATTTTTCTATAAAAAATTTTCGTTATAAAAAATTTTGTATAGAAAATTGTTCGTTATAAAAATTTTTTTATAGAAAATTTTTCTTTAGAAAATTTTTCTATAGGAAATTTTTCGTTACAAAAATTTTTCTATTTAAAATTTTTGTGTAGAAAATTTTTCATTATACAAATTTTTTTTATAAAAATGTTTCTATAGAAAATTTTTCGTTATACAAATTTTTCTATAAAAGATTTTTTCTTTCAAAAATTTTTCTATAGAAAATTTTTCCTTATAAAATTTTCTATAGAAAATTTTTCGTTATAAAATTTTCTATTGAAAATTTTTCGTTATAAAATTTTCCATAGAAAATGTTTCGTTATAAAATTTTCTATAGAAAATTTTTCGTTATAAAATTTTCTATAGAAAATTTTTCGTTATAAAATTTTCTATAGAAAATTTTTCGTTATAAAAATTTTTTGTTATAAAAATTTTTCTATAGAAAATTTTTTGTTATAAAAAATTTCGTTATAAAAATTTTTCTATATAAAATTTTTCGTTAAAAAAATTTTTCTGTAGAAAGATTTTTCTCTAGAAAAATTTTTATTAGAAAAATTTTCTATAGAAAATTTTTCTGTATGAAAATTTTTCTATATAAAATTTTTTTTTTTTTTTAAATCGTTATAAAAATTTTTCAATGTAAAATTTTTTGTTATAAAAATTTTTCAATTTTTCGTTATAAAAATTTTTCTATAGAAAATTTTTAGTTAAAAAAAATTTTTCGTTATAAAAATTTTTCGTCATAAAAATTTTTCGTTATACAAATTTTTTTATAGAAAACTTTTCGTTATAAAAATTTTTGTATAGAAAATTTTTCTATAGAAAATTTTTAGGTATACAAATTTTTATATAGAATTTTTCTCGTTATAAAGATTTTTCTATAGAAACTTTTTCGTTATAAAAAATTTTCTATAGAAAATGTTTCCTTACAGAAATTTTTCGCTATGAAAAAGTTTTTATAGAAAATTTCTCATTATAAAAATGTTTCTATAAAAAATTTTTGGGTATAAAAATGTTTCTATAGAACATTTTTCGTTATTAAAAGGTTTCTATAGAAAATTTTGCGTTATAAAAATGGGTATATAGAAAATTTTTCCTTATAAAAATTTTTCACAATAAAAATTTTTCATTAGAAAATTTTTTGTTGTAAAAATTTTTCATTATAAACATTTTTTTATGGACAAACATTTTTCAATGACAAATTAACATTTTTCTATAGACAAATTTTCAATAGAAAAATGTTTATAACAAAAAATCTTTCATAGAAAAATTTTTGTGACAAAAAAAATCTATAGAAAAATATTTATGACGAAAGATTTTTTATAGAAAATTTTTATAGCGAAAAATTTTCTATAGAAAATTTGTATAACAAAAAGTTTTTTAAAAAAAAATTTTTTAATTTTTCTATGACAAATTTTTCATAGAGAAATTTTTATAACAAAAGATATTTTATAGAAAAATTTTCTATAAAAAATTGTTTATAACAAAAAAAATTTCATAAAAAAATATAGAAAATTTT
This sequence comes from Stomorhina lunata, assembly GCA_933228675.1. Classification (NCBI taxonomy): domain Eukaryota; kingdom Metazoa; phylum Arthropoda; class Insecta; order Diptera; family Rhiniidae; genus Stomorhina; species Stomorhina lunata. The sequence continues at coordinate 95,539,163 of OW121743.1, read as the reverse complement.
TGGTTACAAAAATTTTTCGTTATAAAAATTGTTCTATAGAAAATTTTTCGTTATAAAAATTTTTCTATAGAAATTTTTTTGTTTTAAAAGTTTTCTATAGAAAATTTTTCGTTATAAAAATTTTTATATGGAAATTTTTTTTATAGAAATTTTTTTGTTATACAAATTTTTCTATAGAAAATTTTTCGTTATAAAAATTGTTTTATAGAATATTTTTTGTTATAAAAATTTTTCTATGAAAAGTTTTTCATTATAAAAATTTTCTTTAGAAAATTTTTCGTTATAAAAATTTTTCTATAGAAAATTTTTCGTTATAAAAATTTTTCTATGAAAAATTTTTCATTATAAAAATTTTTCTATGGAAAATGTTTTCATTATAAAAATTTTCTATAGAAAATTGTTTGTTATAAATTTTTTTTCTAGAAAATTTTTTGTTATAAAAATTTTTCTATAGAAAATTCTTTGTTATAAAAATTTTTCTATAGAAATTTTTTTGTAATAAAGATTTTTCGTTATAAAAACTTTTCTATTGAAAATTTTTCTTTAAAAAAATTTTCCTTATAAAAATTTTAGTATAGAAAATTTTTCATTTAAACATTTCTTTTTAGAGAATTGTTCGTTATAAAAATTGTTCTATAGAAAATTTTTCATAAGAATTGTCCTCTTTTAAAATGCGGAAATTCTATTTATTTACTTACCCATTCAATCAGAAATGGGCTTCGTCGGAAAATATAATTTTGAATGGAAATTCAAAAACAATATCAGCTTGTGATTCAGTCTATTTACTGGATTGGCACTGGTATAGGTCGATTTGTAAGGAGATTTTAAAGCAAACTAATTAAAAAGTTTCTTTCTATCAGTTTTTAAATGTGCCAATAAAACGGTGATGCCAACTCATACTTATGACACGCTATATTAGATAACAGTGTAATTTTTTTAAACTTTTGAAGAAACAATTTTTACTGAAAAAAGAAATCTTTTGGTTGACTTCTTTCAATAGAATACTTGGTTTACTATTATATCTATATAATTGATGAAATGAAAAACCAAATAAAAGATAATTTTTAAAAAAAACATAAAAATACAACAAACGAGTATTTGTAAAAAATTTTGAGAATAATAATTTTCTATATTCTAATTCAAGACATATAAATTGAAGACTTGTTAAAACTTTAACCGATGTAAACATAAGTTTCGAACCCTTCTAAGATTCATGCATATTTGGGAAAACTCATGAACAAAGGTGCAATTGAATTGATTGATTTTAATTAACATTTTAATAAAAATAACCATTAATTTACTTAACTTCCTTTTTCGAGAAGAAAATATACATATATTGTACAATATTAATTTTAATTGAAAATAAATCTTCTTTTCGGTTTTCTTCATACTCTCCTATAAGTTTAAATAACTCAAGTAATTATCGGTGTCTGATATGGGAGTATATGTATGCAGTAAATTCATACATATACAGATATGAAAAAAAGCGGTCCTTTCAGTAAATGTAAAAATTAAATAAAACTTAATGCGCATTATAAATATCATTTATTCATCACTTTATTTATGTATATGCTCATATAGAAGTATAAAAACGTATTTGTACATAAGTATGTGTGTAACAATATACAGCAATACAAAAGCATATTGTTTAAGGCAAACAATCAATAAACGAAAACAATAGCTTTAAAATTCACATATGAATAAATGGCCAATGAACCGCAAGAAATTTAATGAATCGCTGGTTAAATGCAAAAAAATATATTTTAAAAACTAGGAAACGATTTAATGATCCATTTTATATGTATGCAAAGGTTGGCATAAATGAATCCTTTGAGTAAACGTAAATAAATTAATATGTTTGTATTGAAAAGTATCCATATAAGAGTTTCCGAAATTTTATAAAAAAAATATGCATGAACATTATTCAGAATTTGAATCTTAATATAGTACTATAAGTTTTATTTTCAACAAAATTTTCAAAAATATTTAAATTGCAGTTCGGGAACACCCTTTTCTCTATCCATGTACATATGTAAGTAAAAAACAGAGCTTCTGGGTTGATGCATTTTTGCATATTTTTTTACATAAGGGCAATAAAAAAATCAATAAACCTGTAATATAATATACATAATTTGCCTGATACAACGACGACCTACCTTATGGTTAAATATCAGTTATTTCTGAGTAATAAGTAGTTTGCATTAATAAGTAATTGAGTAAATTGTTAGTCATTTATTATTAAATATTAACAATCAGCAGAATTTCCTTTAAGTACTTATATACATAAATGCAAAAAAGTTTGTGAGGACAAACAATTTCTGAAAATTTTCTTTTTCTCAGAAATTTTGGAAAGGGGAATGTATGAAAAACTGCTTATTTATTCATAGCAAAAAATTGTTATTTATTTTAAATTTGTTTATAGTTAAAAAAGTAAAAAATATTACCATAGTCACCGATCATAAAGCACCCTACTCCAAATGTTTTTTTTACCAAAATATAAGAACATCAATGATTTTAGAAGGTTTATAAGGGAACTTAAAAGTTATATACCTATGTTATATATATTTCATACGAATAGTTTGCATTTTTTGTCTGTTTTTTAGGCCACGGGTCTTAAAAGGAAATTAGCGTTAAATCCGGATGACTATTATTTTAAGTTTTAGTTTATACAAGTCAATTATGTATTACAATTTTGGGGATTTCTTTCATAAATTTTCGAAAAAAATATTATGTCAATAATATAATATTTTCAGTAAAACAATATAACCATTCTTAAAAATAACTATTTTTATTGTTTTTGATCGAAATTTGTCATTAAATTCGTAACATTTCGTATTTTTGCCACTAAAAATCCAAATTTTGACCTTTGACCCCGATGAAAAAGCTTAGCGAATTTTAAAGAAAGTTCTAGTGGATATTCCTCAATGACTTGACAATAAAATTTAGTATTAGCATTATCAAAATAAAACTTAAATAAAATTTACCATACATCCACTTAAATAATGCCCAAAAATTTACATTATCGCGAAAATTTACGATTTCAAGTCACAAGCTACGGCGAGATCGTATGAGATATCAAACTGAATTTTTTTGAATTTTATTACCGCATTTATCTGTTTTAACATGCCGATCAAAAATTTTGAATATTTTTTTAACAAAATTTTCTAAAACTTATAAAGTAAAAAGTACAGTTTTTCAGTATAAAATAACTATGGATATTTAATGATATTTTGATAAATTTCAACTATTTAGTAATTATAAGTCTTAAGATGATAAGGAATGTCTTACTTTGTAATTTCTGTACTATAAAGTTAACTTTTTTGCTGCATATCCTTAGGCGTGTTGAAAAGGATACAAATTTTCTGGGGAAAATTGTAATAACTTAAAAACTACTGCATGGATTTTAAGTTTTATGACTCTAGTAAAAGCTGATTTAGTTGTCTTTTACATCCAATTAATGGTTTTGCCAAAAACATATCTTTATTGGTTAAAGTTTACCAAAATCTGAAAAAACTCCCCTTTTTCCCCACACAAATGGGTCCTGTGCGCCACCTCAGGACATTGGCCTAGGAAGACAAATTTTTTTTCTGAGCAACTTAGGATGTAGAACATTGATTTTTAACCCAGGCGTATCGAATTTCAATAAAAGTTGTTTTTCGCTCCACCCTAATCCACACATCAAGCATGTCATTTTTGCATCGTATTGTTAATTGTGATAAAAAATTTAAATATTATGATAATTTTAATGGCAAAAAGTTGTGTATAAAGATCGACTTATACCCATAATGCTAAGACAGTGCTTTGTATTTGGTGAAATCGGAAGGGTTTTTTTATGAATGTAAAAATTGGGTCAAACGATCACCAAACATGTACCAAACACAATTTATTCATTGAAAGTGAGCAATCAGTAAAAAAACGAAAAGAATATTTGATCATACACTAGGCCATAATATTCCATCAAGACGCTCGTCACATCTTGTAAGATCATTCAAAAGCTAAGGATGGAAGTTTTGGCTGACTATAATAATAAATTAATTTTTTAAATAAAATCTTTTAAATTTCTTTAATATATTAGTAAGCAATATTGATGAAAAAAGTTACTATAGTTACTTTTTTTTTATTTTATAACTCAGACGTGACCATTTCATAAACATACATATGTATATACATACATTTGTATGGATATATATGTATAAAAGTCCCCAGAAATAAAAGTTGCAAGTATCATTTTGAGCCTTAAATCATTCTGTTCAAAAAATATGTTGTAAGAACAATCTATATGTGAATTTTTTGTTAAGGTTCATTCCTGTTTTCACACCTCAGGCCGACCAGACACATTGAAATAAAACACGAATTACATTTGACTGCAAGCAGTTAAAAAAATCCGAATAAATATAAATCCATAAAATATATCAAAGAGAAGCGTTAAAATTCTTTAGCAACAGTAGCACAGCACAATATTTTTACGATATATTCCATTGATTTATAGTTGTCGTTGACTTTTATGGGAACAAAAATAAAACGATTGTAGTTTCGAAAAATTCAAAAGAAAGTTAAAGCAATTAAAATTTTATATTTTTCTTTATTTAAAGGAGTAGATATGGAAAGTAATATTTCTGTAAAACTGGGTGAATTGTGTATGCAAATTCTACTAAATAACTAAAAACATTTAACAGACCAAAATCACTTAAATTTCATTATAAACAATTTTGTGTAGCATAGTTCTAGGAAGAAAAAAAATGTGTTTTTACAATAATGCAATGTTTATATACAATAGAAAAACGAGTATGTATATGAGTAAGCAAATTTCTTCAACATATTTATAAATAAATATATACCTTAAATTTAAATCGTTTTTCTTTATTTTCAAAAATGATTTAAAATTTTAAAAAAATCTTTTCAAATAATGAATTAAAGAAATAAAAGAAATTTCAAACATTAAACTCCATTTTTAAACATCTAATCAGAATTTGGTATAAGTTAAATAAAAACCAGCCAATCTGGAAAAAAATAAAAACTCTAATAAAAACTAAAATCATAACAATCTACTTATGTTCATTTAGAAATTTGAGAAATAGAAAAAAATACCAAGAAACTTCTGCCACAAATTGTTGGCCACATTGTGCTGCAATTTATACTGAAATTTTATGACCACTAATAATGCTCAAATTCTTTTCTTTTATGCATACAGAATAGTCATATATATGTGAAAAAGTACATATGTATGCATATAAAAAGAGTAGGGTAGTTCAGAAAGGATTATAAGAAAAAATCTTTAAACAAATTGTGGGAGAAAGGAGAAAGTTTTTGTGGGCAGATAATAAATTATTGGTTTGATATCTATTTTCGAGTACACAGGTCGACTCAGAATAACTTCCTAATCAATAACTTCCTAAATCAATAAAACGATGACTATTAAATTATCAAAAAAAATATATTTATATTAGAGACAATTATTGCATATTTCATTTAAAATACCAAAAGTCACTTAAGTGATTGTGAGAATATAGAAAATCAGCAGTAAAATTCTTTGAGACAATCAGTACACATTGACCATGGCTGTCACATAACCCCCAATAACAATATCAGTCATAGGTTAATAATATCGATTTGGATAAAAAATGGCATAAGTATCATATGGGTAAATCCGAAAAACCATAAATCAATTACAAAATTTTAAAACTGTCGAAATCGCGTATTTGTGTTTATGGAAAAATGTACCATATATTGATCCTTTAAAATAAATAATGGATACAATTTCCTATTGCTCTCTTCATGAATGGCAGGTCTTTATTTGCACCCATCTCGAATTTTTATACATTTCTTTTAATAATAGGTTATCTAAAAGTTCATAAAAATCACAAAAACATCCATTTAGGTATCAAGTTTCAGTAGGGGCTCAAAGCTTGCTTAATTTTATATAATTAGATGTAAAAGACCCCATCAAAAGTAATTGGAGAGATATAAATAACGTCAAGTAAAAAAGGACTCTCAGTGTGTAGCGTCCGTCACAGAAATAAAGGTTTTTTTTTAATTTGACTAGTGCAATTTTTCTTTTTTCTCCAAATGAACTTGGTTCGTAAAGAACCAAGTATTTATAGTATGCCTAACATTAGGCTAAAAATATATAGACGTTTATATAGCATTTTACAAAATAATATGTAAAGAAAAGTGTGTGGAGTCCGTCACAGTATATATTTTTTACAAGATAATATTTATTAAATACAAAATTTACGAACACATGTCTGTCTTATTCATAAAGCAATGACACTGTCTATATCCACAAATTAAATTTAAGATATTAGGTATTAAAAAAGTATACAGTGGGGCAATTTTGATGATTTTGAAATTTTATTTTTTTTATTTTTGGGACACTCTAACAGCTAGCAGCAGCATTCTTGGGACGAAAAATAAGATGTTAAAAGTCTTAAACTTTAAAAAATATATGTGTATATAGCAGTTTTGTAAAATATTAAATTGTGCCCAAAAATCGCATTTTAACCGCGAACATGAAAAGGAAGGAGATGAAATTCGGGAACAAATAAAACCATTATTTTCACTAATTAGCGAATCCTCAAAAAAATATAAAATATGAAATTTTTTCTAATAAAAATGTGGGAAGTGAAGGTAGATGAAAACCGAAAAATGTTTGTTTTTGTTCAGTCGATAATCTACGCTTTTACTTTTGGTTTATGAACATAATTCTTAATAGTTATGTTTGTAAATTTAGTAATAATGCAAGGTTTTCGATCTGTCTAAATTGGGGATAATCCTCCTGAAGAGATGGCATAACCAACCATCGAAACGCGTCTAGGAATTTGGTTTCTCCGCAAACATTTTTTGGCTTTTTATCAATAAATTGGTCTGTTACATTAATAAATAAATGTAACAGATTTGGGATCAAATGCAAATACACTTCTTTTTGAAAAAACACTCAAGTAAAAACTGTATAGTCCGTCACGTAGCGTCCGCCACAGTACGTTTATGGATTTTTGGTGAAACTGGAAACTTAAAAATATTTTACAAAAGCTGTTTTGCAATCCTCTGATTTACCTATATCTTCAATGTATTTACAATTTTTTTTATTACTATGACCGATTTGATAAAATTTACAGAAACACATGTTGAAAAAAAGTGACTTCCATTTCTTGTAGCGTCCGTCACAGCACTTTAAAATCGAATATCTTTTTCCTCCAAAAGAAGTATGTAAATTAACAAACGCCATTTGACAGCACAATCGATGAGCTAATATCCCCTTAAATCTGTGCAAAGCTATCTAGTGTAGAACGACAATGGAATACATTTAAGTACAACAAAATCCGACACACAGGATTTGTCCATATATGGTTTGTGTTAATAATAACAAATATGATAGTATTGAATTTTGTGACTGAAAAATAAGTTTTGAAAGTTGTGATTTCAGCTAAAACTTCAGAAGATGAGAAATTGAAAGCATTTCTAGACGAAGATTGTTATCAAACTGAAGAAGATCTTGTATTATTATCAATATTATTGGGAGTCTCACATCAAGCCATATTGGCAATTAAAAAACTACTACTTGGAAATCAGTGTGTGAGATGTTTTGGGTATTTATTTTGATCGATATAAAATGCTCTTACTGGACTACACTTTACTTCGGACCACTATATAAGAAATTGGCTTGAATCAATCTTAATCTCGAAACTGGATAAGTTTTTTTTTTTTTTGGAGTGGAATTCATATGCTACCAGAAAAATGGGAAAAATTATTTGCTAACGATGGACAATACTTTGGATAATGTATCAACTATTTTTTAATAAAATAAATTTTTCAAGTAAAAAAATCGACATTATTAATTTTTATATCGTCGACCGACCTGCAAAATTTTTTCTTTAGTGACCAACTGTGGTTCCTCTACTTACACCAATTGTTTTTTATTACCTTGCTTAAAGATTTAATACGAACCTGTCTTGGACCCCCATTTTTTTTTTCAATGTACAGGTCGCAATTCTCAACAGAATTTGATAAAATTACACGTCTATAAGTTGATATAAAAAGAGGTTTAGTCTACTTATTTAAATTGAAATAAGTTTATAGCTTGGGCACCGTCCTTGGACCCCTCATTTTTCACCATATCAATGCATAAGATGCAATTCTTAACAGAATTTGAAAATAAGCGTCACACGCCTATAGGTTTATCCAACAAATAGCTCTACTCATTTTGGTAAAAATCCGTCTACTCCTTGGAGTACCTGCTTTGAACCTGCATATTTTCACTTATTTTTCTTTTCAATATATACGCCGCAATTCTCAACAGAAATTCGGCAAACGTATATTAGTTGACCCAAAGAAGAGCTCTACTAATTTTGGTTGAAATCTGTGGACTCCTAGGAATACCTGGCTTGGACTTTAAATTAAATGCAACTTGATTAAAAGGTTAAGCCTAAACGACTGCAACACTTTTTGCTTATATTGTGCGTAAATTACGTGACTTTTTTCAGAAATTTTTAAACTTTTCGGTGATTTTTTTCGGTCAATCTAAAGAAGACACGTGGTTATGGTGGGAACACTGAAATTTGCAGAGCTTTTTTAATTTCCTGATATCTTTTAAACTAAATACGAGATTAAGTTATTTTCTTCTGCAGACTAAAAGCAAGGTTCTGTATCTTTATTAAATCGACATCAAGATCAAAGCTGTGGAACTATATTCGATGCATGAGTTCCTGAGTTTGATGAAAAATTTCATAATTTTTCGTTTTAGAATATTAAGCATATTTTACTACTTTGTTTTATAACACAAATTCAAACATTTTCTTAAAAATAATTATTGATCCTAAATATCTAGACTCTTCTTTATAGAACTGCATTATAAGATTTTTAAGAAGCGGTGGTCAAATAATGTTTTTTTTGCAAGACATATATAAGACTGCTAATTATATTTCTTTTAAAAATATCGATGCAGCCTAATGTCTATGTTAAAGATTTTTTTTGATTCAAGTCAAGTACATTTAATTCTGCCCAATTATATGTAGCAAATTTTTCCTTTTTATTTGTTACTGTTTTTGTATTTTTTCTTGCCATTGCAAGCAAAAAGTATAAAATTATTAAGTAAAAGTTGTAAATAGTGGTAAGAAAACAAAAAAAAAAAAAAACAGAGTCATAATGCGAGTACTAAACTAAACTCAACTAAATGTTAGTAAAAGTACAAATGTGAAATAAAAATACTACCAGCTGCTAGTATATGAATTTTGCAAATAATGAACACATAAAGTTTTTTAAAAGAAATATCATTGCAAGAAAGGGGAGTTTTATATTAAAAAAATCTTTATCTATAACAAGCAAAATAAGAATCTTTTCTTTTTTTAACAAAATTGTTAAAAATTAATATAATACAATTTTTATCTTTAGCAGGTGATATTATTATTATTATTTAAGAGAAAATCAGCTTACTTTCACTTGCAGCAATCCTTTACAGAAAATAATATCTTTTACTTCCTTTTATGAAAATCACCTTATACTCATATAAAGAGTGCTCTAAATAAAATTTGTAGTTGGATTTTCTTAAATAAAAATCAAACCTTTTAATATAAAAACTCTACAAAATACGCAAATATAATGACATATTATACTAAATCATTTAGCATTAAAATGTTTACTTAGTACTCGGGTTTTGCAAAATTATCGACTTTTTTCGGAAACCCTCCCATTAAAGATTTTACAGTTGCTTCTGATACCTTTTTGGAGCATGTGTTCCACCTGCGCTTAAAATCGGACATGTTCTTGGAAATCTTTCCTGTGTTCTTCAATTCCTTTTTTACCAGAGCCTAATACCTTTCTACAGGCCGAAGTTCTGGACAGTTAGGTGGATTTGCCTCTCGTGGTACAAAAATGACATTATTCTTTGAGTACCACTCAAGTGCCTTTTTTTCATAGTGGCATGATGCCAAATCGGGCCAAAAAAATGTAGTCACTCTGTGCTCTCTTAAAAAGGGTAACAACCGTTTTTGTAGGCACTCCTTTATATAAATTTCTGTGTTTATTGTGCCAGATGCCACAAATACTTTACTTCTTTTGCCACAATTGCAAATAGCTTGCCACACGAGAAACTTCTTAGGGAATTTTGTTTGTTTTTTTGTGCGAAACTCTTGCCGAACATTGCCCCGTTTATCAGCAACATAAAAATCTTGACCAGGAAGTTGAGAAAAGTCTGCCAGTACGTATGTTTCATCATCCATCACACAACAGGTGTATTTTTTTATAAAATCAGACTTCAATTTTTTCGCTCGTTTTTTTGCTTCTAAGTTCTTTATAGCATTGCGATCTGGAACCTTTTGGACTTTGTTTGTCTTCAGTCCAGCATAAGCTTTGACTCTATGTGCAAAATTCGTAGAACATTTCACCGTACGAACTGCTTTTCTTAAAGAAGTGTTAGGCGCTCTTCGAAAGAGTCGCTCGACTTCTTTTGCCTTACCAATATTTGTAGGACTTTTTTCCTCCCTGATCCAGGTTTTCTTTCAATGCTCAGGTTTTCCTTATACCGTCTGATGGCATTAGAAACCGTTCGAGGGTCAACTTTCAAATTTTTAGCTATTTTTTTAAAAGTCCATGACGGATTTTTTTGAAAAGTTTTAATTATATTTTCACGAACTTTTTTTTCGCAGTCCATTTTGATTGAAATAACTATTGAAAATTAATAATTTCTAAAATAATAGTATCTGACATATCTATAGAAACTAACTTGATCAAAAAATAAATTATTTCTTGCACTATGGATAAATTTTGTCTACAATAGTAAATGCATATTTTTTTTAGAACACTCTTTATACACAAAGAAGATCATATAATTTTACCACCACATACTGAAATGAAAATGTAATAAACCGAAAGAAAAAGAAGCATAACAAAAAAGTTTCCTACTTATCCTGGGGAACAATGAATGAGTGAATGAATGGTTGAGAAAATGAACATATACGAAGTATATACATACAATAAATTTTTGTTGCTTTTAACAAAAGCTCACAAATACAATTTTTTTATATACGCATCGTAAGTATAACAACAAATTGGTTTGAAGTGTTAATTTGCCCAAAGCGTTATTCGCTTTTTGTATTTCTGGTTTCAAAACTAATGCTCGAGTAACAGAAAAAAAGTTATGTCTTTTCTTCTCTAGCTTTTTGTTTGAGCTCTGTACAAAAAGCTACAACAATAGCAAAAAAGGTTATTCTATTGAGTATCCTATTCTATCTATTGTTTGGAATTTTTCTTGGCAGCTTCGGCACCAACTAATGCCCAGTTTTCTTATGCGAAGCACGTTTTGTCTTTATGTTTTAAACTGTTAAACGTATAAGGACATGGGCAAAAGTGAAATAGGGTACTTTTAAACACTAAGATACAAAAACAAACTCTAACGCATTTCTATATGAAATATGCTTTTTAAAGGGGAAATGTAAAACCTCTGGCAATATATATACACAAATCACAGTGGAACTGATTGTAGATATATAGCAAGAAAAGATGGCGAATACTAACTAATATTTTTCGTTTAAAAGACTATATTACAGAATAATATGCATAGATTCATACTGAGTCATTCTTATATTTTATAATCCATGGACTATATAAATATTTATAGTTTTTCTGGATCACTATTATTTTAATGGCAAGTATATTAAAAGTTAAAGAAGATAATAAGAAATGGAAATTTGATAAATGCTATTTCATATTCTTTACCACTAACGTCGATCTTAGACCGATTGTAAACAAATTTTGTAGTACGAAATTTTTCTCGACACCTACATATATCTGTATATAACTTTTTAGAAGCTGGTGTTAAAAGTAGGCCGGCCATATGTGTCAAAATTTGTATAATGAAGAATTTGGATAATAAGAATTTGTGTTTAATAAAAAAATTTTTATCGAAAAATTTTTAATAAAAAAATTTTTTACGAAAAATTTTCTATAAAAGAATTTATATCGAAAAGCTTTTTATAAAAACTTTTATGTCGGAAAATTTTCAATAAAAATTTTCTATCCGAAAATTTTCTATAAAAAATTTTATATCGGAAAATTTTTTATAAAAATTTTATGTCGGAAAATTTTCTATAAAAAATTTTATATCAAAAATTTTTTTTCGAAGAATTTTCTATAAAAAAATTTATATTGAAAAATTTTTCATAAAAAATTTATTACGAAAAATTTTCTATAAAAAATTTAATATCAAAAAATTTTCTATAAAAAAATTGATATAGAAAATTTTTTTGTAAAAAATTGTATATAAGAAAATTATCTATAAAAATTTTTATATTGAAAAATTTTGTATGAAAATTTTGTATCAAAAATTATTGTAAAAAATTTGATATCGAAAAATTTTTCTTTAAAAAATTTTATATCAAAAAATTTTATACAAAAAATTTTATATCAAAAAATTTTCTATAAAAAATTTCAAATCAAAAAATTAAAAAAAAAAAATTATATTAAAAAAATTTCTTTAAAATTCTATAAAAAGTTTTATATTGAAAAATTTTGTATAAAAATTTTGTATCAAAAATTATTGGAAAAAATTTGATATCGAAAAATTTTTCTTTAAAAAATTTTATATCAAAAAATTTTATACCAAAAAATTGTATATCAAAAAATTTTCTATAAAAAATTTCAAATCAAAAAATTAAAAAAAAAACAATTATATTGAAAAAATTTCTTTAAAATTCAAAAAGTTTTCTATAAAACATTAAGTATCGAAAAAAATTATATAAAACTTTGAAATCAAAAAATTGTCCAAAAAAAATTTATATCAAAAACTTTTGTATAAAAAATTTATATTGAAAAAATTTCTTTAAAATATTTTTTCAAAAAATTTGCTATAAAACATTTTGTATCGAAAAATTTATATAAAAATTTGAAATCAACAAATTTTCCAAAAAAATTAATATCAAAAAATTTTTTATTAAAAACTTTATATTGAAAAAATTTCTTTAAAATATTCTTATCAAAAAATTTTCTATAAAACATTGAGTATCGCAAAACTTTATAGAAAAGTTTTTTATATTAAACTTTTATATATCGAAAGGTTTTTTATAAATATTCAAAAAAATATATATAAATAGCAAAAAATTTTCCTTAAAAAAATATTAAATCAAATAATGATATCGAAAAATTTTCTTTAAAATGTTTTATATTATAAAAAAAAATCTATAAAAATAAGGTATCGAAGAATTTTGTATAAAAATTTAATATCGAAAATTTTTTTATAAAAAACTGATATCGAAAAGTTTTTTTTTTTTTTAAATTTTATATCGAAAAATTTTATAACTAAAAATTTTATATCGAAAAATTTGCTATAAAAAATTTTATATCAAAAAATATGTTTATAAAAAATTTTATATCGAAAAATTTTCTATAAAAAATTTTAAATCGAAAAATTTTCTATAAAATATTTCATATCGAAAAATTTTCTATAAAAAATTTCTTAACAAAAAATTTTCTATAATTAAATTTATATCGAAAGTTTTCTATAATAAATTTATATCGGAAAATTTTCTATAAAAAAATTTATATCAAAAAATTTTCTATAAAAAAATTTATATCAAAAAAATTTGTATAAACATTTTTCTAAAAAAATTTCTATAAAACTTTTGATGAAAGCAATAAAGCAGAAAAAAATTTCATTGAAATTTATTTGACTCAACCCACTGTGCATGAGCATGGCAAAATTTTTAAGCGAACACAAAAAAAAAATTGTTACATTTTTCTTTGACAGAGTTAGTCTGGTGTTAAAAACAAACAACTACAAGAAGATGTGGAAAACCTTACGTTTGATGGCGCTATTAAGAGGATGGTCTTTAAGGGCGATGGATGTCATGATGATAAGCATTATCTAGTCACAAGGCAGCAACAAGAACAACAAATACAAAAAAAGAAAAACAGAAAATCTAATCCAAGAAACGATGAGTTTTTTAAGATATTGATTGTTGAATATTTTAGTTAAGGTCAATTGAAAGGAAATTGTATATGTCTCAGACACAAAAGTTAAATAAGTAATCTATCTAGAACTTGGGGCAATTTTACAACATCAAATTCTTCATTTCCTATTACAAATTTCTTTTCATTTTTATTTATTTTCAATCCCTCTTTAGAATGTGTTTAGAATTTAAGGTTTTTTTTTTTTCTTCTTAAACTTAATGTTGCCTAAAACAAATTTTAACAAATTGTTTAAGCATTTCTACAATTTTCTTTTTAAACATTTCAATTGAAATGCTGTTTTTTTGTATATTACGTTTTGGTAGTAACTTTCCCTAATTTCTCTAAAAAAATGTATTTATCTTTTATTCAACGTTTTCTTCATTTTTTGTGTAAGTTAAGGTTATTGATAGAAAATCCTTTTTTAAGTTAAAAAATTTTTATCACTTTAGCAAAAGCATAAAAATTCAATTGATAATTCAGCAAAACTCTTCCGAAACAAATAATAGGGAGAATTGAAAAAAAGTTTTTCTTTTATTTAAAGTATTACAGAAAAAAATCCGAATTAGATTAAAAAAAAAAAAAAAAATGAAACGAAACGAAAGAGAGAAAAAAAGAAAAATGCCTTAAGAAATTCTTAACAATATTTAGTTTTCATTTTCCTTAACAAAAGTGTTTAGCTTTTTTTTCACGGTCTACTGGTACTTCCTTTACATCTTTCTTTGGATATTGTTTAGACTTTTTCAATTACAATAAAATTTAAGAAGAAATACCCGTTGATTCTAGAAAAAAGCAAGTATTATCCTAAAAAAATATGCATTATTATAGCCAAAGGATTTTACTTAATATAACAAGATTTTTAGATTATGTCAGCAAAAATTCTACGAAAAAAAAAAAATTGTAAGAAAGTAACCAAAAAAATAGAAAAAAATGAAAATTTTAGCATTTAAAATTTTTCTATAGGAAATGGTAATTTAAAAATTTTACAAAACAAAATTTTGTTATAGAAAAATCTATTTTTCGATAAAAAATATTTGTATAGAAAAATTTTTTGATAGCATTTTTTTATTAATAAATTTTTTAATAAGATCATTTTTGTAGAGAAATTTGTGGGTACAGCTTTCGATGTTGCTTTTTTCTTTATAAATGTTTTTAATACAAAATTTCTGTGGAAATTTTTTTGATTTCAAAATTTTTCCTAAAGCAGTTCTAGACTTAAAAGCTTTTTTATGTATAATTTTTTTATATAAAAATTTGTCTATAGAAAAATTGTTTCTAACTTTTTTTAAAAAAATTGTATATCTTGAATTTCTGCATAGAAACAATTTTACATGAACAGATTTTCTATACAAAATTATTTTTATATCCAACAATTTTCTTTAGAAATAGTAAGAAAATTTTTGATCTTTAAAAATTTCGATAATTTTTGTTCAGATAAAGGTATAGAAAATTTGTTGATATAAAAAATTTGTTGATATCAGAGCTTCGAAAGGCTTAATTAAATATTAGCTTAATTCCTAGGAATTCAAAAATGATTTAACAATACCTTAAGTTTAATTCCCATAAAACAATTTAAAAAAATGTGTTGATTTTTAATTCTTAGTGAATTGATTCACATGGGAATTTAAAATCAACTTGAATGAATAAAATGTTTCTTCATTCCTCTACTCCAATTTGAATTAACATTTTTTATTCTTAATTAAAACCAGTCCAAATTGAATTAAAATATTTTTTGGTAATTCATTTTGTGCAAATCATTAGGGTGGATATAAACTAAAGTTACTTGATTTTAAATCAAAAACTTAAATTCTGACTTTTTCGAGGGACAAGTTTTTTAAACTATACCACTCATTGAATAAAAGTATATCAAACCAAAAAACGAAAATTGAAGTTTTAATTTATAGGGTATTATTGGATCAAGTGCGATATACATTGTTTGTAAAAACCCTAGATATAAAATAGAACAAAATTTATCATAACCTATTAAAATATTCTTATGTTTTATCAGAAAGCATACACATTTAATAAAAGTATGCATGTATTCTTTAATGTTCGTTCAAAAAAACGGAACTACCCTAATGTGGCTATTTCACCGCAAACTTGTGTATATTTTGCATTTATTTGTTAAACTATAACTTTTAAAAGATATTTAGATATGCAGGAATATAGTAATATTAATGGTCTTTCGTTTATAATGACCTAATCTTTACCAGAAATTCAATCAGTGAAGGAATCTACTTAATTAAAATTTTTTTCTAAAAAAATTTATAAAAATAATTTGTTTTTTGTGACATTAGTTTTTGTAAATACATACATATACATGTAAAATGTGCTAATATGTAAGAGTATATTATCTCTGGTTTTGTTGTGTTGCTGCGAAATAATGGATTTTATATGTTTTCGAATCTGGATGAGATTATAGATTATGTGTACAAAAAATCTTTAGTTTTATGTGTATCTATATTTTATTTTAAATAGTTTTTCTGATCTTATGACCAATAACAAAGAATTTTTGTAAAAAGTTTTACTGTAGTGTATTGCACTAAGAATCCCAATTTATTACAATTATTTATTATTGTAATAAATAGTTTTTTGATAAAACCAAAAAATGTTGGTGGGGAAACCTTTCCTCGACGCGTTTCGATGGTTAGTTAGACCATCTCATCAGAAGGATTATCCCTAATTCTAGACAGAGCGAAAACCTCACATTATGTGTAATTTGAGGGACTGAATAAATACGAATTATTATTATTGTGTCCAACAAATATCAACATAAAGCGAAGATTATCATCCGAACAGAAAGACACAAACATTTTTCAGTTTTATCATTTCTTTATTTTTTTAAATTTCGCCTAAGTCAACTTAATAAATTTTTGAATTTTTCTACAAAAATGTTATTTGTATATGCCCTACAGGTCTAAAAAACATCAGTCCCTTAGCAGGAAGATATATTACATAGCTGAGATACATTCACAATTATGATGGAATTAGAATAAAATTACAAAATTCAGTACAATTAGAAAATGTATATATACATATGTATGTATGTCGATAATGAATAAATCACATTTTAATCATATGACTTTTTATACATGTTTTTTAGACAAACCAAGTCCACGGTTTTGTTAAAATCGAGATGGAAATCATCTCAGCATAAAAACCCTTTTTTAACCCAATAACTTAAGAAAGAGTCATTTCTTTATCCTCTAAAATGGGGACTTTTTTTCATGGGTATTAAATGATATTTAATCCCTAATGCAATCCTGAAACTTATTTTATGGTTAAGGACTTGTTTCGTTGAGATTTATTTTATTCCGCTCTTTTATAGGTATTATATATTTTGGAACTGTAGGGTTCGTTTGAATACATTTATTTTTGTATGCCTTTACAAAATGATTTGTTTATAAAATTTTTAATTATTTTTGTATAAGATTAAGAATTGAAATAATTTAAATTAAATCTAACTGATTTTAAATTCCCTAAGAATTAATTCTTAAAAGTTAAGGCTTATGACTTGATTCAGGTGAATGTATTATGGGAATGATATAAACACTAAAATAAATTTGATTTTAAAATATGGAATTAGGAATTGAGCCTTTCGAACCTCTGGTTGATATAAAAAATTTGTTGATATAAAAAATTTGTTTATATGCAATTTTTTCTAAAACGTTAGATTTGTTTTATTAAAGAAAATTTTTGATTAAAGAAAATTTTTATATGCAAAATTTTGTAAATTAAAAAAATTCACAAAAAGTTTTTATATAAAATTTGTTTTATAGAATATAGAAAATTTTTCTATATAAACATTTTTCGTTAGAAAATTTTTAGAAAATTTTAAACGGAAATTTTCGTTTGATTTTCACTTACTTTAAGACCACTCCTCTGTACATGGAAAGGGTAAAAATTTTTTGTGCTATTGCTTGTAACGCAGGGACGTTTTCGTCTGAAACCCACATCTGAATTTTGGTACAAAACATTTTTTTCTAGTGAAACCATTGCTATTGAAAATGACTGGAATCATTTCATTATTTCGAGTACATGTCATAGGGATGGCTTGCACAAAATCGGCCTGCGGATTCTGTCGATAGATTTTCCTATATTGTTGTTGTTGTCGTAATGTTTGCAATGACATTAGGTCTTGCTCTTGCTTTCATTTCTATTCGCCTGGTATTTTATAAATGATTCTTCTAATATTTTTTCTAAGTAAAATTAAAGATTTTGTAATGTTAAGGAAATACAAGCCGACTTGAAATTTCAATGTAAAATTTACTGAAAATAATAGCATAGTTTCAGGCGTAGACAGACAGACAGAGATTTTTAATTTTTCACTTTTTGCAAAAAATCGATGAACAGTGGTCACTACAAAAATTTAGAATTTTGAGATGACTCACTTTAGAGGAACTAGTGCTATATGTTGGGTAATATTTAACAATTTTAATTTAAAAATTTTAACTGTGATATCTCTTTCCTTAAAGATTAAACCGTTTGAAAACTTCTGATGGGAATTGTACCTAAACAATCCTAACTTGACTTTAACTTAAAAGTTCAAACACATTCTCAACTTCGCCACCCAAATCTCCTGCAACATTAAATAAAAATGATGATTATACTGATGATTACGACCGTGTTGATTGTTAGAGAAAAAATACTAAGCTGACATTGGTGATGAGTTTTACTAGAATCCAAAAAACAAACTTAAATTTAAAACCAAGACTGTTACTTTAAGCACCCGACTACTCTTGGTTATATGATAGCAATTTGTGCCACAGAACCAATAAACCATCCAGTCGTTATCGTCAGTCATTTGAAACCTCGCTCTCGTTGTATTGTGGTACTCGATTGGTATGCATGTTATAATGTTAAAAACTTATGACATTTTAGCATCCGAAAAATCGACAACACTTTAACGTTTTTAGCATTTTCGATTATCAGCTTTGGTTTTTTTACCATCTTTTCCACATCATATTTGTTGCTGCAAGGTTTAATATAAACCAACACACAGAAATACACACACACTCGCAACTGCAAAATGGTAAAAGATTTTTTCGTTTAATTTTTACCCAGTTTTTTTTTGCCATCTAAAATGTTGGAAAATATTTTTTTGGCTTTTTCTCTCATCCATTTTTGGTTGGTTAGTAGTTCTTCGTTCTTTCACAGCTTTTATTCATTTTCGAATTTTGCTTTAAGGTCTTAATGCAGATGACGTTTTAGTCTTGATGATATGTAGCGATAAATATTAAATTTACTCCTATAATATTTTTTTCTTTTTTTAAAAACTTTTTTTATTGTTAAGCAGATGATAGACATTAGGAATGAGAAGGGAAAACAAGTCAAATACACAAAACGGATACTGTTGCAAATTTGTATGGCAAATAATGACAACGCCAGTAAAGAAAGCATCATATATACTTAAGAGTTTTCTTTTTAGAGGATTTATGCTTTTTATTTTTTGCTTTACTTTAACAAATTAAATTTTCCTTTTAAAATAGAAAGAGCTTAAAATTATGCGGTTGTTGAAAGAAAATATAAAATCTCAGCATAAAAAGGGATCAAGTTTTTTTTAGAAGGAGATATGATTGTATGGGTTCTGTCATATAAAATGCAATGATTAATTTGGAATAGAAAACGTGTGAGCAATTGTAATTTTGACAGCATTTTTTAGCTTTTGCTTAAGTATGTTTATAATAAAATAGTTTTTTTGTTTATAATAAAACAAAGAAAATTATTCGATATCAAATTTTTTTTTTCTAAAATTTTCGATATAAAATTTTTATAAGAAATTTGTTATAGAAAATTTTCCGATATTATATTTTTTTATAGATAATGTTCAATTTAAAATTTTTTATAAAAAATTTTTTTGGTATAAAATTGTTTAAAGAATATTTTTCGATATAAAAAGTTTTTTATAGAAAATTTTTCGATAACTTTTTTTGTTAGAAAATTTTTCGATATAAAATTTATCGATATACAATTTTTTAAAGAAAATTATTCGATATAAAATTTTTATAGAAAATTTTTCAATATAAAATTTTTATAAACAATTTTTCGGTATAAAATTTTTTTATAGACAATTTTTCGGTATAAAATATTTTTAGAAAAGTTTTTGATGTAAAATTTTTCAATAAAAAATTTTTTATAGAAAATTTTTCAGTATAGAATTTTTTATTGAAAATTTTTCGATATAAAATATTTTAAGGAAAATTTCTTATAAACATTTTTTTTGGCTTAAAATTGTTTAAAGAAAATTTTTCGATATAAAATATTTTATACAAAATTGATCGACATACAATTTGTTAAAGAAAATTGTTTGATACACATTTTTTTTTAGAAAATTTTCGATATAAAATTTTTCGGTATAGGTTTTTTTTATAGAAAATTTTTTGATATAAAATTTTTTATACAAAAATTATAGATAAACAATTTTTGACAGAAAATTTTTCAAAAAATTTTCGTTATAAAATTCGATTTCGATATAAAATTTTTCGGTATAGGTTTTTTTTATAGAAAATTTTTTGATATAAAATTTTTTATACAAAAATTATAGATAAACAATTTTTGACAGAAAATTTTTCAAAAAATTTTCTTTATAAAATTGTTTATAAAAATTGTTCTGTAAAAATTTTTCGATATAAAAAACTTTTTATAGAAAATTGTCTCTTATTAAACTTTTTATAGAAAATTTTCAATATAAAATTTCTTAAAAATTTTTTTTGGTATAAAATTTTTTATAGAAAATTTTTCAATACAATATTTTTTTAGAAAATTTTTCGATATAAAATATTTTGAAGAAAAATTTTTAATATAATATTTTTTTTTTTGGAAAATTGTTTGGTATTAAATTTGTTTATAGAAAATTTTTTGGTATAAAATTTTTTATATACAATTTTTAGACATAAAATTTTTCGACAACAAATTTTTTACAGAAAATTTTTTTATAAAAGATTTTGTGAAGAACATTTTTCGAAATAAAATTTGGAAAAGAAAATTTTTATAAAAAAAACTAGACATCGAAACTTGTCCAGGAAACATTTTTTGACTTTTGTCAATAATTTGTCTGTTACATTAATAAATAAATGTATCAGAATGGGATCAAGTGCGAATAGTTTTTTCTTTTTGAATAATATTAATATTACGACAATTTTGTTATTTTTTTGGTAAACACTTTTTGATTAAAAATTTGTTGAAAAAGTTTATCAGTATCAATTCTTTAAAGAAATTTTTCGATATTAAATTTTGTATTAAAAATTTGTAGTTATTTTTCCTTTTTATAGCAAATTTTTATAAAAAAAATTGATATAAGATCATTTATAGAAAACTTTTTATAAACATACTATTTTTATTTTTAGATATAAAGTTAATGATAGACAAGTTTTAGATTTTGCATAGAAAATTTAACATTTTTTGGAATTTTTTTTTATTTGAAATTTCCATATTAAAATTTGTTAAAGAAAATTTCTTTTCAAGAATTTCTTCATAGATTCATTTTTTTTTCAGATTTTCCTAGTTAAAATTTTTTCGATAGACAATTTTTCGATTTTGCATAGAAAATTTAACTTTTTTTGGAATTATTTTGATATGAAATTTCCATATTGAAATTTGTTTAAGAAAACTTCTTTTCAAGAATTTTTTCATACATACATTTTCTTCAGATTTTCCTAGTTAAAATTTTTTTCTATATAAAATTCTTATGACATTTCAAGTAAACACCCATATATATATATATTTAATTTTTGCAATGAGATTAGGCAACCAGCTTTAATATAATAACCATTTCATAAGGAACTCTTTTAAAAGTAGATGAAGGCGCGCCTAAGAAGTATGAGCATCACTTTGTGTTAATGAATTGTACGTGCTGAATTTTAATAAGCCAAACACTTGAGAGCATTTATACAAAAATTCTACAAATGTAATAAACTAAATCACAATCATTGCGACAGTCACATCCGCATAAAAATCAACATTCGTGGCATACAACATAAACGATACGAAATTTTTATATTAACTTCATTTCCACATAAGTATTCGCATTCATATGTTGAAGTAATTATTAGTCTTAAAGAGAAAGTCACATATCTAATTTGGAAAATTAAAACAAATACATAACTTAAGAATAAAAATAATAAAGCCGACAGATACATCAAATATATGGTAAATTTAATTCGAGTTTTTAAGATTTATTTAATCCTTTCATGAATTAAATTCAAAGCAATTTTCTACAATATTATTTAAATTAATGTATTTACCAAAGCCATTAAGAATTTAATATAAATGCAATCTTAATGACAACACTGGCTTATTTAAGCAAATATATTCTTGTTTTAATTTTTAGTTATTCCTGGAATTGCAACAATTATTACTTAGTTTTTAATTTTCTAATCCTTTATTTGAGATACAGAAATACAACTCAAACATACATATGTATGTATATGAATGTTTTAAAGATAATTGATTTTCATTTAATATTATTTTATTTTAGTTCTTTGAAAAATTGCATTAAATATAAATTTCCTTATTTATTTAAAACATTTTGTTTAAATTTTTGGTCCAACGCCTTTACGAGATGTTGATTGCAAATTTACAACATTTAAGACTTTTCATTTACAATATTATGAAACTTTATTGGTAAAGTTGTCATTCAGAGTGTTTGACTTAAAAGATACAGACATTTACAATATAAAAGTTTAAATTAAACCATATCCAATAAAACAGTAAATTTTTCGAAAATCAACTATTTTTATAGGAAATCTTTTAAAAATTAACTATTTTTTAAACAAATTTTTTATAAAATTTACTATTTTTTTACGAAATTTTTCAAAAATTTACTATTTTTTTAGGAAATTTTTCAAAAATTTACTATTTTTATAGCAACTTTTTAAGAAATTTACTATTTTTATAGGAAATTTTTCAAAAAAATTACTATATTTATAGGAATTTTTTCAAAAATTTATTATTTGAATAGGAAATTTTTCAAAAAATTTACTATTTTTATAAAAAAATTTTCAAAAATTTACTATTTTTATAGAAAATTTTTCAAAAATTCACTATTTTTATAGGAAATTTTTAAAAAATTTACTATTTTTATAGGAAATTTTTTAAAAATTTACTATTTTTATAGAAAAATTTTCAAAAATTTACTATCTTTATAGGAAATTTTCAAAAATTAACTATCTCTATACGAAATTTTTCAAAAATTAACTATCTTTAAAGGAAATTTTTCAAAAATTTACTGTCTTTATAGGAAAATTTTCAAAAATTTACTATCTTTATAGGAAATTTTTCAAAAATGTACTATTTTTATAGAAAATTTTTCAAAAATTTACTATGTTTATAGGAAATTTTCAAAAATTGTCTATTTTTATAGGAAATTTTTCAAAAATTGACTATTTTTATAGGAAATTTTTCAAAAATTTGCTATTTTTAGAAGAAATGTTTTAAAAATTTACTATTTTTATAAGAAATTTTTTAAAAAAATACTTTTTTTGTAGGAAATTTTTTAAAAAATTTACTTTTTTTATAGGAAATTTTTCAAAAATTTACTATTTTTATAGGAAATTTTTCAAAAATTTACTACTTTTATAGGAAATTTTTCAAAAATTTACTACTTTTATAGGAAATTTTTCAAAAATTTACTACTTTTATAGGAAATTTTTCAAAAATTTACTATTTTTATAGGAAATTTTTCAAAAATTTAGTATTTTTATAGGAAATTTTTCAAAAATTTACTTATAGGAAATTTTAAAAAAATTTACTTATAGGAAATTTTTCAAAAAATTTACTATTTTTATAGGAAATTTTTTAAAAATTTACTATTTTTATAGGAAATTTTTGAAAAATTTACTATTTTACTATTTTTATAGAAAGTTTTTCAAATATTTACTATTTTTATAGGAATAGTCTCAAAAATTTACTATTTTTATATAAAATTTTTCAAAAATTTACTATTTTTATATGAAATTTTTTAAAAACTTACTATTTTTATATGAAATTTTTCAAGAACTTACTATTTTTATGGGAAGGACTTCAAAAAAAAAAATTTTAAAAAACTTATTATTTTTATAGGAAGTTTTTTTTTTTGTTTTAATTTTCTGTTTTGATTGAAAAATTTTCATAAATTTACTATTTAAAAAATTTTTCAAAAAATTAAATGTTTAAAAACTTCCCATTTTTTTCAAGATTTTAAACAAAAAATGCGGAAATCGTGTATAGTTTTAATGTAACAACTCCTCTTGTTATACAAGTAATCAAATATTTCATTGCATATGTATGAGGTTTAAATATGTATTTGCTTTGCACCAATACCAATACATTTGTGTGGAGATTTAAGTTAATTTGCATACGCACTTCCAGTCGATACAGTCTTAGAATACATATAGACATTCAGTTTGAAAACCCATAGACTTCTTCTATATGGTCAAACTTATATGAATTAATTTATACTCTATGTTTGATGATATAAATAAATAATAAGTTTGTATCTTTATAGGAATATAAGTGTAAATGAAAATGACTATTTGCTCTGAGTGCATTTATGTATATCTATAAGTTTGTAAAGCTAAATATTTAAATACAAAATGATTTGAATATAATTTAATATGCATTTGATCATTCAAGTGTTGATAAATGGTATTACAAGCTATATATTTTACTTGCAGGATCCATCCTAAAGATTTGTTATAATATGTACAAGTCATTAGAACTTACAAAAGGAAATGGAAATTAAAAGGCATAAATAATGATGACGCTCTTTAGTAAGCCCATACATAGAAATGCTTTTAAAAGGGGAGTATAGAAGTGCAAGATTATTTTAAATATTTAATATTTCATATTAAATATTCCATATTTAAGATGTTTAAAATTTTACTATTTTAAGAAAATTTTTTAAATACTCTATTTTTTAAGTGCTTTTAAATTAAAAACTTTTATAATTTTTTTTTTTTACAGAAAAAATTTCTATAGAATATAATAAAAAATTTTCTAGAGGAATTTTTTCTATATAAAATTTATATGAAAAAATTTCCTAAATAATAATTTTTATAAAAAAATTTCTATATAAAATTTTTATAGAAAAATTTTCTATATAAAATTTATATTAAAAAATTTCCTAAATAAAATTTTTATAGGAATATTTTCTATATAAAATTTTTATAGAAACATTTTTTGTATAAAATTTTTATAGAAAAATTTTCCATATAAAATTTTTAAAGAAAAATTTTCTATATAAAATTTTTATAGAAAAATTTTCTATATAAAATTTTTATAGAAAAATTTTCGATATGAAATTTTTATAGAAAAATTTTCGATATGAAATTTTTAAAGAAACATTTTTTGTATAAAATTTTTATAGAAACATTTTTTGTATAAAATTTTTATAGAAAAATTTTCTGTATAAAATTTTTATAAAAAAATTTTCTATATAAAATTTTTATAGAAAAATTTTTTATATAAAATTTTTACAAAAAAATTTTCTATATAAAATTTTCATAGAAAAATTTTCTATATAAAAATTTTCTTTATAAAATTTTTATAGAAAAATTTTCTATACAAAATTTTTATAGAAAAATTTTCTATATAAAATTTTGAAAGAAACATTTTTTGTATAAAATTTTTATAGAAAAATTTTCTATATAAAATTTTTATAGAAAAATTTTCTATAGAAAATTTTCATAGAAAAATTTTCTATATAAAATTTGTATAGAAAAATTTTCTATATAAAATTGTTATGGACAAATTTTCTATAAAAATTCGTTTAATATAAAAATTTTTGATAAAAAATTTTTATACAAAATTGTTTGACTTAAAATTTTTTAATTTAAAATTTTTATGGAATTTTTTTTTTTTGAAAAGTTTTAGATTATAAATTTTTTATGAAAATTTTTATGACAAAATTTTCTGTAGAAAAATTGTCAACGTTAAAGTTTTATTAATATTAAATATTATGGTATACAATTTTTATAGAAAAATTTTCTTTTAAAATTTTTATAGAAAATTTTTCTTATGTTTTTTTTTATTAATTGTTGATTTCATTAAGGATGGGAACTCCTGAACTTCTGCGAGAATTCAAAATTATAAAAAAGTCACATATCATTTTCTATCCTGGTAATATAAACTTCAAATGGAAGGATTTCTGTAAAATTTTGAACGAAACGAACATAACGCAAATACTAAAAACTAAAACATCTACTATAAAAATGTGATCAGATTATAAATTCAAGCGAGTTTTCTGTTGTGAATACATAACTTCCATGTACATAAATATGTAAATTCAGCATGAAAATGCATAGAAAATTGTTACACAAATTATTATCCTCCTCTGTAATCAACGATGACAGCATAAAGTTTGAGCTAATCATAAATGAAAATTTCCTATGACAAATTTCTTTATAATCAGGCAGATATTTTTAGATGAAAGTAGGCGCGTGCTTAGTGCAAAATTATCGCAGTCATCTATGAGGGTATTGATTACAAGTTGACCTTTTGATGACAACGTGATATAGTAGAGAAAATATCGTAGAGAACATTTTTAGTGATTTTACGATATGACAGCTAAAATTAATGCATTTAAAAAGGTTAATAGTGTTGAATATTAAAATTGTCATGCTCTTAGTTCCAATATTTATGTTGTTTTAACAAGTTTAGGCATAATTAAAATTCTTTACATGCATTATACATATAAACACACATTTACACATAAATCAAACTCTATTGAGTTTGTGATTTCATTTGTTATACTATAAATTGGTATATATTTAGATTTTCGATCGTTGTAAAATTTCTTGAACCAATAGTAATGTTTGTCTTTCACATATGCTACACTTTATTTAGGCACTTGATATACTCTAAAAAATATTAACTCCTCCCCATAAATCGTATTCTGCAACCTTGCCGTCACATTGAAAGAGCAATTATTTTTTGAAAATCGAAAAAAAAGTTAGCATCCTTGTTCCATTTGTATTTTTCTTTCTGACTCAGCTGCTACGTCAACATCAACGAATGATTTTGTACGCATTGAACTATTCTAAGCCATTCAATGGTTTGTTTTTGTTTTATTTTCTTTAAAAATTATGTTTTTTTCTAAACATTTTTCCTACTCCAACCATCCATTCATCCATCCATCTATCTATTAGTGGAAGATCTAGTCATCAACATCACAAAACTATCATCGGTGTTTACGTTCTTCACAAACAAAGCCAATTGACGAGAGAGTGTGTACTTTTAGTTTATGGTCGGATGAAGAATGATGTGACTTCGTAGGTGGTATACGCATAGATGAATTAATATATCCTACATCAAAACTTTTGAAAAATGAGTCTCATATGAATTTTAATAATTTTTTAGATGATCATTTGTAACTTTTTGAAAACGTTTCAATAAAATTGGTTATGCCTTTGAATTTTTAAATAAATTCCTCAGTTAATTTAAAACTGAAATATATATATAGTGAAATACATGTGTGATACATCTGTAAATTTGCAATGAATTCATTTAGATGGGTTGAAAATGTACATGTTAAATCTCCGTCCAAAGAGAAACATTTTGTTCTTTGATCCATTTGAGTGACGTCATAGAAAAAGAAAAATTTCCATTAAGATTGGGAAAGTACAAAAGAAAAACTAAATTTTTGTGGTTGTGCATAAATGAGTGAAGTCAAATGTAGAAAAACACAAAGTCATAAAAAGTAAATTTATTCTTTTTCTTCGGAATACTGGAAGTATCGTAATATACAGGCATGCCACTACATTACATGAAAATAAAACTAACTAACAAACTATTGATATCAGTAAGTAATATTATTTTTTGATATCTTCGATTCAAAAATTTTTTACAGTAACATTTTTTCTTTGGAAATTTTTTCGATAAAAAGAATTTTCTGTGAAAATTTTCTATAAAAATATTTTTCTAATTTTTTCGATCAAAATCGAAAGAGAAATTTATTTTTATCTATATTTTTGTATAGAAAAGTTTTCGTTAGAAATAGTTTTGATAAAAAAATGTTTGAAAAAAATTTTCTATAGAAATTTTTTTGAAAAAAATTTTCTATAGAAAATTTTTTGATAAAAAAAATTTTAATTAAAAAGTTTTACTGTAGTGTATTGCATTAAGATCCCAATTTATTACAATTATTTATTATTGTAATAAATAGTTTTTTGATAAAACCAAAAAATGTTGGTGGGGAAACCTTTCATCGACGCGTTTCGATGGTTGGTTAGACCATCTAATCAGGAGGATTATCCCTAAATCTAGACAGAGCGAAAACCACACATTATATCTTATATTAAGGGACAGAATAAATACGAATTATTATTGTGTCCAACAAATATCAAAAATCATTTTTATAGAAAAATTTTTGTTAAAAAAAAAATTTTTATTGAAAGATTTTTGATAAAAAAATTTTCTTTACAAAAATGTTTGATGTTTCGATGTTCTGTGGATAATCTGAGCTTTTACTTATGGTTTATAAACATAATTCGTATAGATTTTGTTTGTAAAATAAGTTATAATACGAGGTTTTCGATCTGTTTAAAATTGGGGATACTCCTCCTGAAGAGATGGTCGAAACTTGCCAAAAAATTTTTGTTTGTCAGCAAACATTTCTATGCTTTTTATGAATAAATTTTTCTTTTACATTAATAAAAAATCTAAGGGATTTAAGATTAAATGCGAATACTTTTTTTTACATAATATTTATATCCCGACAGTTTTGTTATTTTTTGATAAAAAAATTTTATCAAAAATTTTTTTATAGAAACATTTTTGATAAAAAAATTTTCTTTAGAATTTTTGATAAAAAAAATTTTCTTTAGAAAAATTTTTGATAAAAATATTATTCTTTGGAAAATTTTTTGATCAAAGTATTTTTCTGTAGAAAAAATGTTCTATTTTTTTCGATCAAAATTTTTAAGTAAAACCTTTCTATAAAAATATTTTTCTATAGAAAAATTTTCGTTAGAAATTTTATCTTGCAAAAATATTTTCTAAAAAATTTTTGATAACAAAATTTTCTATAGAAACATTTTTTATAAAAAAAATTCTATCAAAACATTTTTGATAAATAAATTGTCTACAAAATATTTTGGAAAAAAAAAATTTTTATCAAAATATTATTTTATCGAAAAATTTTTGGGAAAATTTTTTCTATAATATAATTATATAAAAAAATTGTCTATAGAAAAATTTTTGATAAAAATATTTTTCGTTAAAAAATTTTTTTTTTGATAAATATATTTTTCTGTAGAAATAATTTTCTATTTATGTTAGAAATATTTTTCTGTAAAAAAATTTTTAATAAGAAAATTTTCTATAGAACAATTTTATATTAAGAAAAGTTCTATAGAAACATTTTTGATAAAAAAAATTTTCTATAGAAAAATTTTCGATAATTTTCTATATAAAACTCTTTGATAAAAAAATTTTCTATTGAAAAATCTTATATAAAAAAATTTTCTATAGAAAAATTTTTGATAAAAAAATTTCTATAGAAAAATTTTCTATAACAAAATTTTCTATAGAAAAATTTTTGATAAAGAAACTTTTTTGATAAAAAAATTTTCTGTAAAATATTATTGATAAAAAATTTTTTTACAGAAAAATCTTTGATAACAAATTTTTTTTGATAAAAAATTTTCTATAAAAATTTTTGATAAAAAATTTTCTATAAAAATTTTTGATAAAAAATTTTCTATAAAAATTTTTGATAAAAAATTTTCTATAAAAATTTTTGATAAAAAATTTTCTATAAAAATTTTTGATAAAAAATTTTCTATAAAAATTTTTGATAAAAAATTTTCTATAAAAATTCTTGATAAAAAATTTTCTATAAAAATTTTTGATAAAAAATTTTCTATAAAAATTTTTGATAAAAAATTTTCTATAAAAATTTTTGATAAAAAATTTTCTATAAAAATTTTTGATAAAAAATTTTCCATAAAAATTTTTGATAAAAAATTTTCTATAAAAATTTTTGATAAAAAATTTTCTATAAAAATTTTTGATAAAAAATTTTCTATAGAAAAATTTTTGATAAAAAAATTTTCTATTGAAAAATTTTCGATAACAAAATTTTCTTTTGCAAAATTTTTGATAACAAAATTTTCTTTTGAAAATAGTTTTTATCAAAAACATGTTCTATACAAAATTTTTAGATTTAAGGCCTGAGTATGTGCCTTGTAGTTACTCACTGGCCTGTAGTAGAGTGCGTCTATTAACAGTATCTATATATAGATGTTAGGTGCAATTGCTTTGCACTTTCAATTCAATTAGCAACAATGACTGATGCGTAAGAAATCCGTTAACATTTCTAATTGAATCAGTCGCGGCAGCAGTAGTTGTATTGCAAAAATACCAGTTGTTGTATGTTTTTTTGTAAAATGATTAAAGATTAACTTTAACCCCAAAAATGTTAATCTTTATCCCAAATATATCGATCTATATACCAGAAATTACCATATGTGATTTGTTTTATAATAATGAACATTTTAATTATAACTCTATTAAACAATTTGTTCTAACGAATAAGGTTCCGTTTATTATCTAAAGATTTAATTCAATCGAATCTTATTGATGCGTAAAATTTCTTCAATAAAGTAATATAACGACATTAACTCTGGGAACATTGCAGTGGGTTTATTTCTTGTTTCTGTTCATATAATATTATTGCTTGCAATGGCTTAAATTTTCAGAATTTAACACCTACATATTGTATTGTACACCTACGTATGTATATGTATTGTAAATAGTTCGGTAACAAACTGTGTATAAACTAATTTGAGCAAAGCGAAGTTCATACGATAACAACCTAGGCAATTTTCTTAGCCATTAAACTGTGCAAATAATGTGTCAATGATCAATGATGTTACTAAATTATGATTTAAAATGCCTAAAGATTAATTCACATAAGGTAAATATTTGTGGACCACCATACGTACATATGTATATATATATAGGTGCATATATACAGATAGAAACATTAATCTATATGTACTAAATAAAGCATGGCATATGCTCTTAATCATTAAAGAGACTGTTTTCGTTATATTCTGTTATTTAAAATCTTCATATTTTTCAAGTTTATTATATAATTTATTTTGTTGCTCTAGTTACTTTGACTGTTCAATCTCCAACCTACATATATATAAAACTTTCGATTTCTCGTATACAAAGTTTAAAAGTTTTTGTCGTTTAAAATTAACAATAGACTTTATAAATTTTTTGGTTTTCCTTTGGGATGAAATTTTGTTAAGGTATAGAAAGCATTATATGCAGGACATTAAACAGTGTTGTAACAATACCAAGTAAGTGAGTACTGGATTTGTGATTATCAAATAACCAAAACATAACTCGAAGTATTTAATTCAGTAATTTAAGATATTGACTTATTTTTCTACAAAATATTTTCTTACTTTATTTTTAAATAAAATTCACATTTTTCAAAATCATTTACAGCATTCGTACAAACATTTTCATCTTCTCCTCTTTTATTTCAGCTTTCATTAATATTCGCAAGAAAGTAACAACAATAATGAGGTCGTTGTTTAACATGTCAACACAATAGTAACTTAATTAATTTTAATTAATGTCCGACATATACAAAAACAAAGTTTAAGATCCTGTAACTCAAATACACTAACAGACTTCACATTTCCGGTTGGTTGATATTGTTGGTTGCTAAAGTTCCCTTAAGCAGCATTTTGCTTAAAGTAGCGACAAGGTTGAAAAAGTTAATTTTTTTAATGAACTGCAGAAATGAATTGACAAACAAATATATATTGAAGTCAGTATCAATTATATTTTGATTTAAAAATTTTAAGGATTGAAAATGGTTTAAATTACTTAAATTGTATTGAAATTTCGTAGATTGTAAAATAGTATTTAAGCAAAACCTCAAAATCTTATTTCCAGTGGAGAATACTAAAAATCTATACATATTTATATACTTTAAATTTATGATATATTTATTTTTAATAATTTTGATTTTGAAAAATGTGTGATCTAGCCCACACAAGAGCTTTTCAAAAAGATTCTCATGGCATAACACTGAAAGCTAAAAAATTGCAGATTCGAGTCCGGAAATTATTCTGAGTCGATTGGTTAAAAGATTACATAAATTTTCTGCAAAAAAATTTTTGATAAACAAATTTTTTATAAAAAATTTATGATAAACAAATTTTCTATAAAAAAATTTTGGATAAAAAATGTTCTTTATCTGTTATATTTAATTATTATTGTGACAGATCATTTATTGATAAAGGAAAAAAATGTTTGTGGGACAACCATTTCAGTTGACAATCTGACCTTTTACCTATGGTTTACAAACATAATTCGTAATGATTGTGCTTGTTAAATAGATAACAATGTGTAAAAGAAGGAATACACCTCCTGGAGAGATGACCTAACCAACCATTTAAACGCGTCCAGAAAGTGGTTGTCTCCACAAACATTTTTAGGCTTTAATCAATAAATTGTCTATTTCATTAATAAAAAAATGTAACAAATTGGGATCGAATGCGAATCATTTTTCTTTTTGAATAATATTTACATCGCGACAATTTTGTATCTCTTTTATAAAAAAAAAAACAAAATTTTGATGAAAAATTTTTGATAAAAAAAATTTTTATAGAAAAATTTTTAATGTAAATTTTCTATAGAAAAATTTCCAAAAAATATTTTTGATAAACAAATTTTTTAATCGAAAAATTATGGATTTAAAAATTTTCTATAGAAAAATTAAAAAAAAAAATTCTATGAAAAATTTTTGATAAAAAAAATTTCTTAACAAATTTTGCTGTAATGTATTGCAATAATTTCCTCTATTTTCTATTGAAAAATTAAAAAAAAAAATTGATCAAAAATTTTCTATAGAAAAATTTTCCATAGCAAAATCTTTGATAAAAATTTTCTAAAGAAAAATTATTGATAAAAATTTTCTATACAAAAATTTTTTA
Organism: Stomorhina lunata; assembly: GCA_933228675.1. Lineage (NCBI taxonomy): Eukaryota > Metazoa > Arthropoda > Insecta > Diptera > Rhiniidae > Stomorhina > Stomorhina lunata. The sequence goes on along the minus strand of OW121743.1, from coordinate 95,506,290 downwards.
TAGAAATTTTTTTGATAAAAATTTTCTATAGAAAATTTTAAATAAAAAATTTTTATAGAAAAATTTTTGATAAGAGTTTTTTATAGAAAAATTTTTGATTAAAATTTTCTATAGAAACATTTTTGATAAATATTTTCCATGGCAAAATTTTTGATAAAAATTTTCTGTAAAAAAAATGTTGATAAAAATTTTCTGTAGAAAAAATTTTGATAAAAAAGTTTTCTATAGAAAAATTTTTAATATAAGTTTTCTATAAAAAAATTTTTGATACAAATTTTCTATAGAACAATTTTTGATAAAAATTTTCTATAGAAAAATTTTTGATACAAATTTTCTATAAAAAAATTTTTGATAAAAATTTTCTATTGAAAAATTTTTGATAAAAATTTTCTATTGAAAAACTTTTGATAAAAATTTTCTATTGAAAAATTGTTAATAAAAATTTTCTATAGAAAAATTTTTGATAAAAATTCTCTGTAAAAAATTTTTAATAAAAATTTTCTATAGAAAAATTTTTGGTAAAAATTTTCTATAGAAGCATTTTTAATTAAAAATTTTGATAATTTACAATTTTCTTTAGAAAAATTTTTGATAACAATTTTCTATGAAAAAATTTGTGCTAAAAATTTCGTATAGAAAAATATTTTATTAAAAGTTTCTATAGAAACATTTTTGAAAGAAATTTTCTATAGAAACATTTTTGATAAAAATTTACCATAGAAAAATTTTTGGTTAAAATTTTCTATAGAAGCATTTTTAATTAAAAGTTTTTGATAAAAATTTTCTATACAAAAATTGTTGATAAAAATTTTCTATAGAAAAACTTTTGATACAAGTTTTCTATTGAAAAATTTTTGATAAACATTTTCTATAGAAAAATTTTTAATAAAATAATTTTCTATAGAAAAAATTTTGATAAAAATCTTCTGTAGAAAAATTTTTGATAAAAATCTTCTGTAGAAAAATTTTTGATAAAAATTTTCTACAGAAAAATTTTTTAAAAAAGTTTCCCATAGAAAAATTTTTGATAAACATTTTTGATGGAAATTTTCTATAGAAAAATTTTTTATAAAAATTCTGTGGCTTGGTGCTAAAAGACCGATGTCAAAAAAAGTAGTTTTGAGCTGTTGAAGTCAAATAAAAGAGGGTAAGGAAGGGAATCTAATGCAATGACTAACTCAAAACAGTAAAACAGTGACATTGGCCCTTTTAGCACCAACCCACAGAAGTATCTATAGAAAAATTTTTGTTTAAAATTTCTAAATAAAAATTTGTGATAAATATTTTCATTAGAAACATTTTGATAAAAATTTTTCTATAGAAAAATTTTGGATAAAAAATTTCAATAGAAAAGTTTTTGACACAAATTTTCTATGGAAAAATTTTTGATAAAAATTTTCTACAGAGAAATATTTAATAAAAAAATTTTCTGTAGAAAAAATTTTGATAAAAATTGTCTATAGAAAAAATTTTGATAAAAACTTTCAACAGACAAATTTTTGATAAAAAATCTTCAGTAGAAAATTTTTTGATAAAAATTGTATACAGAAAAGTTTTGGAAAAAAATTTTGCTATAGAAAAATTTTTGATAAAAACTTTCTGTAGAAAATTTTTAATTAAAAGTTACTAGATTTGGTCAAAAAGTTACTGCCAAAGTTAAAGCTTTAAGCCATGATTATAATAATACATAAAAAAGTTTTGAAAAAAATTTGCTATAGAACAATTTTTGGTAAAAATTTTCTGTAACAGATGTTTAATAAAAAGTTACTTGATTTGATCAAAAAGTTACTGCCCAAGTTAAAGCTTTAAGCCATGATTATAATAACACACAAAAAGTAGAAAGACATATGACCGGACGGATAACTCTTTAACGATTCGTAAAATCTAAGGTATTGGACCCATATTCCACATGTTACAAACATTTGCACAAACATAAATATGTAGTAATACTTTGTGGCATTTTTCTTGTTACCTAGACTTTAAATTACTACCACATGCTGTTATAAGTATTTAGTCATTCATATTTCTTTTCTAACTAATTAATAAATTAAATGAATTAATATAAATTGTAATGATATAAATAACTAAAAGCACCTACTGATAAAATTGTAATTCATAATATTTTTATATAATTTAAATATTTTCATTTAAAATGCCTTTAGTCAAAGTGTGTAATTAATACATTTAAAATTCCCTATTTGATTTTTCATTATAATTAAGCAATTAAAAATCTTCTTTATTTCCACTATTCAAAATGTGTAGTAATTTTAAAATAATTACAAAAATACCACAGTTATTTAATTAGTTGTTGGAGCGTTAGTAAAAATTGCATTTAATTATAAATATCTGCCAATTTAAACTAAATGCCAATATAATACAGTATACATAATATCACATATAAATAATAATAAAACCAATAAAATTAACATTGATTACAAAGAAATACATTTTCATTTTGAGTTTAATACAAAATTTTCAATTTGAATGTTCTATGTGTATATTTTATATTAATAAATAAGTAAATAGTTGTATTTCAATTAAAAAGGCAACTATATTTAAAACAAAAACTCATTACTTTCTGTGGGCTTTGAAAAAACCACATCAGAATTAAACCTCAAAGAATTTGATCGATTCTATTAATTATAATGCAAAAACTACATATATATACTGCCTTTATAATATTATTTCAACAATTTTAAGTTGAACACAATCAAATCCTTGTTACTAAAATATTTAAAATACAAAGTGATATAATAAAATAATAATTACAATATTACCTATGATAGAAACCAACATTGATCAAGTATTATTTTACAATTGTACAAAATTACAATTTTATTGCTATTTAGATTTCGACACTATGCAATTAATTTCTAATAGAATTTTAATTTGTAAAATGCATATTTCTAAAACCGCAAGCTATAACCGCCTATGTCAAGAATTTTGCATTTTGTTTATTCCATGACTTTTTTTATATTAAAAAAACACATGGATAAAATTACTAAATTCATATAAAAGTTTGTTTGACCACTTTAATTTTATCAACAAAATCGCTTAATCTAAGTTGAAAACTTTTACTGGTTTTGATGAAATTGTTTACATATTTTAACTTAATACAATTACTGTTTTTTTCATATAACTATTTGCTATACACTATAAATTATCCATTACAATATATCTGTTACATTAACATGCTTGAAAATAAGCTAGTTAAATACTAGTTACCAAGGTTACAAAACAATATATATTCATATATTTCAGTTGCTTATTCATGAAACACTGTTCCACAATATAAAGTTTTTAAAAAGACTAAAATGAATTTTTTTCTTCACATGCTTCGATATGATGTTCACTATACCTTTCACCACCATAGGTGGAAAGGGTATTATAAGTTTGTGCTGATGTATGTAACGCAAAGAAATATGTGTGTTAGACCCACCTTTTAGTATACCAATAGGCTTAGAATCACTTTCTGAGTCGATTTAGCGATGTCCGTCCGTCCGTCTGGCTGGCTGGACCCCCATGTAAACCTTGTAATCAAACTACAGGTCGCAATTCTAAAGATAATTAGATGAAATTTGGCACAGATCATTTTTTTGATAATGGCTGTAGAAATTCGTCAAAATCGGACCATTATTTATGGTACCTCCCATAGGTCCCACTTCCCGGAATTGATATATTGGCCACAAATATCAAATTTTTTCATGAAATTTAAATCAAATACTGCTTATGTAAACTAAAATCACTGTCCCAAATTTCGTTAAAATCGGTCCACATTTGACCATAGCTACCATACAAACTTTTCTTTAAAAACGCACTAAATGAGACAAAAATCACTAAAACGCTCGTAAATCTAGAGATAACGAGAATTTTAAGGTTATTTTTATTGTATACATAATTTTTGTAACAACTGTAATCAATTTGCCAAATTTCGAGATAATCGGTTCAGATTTGACCCTAGCTCTCATATAAGTCGAAATGACAAAAACAGCTTAAATATGTAAGTTTTGAGAAAATGTTTGTATGATGCCAAAATTTAGCAAATATTTGTCTTTACACAGGAAAAAGAACACCTTTGACCATAATGGTGAAGGGTATCGTATGGTCGGTCTTGACCGACTATAGCACTTTCTGACTTGTTTTTCTTATTAACTTGACGATGTAAGGCTTCCGCCAAAGCCGGGCACTAAATTTTCTTTTACTATAAACGTGTGATTAATATGAAGCGTATGTGGTATTTCCTTTATATAGAATTTAGATATTAATCATACGTTCTGTTTGGTGAGAGAAATGGCCAAATATGAATCGATCTGGCTAAATTATGTGTAGTTGTTTCTACTTATTGGAGTTAGAAATTAATAAATAAAATTTGATTTTTTGAATATATGACACAAAAGTATAAAAATTAGTTATTCTTCAAAATTATAACAGAATAATATTGTCAGTTTGGAAACATATGGCATTAATATTTCATATGATTTGTGTCAAATACTGTACTGGAGGGTAAACATTAGTCGTTTTCAATTAGAGTTTGCAAAAAACCTTGAAAATGAGAAACCGTGGTTTTGGTTTTAAAATACATAAAACCGGCCGGTTTCGGTTCGGTTTTCGGTTTTTAAAATAAAACTATTTCGATTTAAATATGTAGGGAAATTTAGATAATTTCATTAAAAATTTATTACTAAAATTTAGGAAAATAATAATTCTGAGGGATTTCTTAAATAAGTCTTGTTTTTCCAAAAACTGTAGAGCTCCTTTAACGTGAATAATAAATAATTGCATCCGAGCGACAAATTGCTTTAATAGTCATTTTTCAATTTCAAAGTCGATAGAATAAAGCAAATCTTAGGTCGACAGCATTTCTAAACTTTCATGGATACGTTCGCTTAGAAGCAGAAATCTAGGAGTAAACTTATTTCACGATTATGATGTTTTTTAGCGCTTCTTTGTAAAATATTATTACGAACTTTTAAAATACCGAAAAGTTTTTCTTACAGCCTCTAGGTTCAAATTTATATGGGCAATCGGTTTTAAATAAGTCAAAGTTTCATTGTCGCTATCTTCAAAATTGGCTTCGCTTTTGTCGGTTTCAAATTCCTCCACATCTGGATTTATAACAAATTTTTCATAAACAACATCCATGACCGCAAGATGAATTCCGTACGCCAACCATAACTGAAGCAGCGTTCGATTTTCAGATACAAATTTGATATTGACTGCTGCTCCATCTATAGTACATACATGTTTCGATGTTTGTATTAAGTAAAATATTAAACTCCCTACTAAAAAACGGCTGAGTCTTAGGTAATAAAATTTACCATGAGAAAAGTGAATATTTACGTTCATATACCGTCTTCCCCTTTCAGCTGTCAATTCGTCCATTGTAAACACCTTTTGTTTTTTTTTTTATTCTTCTGCTTCATTCCATAGACATATTATGTGCAAATTTATGATAAACTAATGTTATTTCTGAGTAATACTAACAAAAAATTATGAAAAATAAATAGCTAGAATCGAGTTTTTTCTACGGTTTTCGGTTTCGGTTTTGAGGCATAAAAAACCGAGGTTTCGGTTTATGTTAAAACAAAATAGATGCCAAAGTAAAATACATATTATTTTCTATTGCTATAATGTTTTGCTGAGAAGTTATCGAATGTTGATAGATTTTTGGTTATTACTCGATTAAGAAAAAATGGAATTTTATTGGAAGTCACTTTGCAAGCCATTTCTTTAAGCTTACAAATATTGGAATTCATTCAAAAGAAAGTATTTTGTTAAAGGTATAAATCTTAGCCGAGAGATTTTAAAAGATAATTTTGTATATCGAAAATGATGCTTCTTATGATTATGGATACACTTCGAGAGTCAATACCGAAGCTGAATATCCATCATGCCAAGGCAATGATCTGTGTTTGGTGGAATTAGAAGAGTGTTTTCTATTAAGACAATTGTTTCGTTTGAAGGGAGTAATCAACGAAAAAATAAAATATTCGACTAGACTGGAGGCAAAATTATCCATCATGGTATAAGGCCGTTCAAAAACTATTTGGAAAACACTTGATGGGAAGTATTGGCTGACCCGACTTATAGAGCAGAGTTTGTCCCTTCTGAGTACCATTTATTTTAATTGATATAGAACTCTACTCCTGTAGGGTATCAGATATTGGCTTGATTCATTCTTTACCTCAGAACTAGAGCATTTCTTTTGGGTAAAATAAATCGACATAATTTAATAATTTGTATACCCAAAATTCTGTTTATTTTTTTTATTTTTGAATGAAAAAAACAGAACTACGGGTTACTTATAACCATAACAGATATAGGAAATTAGACAATATTTGTGATATTTTTACTAGAAATATAAAATATTACATTTTTCTTAAAAATATAACGAATTAGAAAATTAAATAATTACAACATTTCCGTTCAAATTTAAAGAAAAAGTAAAATGTCAAATTTTAAAATATTACGACTGTAAAGTAAAGGAACAGGATTATTATGTTAGCTTAACTTAGTCTGGCGCCAAATCGCTGCAATTGATATCGATCCAAGTATAAGATATTTCAGAAAAATTTGTTTAGCATACTTTGAGGATAATATATTATTATGATGTAACATATAAGATTCACTTTATTGTTACTTACTTGCCTTGAGAAGCAAATGGATATGTTAAGATATCAAATTTTATTAAACCTTTTGCAAAATAAATTATTTTGAAAATCCCTAAGATATGTTACACAATATTTGCTTAAAAAGTCTGAGTTTTCGATCGATATTGAATGAGGCTTTTTGTTCACGTTGCGATTTGAGTAAGAGGGGAAATTAAATTACTCAAACAATATAGCGAAAACTTTAATCAGGAACACTCTTAGTTGATTTTTGAGTAACTTCGGACAGATTTGGGAAGTTTCGTTATCGTATGGGAACACGTCGATTGTTAGGTGCACAAATGATTACTGGGATATTGGGATATTTTCTGAATTAATAAATAAATAGCGAAAAATTTATTGAACTTGTGAAATTGTGAAGATGAAGATTTTTCTAAAGTTTAAAAGTAGAAATTTTTCTTTCCATTTCCAGATATCAAGGCAACTAAAACGGATATTATTTTTAATAGAAAAGGGTGTTTTATAAAAGATTCAATTGTAAAAGGTTTCAAAAAAAGATTCACATACGAAAAATTCTTCTTCCCTAAAATTTTATATTCAATGTTTTCTTTTTTTTTTTAATTCTTGGGAAATCAAGTTCAGCTTCACTTCTGACGTGCTTTCAATTATTAGAGAAGAATTAAAAGTGTCTAAACAACTTAGAAATGAGACTATTCTGTGAATGTTTCGGTTTTTTTTAGATAACAAAGATAAGAGCTGCAAGTTCTTTTAAATAACAGGGAAGGTAGGCAGTCAAGCATAATGACAGCTTTTTAAAATTTTATTAATATGAAGAAGAGTCTTGTGACATCTAAGTTTGAACCCTCAGAGCGCACTGTATTTTTGCAGTGCGCCCTGAGAGTTTCGATAAAATTGTGATATGTTTTCAAATATAAGTAATTCATATTTCTTTTAATATTGAACATGTGACTCCTCTAGCTCAGATGATCCACGAGTTATCTTTTTTTCAATTTGTAAGCGAACAGAAGGAAATTGAAACTGTTCCAAATCTTCAATAATACAGTTCAGGACTAAAATTTTGAACTAGTTGAGACCCTCACCATAAATAGAAGAAAACCCGTAGCTGGGTTTTGGATTATTAGCTAAGGTTTTCTTTTAATTAATTTTTGAGCTTAATTTTTCAAACTTGTACTGATTCTTAAGTCTATACCTCCTGAACTATTTGAAATATTGCTTTTCTCTCTTAAGCAAATTTGTACCTCTTATTAGATCTAAAAATTTTGTTTAAAAATAAAATCAGAAAAAGAACAACATCTTACTAAAAACAGTTAAACTAAAAAAAATGCGAATTTTGTCATAGATTTTTATTGTTGATGATGGATACTGAAGGAAGGACGGACGAAAGGAGGGATAACTGGACTGATGAGGGACGTTGTTTATATGGTACAGATTTTTTTGTGATGCTTTTGTTTTTAATTTTATCACAAGGCAAAATTTTTAGACCTAATTAGAGAAAAAAGTTTGCTGAAGAGAGAAAAGATAGTTAAGGAGATATAGAATTAAAAATACATAATTTTCAAAATTGTAGTGAACTTCAAAATTTAAGGTTTTTTCTTCTATGAATTTAAGCTTTCAGATTCTGTGGGTCTCAAGTGGTTTAAGATTATGAAGCCAAACAAATCTGCTACTGTATAATAACAGGTACTTTGTTCTATGTTAGAAAGTCCCGATAGGCTGGCATTTACGAAGAAGGACACAGAGACATTATTAAACTATTTTTCTTACTATATACTGAGCTATTAATTCAGCCAGTTTAACAAAATCAAATTTTTTGAGTCTAGAATTTCAAAATTACATCATGTTAACTTGTGTAATTGTTTACTACAAAACTATATTGACCAATATACATGCCAATATTTATCATACCTAAACAATACACAAAATCATGCAGTAATCAAGTTAATCGTAAACACATATAAAAACCTTAAATAAATTCTATATAAATGCTCATAAACTTATATTTTCTCAACCTAAAACTAACACCCACAAAATTTGTACATAAAGTTTTGCAATTATTCAAACAGAAAATTTACTAGTTGTGTATTGGAAATTTACAAACTTTTGTTGTTATTTTACAATATAGGGATTTGATGTTTATGTAAATATGTGTTGGTTTATGTTTATATAAATATGTGTGGGTTTATTACCTTGGTAATGTGCATGCATGTTAAAGTTTTTACTTTGATTAGGATGGTCCAAAATAGCTGAAAATGAAAAGAAAATTACAGACCATGAATGTTGGTTTTAGCTTAAAATATTTCAGTTATATAATATTTCAGTTACATAATAATAACAGAGGATTGTTTACTATTGGACGAAATAGTACTTTATCTCAATTAGCAGTTAAAATATTTTTGACCTATGTGTCTTTTTTGGTAGTTCCATTAATAAGGATATTCTTACAGCTAAATTGTGTATATTTTTACAAACTAGTATTATAGTTTATTAATATCTTTAATTCCATTAACGAAAGGCAACATAAAAGACTTATGTATCTTGTGCAAACTAGAATGAGTAATATTAAGATTTTAAGTGGTTGTAGCCAAATTCAATGTACAATGTTCATGAAGCATACTTTCTATAGTTCCTTATACTTCATACAAAGTTGTCTGTAAAATCTCTCCCTGTCAAAATTGATCATACGAAACGTAAAAATTTAAATTTCTCTGTGAACTTCATGTTCTGTCTTCTGACAAATTGTTATACATATTAATACAGAACGTCCTTCACTGTACAGCAAACTTTGTATACAAAGAAAAATTTCTTGATTGGATTTAATATTTAACAACATTTTTACAATGCATAACCTTCGATTCATTTTGTAGGTTTTGCAACGTTGTAGTTTTATTGTTTTTAAAAATGTGTAATAAAATTTTGTTGTATTGTTATAAAACTTCATTGTCAAAATTTGTTACAGCTTTCATGTAAGTTTGAACCATACACATCTGAGGAATACAATTGGGAAATTACAACAATGGTAATCCTAAAAGGAAATTTGGTTTATTTATACATATGGGCTTTTGCTTGAGTGTTAAAATTGTTTTAAAATAGTTTAAAAAATTTTATAATTTTGCTTATATGAATAAGAAATTTTAAATAAAATATTACCTGAGCACAAAATTTTAATTTAAAAAAACATAGTAAAACCCATATGTTTAAAACTTTATATGTGTTTGTCAAAATTACAGACTTGTTGCCAATAAGTTTTCTTGTTTTTAATTTAAATGACTTTTATTGGACTTTGTAAAATATTTGTAATACAATAGTTAAGTAAACATGACGTATGATTAATATTCGTTTCCGACTTAAAGGAATATTTTCATACGTCCTCATATTACTCATACACTACAAAATACATATTAAATAGTAGATAAAATATTTTCAGATTTTTGTTTGAAACTTATAAAGGTAGTATTTAATAGATTTTATGTTTAAGACATACCTTAGACTCACCCACGGTTCTTTAGACTTTTAATTTTTCGGAACACTCTAACATACATACATGTAAATATATATATTTACTATAGCAAATATTTTGACAAATTGTTTTAGGTTTTATTTTATTTTTGGCCTAATATCTATAAGCCATGTAGACAACATACATTACATTAGATATTTTCAGCTATACATATATTTTCATAATATAGGAGTATTGAAACAAAATTCCCTTTTCATGGCTGCACTAGCACTATAATCCTTAATACTTTCATTTTTTAATAGCATTTTAGGATTTCCTTGCAGACTTAATCTCTTTGCATTGTGTATGTATAATCTGTTGTAAGTGTAAAAGAGACAGATTCCAAAAAATTCAGATTTTTTTTTATCATTATAATTTCCGGTTTCAGGAAAACTACCAAAATTATGTCATAAATATATATCTAGATATGCTAAAAGATCTCTTAAAATAAAGAGAATATAATTAATACAAAAATTATATTTATAAGAGCTATGAAAGTGTTAAAATTTTTAGGAACTCTGTTCTTTTTATTTCCTACTAATCCAAGTGCCTAAAATATTACTGATTATTCATACATTTTTTCCCATTTACTTAGTTCATTTTGTCGAAATGATTGACTTTGCCGAGTACATTTATAATCCTCTTATTGTTTTTGAGATTACATGGAATATTAATTTGAGCCATAGAAATCTTTTTATGAGTTTTAGTAGGTAGAAAATTTTAAATAGAAATATTTCAGTTTTTGTGTTTTGGAAAATTTAATTAAAAGCTTAGTTTAAGCTAAATATAATGCTATGTTGCTCTCTATTCAATTTGAATATGTTTGCATCTAAAATTTTCTACTAGGTAAAATTAGCCACGTATATGTCCCAATTTTGTATACCAATTTTAACCTGCCATTACAAATCTCTTAGAGATACTAATAGAAAACTTCTCTGTAGTCGAAGGTCAGTAAAAGGTATCATTTACCACTTACTTGTTTTTAGCAGCCTTCGCGTAACTGACTTTCGTGGCGTTTTATTAACTTCCAGAAGTTTTTTTTTACATGAAAGCTTCCGTCAAATGTAGACCGATTGTCATAAAATTTGATAAGCTGCCATAAGTTATAAAAACAGATCCGTACTTAATTCTAGCCTTATAGCTGCTATAATTTTATATCAATATAAGCATTAAACAGGTTTTTGAGGGTAGATTTATATGGGAGCTATGGTCAAATGTAGACCGGTTCCCATTAGATTTTAAAAAGTAATTGCTAGTTGCATAAAGCTTTTCTGTTCTAAATTGAGTTATCATAATTACTATAATTCGATTTAATTTATCAGCATTAAGTGATTCCTGTGGCGAGGTTGCATGAAAGCTATAACCAAATTCAAAATACTTTTTATAGGAAATTTTTTAGAAATTTTCTTTTTATAAGAAATTTTTCAAAAATTTACTTTTTATGGGAAATTTTTCAAAAATTTACTTTTTTCAGGAAATTTTTCAAAAGTTTACTTTTTATAGAAAATTTTTTAAAAATTTACTTTTTATAGAAAATTTTTCAAAAATTTACTTTTTATAAGAAATTTTTCAAAAATTTACTTTTTATAGCAAATTTTTCAAAAATTTACTTTTTATAGCAAATTTTTCAAAAAATTTACTTTTATAGCAAATTTTTCAAATATTTTCTTTTTATAACAAATTTTTTAAAAATTTACTTTTTATAACAAATTTTTTAAAAATTTACTTTTTATAGCAAATTTTTCAAAAATCTACATTTTATAGGAAATTTTTCACAGGTTTACTTTTTATAGGAAATTTTTCAAAAATTTATTTTTATAGGGAATTTTTCAAAAATTTACTTTTTATAGGAAATTTTTCAAAATTTAACTTTTTTTAGGAAATTTTTTAAAAATTTGCTTTTTTTTAGAAAATTTTTGAAAAATTTACTTTTTATAGGAAATATTTTAAAAATTTACTTTTTATAGGAAATTTTTTAAAAATTTTCTTTTTATAGGAAATTTTTCAAAAATTTACTTTTTATAGGAAATTTTTCAAAAATTTACTTTTTATAGGAAATTTTTCATAAACTTACTTTTATAGGAAATTTTTCAAAAATTTACTTTCATAGGAAATTTTTCTAAAATATACTTTTTATAGGAAATTTTTGAAAAATTTAGTTTTTATAGTAAATTCTTCAAAGATTTACTTTTTATAGAAAATTTTTAAAAAATGTATTTTTTTTGGGAAATTTTTAAAAAATTTAATTGTTATAGAAAACTTTAAAAAAATTTCCTTTTTATAGGAAATTTTTCAAAAATTTACTTTTTATAGGAAATATTTCTAAAATTTAGTTTTTATAGGAAATTTTTTAAAAATTTACTTTTTATAGCAAATTTTTCAAATATTTACTTTTTATAACAAATTTTTCAAAAATTTACTTTTTATAGGAAATTTTCAAAGATTTACTTTTTATAGGAAATTTTTAAAAAATTTACTTTTTATAGGAAATTTTTAAAAAATTTAATTGTTATAGGAAATTTTTAAAAAATTTAATTGTTATAGGAAATTTTTAAAAAATTTAATTGTTATAGGAAATTTTTCAATAATTAAATTTTTTTAGAAAATTTTTCAAAAATTTACTTTTTATAGGAAATTTTTCAAAAATTTACTTTTTATAGGAAATTTTTCAAAAATTTACTTTTTATAGGAAATTTTTCAAAAATTTACTTTTTATATGAAATTTTTCAAAAATTTACTTTTTATAGGAAATTTTTCAAAAATTTACTTTTTATAGGACATTTTTCAAAAATTTACTATTTATAGGAAATTTTTCAAAAATTTACTTTTTATAGGAAATTGTTCAAAATTTTACTTTTTTTTTAGGAAATTTTTCAAAAATTTACTTTTTTTAGGAGATTTTTCAAAAATTTACTTTTTTTTTAGGAAATTTTTCAAAAATTTACTATTTATAGGAAACTTTTTGAAAAATTTACTTTTTATAGGAAATTTTTTAAAAATTTACTTTTTATAGAAATTTTTCAAAAATTTACTTTTTATAGGAAATTTTTCAAAAATTTACTTTTTATAGGAAATTTTTTAAAAATTTACTTTTTATAGAAATTTTTCAAAAATTTACTTTTTATAGGAAATTTTTTAAAAATTTACTTTTTATAGGAAATTTTTTTAAAAATTTACTTTTTATAGGAAATTTTTTTAAAAATTTACTTTTTATAGGAAATTTTTTTAAAAATTTACTTTTTATAGGAAATTTTTCAAAAATTTACTTTTTATGGGAAATTTTTCAAAAATTTACTTTTTATAGGAAATTTTTCAAAAATTTACTTTTTATAGGAAATTTTTCAAAAATTTACTTTTTATAGGAAATTTTTCAAAAATTTACTTTTTATAGGAAATTTCTCAAAAATTTACTTTTTATAGGAAATTTCTCAAAAATTTACTTTTTATAGGAAATTTTTCAAAAATTTACTTTTTATAGGAAATTTTTCAAAAATTTACTTTTTATAGGAAATTTTTCAAAAATTTACTTTTTATAGGAAATTTTTCAAAAATTTACTTTTTATAGGAAATTTTTCAAAAATTTACTTTTTATAGGAAATTTTTCAAAAATTTACTTTTTATAGGAAATTTTTCAAAAATTTACTTTTTATAGGAAATTTTTCAAAAATTTACTTTTTATAGGAAATTTTTCAAAAATTTACTTTTTATAGGAAATTTTTCAAAAATTTACTTTTTATAGGAAATTTTTCAAAAATTTACTTTTTATAGTAAATTTTTCAAAAATTTACTTTTTATATTATATTTTTTAAAAATTTACATTTTATAGGAAATTTTTCAAAAATTTTCTTTTTATAGGAAATTTTCAAAAATTTACTTTTTATAGAAAACTTTTCAAAAATTTACTTTTTATAAGAAATTTAAAAAAAAATTTACCTTTTATAGAAAATTTTTTAAAAATTTACTTTTTATAGGAAATTTTTCAAAAACTTACTTTTATAGGAAATTTTTCAAAAATTTACTTTTACAGGAAATTTTTCTAAAATATACTTTTTATAGGAAATTTTTCAAAAATTTACTTTTTATAGTAAATTCTTCAAAGATTTACTTTTTATAGGAAATTTTTAAAAAATTAATTTTTTTTTGGGAAATTTTTAAAAAATTTAAATGTTATAGAAAACTTTTAAAAAATTTCCTTTTTATAGGAAATTTTTCAAAAATTTACTTTTTATAGGAAATATTTCTAAAATTTAGTTTTTATAGGAAATTTTTTAAAAATTAACTTTTTATAGAAAATTTTTCAAATATTTACTTTTTATAGCAAAATTTTCAAAAATTTACTTTTATAGGAAATTTTAAAAAATTTACTTTTTATAGGAAATTTGTCAAAATTTTTTTTTTTTTTATAGGAAATTTTTCAAAAATTTATAAAAATAAAGCAAAGATTATCTTCTAAACAGAATTAAGCACTTAACATTATCAGTTTTTTTATTCTGTAATTCCCACATTGATTGATTTATATTCAAATTTGTATCTGAAAGATGCTATATACTGACGGTATAAACACTAAAAATCTATGTTTACTAAGCAAATGAAAAAAGGACTTATACCTTCTAATCCGTAAAAAAGAAAAATATTAATTATGTAAAACTAAGCAAAAATTTCTGAGAATATTTAATATTTGCCGACTTAACAAAAATCCAAAAAGACCAACCGCAAATTATATGCCACATACCTATGTATATATGTATGAACACATTCAAATTTGTTGTAAAACTTCATTTGAAAAAATAATGCTGACAAGTTTTTCATTTTTTTAATTTCACCAACAATACATTCATTTTAAGTTCACAAACATGGCATCCGTTTCATTTCCGGCGCTTTTAAGTCATTTTGAGTTCATAACTTTTTTAAATAAAAATTTATGAATGTGTTGGTTTTGCTGGTAGGAGTGTAAAAATGAATAAGGGATTTTTCCTGCAACAAAATGCTAAAATGTAAGTGTGAGTGTTGAACTGTTTTTGAGTATTGTATGTGTGTTGGAAACTAAGGGCTTGTAGGTATTTGGGTGTTTAAGCATTTGAAAAAAAGTGTGTTTGTAAATGTTTTATGTAGCGCGTCCGTTTAACAGGAAGTATAAAACCGTTGACAATAGGTTTTATTATTTTTTTTTGCTATGTTTCATTCAGTTTTTTTTTCTCTACGATTTTCAGTTATTTTGAGTATTTAGCAAAAGTTTGCTGGTGAGCTCCTTTTTTTAGTTTCAAAGATATACACACCCATCCATTGTAATAGGTTTTTCTATTTATGTTTATGAGAAAAAAAGTCCTTTCGAATAAGTCTATGCATGTGGTTTTCAACTCCAAATGCATTTTCTGTTGTGGTAGGCATAAAAAGTTGTGTTGTGTGTATCACGGAGTTTTGTTCCAAATGCTCTGGTTTAAGCATATTTGAATACAAAAGTGCCAGTATTCTTGCTTTACACTCAATATGCTCTGTACAAATGCTCTAGTGAAAAGGACAAACACCCACTGTAGTAAGTATTATACTTATTTATTGAACAGACTGCTGCTGTTACTGTTGGAATGGTACTAGATGCTTGCAACACCAACTGCTACTTTAAATGTAGTAGCAGCTACTTACTTGTATATTCAGCCAACAACATTTTTATATGTATAAAAGTACACCAAACTACAATAAAATATTTTATACACAAGCTGTTAGAATGTCAGAAAAGCCATGAGTTTTAGAAGTAGACATTTAGTAGTGGTAGAGTGGTACGTATGTATGTACGTACTATTATAGAGTGAAGGTGGTGCTGGTGGAAGTAACATTTGTTGTAATAAAAAATGCATTGACCTTTCAGGAAGCGTGTCGATTGTTTTAATGGATTTTGTGTGGTCCTTTTTCGTTTATGTACAATGTTTATCCTTTGCCAGTTTATTTGTTTGTTATATTGGTGGTATGTGTGTATATTTGTGTTTACTATTGAAACTTTTTCAATTTTACTTATTATTTTCTAGCCAAAAAATGTTTATGCAAAAACAACAACAAAAAAGACTAAAGTTGCACAACTACTCAACTCAGTTGCACTTATATGAGCCCGAAAAAAAAACTAGACCAGTCCACTCCTTTTCGATTCTGTTCAGTCCATTTGTATTGCACGTTATTAAGCCGATGAAGCACAAAACTCTTATGGATGAACTTTTTTTTTGAGAATTCTATCACTATACTCTGCTTATATGTATGTATGTATAGGGGATTTTAAGAAGATTTGTTATCTTCAATGGGTATTATGTTTTCATTTTCTTTGGTAAAGTTGGAAAAAAAGGAAAATAAATAAAGCTAGTGAATTTTATGAAAAGAAAAAAAGATGTATTGAGATGTCCTGGTTTATTACTTTTAGGAATTTTTCCTTGAAAGCTATTCAATCACTAAAATATTAATAACTGAAAGAAATAGACATATATATCATGTAGTCATATTTCGTATTTCAATAAGTCGACATAACTATTTTACCACAACAACACCACTGTAATTATAAAAGGTATACTGGTTTTGTTCTGATGCTTGTAACCCACAGAAATATTGGCCTCTCATACAACTTAATTATTCAGATGAAATTAGAGTCACTTCCATTTTGGTGCAATCGATCGTTTAAAAAATGTCTTTGTAATGAAGGGATTGGCTGTTTTTGTGATTTTATTAAATTCTACTATAGAGACCAGTATGTACAGTAGAGTTGCATCATTAACAAAATTTAAAAAAATGTACTTGTTACATTTTGGTGCGATCGTCTACAAATAACAAAAGAATATGTGCAGATGCTTAGTATATGTAGCATTTTTTTTTTAATTTATAAATTTCTACAGTCAACACAAGTGCAGCTATTGTGGTATACTTTGGGTCTCTAGAGAAAATATTGATTTTTTTACTTATTTGAAAAAGTTTCTTTCTACAAGTATCATCGAAATATAAGTGCCGTCATTACTTGTTTGTATCTTTTTATATTCAGCAATACAAATTTAGCAAAAATAATGTCTTATACTATAACATATTACCAACATGTGGTATACCACATTACTTACACATTTTTGAAAATCGCTTTTAATGGAATTTAAAATATTTTCTCAAATATCTCTGAAATTATAGGTTTAATATTCTTAATCATATATTCATCGAACAAAAACTAAAAATTATATACCACATTACCACCTTTAACGATGTGAATGTTTGTCCGTCGGTTCATCTACCTTGTTATAAATTTTATGTAATTGCACATTATTTTTAAAACGTTAAGTCTGCGCCATCTGTTATTAGCTTGACGAATTATTTAAGCTTCTTGTTCTACCATCAATTGTATAACTTTTACATCGACGGCGCTATTAAATTTTGGATTTATGGTAACACTGTGTTTACAAAGAGTGAATCATTGGCCGTCAAAGTAGACCAGCTCAGAAGTCAAAATGCTTTTAAAACGTGTAGCTATTTCAATTATTGCCCAACGTGGTTGATTTTGACTTTTACATTTTGGAATAAGCTAAGGTAAGGTTAGGCTAAGCAGGAGACTGACCATAAAGTCCGCGTTACTTGGGTCCATAATGAGGTCCATTTGTGTTTCTTGCATGGAAAAAAGAAAAGTAAAGTTCTAGTCTACAGTTGCATCAAGCTGGCTCAGCCAGAGCCAGCTTGATGCAACAATAAAAGAGTCTATTTTACGAATGTTGATGTTCATGAAATAAGGGTTGATTGAAATAAGGGTGCGAAGTCTATGGCTTGGAAAGGTGACCAAGATTGCAGAACGCTTACTGTCGTAAGTTGGCCATGTAAGTCTAGAGACTGCTTGGACCAGTTGATTTGTAAAAACCTGTGCAGGCTGATAGCGGTACACCTATGTATACCGAGGAGAGCACTACCTTTTGCTGGATTATCTGCAATGATGTTACCTGGTACATTACTGTGACTGCTGTTAGAATGTCTCGCCATCTAATTTAGGGATGTCCGGCATTCACGTGTAAGAACGGATGTCGTGTAGACCGATGATAGAGAATGAATGACTGCAAGACTATCAGTGCAGAAACGAATATCGTTAGAATATATTCGGTGGTAAGTGAGACACTTGCTCACCCTATATGTAGCTGAGATTTTAGCTTGAAGAATACTGCATTGTTTTGGGAGCTTGAATTTACTTTTTTCCCAATAAGTGGGATGGAGAATCCCCAACCCATACCACTTGCCAATTTGGATCCGAGTAGATTTCCAAGGTCCCATCTCTGGAATCGATTTGAGCCCCCGAGATATCTGCAGAGAAAGATTGATCGAATACTGGTGAGGGGATGCAGTAGTCGATGTTTTCAGGGAGGTTAGTCAGTTTATCCAGAATAGTAGAGTGGACCTAAATGCTGAGTTAAGAGCTACGAAATGGGTCGTTAGATCAACCGGGTGCCAGTTGAGCATAGCCTTTGAAGGTGTAGTTCTTAAAGAAACCGTAATCACAAGGGCATCAGATCTGAGAATCTTGACAAAATATCCTTGCCGATTAGCCTTATTAAGGGCAGGCCACCTATATATGAGTATAGGTTTTGAAACCATATCAAAGAGCCAGGCAGTATTAGAAGGCGATAGACCACACGTATTACCTAGTACTCTTCTGCACGAGTAGAGTGCAATGGAAGAGCTAGACACCCTAGATTGGATGTTTAAGCTCCAGAACAACGTAGAGTCCAGGACCACTCCCAGATATTTAGCATAATCCGTTAGCACAAGTTCAGTAACATCTGGCTTTGGGAGGGTGAACTTGGGTATCTTATATTTCCTCGTGAATAGAACAAGTTTTTGTTTTTGCGTTTTTGCGGGATGAACTCCCAAGCCATTGGAAACGCTCCATTTAGTAAGTGTGGCTAGAGAGACTTCTAGCAACTGCGAGATAGTGTTTAGGTACTTGCCCGAAACTGCAATAGCGATGTCATCTGCATAAGCAAATGATTTTGAAGCGCAGAAAGTCCAATCCCTTAACAATTTATTAATTAACATGATCTTAATGGCCAATTTATTGAGCCATTATGTGAAATTATTTTTTCATCAAAAGTTTCATTAAGTAAATCAGAAGTAGTTTCCCCTGTATACCATGTGACTCAGTCCTGTTGAAATCATATATCAGCTAAATTAATGCCATGTAATTAAGGTATGAAAAAAAATCGAATCATGTTTCTATACCGTTTTTAAAGATATATATGCCAGATATATATGCCCATAAAACGCATCAAGAAGTAATTTTCTGTGAGGGAATTTTCTAATAAGGCAATTCTGCTTATTTACGTACCTATTCAATCAAAAATGGGCTTTATAGCAAAATAAAATTTTGAATGGGAATTCAAAATCATTATCGAACTGGTGACGCTGAACGTAGATTCACAACGAAACTTCAAAGTAAGCTAAACAAACAGCAACTTTTTGTATCAGCTATTAAATGGGTGGTCACTCTAAAAAACCCTTTATAATATCCCAGTACATTCTAATTATATCTAAGTTATGCTCCGTTCATTTTCGAAATTTGACCCATTGTGCCACATAATTTTCTTAGTTTTACTACTTATTATTTTTCTAATTAAGGAAATTGTTTTATTGTTTTGAAAAATGTATAACCCTACCTTTTACAGTACCCAATATAAACAACTTTACTTCCTCATCTTTTATTTAAACTTAAATTATTTCCACTGAATCATAAATACAAGTAGATAGTTAGACATTTCCAGGAAAAAATCAAACATTTTAAAGAACCCTTTTATAAACTTTAGTTCCCCTGGCATATGCACTTCAATATATGTACGAGTATATAAAAAAATACACAAACAATATGTTGGTGAACAATTTTATTTTATTTATATACTATAACATTTTCCTTTCTTTTTTTGCAACTGCAAAAAATTACAAGAGTTCATATAAAAGTTTTCAATATTAAAACATATAAAATGTGTAGTCTATAAAAAAAAAATTTACTAATATTAAAAGTTGCAGACAGTAAATACGTAAATATCTGTATGAATATAAGTAAATGGATTTTCCAACATGAGATTCGTTTCTTTTTTTTTTGTGAATTTATTATGCAACATGTGTTTCTTTGGGGTAATAAAAATATCCCCTTTTAAAACATTAATTAATAGATATCTTTTAATTATAAGATAAATGACTATGATTAAAGTATTATGTGTTTATATGGCAATTAATGCTAATGGATTTGAGTATTTATGGATAATTTTTTTTTGTAAGATAAAAATAAAGTTTTTTTTTTTTGAGGTTTTAAGATGAGGTAAATTGCAGGGAAATCGGATAGATGCAATTTGAACACTTACACTGTTAATATTAACATGTAACAGTAGGTGTTTACTGTTAGCTGTATGTGTGTGTTTGTATTCAATGAATGTTAAATATGACTTTATATTTCAGAAAAAATAATGACTGTATTCATGATCCAAAATACTTTGTATAGTAAAAGAGTAAAAAAATAATGTAGCACTATATAAACACAAAATACGTTCAAATCGTGCTTTGGAAAAAAGTGCATTTTTACTCAAGCTTTAAAAGTTTTCAAAAGTCATTTAAATTATTTTTGTTTAAGATCCAAAAAAATAGTTTTTAATATTAAATGGATAAACCAGATAAAGAAAATATAGCAGATGCACTAGTTCCGGCGCTTTTCTAATATATCAAGATTAATTTACTTATTTAAATAGCCTATATTAACAACATGTTAAGGTCAAAATCCGAGTCTATTTTAAAATTCCATGATCTTAAGCGCATATTCTCCAAATTTGTAGACGAAACTTTGAAAGATTTCCCTTTACTTGGGCTTTCCATCGAAGTTTTGGATGTTCTCTTCTAACATCAGGAAGGTTATTTTGATTCAAGTTTAATCTTTTTAATAGTAATTGTTTTTCCAGGAGTGGGTTACTAGCCCGGCGCCCTAACCCAAATATACACCCTTCACCACCCTAACCCATATTTATGCCCTTCACCACCATAGGTGGAAACGGTATTATAGGTTTGTGCTGATGTATGAAGCGCATAGAAATATTTGTCTTACACTCAACTTTTAGTTAACCAATAGACTTAGAATCACTTTATGAGTCGATTTAGCGACGTCCGTTCTTCTGTCCGTCCGTCTAGCTAGACGGCTGGCTGAACCCCCATGTAAACCATGTAATAAAAGTACAAGTCGCAATTCTACAGATAATTCGATAAAATTTGCACAGATAAGATATTTGATAGTGGAGCCATGGCTGTTGAAATTCGTCAAAATCGGTCCATTATTCATGGTACCTCCCATAGGTACCATGATATTTTGGCAACAAATATCAATATTTTTTTTTTATGAAATTAAAATTTAATTTTAAAATTTTATGAAGATAATGAAAATTTTAATTTGCATACATAATTTTTGTAAAAACTGTATTGAATTTGCAAAATTTCAAGACAATCGGTCCATATTTGACCCTAGCCCTCATATAAGTCGAAATGACTGAAAAAGCTTAAATATACAAGTCTTGAGAAAATGTTGGTATGATGACAAAACTTAACAAATATTTTTCTTTATACACGAAAAAGAACATGTTTGACCTAAGTGGTGAAGGGTATCGTATGGTCGGGCTTGACCGACTATAGTACTTTCTTATTTGTTTTATCATTCTTATGGAAGAAGTCGCGTCACATGTTATCTCATTAATTTATAAGGTATTAACGTAGTTCCCCGGAAAATAACACGAGATGATAGATAAAAGTTAAGATGATAGATAACTAAAAGTCAAGGCTTGCCAAGTTAAGATCAATCAGAAACATTGCTTGGTATCCAACATCCCCTACATCAACCGATATCAAGATTAAGGCGTTTACTATGCAAAAAACCCTAGAAAACGAATACCCTTAATATTTTTCTTTATATCTAACTTAATCTCCTTAATTCTAAATACGTTAAAAATTTCATTAAAAATTCCTTCTAAGAGACACAATTAAGCAATACAAATCCAATAACGAAATTTTTAGCAAAGCTAATGAAAAAACTGTCAAATATCTTAACAAAATTGTATTTCTAAAATAATATCCTTAAGCTCTTTACTGTTTGCACAAATAAAAAAAACTAAGACATGTTGCGCTACAAGTCAAACAATCAAGTAAAGCGATTTGTAGTTATTTTTAGAATAACAAAAAATAAAATAAAAAAAACACTAAAGTAATTTTTCAAAACGGCTTAAGATCTTTAAGTTAATGTCATTTATTAATTGTACATAAGTAGAAGACAACAAGTACTTACTAGTCAAAGATTTACTTCAAGTATGAAATCAAGACTCTTATGTAATTGTAATCGTTTTGAAAATAGCAAAAAAATATTAAATCCTTAATAAATGCCGCCAACATGAAACTAAAAATATAAAAAAAAAGTATAAGAAATTATACAAAATCCCACACAAAATGGAAAATTGAAAAAATCCCGCTTAAACACCCACTATAAATATGTTGCCACAAAACAAAGTGAGGATATAGACAAATATTACAATATATCTACTTATATATGGGGGTTTCCTGTTTTTGAATGTAATGAAAAGTTTTCGATGAAAAATATTTATTAAAAAGGTTTATCAAAAATTTGGGACATCAAACATTTAACTAAAAAGTTTTACTGTAGTGTATTGCACTAAGATCCCATTTTTTTACATTTATTTCGTTGAAAATTTTTTAATATTTTTTTTCATAGTTATATTTCCTCAGAAAAATAACAAAAAAAGTTCAAAATAGAAAGATTATTTGTATTTAATTTTGATCTGTTACATTTATTTATTAATTTAATAGACAATTTATTGATAAAAGCCAACAAATGTTTGTGGGATAACCAATTCCTCGACGCGTTTCGATGGTTGCTTAGACCATCTATTCGGGAGGAGTATCCCTACTTTTAGGCACATCGGAAACCTCGCATTGTTGCTTATTTTGCAAACACAGTCATTACGAATTATATTTGTAAACCATAAGTAAGTAGAAGCTCGGATTATTAAGTGAGCAAAATTTCCGATATTTTTTTAGAGAAAAATTTTAATAAAGTAACTTTTTTCATAAAAATTTTAATGATATCGGGCTCATGTATAACTATTCAATAAATGATCTTTTTAACAGTAAAATTTCAGACAAAACATCGAGTTGACTGTAAGTATAAAACGTTTTTTTATGTTACGGTGTATCTAATGTACTGGAGTAGTTAAATACTTCTTACTTCAAAGCTAAGGACATATCTATGAATTTGCGACCAAACAGTGATATATTTTGATGTAAAAAAAGTACCAACAATTTTTTTTTCACATGTTATTGCTCGGTCTTTTTTTTTTCAAAAAGTACGAATGTTTTTATAACTATTAACTTATAAGTTATATTGTTACAAATTTGTTTCTCTTTTTATCCCCTAATTCCAAAAAAGTTCCAAATGTACATTTGGTACTTCTTTAGTACCAAATTAACTCGGTATATTTTATTAAAACATTTTGTTTCTATTCATATTACTTTATGATAATGATATGTTAAGTTATAATTTTATTCCTTTTTTACCCATTGATTTCAGATGTCAGAAGTCAAAAAAGTACCAAATACAAAAAGTTTCAAAAAAGTACCAAGCAGCTGAATGCTTATGAAATTCTAAGACGATTGAGCTATATCCGCCTGTCAGTTAGTTTGTCTGTCTGTCTGTATGTCTGTCTGTCTGTCTGTCTGTCTGTCTGTCTGTCTGTCTGTCTGTCTGTCTGTCTGTGTGTCTATCTGTCTGTCTGTCTGTGTGTCTGTCTGTGTGTGTGTCTGTCTGTCTGTCTGTCTTTCTGTCTGTCTGTCTGTCTGTCTGTCTGTCTGTCTGTCTGTCTGTCTGTCTGTGTGTCTGTCTGTCTGTCTGTCTGTCTGTCTGTCTGTCTGTCTGTCTGTCTGTCTGTGTGTCTGTCTGTCTGTCTGTGTGTCTGTCTGTCTGTCTGTCTGTGTGTCTGTCTGTCTGTATGTGTGTCTGTCTGTCTGTCTGTCTGTGTGTCTGTCTGTCTGTATGTGCGTCTGTCTGTCTGTTTATCTGTCTTTCAGTCTCTCTGTCCCTCTCTCTGTTTGTCTGTATGTTGAAATCACGATAACGCCTAAGGGAAAGAAGCTAGCTCACTGAAACTTGGTAAAAAACATTCTCCATTTCTGGGAAAATTTCTTGATATTGAAATTGGACAAAATCAGTTCACATTTGACCAACGCTCCCGCATAACCTCGCCTATACTTATTGCTAATTTGCTTATAAATGACAAATATTAACAGCTATGATGATAAGAGTTAGTGTATAGAACTTTGTTAAGCACTAGGTATCATATAGAATTTCATCGAAATCGGTTCACTGGTACACAGCCTAAATTTTTCCCAAAATACACTTAAATGGCAATAAATGATAAACTGTAATAGCTATGGCCACTAAATTCAGCACAAGAAAGTCTTATATGAATACCAGCCAGTGTACCAAATTGTATTACAATCGGTCGCGCTTTGACCACACCTCACATATGAAAAACTTACGGAAACACTGTCTGTCGGTCCATCAGTTAAAAGCCCGATAGCGCCTTAACGAAAAGTGCTAGAGTGACAAAATTTTTTAAAAGTATTTTCGATGTCTTGAGAAAATTGTGTATTGAAAATGGGCAAAATCGGCTCACATTTAGTTAGAGCTTCCATATGACCCCGCCCCGGGAATCACATTATTGCTAACAAATTAAACCCAAATTGTTATAGATATGACAACTTAAATTAGAACAGAGAAGTTTTATGCAACTATTGGTCAGTATATCAAATTTTTTTGGAACCAGTCCATATTTGACTATTGCCTTCATATAAAAATCACTCCCACTAAAAAATATTTGGAGGTACAGTCAGTATGTTAAGATTGCACCTACGAAGTTAGATATCTATTTATCTATATTAAGTCCAGAATTTATATACGTTGGATGCATTAGAAACTTCTAACAAAATATACAGACCTGCCGTACCACTTCAACGTGTTTGGCCTAATGTAAAGCTATACCCGGTTATAAGACCAAATTTTATGCAAAAAAAAAAAGCTTTTATGTATATTATTCCCCGACAACAATCCAATAGGAACAATGCGTACTTCTCTCAGACAATGAGCTATTTTTAGATTCGTTGAAAGTGACCTACGTTTTAAAGCCGGCTCCGAACGGCAAATGCATTAGTTAGAGAAGTTTTGCATAGCCTAATACTCAATA
The DNA here is from genome assembly GCA_933228675.1 of Stomorhina lunata. Classification (NCBI taxonomy): domain Eukaryota; kingdom Metazoa; phylum Arthropoda; class Insecta; order Diptera; family Rhiniidae; genus Stomorhina; species Stomorhina lunata. The sequence continues at coordinate 95,480,893 of OW121743.1, read as the reverse complement.
ACCAGTGGCTAGCAGAGTTATGAGGTGAACCGCCGATTTTTTTGAAAATTAATTTTTTTCAAGTGAGTTTGGCCGGGGATCGAACTTTGGTATGGTAAGCGGATGTCTAACCTGCTATACCACGGCTGTTCCTAGGGAAAAAACTTAGATACATTAAAATATTGAACTATAAAGCTATTGTAACCGAATTTAGCCCAAAGATTTTAGCAACAATACCAGCTAGTATAACAAATTTTATCGAATTTGGTCCACATTTGGACAACCTGCACCCTCGTAGATATGTGAGATATGTTTCTTAAATTAATACAATTTGATGACCTCTTTTGCATGAATTTATTAATTTAAACTCAAGTCAAGTAAGTGAATCTTTAAAAGTTATAAATACATTTAGTTAACTCAAAACTATAAAAACTTTGTAAAATCCCATATACTAATAAAGAAAACAATATACAACATCAAAAAAAAAAATATATATAAAGGATTGCTACACACATTAACATCAGCATCAATGGCAACAGCAGCAGCAACAACACTAACACCAACAACAAAACTGTTGAATCTTAAAGTTTCACTTTGAGTATTGTTGCTTTTTTTTGCTGTTGCTTTGAAAATTGCAGAAAAGCGTAAAACATCGATAACAGGCAGCTGCCTTTTTATGAAATAAAGACAGAAGAAGAAAAAAAAAACCAACAGCAGTTGCTGTTAAACGATTTGGCTACCAAGTCAGGACAATACTGAAACACACACAAGGAGTAAAAACTATAGTAGGTGTTTGAATGACACCTACGATGAGAAGAGAACATAACAAATATTCCAAAAATTCATCTCTACTGCGCAAGCGTTGGAAATTCATTCAAGAAATTTTACAAAAACATTGTTGTTTTTGCAAAAATAACTTTCACAAATATTTCTCTGTTGACATTACAAAATATTTTTGTAAGTCCTTTATGTGTTCAGGAGGTTCGTTCATACAAGTGTTGGTGATAGAGAAATGGCAACAGCTATAACATTTAAGTGTTGTAACAAGAGAAAAAGGGAATTTTGTTGGAAGGATATACAAAATAGCGGCTATATCCTATTAGTACTCTATACAACCTACCATTGATTTCAACCCAACTCATACATGTTTAGGTGGAATGTTCGTCTATAGGATACGGTACAACTCAATACTCATCATTTCTATATATTAATAATGTTGTGGAAGGTTTTAAAGTTAGTTGGTATTTAAACACGGTAAACGAATGAGCTAAAAACTAAAAGAAAATAACCGAAACGCCACTATAAATCAATGATAAAAATTTTAATTAAAAAAATTATAAAAAGAAAAAATAAAAATAAAATATACTAAATACTAGAAAAAAGATATTAAACAAACAAATTGTTTAATCAAAAGTAAAACTAAGTCTTTAAAAACAAAAATTCGTACTTAGGAAAAGTTGTTAGTTAAACATAAATTTTTAATTCTAAAACCTTTAAATCCTTGAAAATTGCTTTAAACTTAAAAAAAAAAATCTGAGAATCTAAATCAAAACTTTTTACCAAAAATAGATTCTCTTTAATGGTGTATGTGTATTTGTGTAAAACAAGAAAATTATAAAGAAAATATAATGATGTTATAAAACCTCTTAAACCCCCAAGAAAGTGAAAAATCACGTCCATTTATGTAAATAAAGCAATTCCTTATTATTCATACGCCGTGTTGTTTTGTTTTGTTCTGTCCTGTGCTTTTTATGTTGTTTTTATTTTAGGATTTCCTTTTTTTTCCTACTAAAAATTTAACTTTAGTTACTAAAAGTTGTGCTTTTATGTGTCAATGTGTTGAGGGATCAGAAATAAAAATTTAAGTATATACGGTTTTATTTTTATTTGTCACGTTGCACAGTGGGTAGTTGATAAAGGAATGACAAGTTCTTTGGAAAAATAAAAATGTTACTTAAGCAAAAATTATATGTAAAATTGGATTTAAATGTGATTAAAGCATTACTTCAAGAAATGCTTATTATACATGTTTATTTTTATTTCCTTCATTTGGTTATTGGAAGATAAAAGTAAAGAATAACTTGCCTACGATTTCCATGGATTTGCAGCTGTGCTTATAAGTATTTAAAGCTAAAGAATTGGATACGTTTTATATATAAATGACTATATTATTTCAAGTAATTTTGCAAATGTGAAAGAATTTTGAAGAAAAATTAAAATTTAAGAAAAAAAAAAACTGTAAAAGTGCCGACAAAAATATGAAATTTAAATAAAAATATAACTACTTTTAAAAGTGGAAAGTTTTAGGTTGATCCTGTAATAAAATATAAGGAAAATGACTGTTCAATGCAGGATACAGTATAGAATTAATGTTTTATTTACTAAAATATATGGTTTTAGTTGATCCATCTCTGTCTAAGATTAATTTAAAAACAAATATTTGCAACATTATGAAACTACAGAATTTTCATCGGACTCCCGAAACTATGCTACATAAAGTTTTCCTTATTATTAATTGTGACAAAAAAGTATAATTTTTTTCAAAATGATTTGAAATTTATAACTAAAAAGCGACTACAAAAAATAACTAATTTTTTGTTTGTTTGGGAAGCTAGTGCTAAAATTTGATATCTATTTTGCCAACAAATACCATTTTTGGTAATTCAATGTAAAGAAGCAACAAAAAACAATTGTAGTTTAGAAAATTTTAATTTATTTTTCTAAGATTTAAAAAAAACTCATTTCATTTTTCAAAGTAAACAAAATATTTTTCTAATACCTTAAGTACAAGTAAATATTCAATCATTTTCAAGTGTTTAAGAATGGCAATAAATTTTCCTATATAACAGAAATTTTTTTTGATTTTTTTATTGAAATTTTTAAATAAAGAATGAATTGTCAGTTTTTCAGAATTTTGCAAAAAAAAAAAAAAATTTATACAATTTTATTTTTTAAAAATTTTCCATTGAAAATGTTCAATATAAAAATTATTCATTGAAATTTTTTGAATAATTATTTTTAAAAAAATTGGTTGATATAAAAATTTGTATAAAAAATTTTGACAGAATTGTGTTTTGTTTTCTAATTTTAACTTTTTTAAATACATATTTCAATTTATTTAAATAACATCAAATAAAATAATTATTCTGAATTTTGAACTGTTAATTAAAATTTTGTATTTATAATTTTTTTATACAAAATTTTAAACTGTTATTGCAAACAATTTTCAGAAAAACACTTTTTAAAAATTTTAGGTATACAAAATTTTTTTAATATTAAATGTAATAGACCAATTTATTGACAAAAAGCCAAAAAATATTTGCGGAGAAACTAAAATTTCTCGACGCGTTTCGATGTTTGGTTAGGCCATATCTTCAGGAGGATTAACCCCAATTTGTTCTAGAAAATTTAAGATAAATTTTTTTTTTGTAAAAACTTTTCATATAAATTGTTGCCATAAAAAAATTTTGGTTTTTTAAATTTTTTAAAGCAAATTTCTCATTGACAATTATATTACATATATATTTCATTTTTAAAACAAAATTTTTCTTTCATAAAAATTTATGTCAGTATTCATATTTTCATGGAAATTATTTCTAACTAACATTTTTATAAAAATTTTCGTAAAAACTGTTTTATTCGTAAAAAATGTTTTATTTGCAAGATTTTTAAAGAAAATATTACTAGCAAATTTCACCTTAACTCACCCAGAACACTTTATTAAATGGTTTTGAAGTAAATGCAATCTCAACCCAAAAATTCGGGTTTTGCCAACATGCCTAAGGATATGCAGCAAAATTTGCTTTAAAATAAAGAAATTCCAAAGTCAGACACGATTTTTAATTCTATGACCTGTAGGTTCTAAATAGTTGAGTTTTTTTTTTCAAAATATAACTAAATTTATATACTTAGTTTTTTTTTGTATTGGAAAATAATACTTATTTCTCCGGTCGCATTCAAAAATATTTATACGATTTTTTGAAAACTTAAAATTTTATTTTCATTGTCATAAAACAAGCAAATGAAAAATTAAGTCAAAAAAACGATATCTTGTACCGTTTCGCCGCACCTGCGATTTAAAATCGTAGAATTTCGCGAAAATGTAAATTGTTTGTCTATTGTTCAATCTATGTAAAATCTGTTCTGAAATGTGTTTTTGATATTGGAAAAGCTTGACCGGAGTTAATGGTCAAAACTTGGATTTTTGTATATTTCATTGCAAAAGCAAATAAGTAGTGAATAACAATCTACCCATGTAAAATTTTTTAAGACATGTTTTTTTTTGTTCCGTAGAATATTTCTTGGGGAAGTTAAGGTGAGATTTCGCATTTTTGTAAGAGTTGTTATGATAGTTCTACTGGACAGAGTTCCATGACGATAATAAGTTTCGCAGTATTATTCCTTTACTTTTTTTTATCATAATAAATCTGTTGGCATCGTATGGATGCCTATTCTGATTACATATGTAAACTTTCGCATAGATTTACTAACGTGACATATGAATAGAAGTTTAGTTTAGCCTTAAAATAAATATTTAAAAAAAAAAACCAAAAATAAGTAACAAAGTTCTAAAGTCGATCAAGCCCGACCATACGATGCTCTTCGTCACTAAGATCAAAGGTGTTCTTTTTCCTGTATAAAGACAAATATTTGCTAAGTTTTGCCATCAACACACATTTTTTCAAAATACATATTTAAGCTGTTTCTGTCATTTCTACTTTTATGAGAGCTAGGGTCAAATGTGGACCGAAATCTCGAAATTTGGCAAATTGATTACAGCTGTTACAAAAATTATGTATGCAAAAAATAAACTGTAAATTGATATTGTCTTCAGACTTACTAGCGTTTTAGAGATTTCTGTCTTATTTAATGCGTTTTGTCAGAAGAGTTTGTATGGGAGCTATCGTCAAATGTGGACCAATTTAACGAAATTTGGTACAGTGATTTAAATTTACATAATAAGTATTTCTTTTGCATTTCATGAAAAAATATTGATATTTGTGGCCAATATATTAATTAGGAGAAGTGGGACCTATGGGAGATACCATAAATAATGAACTGATTTGGACGAATTTCAATAGCCATGTTCCCATTATCAAAACAATTTTCTGTGCCAAATTTTATCAAATTATCTTTAGAATTACGACATGTACTTTGATTACATGGTTTATAAAAGGGTCTAGCCAGACGGACAGACTGACATCGCTAAATCGGTTCAGAAAGTGATTCTAAGCCTATTGGTATACTAAAAGGTGACAAATATTTATATGTATTACATAAATCAGCACATACTTATAATACCCTTTCCATCTATGGTGGTGAAGGGTATAAAAAACTATCTAACAATTGAATTGTTGAACCCTTAATGCCATGAAGAACATTGAAATGTGTAGAAGAGCTGCGAAATTTCAGCAGTATCATGACTACAAATTATGGTCCAATCTAAAATGTTAAAAGCCGAATAAGAAAAGCTTTTGAATCATTTACTGCATGGATACGAAATCATATATAAATCAGTACTACTCTTGGATCTGAATTTTTTATATATATTTTTTTTACTTTTTCACAAAATCGATAGATAGTAGTCATTAGGGCTTTATTTTTTTGCAAAAATTTTTTTCACCACAATATGTAAAATTTAGTACTGACGGTAAATATTTACTATTTTACAAAATGAAAGTAGTAGTAAAATTTTTGTTTATAATATCATTTACAAGTTATAAATTTGGAGATGCCTCTGATTATAGGAACAAGTGTTATCTATAAATTTTTAAAATTTTGAATATACTCGTACATACATATTATTTTCACAAATTTGTTTATATCTATTAATATGTTCACCGAAATTTATAATATGTTTGTTCCCGTACTTTAACGAAACAACCCAAACTTACTCAAACGTATTCCCGTACAAAATTTTTAATACAAATTTTTGTTTTCTGAGTAATTTCTGACAACCGCAGACTGTTTTGGATAGTTTCGTTAGAGTACGGGAACAAACATAATGTAAAAGATATAAACTTGTTTGTGATTTACTTGTACCCTTTTATAAATTTTATTATTTAAATTTCCTTAAACACCACCCACTGTGCATATTTGATGCTGTATATTTTTAAGATACATATTAATGACCGCCTAGAGAGTCAATTTAACAAGGTCTTGAAATAAAAAAAGCATAGGAATTAAAAAAAAAAAAAAACACACACACAAACATAATATTAAAATTAAAAAAACTGTAAATTTGCGGCAAAATACGTGAAAATTATATGTCGTTTGCAGTTGGCCAAAGACAAGCAAACAGAAAATTAAATGCACAGACTTGGAGGCTGACAAATAGATTTCGTGAAACTGATGCTGAATTGGCAAGTGATGAAACTAAATGTTAAATAAAAAACGACAAACAAAAAAAAAAAAACACATATAATCAATTAAAGTGGCCTAAAAGGCATTGAAAAACGCCCTTAGAGTAAAACTGATAAAAAAAATAAAAGACCTTCAAACATTCGCAGACTCACGTTTAACAGTTGTTAAATTTTTCTTTTGTGAACACTTTTAAAACTTATGCAAAAGTTAACGTATCTGTTGTGTCTCTGTGTTGTTGTACAATAAATTTCAATTTAAATTAAAACGTGTCCCTGCCTCTGTCACTACAACTTGTTCAGCTTTTTGTGGTAAATTCAATCATTCATTCATTTATTCTCAAAGGTCCTTGGTTGGTCGCATCTTTCAAACTTTGAAATTAAAGTTAAAGCAAGTGTTAGTGTTGGTTTGTTGTTGGCATGCGTTTGTTTGTGTAAATTGAGTGTTTTAATATTCATCCATCTTTATAACGACAACATTCCTTTTTTCTTTCTCTTTTAATACCAAAAGCAATTTCACCTCGCTGATTTATAAATATTTTAAGTAAAAAAAATATATATACAAACAATACTTATATAAAAAAATAAATAAGCAGCAAAATTGAAAAAATAAAAAATAATAATAAATATAAAGTAAAATTTTAAAAAAATATATTTATAACGTAATTTAAAAATTGATACGTGTCCGTGTACTTTGTGAAATGGACAATGTGTGACATTAACTGCATCTGGTTGTTTAATCTACTTGTGGCAGTTGTTTTAATATTACTACAACAACAGCAACATGTTGTTGGTAGTATACAAGAACAACATGAACACAATTACCATCAGGGGCAGCAGCAACAGCATCAGAAACAATATCATGAAAAATACATATCACCATATGATGACATATCATCATATGCTGCTGCATCTGCGGTAAACTATCTTCGTCGTTCCACTCTGCCACATGCCAGCAAGACTGTGGTGAAACGTGAGATAAACAATGACAAAAATACGGATTTTATTTCATATTTAACTGGTAAGTTTAAAATTGAAGAATGAATATTTAAATTAGTAAGATGTTAAGATAAATACATGTTTATTTAAGTTATGTTAATAGGTTTATTTTACATTTTTATGGTAAGTTTTAGTTTCACATTTAACAGTAAGTGGCAAATGCTGCGATAGATCTTTTATTTAGGACAATTTTTTTTTTTATATATAAAACTCTGAAAGAGTCAATATTTTGAGTTAATTCCATTAAGTTAATTTAATAATAAATTTAAGAAAACAAAAAAAACGTTAAATAATTTTATATCATGTATTAGCCGGATGTTGTATCACTACTATTCTCCATTCGGAAAACTTTTTCGCTTTTTGAAGAATGTAAGGGTTTTGTTTTAGACAATTCCAAGGTACTTCTATCAAAGTCTTAAACGAACAAAAGACTAATTGCTTTCTGTGTTAGTAGAAAATGCGTTCTAGTAGAGTTCTTATAGATCCGTTCCTCTTTTAAAACTTTCAAGTAATCTACTATTTTACCAATAATGCCAATGTTTGTCATTTAGTTATATTCTATCGAATGAGGATTGTCGCTTAGAGTCAATAGGCAAATCATAAATAAACATATTAAAATTAAACCAAATTTAAATTTCTGTATAGATAATATTTAAATAAATAAATAAATAAATACATTTTCCATGTATCAAAGGAAAAATATTTCCCTTTTTAATACATTCTGTCAAAAATAGAAAACAACACTGTTTTCAAATTCAAAACGTAATTGCTATAGGATAATAGTTACCCATATCGCACGGTGATATTTCTTTATACATCAAAGTGAAAAAATAAAATAAATAAATAAAATACTTGTTCAGTTTTACATATATAAGAAAAATTATAAAATTTTGGATATTGGTTGACTTCTTGGTTTACCTCCTATTTTTATACCCACCATCAAAAAGAATGGGGGGTATATTGAGATTGTCATTCCGTTTGTAATTTCCTTAATATTGGCTCAAAAATCAAAAACGATATATATTCTGAATCCTTATGAAATTCTAAGACGATTGAGCGATGTCTGTCTGTCTGTCTGTCTGTCTGTCTGTCTGTCTGTCTGTCTGTCTGTCTGTCTGTCCGTCTGTCTGTCTGTCTGTCTGTCTGTCTGTCTGTCTGTCTGTCTGTCTGTCTGTCCGTCTGTCTGTCTGTCTGTCTGTCTGTCTGTCTGTCTGTCTGTCTGTCTGTCTGTCTGTCTGTCTGTCTGTCTGTCTGTCTGTCTGTCTGTCTGTCTGTCTGTCTGTCTGTCTGTCTGTCTGTCTGTCTGTCTGTCTGCCTGTCTGTCCGTCACGATAACGCCTAAGCGAAAGAAACTAGCTCGTTCAAACTTATCAGAAACATTCTTCATCTCTGAGAAAATTTTGGTATTGAAATTGGGCAAAATCGGTTAACATTTGACCATAGCTCCCGTATAACCTCGCCTACGCTAATCGCTTATTTGCTAATAAATAACAAACTATAATAGCTATGATGATAAAACTTGGTATATAGAAGTTTGGCATAAGCACATATAAAATTTCATCAAAATCGGTTTACATTTAGTCATAGCTCCCATACAAAAAACTAACGGAAACAGCCAAAATTTCACCTAAAATACACTTAAATGCCAATAAATCTAAAACTATAACAGATAAAACCACTCAATTTAGCGGGAGGATGTCAATGCCAACGAGTGTGCAAAATTTTGTCACAATTGGTCAGCATTTGACCATAGCTCCCATATAAAAAACTTAGGGTTTATGTCCGTGTGTCCGTGTGTCCTTCAGAAAAAAGCGCGATAGCTCCTTAACGAAAAGGGCTACAGCAACAGTCTTATGAAGTCTTATGTGAATGCCAGCCAGTGTGCAAAATTTTGTTACAATCGGTTACTATTTCACCATATAAAAAACTTACGGAAGCACAAAAATACAAAAAGAAAACACGGCTTATGTCCGTCTTTCCGTTAGAGAAAAGCGCGATAGTTAAATTTAGTTAAATACAAGAGCTAGAGAGACAAAATTTAGCAAAAGTATTTTCAATATGTTATAGAAATTGTGTGCTGAAAATGGGTAAAATCAGTTCACATTTAGTTAGAGCTCCCATATAACCCTGCCCCGGGAATCACATTTATGCTAACAAATTGAATAAAATTTTAAAATCTATGACTACTAAATTTAGAATAGAGAAGTTTTATGCAACTTTCAGTCAGTACGTCAAATTTTATAGGAATCGGACCATTTTTGACCATAGCTTTCATATAAAAACCGCTCCCGGTAACCACTAAAATGCCACAAACGCCAGTTAAAAGCTATTAAATTATAAACTATGTCAGCTATGGCCACTAAATTTTGCATAAATAAACTTTATACAAATACCAGTATATTAAATTTTGTATCAATCGGTCAACATTTGGCTATAGTTCTTATATATATAACATCCCCTTTTTATATCTACAATCAAAAAGATTTGGAGGTACATTCATTATATTAAGATTGCATCTACGAAATTAGATAACTATTAATCAATGTTAGGTCCAGACTTAAGCCTTAATGACTGCAACACTTTTTGCTCAAATTATGCTTAACAATTTACATGACTTTTTTCAGAAAACTTTGAACTCTGTTCTACGATCGGAATCTAAAGAAGAGTTGTTTACTTTTCACGTGATTTTTGTGGGAGAACCGAGCAAAACCGGGCCTACTTAGTTTTGTCTAAAGAAAAAAGAAAACACTGAATTTTGCTGAGCTTTTTTAATTTCCTGATTTCTAAACTATATACGAGAATAAAACCAAGGCTCTGTGTCTTTATTAAATCGATATCAAGATTAAAGCTATAAATCTATATTCCATGCATGAGCTACATAATTTGATGAAAAATTTCTTTACTTTTCGTTTTAGAACATTAAGCACATCAATACCTTTTCTATAACATATAATATATTAATTTTGAAAAAAAATATATTGATTTATACCTAGACTCTTGTCTATAGAACTGCATTATAAGATTTTTGAAAAGCGGTGGTCTAAAAATGGCTCTTTTGCAGCAGAAATACCATAGTGTGTCGCCTAGAAGAAGAATGTTGAGACGAACTAATCGTAAGTGGAATAGACTTCTTGCAAAAGTGATTTGCCCTGTTATGATGTACACAATTAATGCTAAGTATACACAAGGATTGCCTTGTCTATTGTCTTTCACAAAAAGTATTTTTTAAGTTCCGATACAGCATATGTGAGGGTTCAGGGGATGTGTTACTCAAACAAAAAGAAAATGGTATGCTCCATCATAGGTATTTTTTGGGGAATTTAACATTATTTTTTAATGTAATCACCATAATAATTCTCCAAATATGAATTTGAGCTTCTCCAATAGAACCACAAACACATATTTGGTGTAGGGTAATATATATTAATCAACACCAACGTTAATTATCATTTACTTATATTTGTTTAAGCATTTAATTAATTTCGTTTATGTCAGTAGTGAAGAATTCCTAAATATTGTGACGAATTTTAAACTTATCCGTCCCATTGTGCAAAGTTCACTGCTTATAATTCTTCCTCTCGCTTTCTAGATGTTTATGTTGGTGTTGTTGTTATTCTGTTTATGTCAATAAGCCGAGCAACATGTTTCTCTTATGTACAGTAAAGAGCATAGCAACATGTTTCTCTTTTATCTACATTCTCTCTCTCTCTCTCTCTGTTACTGTTAACTTCAGATAATCTGTTTGTACAACGTATGTGTGAGTGTGTTCTTGATCATGTGAGAATGTAGTGGAACACACACGAACTTTCGTAAGTCACATTGTTAGTGTAATCAACTACAGCTGCTCTTTGTTTACGTCTGCAGAAATTGCTAGAAACTCTCTTCTCTACTATATAAGGCCAATGGGCGAGTATTGTGAGAACAGTTTTAATTAAGACGCGTATAAAGCAGGGATGACCAAAGAGAGGAATGTGATTGTATTTGTGAGCGAAAGAGAGGATACACAGGCAGAAGCAAGAATTGACATAAATTTGGTTGTTTATTTCTATTTTATTTCAGTTACCGCTGAACCAGCGTGAAATGAACATGCGGAGAAGTATTGATGTTTTTTTTTTGTTGTTTTTATGTAAACAAAAATTATTTTCTTTTGTTTCTATAAGGAAAACATTACTTTTTAGAAATGTATATCCAGCATAGTATATTTTTTTATAAATACAATTTAAAAAACTTACTTTTTCTATAGAAAAACTTACTTTTTCTTTAGAAAAACTTACTTTTTCTTTAGAAAAACTTACTTTTTCTTTAGAAAAACTTACTTTTTCTTTAGAAAAACTTACTTTTTCTTTAGAAAAACTTACTTTTTCTTTAGAAAAACTTACTTTTTCTATAGAAAAACTTACTTTTTCTATAGAAAAACTTACTTTTTCTATAGAAAAACTTACTTTTTCTATAGAAAAACTTACTTTTTCTATAGAAAAACTTACTTTTTCTATAGAAAAACTTACTTTTTCTATAGAAAAACTTACTTTTTCTATAGAAAAACTTACGTTTTCTATAGAAAAACTTACGTTTTCTATAGAAAAACTTACTTTTTCTATAGAAAAGCTTACTTTTTCTATAGAAAAACTTACTTCTTCTATAGAAAAACTTACTTTTTCTATAGAAAAACTTACTTTTTCTATAGAAAAACTTACTTTTTCTATAGAAAAACTTACTTCTATAGAAAAACTTACTTTTTCTTTAGAAAAACTTATTTTAAGAAGGTTTATCATGTTTTTATTTTTAAGAAAAAGTTTCTTTTCCTTAGAATATGTATTTTTTATTTAGAAAACGTTTTTTTTTTTCTTTAAAAAACGTGCTTTTACATAGAAAAAAATTTAAGTTTATTTTTCTATAAAGAAAATATAAACGTATATTTTACTAAAAAAAATCAAATATTTTCTAGAAAAACGATTGAATGTTTAGTGTAAAAATAATTATTCTAACATTCAATCTCACAGTGTATCTGAAAAAAACAATAACAAAAATTACAAAAAAATTAACAAAATTCATAACAGCCTCCACGCGTGTGCATCCGTCAAAGGTTGAATGACGACTAAATAAATGAGAATAAGAAAACTTCTGGTAAGCACTTGCTTCGCGGTGGTCGCGCCTGGTATAAAGAAAACAGTGAGACTAAGAGTATTTGTAAAACAGTTTTGTGAAGTTTGTTTACAGTTTTTGTGAAAGTGTGTTTTAAGAGATTAACTCTAAAGTTAATAAAAGTATTACTTTGTAAAACTAGTTAAAGTGTTTTAATCAATTTGATTACGGTTGTTTGCAAAAAGAACTCCTTCCACTTTTTTAAAGGAAAAACGTAACAATATTTTTTAGTTCTTAAAGAAAAATTTAATGTAAAGCACGGGTGCCCACCAATTTCTTGTGGAAGAGCAAACACCAATACATTCAAAGGAAAGCTAATATTTATACAGGATTTTTTGTTGTAAAAACTAATACATACAAAGAAAATACGAAATAATCCCAACAAACCAGAACGATTTATGTGCTGTTTATAGAACACAATCAGTTGATGATTGTGTGAAATTTGCATGTGTTTTGTTATTGTAATAAAAACAAAATACATGTAAATTTTTCTCAACCGTCAACTGATTGTGTTATATAAACAGCACATTAGAAATAACTTTTAGCAAGCTAAATACAAGTGTTTTCTCAATAAAAAACCATATCATACGCTTAACAAAAATAAAATCTTCAAAACAAATGAGTACAAAGCGCATAGGGCCTGGGCACTCTTGGTCTAATGAATACCATAACAGTTACCTTAAAGATAATCAATAGACACATATATGTACTTCCAAGTAAAATGAATTGGAAATGATATTATTTATTATCTACACATTTAAGTATAAGTAGATAAATAACACTTTAATTGCTACCCATAAGTTATGTTTAAATAAATGATACTTGTGATTAGAAATAACTTGAAAAACACATAAATCCTTTCACCGCCAATTTTCAGCGAAATGGAGCAAATTAAAAAAATATTTGAGGTTTTGGAGCAAAAGTGGTACAATATTGGAATAATTTTAATAAATTTAACATAGATGTATTACGATTGCATATCATCTTTTTCGGATCCTAAAACGACTAGTAATAAGAAATGAACTCTTTATATTAGATATTTTTGATTGGTTATAGAAAAATTATCGTATCTACTTCTGGCTGTAAAAAAACAACAAGTACTTTCGAGTTGCATTTTAGTTACGAGCTGTAACTTACTTTTTTCTTCTCATTAACATTAACGTTGATTTAATGTTTTTTTTTTGTTGCAATACTTAAAGTTCTGCTTTTAAAAGCTCCAGGGTTTTCTTTACTTATTGTAAAGTTTTAATTCAGTTTTCATTTGTATTATACAACACTCATGTTCATTTTTCTGCTTGCTGTTCTGTTCTGTCAAGGAAATTTTTTGTATAGACTTGTAAATAAAATGTGGTTTTAATACGCACTTGTGAATTTTATATACAAGAGTTTATTATTATTAATATTGCCTCGAGTGTTAATTATTTGTAACAATATTATTTGTTATTCATGTTATGAACAAGTTTATTTTGTACTAAACTAAGTAAATGAAAATTCTTAAGAATATTTTATTACGAACAAATAAAAGTTGTGGTAATTAAGCCTACAGACTTACTAGTAGAAACAGTGAAACTTCGATTTAAATAGCAAAACATGAAAATGTAATAAAACATAAAAATTTTTTTTATTTTTGTTTATTAAATTTATTTGGATTTAGATATTTATCTTTCATTAAGAAATCATTGCATAATTTGAGGCTTTACGGTTCACACAGTCACACAATTACACAAAGATCTAAATATCGAATATCTAATTTATCCTTTTAAGTTTGATTGTATTTGTATATTAAATTGACAAACTGTATATTTACCTTGTCTTTAAACAAATAATATATTAGTTATAAATTTGTAATAAATTTAAATTGAATTTCAAATTATTTATAATAGACAATGGTATATTATGTAATGACAAATACATTTTTTATTACTATCCCAAATTGTGGTGCATTAGATAATTCTCTCTGCACAATAAAAGCTCATTTAGAAGTTGTAAAATTGTTGCTCAAATACAATAAATTTATTACATTTAAATTGTATTCATAGAGTAAACAAATTAAAATTTAAACAAATATATTTATTAGTTTAGTACATACGAGTGCTGGTCAATAAGTACATATCTGTTTGAATTGCCCCTATCGATATGCAACAGTTTATTTTCAGCTTTCTAAATTTAAAAAAGCTGTGTCATTTAGTATGTGTTTGGTGGACTATAGGTTTTTAAAAACATTGCATTTTGTGTGGTTATTAGGCATTATTTTTTGAGAAAAAATACTACTCAATCTAAAATTAAACATAGAAAATATTATAGTGACTCTAGATCCATTTTCATAATTAAGAACTTTTGTCTTAATTTTGATGTTGCTGTACATAAACTCAAAGATGCCAAACATACTGACGCTCAGTTGAGGCCTCTACATCCAAAACAAAGTGCGAGGTATTGTGGATATTATAGGCATCACGCATTGCTCAGTGGTATCATTTTTGGATGATAACATGGGTATGAGAAAGCTTTTTGCCACATTTACTAGCAATTGACCACAAACCCTCTTACTATTGCATTTTAAGACATTTATGGTATAAAGGTCAATTGAAAAATTGTGAAGGCTTAAAATTAATATGTGTAAAAGGCAAGAAATTACATGCAGCTAATCCCGACTATAAAATAACCTACACCATCCATTTTTGCAAATAATTGCGTTTTGTAAATACCAACTTATTGAACAAAAATATTTAGTCAGAAAATATTTTAGAACAAAAAACTTGTCGGCAGAGTTGCCGCTTTTAAAAATTTTAGCTAAAATAGGTATTTTTGCCAATGTGTAGTTTTGATGTTTTAGAAACCCCATTTTTTTTTTAAATATTTTAATAAAAAATTTTTTATAAAGACCTTTTTCATCAAAAATTTTCTATACAACATTTTTTTCTCAAATATTTATCTATATAAATTTTTTTTATCAAAAATTTTTCTTTAGAAAATTTTTTTATCAAAAATTTGTCTATAAAAAATTTTTTTATCAAAAATCTTTCTTTAGAAAATTTTTTTATCAATAATTTTTCTATAGAAAATTTTTTTATCAAAAATGTTTCTTTATAAATTTTTTTTTTTTTTAAATTTTTCTATACAAATTTTTTTTAACCAAAACATTTTTCTATGGAAATTTTTTTTAACCGAAAACTTTTTTTTTAGAAATTTTTTTTTTTTTTTAATTTTCCTAAGATAATTTTTTTATCAAACATTTTTCTTTAGAAATTTTTTTTATCAAAAATTTGTCTAAAGAAATTTTTTTTATCAAAAATTTTTCTATAGAAATTTTTTTCCTCAAAAATTTTTCTATAGACATTTTTTTATCAAAAATATTTCTATAGAAACATTTTTTATCAAAAATTTTTTTATAGAAAATTTTTTTATGAAAAATTTTTCTATAGAAAACTTTTTTATCAAAAATTTTTAATAAAAAAAGTTTTCTTTAGAATTTTTTTTTTTACAAATTTTTCTATAGAAATTTTTTTTATTAAACATTTTTCTATAGAAATTTTTTTTATCAAAAATTTTTCTAAAAATAACAAAATAGTCGGGATGTAAATATTATTCAAAAGGAAGTGTATTTGCATTTGATCCCAAATCTGTTACATTTATTTATTAATGTAACAGACCAATTGTTTGGGATCAAATGCAAATACACTTCTTTTTGAATCAAAAATTTTTCTTTAAAAAATTTTTTATCAAAAATTTTTCCATAGAAAATTTTTTATCAAAACGTTTTCAATAAAAAATTTTTTATCAAAAATATTTCTATAGAAAATTTTTTTATTAAAAATAAAGAACATTTTTTTATTAAAAATAAAGAAAATTTCTTTATCAAAAGTTTTTCTATAGAATATTTTTTTTTATAAAATCTGTTTCTATAGAAAATTGTTTTATCAAAAAATTTTCTATAAAAAATTTTTTTATCAAAAGTTTTTCTATAGAATTTTTTTTTTATGAAAAATTTTTGTATAGAAAATTTTTTTACGAAAAATTTTTCTATAGAAGATTTTTTTATTTATTTGGGAAGATTTTTTTATCAAACATTTTTCTGTAGAAAATTTTTTTATCAAAAATTTTTCTATATAAAAATTTTTAATCAAAAATTTTTTAAAAAGAATTTTCTATAGAATATTTTTTATTAAAATTTTTTCTATAGAAAATTAAAAAAAAAAAAAATATTTTTTTGGTTTAAATAAAATTAATTAAAATTCAGTCGAAAATTTTTTTATCAATAATTTTTCTATAGACAATTTTTTTTATCTAAAATTTTTAAGAAATTTTTTTCTTTTAAAAAAATTTTTATCAAAAAATTTTTTTGGAAAATTTTCACAGAAATTTTTATCGAAAAATTTTGTAAAGAATCAAATTTTTATCAAAAATTTTTTTATAAAAAACTCTAAAAAATATTTAATTGTTTAGTATTAGAATTGATTTCTGTTTCGAAAAATATTGCTAATAAAATAAGTGTCGCGAAGAAACAATGATCGAGATTATATTTCTTTGTTATCTCTTATTTATTTTCACGAGTTTCATTTATGATCGTGATATTTCCGAATATTACAAAAAGTCATCGGCTTCTTGTATTATGGACTATTTACGCCTACAACTGCTTTAAAAAGCTTTTGAATATTAGTACATATTCGTAAAATAGAGTAATTTATCATCTGACTGGCTCTTATTGACCTTTTATTATTTTGATAGTCATCTGCTTTGGCGTCTATTATTTTCTATCCATTGCAATTAATACAAAGGTACATTTTACACATTAGGCTTATCTAAGGTATTTCATACAAATTATAATTTAACTGTATATCAGTTCCAAATTTAATAAACGTCTTTAATATCAGTGATATGATGAGCACTTTTTTAATGACCAAGAATAACAATACAAGGGTTTATTGCCCCTTCAATGACATATTAAAAATGATAGTGATTTCAAAAATTTTCAAATTTCTCTTAAAAAAATGTTTATATTAAATTTATATTAATACATACGTATAATATTATGTACATGTATGTATTGTAAATTGTGTTTGTACATTTTGACACTCTGCCAAGCCTTTTAACTTATACACACATTTTCTTTGAGTATCCTTTTTCTTTGGTCATTCTCTATATTAGCCCGATAATTAAGTATATACAGACACATGTTTTATCAGACAAACTTTCCCTTTCATTTGTCATGTGTTATATTAAAATATTAAGTAAATATTTCCATTGTAAAACTTTGAGTTTTAATGACTTTTTGAGTGAAGGTTTAAGGCAAAAGCCAATATTGATTATATGTCTATAGAATATATTAATATATATATCGGCAAATACAAACTATAGGTAAATAATGAAAATTATATCAAAAATGTTGGTAAATATATAACAGAGAAAAGTTTTGCAATTATAATTTGAAATAAGTAAGTACATATTATTAAAAACGAATTTATATAAATTTTTAGTATTAAAAAATAGCTTAAATTAACCTTTAAAATATTCTTCTGCTGTTTTCATTATAATCTTAATATTTTGCTAAAATAAAACTTATACTAAGATAAATTTAAAATTCTTTCTGTTCGCATTTTGCTACAAAAACGATAAATCCTATCACCAACTTTAAGGATTTATATGTTATTTTATTATTTCATAATAAGGTGTTAATTCTATTCTTTGCAAGTTTAAACTAAAATATTTCTTGAGTTTAGTCCCAAAAACTAAATTCATTATATGAAAAACTTTTGCGTATGTACTCATTATTTATTTAACATATTCTACCATGGCTTTCATCTATGTTAGTTTTTCTATGTATATGCATTTATATAAAAATATGCAGTTGGAAATAAATACTTTGCTGTTTGTTAAAATGTTTAGCTTAAATTTCAGGAAATGTTAAAATTTTATTATAAATAATTTTGTAAAAACTTTTTATCAACAACTTGCAAGAGTTTTTTGACTTTTGTAATATAATTTTTATGAAAGATTTAAAATTTTGTTTTGCAATAGGATACATAAACAAAGTATGAAATTATGCAATATGAAAATTGTATGAAATTGAACGAGAAAATTTAAAATGCCGTTTTTATATAGATGATTTCGATATTTAAAAAAACAGAAATTGTAATTTTAAAAAATAGTTTTTTATTCTGAATTCTAGATCGGTCTTAAACCAGGTTGGATTATGACTCTCTGATATAATCTCTTCTCCATAAAAACTGTTTGTTAAAAGTAAAATACGAAACCTATTTGAAAAATTTTCTATAAAAAATTTTTATAGGAAAAATTTTCAATTAGAAATTTTTATAGGAAACATTTTCTATTAAAAATTGTATACGAAAAAATTTCTATAAAATTTACAAAATTTTTTTACGAAAAATTTTTATCAAAAATTTTTATATGAAAATTTTTCTACAAAATATTATTATATAGAAAACTTTCTATAAATAATTTGTATATGAAAAATTTTCAAAAAATTTTTGCATGAAAAATTTTTATATAAAAAATTGTTTATAAAAAATTTTTAAACTAAAAATTTTCTAAAAAAAAAATTTTATATGAAAAATTTTTTACAAAAAATTTATATGTGAAAATTTTTCTATAAAAAATAATTATTAGAAATATTTTCTATAAAAAATTTTTATAAGAAAAATTTTCAATAAAAAATGTTTGTAAAAAAAAATTCCAGAAAAAATTTTTAGATGAAAAATTTTCTATAAAAAATTTTTATATGAAAAATTTTCTATAAAAGTATTTTTATATAAAAAAATTTTTATTAAAAATTTTTAAATGAAAAATTTTATACAAAAAAATTTATATGAAAAATTTTATACAAAAAAAATTTTATGTGAAAATTTTTCCATAAAAAATATTTATATGAAAATTTTTGTATAAAAAATAATTCTAAAAAAAAATTTTTTATAAAAAACTTTTTTATAAAGTATTTTTATATGAAAAATTTTATATAAAAAAATTTTATATGACAAATTTTCTATACAAATTTTTTATATGAAAAATTTTCTATAAAAAAATTTATATGAAAAATTTTCTATAAAAAAATTTATATGAAAAATTTTCTATAAAAAAATTTTTATGAAAAATTTTCTAGAAAAAAATTTATATGAAAAATTTTCTGTACAAAATGTTTATGCGAAAAATTTTCTATAAAAAATTTTTATATAAAAAATTTTTTATATACAATTTTTATATAAGAAATTTTCTTTAAAAAACTTTTATATTGGTATTTTTCTTTAAAAAATTTTTATATGAAAAATTTTCAATAAAAAATTTTTAAAAGAAAAATTTTCAGATAAAATTTTTCCATAAAAAATTTTTATATCAGAAATTTTCTTTAAAAAATTTTAATATGAAAAATTTCTTATAAAAAATTTTTTACAAAAACTTTTTATATGAAAAATTTTTTATAAAAAATTTTTATATGAAAAATTTTCTATAAAAAGTTTTTATATGAAAAATTTTCTAAAAGAAATTTGTATACGAAAAATATTGTACAAAAAAACATTTATATAAATTTTTTTTTAAATTGTGTGTGTAAAACTTAAATATATACATTTTCTATTATAAATGCTGATTTATATGTACACAAAATTTTTATATGAAAAATTTTTTTCAACAAGGTTTTATATGAAAAATTTGTATAAACAATTTTTATATGAAAAATTTTTATAAAGAATTTTTATATGAAAAATTTTTTACATGAAAAATTTTTATATGAAAAATTTTCTACAAAAAGTTTTTATATAAAACATTTTCTTTAAAAAAATTTTCTATAAAAAATTTTGGTAAGAAAAATTTTTTATAAAAAATTTTCTATAAAAAATGTATATATGAAAAATTAATATATACAAATTTTCTATAAAAATTTTTTTGTGAATAATATTTTATAAAAAAAAATTGTATATTAAAAATTTCTCTAAAAATTTTTATATAGAAAATTTTCCATAAACGAATTTCATAGGAAAAGTTTCTATTAACGCTTTTATATAAAAAATATTCTATAAAAAATGTATATATGAAAAATTATTATATGAAAAATTTTCTATAAAAAAATTTTTTATGAAAAATTTTCTATAAAAAAAATTTTGTATATGAAAAATTTCTACAAAAATTTTTATATAGAAAATTTTCCATAAACAAATTTCATAGGAAAAGTTTCTATTAACGCTTTGATATGAAAATTTTTCGATAAAAAATGTTGATATGAAAGGTTTTCTATAAAAAATTTAGATATGAAAAATTTCCTATAAAAGGTTTTGATATAAAAAATTTTCTATAAAAAATTTTAATATGAAAAATTTTCTATAAAAATTTTTCCATAAAAATTTTAAATTAAAAATGTTCATAGGAGAAGTTTCTAATAATAGCTTTGTATGAAAAATTTTCAAATATTAAAATTTTGATATAAAGAGTTTTTTATAATAAATTTAGATATGAAAAATTTTCTATAAAAAAATTTTACATAAAAAAATTTATATAAAAAAATTTTATATGAAAAAATTTTTTATGGAAATTTTTCCAAAAAAAATTTTATATGAAAAATTTTCTATAAAAAATGTTAATATGAAAAATTTTCTATAAAAAATGTTTATACAAAAAATTTTCTATTTAAATTGTTGATATGAAAAATTGTTTTGCAAAAAATATATATTTAAAAAAATATATTAACTAACTTCAAATTATCCTTGTTTAATTTTTTATTTGTTTATTTTTTTGACAAGTTATTACTATACATATCACTTTATTAAATTATTTCGAATAAAGATCTAATCACAAATTTATTTGAAATGTCCAATATGTTTATGACAACCATAACACTTTAAAAATTTACAATATATGACATGTGTTATAAATTATCGATTTATTATAAACAAACAAAAATTCTCATTTTAATATCTACAATCATGAACAAAAACTTAAGTGTTATCGGTTTTAAAAAATAAAACAAAATGAAACAAATAATACCAAAATTGCTACACATATTGTTTTAGTGCAAAAACTAACAATATTTTTCAATAAAATTTATACACCAACTGAAAACTATTGGATATAAATTATTGAAGTTGACCCGGTAGTTTGAGTTAAAGATAGACCTCGCAGTAGACTCAAAAGAGATGATATTAACCTGTCAATGGCATCAAAATAGTACTTGATAAAAGATTAAATAATTGATAGCTATTGTCTACTTTGCCTCCGTTATGCAGCAAAATGTACTGATATATTTGTAAATATATTAGTGTATGTATCACTAGGGTCATGAGCATGACATAATGCTATATTCTGTGGTGTCATTTACTTACTGTACGGATAAATTACTGCATACAATTTTTTATATGTACCCCAATATGTAAAAGTGTAATATTGCAGTATATTTGCATATAAATATCTAGATTGTTTACTGTAGAAATTTACACGTAAACTAAACAGTAAAATCTTGTTTGTAAATATTTAATATAAGGTATGCTACTACTAAGCGGAACTGTAGTATAATGTTACACAGTTAAATGTCCGGTTTTAGGAAATGAAAATGTCCGCCTTACTAGTACCTAGAAAAAGGAAACAAAGATTATACATATTTATATATTTAAAAAGTAACACTAACACAAATATTAAACTAACAGATCCTTTTGCTAAATAAACTCTTTTACTGTTTTATATATTTATCTCTATTTCACTAAATTTAGACATTTTTGTTTTGTGTTTCTCTTATTTTTCCTTGTTTTAGAATATTGTGTCATTTCTAGAGATAAACAAATATTTAACATTTGACCACAAATGCTATTATTGTTGTTGCAGTTTTCCTCTTCGTACGAAAAACACAACAAATCTATGTTGGTTGTCATGTTACGTTTCGTTTTGCCAAAGGATATCTATGCCATTTTTAAAAACAACAAAGGACTCATATACATAAACAAATAACAAGATTATTTGAAAAGCAAATACAGATACAGTGGCATATACATATATTGGCTTTAATGTTAAGGTTTTTTGGGAAAAGCTCATATACATATCTACTATATATTGTATAATATATAAAACAATAGTATTTGTTATTTAGAATTATTAAACACGTACATCTGCTCTAAATTTGTATGTATGTATATCTGCAAATACATTTTATGTTTTTTTGATCCAATTTGTTAGCGACAAATAACATTTTTTTTGTTAGGAATACATATTTGCTTATTTTCCATCTATAAATGCATTTTGACGTGTCAATTTGTTGATTTGCTTAATATTCGCACAACAACTAAATGCTAAAATTTTATTTTATTTGCTAATATTAAGTGGTATTTAGTAACATTTATAGTTGTAATATTTATATTTCCGTTTAAAACTAATCTATAATTTCATGATTTGAATAATAGTTTTTGTATAAATATTTGGTAAGCGGATATGTACAAAAAAAAAAAAGATGAAAATTTTAACAAAATTTTATTATAAAATTTTTATATCAAAAAATAATACATAATAGAGATAGATTAAATTATTAAAGTATTGTTCAATAAATTCGATTTCAATTTTATCTATAGTTTTACAAATTTTATTTAAGGCTTTACCTTGTATTGTTTGAAATCTGACATTTTAAGATAAAATTATCATCTTTCAATAAAGGGGAAGGCTTTGTATGTATAATTTTAGAAATCTTGATATGTGCATATTATAATCTTAATAATCTTAATACACATATTTTATATTGTATGTCTTCAATAGCTTTATGAGTTCGGTAATTGATTTATTTACTGGTCATTATACCCTTCACCAACATAGGTAAGGGTATTGTAAGTTTGTGCTGATGTATGTAACGCAAAGAAATATTTAAACCAGGCCCACCTTTTAGTATATCAATAAGCTTAGGTTGATTTAGCGATGCTAGTCAGTCCGTCTGTCCGTCTGGCTGGCTGGCTAGACCCCTATGTAAACCATGATATCAAAGCACTGGTCGCAATTATAAAGATAATTTGATGAAATTTGGCACAGATAAGTTTTTTGATACTGGCTATTGAAATTCGTCAAAATCGGTCAATTATTTATGGTACCTCCCATAGGTCCCACTTCCCGGAATTAATATTTTGACAACAAATATCAATATCAAATTAAAACAAGCACTGCTTATGTAAACCAAAATCAATCAATTTTCGTTAAAATCGGTCCACATTTGACCATAGCTCCCATATAAACTTTTCTGTTAAAATGCACTAAATAAAACAAAAATCTCCATAACTCTCATAAATCTGAAGGTAATGAGAATTTTGAGTTAATTTTTTGCATATATAATTTTTCTCAAAACTGTAATCAATTTGCCAAATTTCGAAATAATCGTTCCACATTTGACCCTAGCTCTCATATAAGTCCAAACCTTTAACCATAGTGGTAAAGGGTATCGTATGGTCGGGCCTGACCGACTATAGCACATCCTTACTTGTTTTTAAGATGCGGCTATTGTTGATTAGATACACTTGTCGTCGACATCGCCTCATTATTTATTATAGTATAGCAAGTAGAACGCTTTCAAGATAATCAAATTAATGAAACATTTTAAGCCACGTAATTTTAATTTTGATAACCGCTATTGCTTGTTGCATATTTCTTGGCAGCACTTTTCTATTAAAATGCTATGTCGTTGATGTCCTATTCATACATATAATTCATGCTATTAGAAATTGCAAATCATCAAAGTATAGCGATCTCCGTTAACGGCGATGGTCAGACCTAAGCTTTTCTCGAAAAGTTTGGAAGTGATTGGAGGAGTGCTTACAACTTGTTTTTTGAAGCGCCTTTTAATTGTAACAATTTTGTATCTTAAGTAAATTTATATAATTTTACTCCTAAGAATATTTGAACTGATTGTTTTTTTTTTTGTAAATTGAATGATGTTAATTATATATTTGTACTGTGGCGTAGGATTGATAATCAATTTTATGAAATTATCATCCATATAACAATATTACTCATACGACATAGACATTATTTATTTCTAAGCAAAACACAGTCAATATATCGTTGGGTTAATATGAAATCCTACTAAGTCAACTTTTTAAGTAAATTAAGATTTTAATGAAATGTGGTTGAGAAAGATACGCCCTGTCGACCAGCATGTAAGTTTTCTTTTATTTGAGTCTTAAAGTGTGTGAAAAGTTTATATAAGAAAACTACTAAATCCACTAGTGTAAAATGTTTGTAAGAAAAACCGGTACCAAGTACTATATTTTTATTTTTGAAACATGAAAAATATAAAATATTATTTTGAAATACAATAAGTTTTTTGTTTCTGCTATAAAATTAGTTAAAAGTGAGTTAACAGGTTTGCTTATTAAGCCGACGATATGGATTTTTACCCACATAATACAAAACCTTTTTAAAATGGTCGATCACACCATTTTAAAATTTTCATAAAATTTTAACTTCTAGTACATTTCTCTCTCTTTTTTTGCTATAATTAGTCTTGAGGTTTGAACTAAAAAACTAAATCTGTCATAAAGATTGTTAAAATCGAAAAATTTTCATTTAATAATATCAAAGCGTTAAATTACTCTTTGCTATTTAAAAATATTTTAGCAAAGACAAATTGTTTAAATAGAGAAGTTACGCTATAGCCTTAAGACTCTACGTACTAAATACACTTTTTTTCTGTTCCATTTTTATTATATTTTATAGATTAAATTTGAAAAGTGCACATTATTTTCAGAACTTATTGAATTACTTTAATAAAAAAATATTATTTTTCAATAGAATTAATAAGCAAGTAAGAAAGTGCTATTGTCGGTCAAGCCCGACTATACGATTAGTTTTACTTCTAAGGTTAAAGATGCTCTTTTTCCTGTATAAAGACAAATGTTTCCTAAATTTTGCTTTCATACAAACTTTTTCTCTAAGCTTATGTATTTAAGCTGTTTCCGTCATTTGGACTTGTATGAAAGCTAGAGTCAAATGCAAACCGATTTTCTCAAAAACTGGCGTTTTAATGATTTTTGTCTCATTTAGTGCGTTTTGACAGAAGAGTTTGTATATGGTCAAATGTGGACCAATTTCAACGAAATTTGGGACAGAGATTGAAGTTAACATAAGCATTAAATGTTTTAAATATTATAAAAAATGTTAATTTTTGTAGGCAAACTATCAATTCCGGGAAGTGGGACCTATGGAAGGTCTCATAAATCATAAACAGATTTTGATGAATTTCAATAGCCATGGTCCCACTATCAAAAAAATTATCTGTGCCAAATTTCATCAAATTATTTTTAGCATTGCGACCTGTAGTTTGATTACATGGTTTACATGGGGGTCCAGCCAGCCAGACGGACGGACGGACTGACATCGCTAAATCGACTCAGAAAGTGATTCTGAGTATATTGCTGTGCTAAAACGAAGGTCTAAGATAAATATTTCTTTGCGTTACATACGTCAGCACAAACTTATAATAACTTTTCCACCTATGGTGGTGAAGGATATAAAAATAAGCTATATCAACATTATCAAAAGTTATTTGAGTTTCTTAATGTAGCCTAATTTACTAGACACCTTGTGTTTTTAATTTTTTTTAATAAAAAATGGGATTTTAAGTTTTTACTCCGATTATAGAGTGGAGGCAATTATTTTAAAATCTTCATAAGTCACTTTAATAATACAATATTTTTCAAATGAATTAGTAACACAAACTTTGCAAAAAGGTTTTTGAGCTTCTTAATATAGAAGAATTTATCAGCCACCCTGTATATTCAATAGAATATTAATTCTTTTAATAATTTATGGTATAACATTTTCTTCACTTTGCCCAAAATGATTTATTATGTATTTTGTACGTTTTACGTATAGAAGTTTTGGTCAAACATCAACCAATTTCAATGATTTCTTTATTTCTGCTCAATATTATTTAAATGCGTTTAAATAGGAATCTGTGAGGAGCCAAAAACTTTTCATAGAAACTATCAGACAAATTGTTCCGACCTGTACTCAGGAATTTATTCTGAATAAGTATATTTAAATATTTCTATGCGGTAAGCATAAGGATATTACTTTTATACCATTATCATCTAAAGTATAAGTACAATTATTTCTGCTTAATTAAAACCATTTTTACTAAATTAAATATAAAAAAGTTTTTTTTATATTTTATTTAATAGATATATGAATGTATGTAAGTAAAGACCTTTACAAAAATATTTAGTTTAAAGTAAAAAAGTAATGTAATTCAGTAAAATGATAAAAAGATAATCCAACATTATTTTCTACAACAAAACATCTTTTCATTTCTGCTTAAAAATAATTAACTAGAATTCAAAAATTTCATCTGAGTGTGTATAAAACCTTAGAATTTTTAATACCGAACTAAATGATTTAAAATGACTTTTATTTCAATAAACAAAAAATTTATTACTTTTTACAAATATCTATTTGAAATAATATTTCAATTTTCCTAATATTAGAAATACAATTAATTGTACCAGAAAATTCATATTGTATTTATATTTCCCTCCAGCCATTTAGAGAAGTTCTTCAATTTGAATGCTTTAATCATTTATTAAAATTAACTCATAAAGAATGTAAATTTCAATTTACTTCCAATTCCATGACTAAATAAATTATAAATATAAAAAATCAAATATTTCTTGTCCGTTTTTAAATGGGATACAAAAATATTCAAAAGTATGAATTGATTTCTATAAATGTCAATATCTGTTGGTGCGCCAACCATTCGTTTGTGGTCTTCTTGTCACAACCACTTAAGTAAATTTTTTTATTCTAAATTTTCTTCTTATTACGAGACCATCACTCCAAACAAAGTGCTTGTAAGTATTATTTTCCTTCAATATCAATTTCACTTAATTCAAGTATACACTCGTTTCTTAACAGTTGAATAGCAAATATATCAATGAGATATTTAGATGATTGTAGGGTAAAGTAGCATTATCGTTATTAAACAAATTGGGTCAATCTCAGACTATTTGCAGTTAATTAAATTATGCAAATTACTTTACAAAGAATTTATGCTTTTAAAAAAATAGGGAAGCAAATATTGAAAAACTCCAGAAACCACAGAGTAGTCGTTTTCGTCGTCTTGTTTTCATTGCTTCTCTTATCCACTTACTTTTAACCGAGTTAAGGATATAATTTATGTGGTTAAAGCTTTAAGTAGAGTCTAACAAATAATACTGTAAAAATGGACGTCAGCGTTTTATACGCGGAAAGACTTTGGACCATTAGCGTTATCTGTAGGGGTAGTTGAGTAAATAAATAATAATAAGTAGAAGTGAAAGAAAAAGGCTGGTAGATGATGGCTTTGTATATAAAATGTTTTTATAAATAAGTTAATAGACCATAAATATGACGAAGTAATATAAAATGACATTAGTAAGTCGACAGCAGGAAAGGTAACTCTTCTCAGGCCTTCAAATTGTAATGTATTAAATGCTTATAGCTCGATTCATATACTATTGGGAATCACGCCTTGAAAAACAATTTCGTCGGATAATCAAATCTGGAAAAATTTTCTATAAAAAATTTTTATAAGAAAAATTTTCAATAAAAAATTTTTATATCAAAAATTTTCTATAAAAATTTTTTTTATCAAAAATTTTCTATAAAAAAATTTTTATATGAAAGATTTTCTATAAAAAATTTGTATATGAAAATTTTTCATATAAAAATTTTTTTATGAAAATTTTTTCCATAAGAAATTTTTTCATTAAATTTTTTTCTATACAAAATTTTTATATGAAAAATTTTCTATAGAAAAATTTTTTATGAAAAATTTTCTATAAAAAATTTTTATATTAAAAATTTTCTATAAAATATTTTTTATGAAAAATTTTCTATAAAATATTTTTTATGAAAAATTTTCTATAAAAAATGTTTATATGAAAAATTTTCTATAAAAAATGTTTATATGAAAAATTTTCTATGAAAAATTTTCTACAGAAAATGTTTATATGAAAAATTTTTTATAAAAAATTTGTATATGAAACATTTTCTATAAAAAAATTTTATATGAGAAATTTTCTATATAAAACTTTTATATGAAAAATTTGTATAAGAAAAATTTTCTTTAAAAAATTTTTATATGAAAATGTTTCTGATAAAAAGTTTAATCTGAAAAATTTTCTAAAAACTTTTATATGAAAATTTTTTTATAAAAAAAATTTAATATGAAAAATTTTATACAAAAAAAATTTATATGCAAAATTGTTTATAAAAAATTCTTATAAGAAAAATTTTTTATAAAAAATTTTTATACAAAAAATTTTCTATAAAAATTTTTTTTTTTTAATTTTTATATACAAAATTTTCTATAAAAAATTTGTATATGAACAATTTGTTAGAATAAATTTTTATATGAATTTTATGAATAAAAAATTTTCTATAAAACATTTTTGTATGAAACATTTTATATGAAATACTTTCTATGAAAAATTTTATATGAAATACTTTCTATGAAAAATTTTCTATAAAAAATTTTTATATGAAAAATTTTCTATAAAAAATTTTTATATGAAAAATGTACTTTCAAAAATTTTTATATGAAAAATTTTCTATAAAATTTTTTATATGAAAAATTTTCTATAAAAAATTTTTATATCAAAAATTTTTATATACAAAATCTTCCGCAAAAAATTTGAATATAAAAAATTTTCTATTTAAAATTTTTATAAGAAAAATTTTCTACAAAAAATTTTTATATGAAAATTTTTTTTTATAAAAATTTTTACATGAAAAATTTTCTATAAAAAATTTTTATATGAAAAATTTTTTATAGAAGTTTTCTTATATAAAATTTTTTTATAGAAGATTTTTCATATAAAAATTTTTTAAACAAAAATTTTCTATATAAAATTTTATATGAAAATTTTTCTTTTAAAAATTTTTATATAAAAAATTTCCTATAAAAAAATTTTGTATTAAAAATTTTTTATAAAAAATTTTTATATAAAAAATTTTTATATGAAAAATTTTCATACGAAAAATTATTTTTAAAAAATTTTCTATAAAAAAATTGTATATGAAAAATTTTCTATAAAAAGATTTTAGATGAAAAATTATCTATAAAAAATTTTTGTATGAAAAATTTTGAATTTAAAATTTTCATATGAAAAATGTTCTATAAAAAGTTTTTATATGAACATTTTTCTATAAAAAATTTTCTATGAACATTTTTCTATAAAAAATTTTCTATGAACATTTTTCTATAAAAAATTTTCTATGAACATTTTTCTATAAAAAATTTTCTATGAACATTTTTCTATAAAAAATTTTCTATGAACATTTTTCTATAAAAAATTTTCTATGAAAAATTTTCTATAAAAAATTTTCTATGAAAAATTTTCTATAAAAAATTTTCTATGAAAAATTTTCTATAAAAAATTTTCTATGAAAAATTTTCTATAAAAAATTTTCTATGAAAAATTTTCTATGAAAAATTTTCGATAAAAAATTTTCTATGAAAAATTTTCTATAAAAAATTTTCTATGAAAAATTTTCTATGGAAAATTTTCTATGAAAAATTTTCTATGAAAAATTTTCTATGAAAAATTTCCTATAAAAAATTTTCTATGAAAAATTTTCTATAAAAAATTTTCTATGAAAAATTTTCTTTAAAAAATTTCTATGAAAAATTTTCTATAAAAAATTTTCTATCAAAAATTTTCTATAAAAAATGAAAAATATCTATAAAAAAAAGTTTAAATGAAAAATAGACATGTGACAGCTAGTCTATATGACAAGGAAATTTAAGTTTAGCAGGCCTCTTTACCACGTCTAATCCCTATTACCGTTAAGTGTCTCTATAGGCATTTAACTGGTATTAATAAAAATAAATACTGCAAACATAAAACAAACAAATAAATAAAGAGAACAAATAGAACTAGATTACAAGGTAAATAAGTATATGTACATATTTATGTTGTCTAGGAAAAAAATGGGCTTTAAATATACCCCAGATATTCCCTTGCCAAGCAAATAAAGAAATAAAACTTTTATTTAAGTTAAATTGTTAAAGCCTTCTGGCAAATATAAAGCAAACAAGTAAATTAACGTTGTTCCATAATTTAGCAAAAAACATAAATTAAATTTTAGTTACTTATAATATCAGTTAATGTTTTAAAGATAAGAATTTGGCGGTAAAGAGGACTATATAAAAATTATAAATACATAAATATTGTGGATTCTGTCTAAGTGTTTTAAGCATAAATTTTGTTATTTTTTATTATTCCACAGTCTAAAGTTTCTTTGCTTTTTAAGCATTTTTTTTTTCTTCATAAATTGTTTGCAGGATATTAGAGTATACTATATATACATATATTTTCTTAGGAAATTTTTAACTGTATAACAATTTGAAGTTTTTGTATTTAAGTAGTTTGTTATGAGTTATAGGTACTTTTTAATTTGTTCTTATTATAAATTTAATAGACATTGTTTATTTTATGTCTGAACAATTTCTTTGATATTAAAATCTAAATAAGGGAAATGAGTGAATTGCAAATAATTAAAAAGGCAATTAAGGAAATGGATTTGGTAAAGAAGTACATAGTAAAAGCATTAATGACAAACATACTAAATATGAACAAATTTTTGACACTGATTTAAATTAAATAGTCAAATTGAAAACATTTTTCAATGAAGTAATTATGTAAAACTTCTCTAACTAATGCATTTGCCGTTCGTAGTCGGCGTTAAAACGTAGGTCCCTTGCAATGAGTCTAAAATAGAATTGGATGCAGCTCATTGTCTGAGAGAAGTACCCCTTGTTCCAATTGGGGAATTATATATATAATATATATATATATAATTATGTATTAGGAAAATTAGTAAAATTTGTCGACCAGAAACAAATGTAGAGCTTATCGACTAACATTTATTAAAATATGTTTAAATATGTCACTAAAGTTTAAGTTAAATATTTATTTGCTCAATTTAATTTTTAATAAACTTTGATAATATTTTAAAGACAGACTTATGCTCGAAAAATTCAATAAAATTAACTAAAATGGGTAAAATTTTCATAATTAACAACGAAAATTGAAAGAATGAAACATATTTCAAATCAATAAAAAAAATTCTAAATTAAATACAACTAAATGGTTTATTTTTAAAAAGTGATAAATGACAAAAAAATAAAAATCGAATTTTTGGTCGATTAATGCTTTATGAACATCACTTAGTGAAAACAATTATAAAAATTTTCCTCAGTGATGGTAAAACAAAGTTATGTCTCGAAAATTAGACACCACTGGATTCAGTGTAATTAAATTAGCTTTACCCGCTTGTCATTCTTTTAAAGTGTCACAATATAATCAATCATTTTGAATTTGTTAGTTGTTACGCCCTTTTACATTTTAAGTGACGATATATCATTGACAATAGTGTCATACTCTTTATTTGTTCATTTTTCATATTCCCTTTGAAGTTTCTAACAAAAATATAACATTACTAAGTTGGTATGATAAGTTCCGAAAGGTGGCGCCACTTAAAATTACGTAAAATTAATAAAATCGTAAATTGTGGAATATTTCATGACCAATTTCCGACAGGTGGCGCTACTCGAAATTACTCAAAATAAATTAAATCGGCAACTGTGCATTTTCTTATGCTATAATATTTAGAAAAGTTGTTTTACTTGAGACGACGAAGGTTTCTAAGTTGGTGTGACAGATTTTTGGTAGATAGTGCCACTGAAAGTTATTAAAAATTAATTGAATCATACAAAATCAATAAAATGATAAAATTAATTGGATATTTGTGTAATGTCTTTTCTTCAAATTTATTTTAGTTCATAGCACAGCAAAGCGCGGAAGGTACTAGTAAACTATAAACTTTTGAAATGCAATTTGCATATTGAATAAAATTTGGGACTGAGTAAAAAATCGAATTGAATTTGTAATTCCCAGCAAAACTTTTTAAATAGGATGTACTTTGGTAATTTAATACCTTGTAATGACTACAACAAAATTACAAAAAAAGGCAGTTAAGCATGAAAAAACCAAGTTATTTACACAAAATTTTGGATCTGAAATAAGAAATTGTAGAAGTATATTTTATGCTGACAAATTTTTAAAATATCTAGTTGCTAAGTGAAAGAGTCTCTGCCTGGTAGTTGAAAGGTATTGAGATCGAACCCCGATGTTGTTTTAAAAAACAATTTTGCATTTGATTTAAAATAATTTTTTAAAAACATATTCAACTACTCTCGGTACTACCTAAAACGGCCCTAGCTCTTCTGGATCCTAAAATACAAAATGAGTTGATGCATTAAGTATTGTCCATCGTCAGCAACTACTTTTTCCCATCATTCTGATAGCCAGGCTTATTTCTGGCGGTTGTGCCAAAACCTCCTATCAACTCTTTTCCAAATAGACTTCGACCGGTCATGCAACATGTGGCCGAGAGTTGTTATGATAAAAGATTATATCCTCGTATCCGGTATAATATTCTGCTTATTTCTCATTGATTGGTAACTACAAAGGAATCAATTGTTTTCAGTTTAGATCCCTACTATTCGTTTGTCCGAATTTTTATAGCTCATAATACAAAACACTTCTAGTCCCACCATATGCAAAATAGCTGTTTAAAATCTTTTGGCTTTAATTTTGTACGGGACCAAATTTCCATGCTTTGAATGACTTTTTTTTAAATATTATGCTTCTTATTTCTCATATTCAAATATATTTGCAGAGGACTAGTCCTTATCTTCTATGTCGATCTCAATACTTTTAATTTGATTAAGCCATCGTTCACAAGTTGCCTCTAAGCTTCTACAATCGATAACTTTCAGCAGCCGTTTTCTTCAATTAAAAGAAGGTTTCTTTACAAAACAAAGTTTTTAAGCCCAAAATTCGACATTTTATATTGATTGAAAAGTTGTGTATTTACATTTTGGCATCAATCTAATACTGACTTATAATCACAGATGTTTAAAAAACCTTATTTGTTGTTATTGACAAAAACCATATGTGATAGTTATGTCATACGTTGTCCAAATAGACAATATTTACTTGTAAAAAATGTAATTTAAAAATCTTAAGATCAATGACAAAGTTCATTTAAAACAAAACAACACTTTACTAGTATTTTGTTTGCAAATTATAATTATTTACACAAGATATAAGTATATATATATAATCTTATTTATAAAGATTACAATTCATAAATGATTGATAAAAGATCTCAAAGTGACTAACAAGCCAATTTTTGGTAATTCATTCAGTAGAGAAAACAATAGAAAAATATAAAGATTTAATAAAACAAAAATATAAGTCATTTTAAGTTGATTATAATGATGTTGAAAGAAAATCTAAAAACCAGATGATGACTGTGATGTTTCTTGGGATTATAAATATGTTTGCTTGGTTCTTTTTTTCTTGTAGTTTATTTCTTTATTAAGTATGAGATTTTATCCTTATTAAAATGAAGGACACAAAAAGAAAACGAAAAAATGTTAAGGATAAAATAGTGTGGTTCAAGTGGCAGTGGTAAAGATAATAATGTTGATGGTGTTAGTAGTGCCAGTGTTGTTGGTATTGGTTTGTTTAAATACACAGTTTGCATTGGTATTTACTCTACTTATGTATTGGTTTATTCTTTTTTTAATGTTATTTGTTTTTGCTTTTATTCTTTTCTTTTAACTTTTTGTTTATCTTTAAAAAGAGTTTATTTTCCATTTATTATTTGCTGCTATGATTTCAGTGGTATAAGTGAAGTGATAAAGTGCCAATGGTTAATGGCATTTATTGAGCAGAAAAATCTACTTAAAAACCCTTAAATAAAAAAATATAAAGAAAAATTCGAACATCAGCACAGCAGTTTAATGCTGTTCAGACTATTGAAAATCACTAGAATGTCAGGGAAAAAATAAATAAATATGCAAAAAATATATATATGGTACATATGAGGATATAAATCAAAATTGGAAAACAATTTTAAATGATTCGATTAACTGGGAGGTTAAAATAAAATTGTCCTTTTGGAAGAATGGAAAAATCATTGCAATAAAAAACAGATTACGATAAATTTTTATAAAAAATAGGCAAGTAGTTATTTTTTGCACATATAAACGTTAAAAAATGAGTCCCTTAACCTAAATGTTGTTATTAAATAAAAAAGTGAAAACAAGGATTTTTTGCAACAAACCACTTTTCAATATTCTTAACACTTGATTAACCCTGAACAAAGAAAAACCTTTGAAAATTTACTGCTTAACTTATGAAAAAATGTCTAAAACAAAAAACCTTAAATTTTTTTACATCCTCTTTTTTCATATTTCTTTGCCATTTAATCCTTTTGATATTTGCATAAACAAGGTTATATTCCCTTAAGTAAATTTGTTTATGCCATAAGACACACCTATTTAATAATCCAGCTAACAAATTATCAACAAACCCACTAAACAAACCACCAAAACTTTCAATACTCCAACCGTAACAGCCACGACATATCCGCTAAACAATCACATTATACCAACTATGTATTTAGTATTATTAACTCTCAAACTCAAACACACAAATCCATAGACATAACCATGCAAGGATTCTATTACAAATACTACTACATACATACAACTATAAACTTACCTTTACAAAACACTTTCTCTTCTGCTCTTCAATTCGCCCTGATAACAAACATTAATTTCAAACATAACTGACCTTGAAGCCATTAGAATACAGAAGGTTAAAATGTCAACATGCAAAGGTTATACGAAAAGAAATAATAAAAACTAGCAACAACAAAGCGAAATAAAAAAAAAAAAAAACTGAAACTTTTCATTTTATTGATATACAAGTTGTGAAGAAACAAAGGAAAAAAAAAGAAACTTTCGAATACAAATTTTAATAGCTCTCCATAGAGTGAAGGGTGTCATTAAATAATTTTCAAGTTCGCTACTTTAAATTACTGGAACATTTAATGTAATAGTTAAAATGACCTGAAGTAGATAAACATTTAATATTTATATGTACTCGTTGTAGTTTTTTAAACTTGTCACGTGAATTTGCAACAAATATTCAATTTGATTAAAGTTTGTTAAACTGACTAAAATTTGTTAAAATTTGTAAAATTTTTCAAATTTGTAAAATTTTTCAATATTAAAATTTGTAATATATCTTAAATTTGTCTGACTGAGTTAAATTTACTTTAGTTTGAGAAAGCTACCAAAATTTGTAAAATTTGCTAAAGTGTGTGAAAATTACTGAAGCTTGTAAAAGCTATCAAAGCTAGCAAAATATGCTAAAAATCGTAAAATTTTCGAAAGTTTTGAAATTTACTAAAATTTGTAAAATCTACTTATACTTGTAAAATCTACCAAAACTTGTAAAATTGTACCTAAACTTGAATACAAGTAAAATTGGTAGTTTTTTTTTTAATTAAATTACTTTTTGCGAATTAAGTTAACTTGTTATATAATAAAAATAAATTAAATTTAATAAAATTTGAAAAGTTAGATACCAAAACTTTTTTGATTAATAACTTTTTCAATTTACCTCCTATAAAATTTTTAAAATTTTAAAAGTTTATATGAGTCAAATTAGTCAAATTCAGAAAAAATTATAAATTACATGGAGAAATGAATGTGATTCGACTAACTAAGCCGATCTCGTATGATTAAAGGCTATGAATCATAACTTAGGATCATAAGTTAAATGAGTTTTGACATCAACTTAATTCTCGTTTGCAATTTCGCCTTAGTGTTGAATTAAATAGAGGTTCTTATGTATATACAGCCCCAGGAAATTCGCCGCATTGATATTTTACACAATATTTGATTTGTCCCCAGGTAAATTGTATATATGGGAAATAATCGACCATTAACTCAAATTCCGTAGACATTATCCCAGTTCCAAGCAAAGCCATACAATTTGCTCCAACTGAAGCTACATTAACTAACATATAAATACCATAAACAAATTGAAGCAAAATTTCACTATAAGGAACAAGATAAGTTACAAAAAATGTTTCAAAAATTAAGTAGATAAAAAATTAAGTAAAGATCGAAAAGACTACAGACGACTAAACTATAGACGACTAGACTACTAGACTTAAGTCGACTAGACTAGACCATACTTTTCTTCTCAATATTTTTTTAACAACTTAGTCTCAATTTTTTTTAGAAAAAAATTCATCTTAAAAATTTTTTTTGAAAAAGAAAGCTAAAAAAAAATTATTTAAAATTTTTTGAAATTAAAGTTTCATTCCAAATTTTTATGGAGAAAATTTCGTGTCCATTTCTTTTATAGAAAATATTTTATCCCAATTTTTTTATAGAAAAAAATTTCGTCTCATATTTTTGTATTCTTAAATTTTTGTTTCGACTCAAATTTTCTATCAAATAAAATTTTGTCACAATTTTTCTATAGAATTCTTTTTTCCAAATCTTCTATAGAAAAAATGTTGTCTTAAGTTTTGCCTACAAAAAATTTCTTTATAAAATTTCCGAATAAAAAATTTTGTCTCAAGTTTTTTATTAAAAATGTTTCGTCTCAAAAAATTTTGTCTCATATCTTCTCAAATGTTTGTTTCGACTTAAATTTTCTATAGAATAAAAATTTGTCACAATTTTTCCGTAGAAAAATTTTTTCGAAAATTTTCTATAAACAAAATTATGTCTAAAGTTTTTTTTAGAAAAAATTTCTTCTTAAATTTTTTAATAAAAAATTTTATTTTTAATAGAAAATATTACGTCTCAAGTTTTTTATAAAAAAATTTTCGTCTCAATTTTTTATAGAAAAATTAAATTTTTTATAGAAAAAATTTCGTCTCATATTATTGTATTCTCAAATTTTTCCAAAATTTTCTACAGAATAAAATTTTGACTCAAATTTTCTATAGAATAAAATTT
The DNA here is from genome assembly GCA_933228675.1 of Stomorhina lunata. Taxonomy (NCBI): domain Eukaryota; kingdom Metazoa; phylum Arthropoda; class Insecta; order Diptera; family Rhiniidae; genus Stomorhina; species Stomorhina lunata. The sequence goes on along the minus strand of OW121743.1, from coordinate 95,443,570 downwards.
TGTTACAATTTATCTATAAAATTAAATTTTATAAATTTTTTTTATAGAAAAATTTAGTCCCAAAATTTTTTTAGAAACTCAATTTTTTTATAAAAAAAAATGTTCTTCTGAATTTTTTGTTATAAACACAAATAGTTTTAATATTCTAATATATTAAAAGTGTCCTACTTTAACCAAAATTATAAAGTCAGACTCAAAATTTTACTAAAAGAAACAAGATAAATTATATACAATTTCTCAAAATTTGAGGTAAGCACTTGCAGAATTTAAAGATGAAATTCGTATTGAAATTTAAAATCAATTCGGAAATATTTAAACGTTTGCTAGTGCTACGATTGCAATCAACTCAAAAAAGTAGCACTTATATATTTATAAAGTATTTTTGCTTCCGATGGCATTTAGAAGACAATTCAATAATAATTTTCAACTCCAGTCATTCTATATTAGTTTAGTTAAATTTTTTAGTTGTTCAACATTGGATTGCAATTAAAAATCGGACTCTGAAAATTTATTTTAGCTTAGACACAAACCTTTACAATGTTTTGATTTAATATTTAAAAATACATGAAAAAAGTCAGTAATTTCGTCAGTGAAGTTCTATTAAATTATTAATTTCAATATTACTATTTAAGAAATATGAAAATTTATAGAATCAGATAAAAATCAAAACAAACATCCACAAGTAACAAATAATAAAATTTAATGCTTTTTAATTGACCGTAAAATTACCATTATTTTGTTATGCTATTGATGTTCAAATTTACTTCAAATATTCAAATTTCAATAGTTAAAATTTGACTATTAAATTCTAAGAGGAATAAATTTTCCAGCTAAAGAATCTATTATATACCTTTTGCAGCTGTATTCAGTTTATTTCCAAGAATTCTATCAAAGTCATAAAAATATGAAAATTAATAGTACTTAAATCAAAGAAATTTTAAATTATATTATTTATAAGAAAGTCCATACTTCAAACGTGTAAAAAAATATAAGAACTTCAAATATAATTAATAAGCAGAGCAACTTAATATAATTCTATCAATTAAACAACAAGGTCTTAAGGGCTTATTAAAGCCTGCTATAATGATTTTAATCTTTGTCCTTATACTAAGTTAGAATATTAAGTTGTCTTCACAAGCAAATGTCAAATACTAAAAGTAAATTTACTTTTAAGGCAAATTTATCATTTAACATTCAGGTATTAATATGGCTCATTTGAGTCGTTCTTGACCTAAAATAATTTAAATGTCTACTCATTTGTCTGCGCCTTCATTTTTCTTTCTATATTATATTTTTCGTTCATTTTCAGTTTTTGCTTTGAACAGCAGGTAATAATTTTTGATAGCTAATATTTTATAATTCATACTTTTTTTATTTGTACCTTAATAGTGGTTCGGTAGTTGGTTGTTATTATTACTTTTTTTCAGTTGATTTTTATAAATGTATAAATTTTCTTGCTGTAATAAATGTAAATTTTCAGTTCTTAATGTGTTTTTTAGACCATTAATTATATCAATGTATATGTATATAATGTGTTTATATAAAAGTGTTCATATACACAAATACACAAGTCGCTTTTATGGCACGTGTCCTACATAAAATATGAACATTTCACACATACATTTTTACCAAAAGAAATAATTTTGACGGCTAAAATGCTTTTGTAAAATACAAATTAAGTATAAATACAAGGTTGTTTGCTGTTGTTGTTAAAGGCTTTAATATAAAAATTATTTAAATTTGGATAATTTAAATGAAATAAATACAAAATAATAACAATGATATGTAACCATTAAAGCTATTTAGGTATAATTTGGAGAATTAAAATATTTTGATAGTAAATTGGAAATTGAATGCGATTAAGTAATAATTTAAATAATAATGAGAATATCGATTGAAATTATCTGTTTAGGGGTAATCCTCTTACAACTTTAGTATTTAAAATGTTTTGTGTGAATTTAGGCAATAAAAAAAATTAGTATACAAATTTTAAATATACTAGACTATAGTCAACTAGACTATAGTCCACTAGACTATAGTCGACTAGACTATAGTCGACTAGACTATAGTCGACTAGACTATAGTCGACTAGACTATAGTCGACTAGACTATAGTCGACTAGACTATAGTAGACTAGACTATAGTCGACTAGACTATAGTCGACTAGACTATAGTCGACTAGACTATAGTCGACTAGACTATAGTCTAGTCGACTATAGTCGACTAGACTATATTCGATTAGACTATAGTCGACTAGACTATAGTCGACTAGACTATGGTGGACTAGACTATAGTCGACTAGACTATAGTCGACTTGACTATAGTCGACTAGACTATAGTCGAATAGACTAAAGTCGACCAGACTATAGTCGACTAGACTATAGTCGACTAGGCTATAGTCGACTAGACTATAGTCGACTAGACTATAGTCGACCAGACTATAGTCGACTAGACTAAAGTCGACTAAACTATAGTCGACTAGATTATAGTCGACTAGACTATAGTCGGCTACACTATAGTCGACTAGACTATAGTCGACTAGACTATAGTCGACTAGACTATAGTCGACTAATCTATAGTCGATTAGACTATAGTCGACTAGACTATAGTCGGCTACACTATAGTCGACTAGACTATAGTCGACTAGACTGTAGTCGACTAGACTATAGTCGACTAGACTATAGTCGACTAGACTATAGTCGACTAGACTATAGTCGACTAGACTATAGTCGACTAGACTATAGTCGACTAGACTATAGTCGACTAGACTATAGTCGACTAGACTATAGTCGACTAAACTATAGTCGATAAGACTATAGTCGACTAGACTATAGTCGACTATACTATAGTCGACTAGACTATAGTCGACTATACTATAGTCGACTAGACTATAGTTGACTAGACTATCATTGACTAGACTTTAGGCTCAATTTTTTTAATTTAATTTCATCTCAAAATTTTTATAAGAAAAATTTTGTCTCAAATTTTTTATAGAAAAAAATTTCGTGTCAAATTTTTGAAGAAAAAATTTTGTCCAAAATTTGATATAAAAAATTTTTTTTAGAAAAAATTAAGTATCAAACTTTTTATAAAAAAATGTTCGTTTTAATTTTTTTTTGAGAAGAAGAAAGAAGAAATTTTGTTTAATTTTTTTTTAATAAATTCGTCTTTATTTTTATAGAAACATTTTGTCTGAAATCTTTTATAGAAAAAATTTCGTCTAAAACTTTTTGTAGAAAAAAGATTTTATAAAAAACTTAGTCTTTAATTTTTTATTTACAAAAATGTGTGATTTATTTTTTGTAGAAAAAATTTCGTTTAAAAGTTTTGATAAAGAAAATTTCTTCTAAAATTTTTTACATAAAATAATTTCATCTTAAACTCTTTAATAAAAAAAATTCGTCTCAGAAATTAAAAAAAAGATGTGTCTAAAATTTTTTTAAGTAAAAATTTCGGCCCAAATTTTTTTATATAAAATTTCGTCTCAAATTTTTAAAAGAAGAAATTCTTCTAAAATTTTTTATAAAAAAAAGTTTTTTAAAAAAATTTTCGTTTAAAATTTTTCAGAGAAAAATAGTCATTTCAATTTGTTGAGAAGAAGAAAGAAGAAATTTTGTTTAATTTTTTTTTTTTTAATAAATTTCCTCTTATTTTTTTTTATAGAAAAATTTTGTCTGAAATTTTTTTTCGTTTAAAATTTTTGATAAAGAAAATTTCTTCTAAAATTTTTTACATAAAATAATTTCATCTTAAATTCTTTAATAAAAAAAATTCGTCTCGCAAATTAAAAAAAAATGTGTCTAAAATTTTTTTAAGTAAAAATTTTGGCCCAATTTTTTTTATATAAAATTTCGTCTCAAATTTTTAAAAGAAGAAATTCTTCTAAAATTTTTTATAAAAAAAATTTTTTAAAAAAAAATTTTCGTTTAAAATTTTTCAGAGAAAAATAGTCATTTCAATTTTTTGAGAAGAAGAAAGAAGAAATTTTGTTTAATTTTTTTTAATAAATTTCCTTTTATTTTTTTTATAGAAAAATTTTTTCTGAAATTTTTTTTCGTTTAAAATTTTTGATAAAGAATATTTCTTCTAAAATTTTTTATAGAAACTAATTTCATCTTAAACTCTTTAATAAAAAAAGACGAATTTTTTTTATTAAAGAGTTTAAGACGAAATTATTTTCTATAAAAAATTTTGTCTGGAATTTTTTATAGAAAAAATTTCGTCTAAAATTTTTTGTAGAAAAAAGATTTTATAAAAAACTTAGTCTTTAAGTTTTTATTTACAAAAATGTTTGATTTATTTTTTGTAGAAAAAATTTCGTTTAAAAGTTTTGATAAAGAAAATTTCTTCTAAAATTTTTTACATAAAATAATTTCATCTTAAACTCTTTAATAAAAAAATTCTTCTCGAAAATTAAAAAAAAAAGTGTCTAAAATTTTTTAAAGTAAAATTTCGGCCCAAATTTCTTTATATAAAATTTCGTCTCAAATTTTTAAAAGAAGAAATTCTTCTAAAAGTTTTTATAAAAAAAAAATTTCTTAAAAAAAATTTTCGTTTAAAATTTTTCAGAGTAAAATATTCATTTCAATTTGTTGAGAAGAAGAAATTTTGTTTATTTTTTTTTTAATAAATTTCGTCTTATTTTTTTTATAGAAAAATTTTGTCTGAAATTTTTTTATAGAACAAATTTCGTCTAAATTTTTTTGAAGAAAAAAAAAAAAATTTAGTCTTAAATTTTTTTTAAATATAGAAAAAACTTCGTCTAAAATTTTTGATAAAGAAAATTTCTTCTAAAATTTTTTACAGAAAATAATTTCATCTCAAACTTTTTTATAAAAAAAAAATCCGTCTCAAATTTTTTATAAAAAAAATGTATCCAAAATTTTTTATGGAAAAAATTTCGCCCAATTTTTTTTTTTATAACAAATTTCGTCTCAGATTTTTAAAAGAAGAAATTCTTCTAAAATTTTTTATAAAAAAAATTTCGTCTAAAATTTTTTACAGAAAAAAATTTCATCCCGAACTTTTTATAAAAAATATTTTGTCTCATTTTTTTTTATAAAAAACTTTTCGTCTAAAATTTTTTATAGAAAAAATTTTTCTCAAATTTTTTAAAGCAAAATTTCGTCTCAAATTTTTTAAAAGAAAAAAATTTTATATCAAACATTTTACAGAAAACATTTTAAGTTAAAGTTTTTATAGAAAAAATTTCTGTCAAATTTTTATAAAAAAATCTCGTCTCAAATTTTGTATATAAAATAAAAAATTTCTTCTTTAATTTTTAATAGAAAAAATTTCGACTAAATTTTTTTTAGAAAAAATTTGGAATCAATTTTCTGTAAAAAACATTCCGTTTTAAATTTATTAAAGAAAAAAGTAAGTCTTATTTGCGGTTTATATAACTAAAGTGTTGGACGACTGATTAAAGTTTACATGTATTTTGTTTTTGTTACAATAACAAAACACATGTAAATTTCACTCAATCGTCAGCCGCTTGAGTTATATAAATAACACATTAAATTTTTCATAGAAAAACTTTTGTCTCAAATTTTTCAAAAATATTTCATTTAAAATTTTTTTATAGAAAACTTTCAATCAAAGTTTTTATTTAAATATTTTGTTGAAAAAATGTTGTTTAAAATTTTATTAAAATAAAAAAAATTGTCTCATTTTTAGTTAAAATTTAACCACAAATCTTGTTTATAACACAAAATCAAAATTTAAATTCTTACAAAAAATTGTCGGTATATTTTCAAATTACAAACTTATTCATCATAATTATTATTTCATAAGCTAAACTTTGTTTAAAGAAAAAAAATATACAAAACCTTGTATATAATTTAAATTCGTTTGAATTATATTCTTGATTGCAAAGTAACTTATTAATTTCATTAAAACTTAATGTTATTAAATAAACAAAATTTACTTTTATAAATCATTTTTACTTCTGAGCTCAAACACAAGTAAATAAATGGCATCAAAAACTCAGATCATCAAAACCCCCAGCAGACAGGTACCACAAAAGTTTTTGGCTTTTCTGTAAGGATTTTCTGTGGAAAGTTTTGAAATTTGTTTTAATATTCATTTGTTTCCTTCGTAAAGCCAAACATTATTTAAAATTGTTGCTGACTTTTTTTTCTTCATTTTGCTTTCACCTGAAACAGAAAGTCTTAATGTTTTATAATCCCTCATTTCCGCACAATTTTCATAAGTAAGATGAGGTAAATGTTGAAAAAAATATAACAACTAAAAAGACGAACTTGTTTTTTGAAAAGAAAACCTTCAGAAAACTTCAACCTTTCTTTTTGGTATTTATTCAAATTGTTTTTTTTTCATGAGATTTTTTTTTTGGCATTTGAGGTACTTTTATTTAGAGCAAAATACTTTGAAGGCTTCGTTAATGGTTTACAACGAATTTTTTATCACTTTGCAATTTTGTAGTCATTTTAGAATTAGAGGTCGTTTTTAATTTCAATAACGTTCCTTAGCATATGATGATGTCATATAAACGATATGAAATTTTAATATATTGTTGGGACATTTATTAGAAAAGTGAATTAAAGAAGATAATCAAAATAAAAAAATTTTTATAGATTTAATCATTAAAAGGGTCTCCCAAATAATAGATATATTTTTGTCAAATCGGTATTGAACCAAAAATTTTAATGTGAGTTCATTATTGATCCATGCTGACTTCAAATTAGTAGTGCATCGTATCTGTAATAACAACTACTCCTTATATTAAAAAAAAACTTGCATATACTTAATAAATAATACTTTATTTTGACACAAAGTTTCCAGACGCAATTAATTTCCAAACATTATTTTCTTTATAGTTTTACGAAACAAAACTTCTCCTCTTAAATCATTACAAACGATGTCTGTAATTTGTACTAAGACTAAATACAGAGACTTTTTCATTGTTGTAATTGCCGGTTGTTGTTGCTATTAATATTTACAACAACTTTGATTTTGATATTAAATTTCCTCAAACAATTTTTGGGTAAATTTCTTGGAAAATTGTTTTCAAATTTAATTTAGTTAAAATTACTTTGTTAATAACCGCTTATTTAGCAAAACTTTAAAAGATCAAAGTTTGCAGCCACAAAAGTTTATTAAGGTTTTGTAATGGCTTTTGCGAAAACTTACGTTTTGCTTTGGCTATGAAATTTGCTGTATTGAGAAATTTGAATAAGTGGATTATTTTATTATCTAAAAGCAAAAAAATAAAAATTCAAGATAATTTCAGATCGATTTTATATGAAAATATTGAGGTTTTTTGGTTTTATACATAAATTGACATAAATTTTTTTTATAAAAAAAATTTCAAGACAAATTTTATATACAGAAATAATTTCGAAACAAATTTTTCATATAGAAAACAATTTCGCAACAAATTTTTTATATAGAAAAATTTCGAGACAAATTTTTTATATATAGGAAAAATTTCGAGACAAATTTTTTATATATAGAAAAAATTTCGAGACAAATTTTATATATATAGAAAAAATTTCGAGACGAATTTTTTATATATAGAAAAAATTTCGAGACAAATTTTTTATATATAGAAAAAATTTCGAGACAAATTTTTTACAGAAAAATTAGGTTTTAATCAGGCTTGAGTTCATTTAACTTTCAAATTATTAATTTTGAAAATTTGAAAAGTAATTGTGGAGAAAAACTGAAAAAATTAGTTTTGAACGCGGCTCAGTGGATTGCAATTTCTGTCCCGCCACAGGACGTCATCAGCACTTAGCGCCCTCGACCACAGTCGAGTTGTCAAATTGCAGAGATAATCATCAATTTAACTCATTGAGTTTGATCGAACATCACTACGTTAAATTGATTGTGTATTCTCCTATTACTTGTTTTGCTCGATCTTTTCACTTGCCGTTGGCATGTAGAGAAGAACAAGACTTTTTGGTTTGATGCTATTTTTAGAATAGTAACAATGTTAACAACATATGTATGTAAGTAAATTACATGAATGTATGTAAATGCAACGTGCCCTTTGCTTTTATTTATTTGGGAATTAATTATTCGAACTTTAGAATTGATTGAAAAATCAGGTTTTAATCAGGCTTGAGTTCATTTAAATTTCAAATTATTAATTTTGAAAATTTGAAAAGTAATTGTGGAGAAAAACTTTTATATATTTCCTTCAAATTTTTTCTATAGAAAAAAATTCGAGACAAATTTTTTATATAGAAAAAATTTCGAGACAAATTTTTTATATAGGAAAAATTTCGAGACAAATTTTTTATATAGGAAAAATTTCGAGACAAATTTTTTATATAGAAAAAATTTCGAGACAAATTTTATATATATAGAAAAAATTTCGAGACGAATTTTTTATATATAGAAAAAATTTCGAGACAAATTTTTTATATATAGAAAAAATTTCGAGACAAATTTTTTACAGAAAAATTAGGTTTTAATCAGGCTTGAGTTCATTTAACTTTCAAATTATTAATTTTGAAAATTTGAAAAGTAATTGTGGAGAAAAACTGAAAAAATTAGTTTTGAACGCGGCTCAGTGGATTGCAATTTCTGTCCCGCCACAGGACGTCATCAGCACTTAGCGCCCTCGACCACAGTCGAGTTGTCAAATTGCAGAGATAATCATCAATTTAACTCATTGAGTTTGATCGAACATCACTACGTTAAATTGATTGTGTATTCTCCTATTACTTGTTTTGCTCGATCTTTTCACTTGCCGTTGGCATGTAGAGAAGAACAAGACTTTTTGGTTTGATGCTATTTTTAGAATAGTAACAATGTTAACAACATATGTATGTAAGTAAATTACATGAATGTATGTAAATGCAACGTGCCCTTTGCTTTTATTTATTTGGGAATTAATTATTCGAACTTTAGAATTGATTGAAAAATCAGGTTTTAATCAGGCTTGAGTTCATTTAAATTTCAAATTATTAATTTTGAAAATTTGAAAAGTAATTGTGGAGAAAAACTTTTATATATTTCCTTCAAATTTTTTCTATAGAAAAAAATTCGAGACAAATTTTTTATATAGAAAAAATTTCGAGACAAATTTTTTATATAGGAAAAATTTCGAGACAAATTTTTTATATAGGAAAAATTTCGAGACAAATTTTTTATATAGAAAAAATTTCGAGACAAATTTTTTATATAGAAAAATCTTCGAGACAAATTTTTTATATAGAAAAATCTTCGAGACAAATTTTTTATATAGAAAAAATTTCGAGACAAATTTTTTATATATAAAAAAATTTCGAGACAAATTTTCTATATAGAAAAAATTTCGAGACAAATTTTTTATAAAGAAAAAATTTCGAGACAAATTTTTTATATAGAAAAAATTTCGAGACAAATTTTTTATATAAAAAAAAATTTCAAACAAATTTTTTATATAGAAAAAATTTCGAGACAAATTTTTTTATATAGAAAAAATTTCAAGGAAACTTTTTATATAGAAAAAATTTCGAGCAAAAATTTTTAATAAAAACAATTTCGAAATAAATATTTTATATAGAAAAAAATTTAGAGACAATTTCATTATAGAGAAAAAATTTTGAGACAATTTTTTATATAGAAAAAATCTTGAGAAAAATTATTTATATAGACAAAATTGCGAGACAAATCATCTACATACTTAAAGCTTTTGTTTCTTTTTTTTAAATTTAAACATTTATATAATTCTCAATGGCAACAAACCTTCAAGGCCTGCCTAATTAATAACACAATTTGACACATAGACAAATCCCTAAGAACGCAAAAAGTAATTGTGCTCGCAAATTAATTTTGTCTAATGACACAACACGAATCCTTGAAAAAAGTTCAATAAACTCTGGTTAAAAAATTTAAGTAAAATAAATTCTAATGTATAAATTAAATTGTGTAAATTCGCTAGAAATTAAACACATAGAAAAAGGACATTTACATATACCACACAAATACAAAAAGAAAAACGTTAAATAATTTTGTCGCAATGCTAATTCTAAAAAGATGTAAAACACAATTAATTAGCAAAAAATGTTTACAGTCTGTAAGACCAGACACAAAACATCCGATTTAGTTTTATAAATAGCCCTAAAAAATTTAAATAGTTGTAGATTTTTCTGACAAAATACCTGACTATATAATTAAAATATAAGCTACAAAGTTATTTAAAATTGTTTTTTCAATTTAATAGTATCATTTATAATACGAGTAAATGAAAAAAAAAACAACTTAAAGTTTCTTTAAAAACTTTTGCATGCATTTAATCATACAGTCGGAATCAACTAATTTACATTTTGTTTAATGTTCGTTCAGTACAAAACACAGTCATGTAGAAACTAAAAAATGAAAAAAAAAACAAAATCTAGAAAAACTTTAAGCATAGAAGAAATGTTAGAAAAAATTTAGGTTGAACATTGTTCATATATTCTCAAATGTACATGAACAGTCAGTCATACACAAACATTCATTTCATGTGTTATAATGATGTATGCCGCAACATAGATTTATATTTAGGAATGAATATACATACATATCGCACACTAACCAGCAAAAGGTTTACGTGATTTTTAGTGATAAAATATAATTTGTTTAATTATACACAGAATCAATTCTTGGTGATCAAAAAATTGTTGACAATTCTTAATTGAATTTCAAGAAAAAAATTATATATACATTTGTATTATCAAGGTTTTAACCAAAATCAGTCCTTCATATGGGATTCCTCCCACATCAAATCAAATTATAATATAATTATAAATTTACAATTAATATTTTAAGAAACAAAATAGGCAAAATCTCTTTAATTAATCCCATTAACTTTCTCGAATTTAAAATTATTGCAAGTATCTTTAAAAGTGTTTTTAATTTTCATATGTCAATAATTATATATGATATTTTGTAGATCAGATGACTATAAGCGGATATACATATATACATACAAACGCATACATATTTAAGTAGAATACTTCTTATATTTAACTGAAATGCTCATGCAAAACTTGGCAAGTATGTGTGAAGGTAGAGACTTATTTCTTTAGTAGCATTTTAATTTTGTATCCACAAGAAAGATCAGTGTTGCCAAAACTAAAGAAAAGTTATGGAGGGTTATTCATTAGTTAAACCACTGGTTATATTAAATCTGGCAATACTTATATTAATTTATTCTGTCAGAGTTCATTAAATGCAATTAATCATTAAATGAAATGAATCAATTTACGCTTAAGCAAAACTGGGATTTATTAGAAATAGCGGATTGAGATTTTCACAAAAAAAATCATCTTTCGAATGAAGTTCATTTTGATCTTGTAATCAAAACTGTCATATTCGGGGCTCAGAAAACCAATACGAAGTCTTTCAGAAGCCAATGTACCTATTGTGAGTGACTGTTTGGTACAAATAGTGACACGGATCATTGGTCCATATTTTTTGAAAATGAAGACTGCGCAACCATTAGGGTCAATGTAGAAACCTGTTAAACATAATTGTTTGTGGCCATTCTTCTTGGTATTGATGTGAACGATATTTGGTTTCAACAGAATAGACAAAACTTGCAATAGATCTTAAACCAAAATCCTTTTATTGAGTCAATCTTTTCATGGCCGTTTAATTAGCCGAAATTGTGATGTGAATTAGAAGTTGGAGTGTTTTCTGTGATCGCCGTTTAAGACAAGTGTTATAGTGTCTGAGGTCGGCACAAAAGAAACAACTACAAAATCGTCGGTAGAGTTGCCGTTTTTTAGTTAAAAAAAATGTAATTTTTTAATGTGTAGTTCTGATGTTTAAAAAAAAGTTTTCTACTCCGTTTTTTAATATTTCTCAAAAAATTTTCTATAGAACATTTGCTTATCAAAAATTTTTCTATAGAAAATTTTTTCACCTAAAATTTTTGTATAATAAATTTTTTTATCAAAAATAGAATAGAAAAAATTTCGTTTTTTTTATTTCTCCATGGAACATTTTTTTAACAAAAAATTTTCTATAGAAAATTTTTTATCAAAAATGTTTCTAAAGAAAATTTTTTTATCAAAAATTTTTCTATAAGAAAATTTTTTATCAAAAATGTTACTATAGAAAAATTTTTTATCAAAAATTTTCTATAGAATTTTTTTTATTTAATTTTATTTATTTATTCCAAATAATACAAAAAGCCTTTCATATGGCAATTTTTATCAAAAATTTCTTTATCAAAAACTTTTCCTTAAAATTTGTTTTTTTATCAAAAATAGAGTTGAAAAAATTTAATTTTTTTTTAATTTTTCTATAGAATATTTTTTAACTAAAATTTTTCTATAAAAAATTTTTATCAAAAATGTTTCTATAGAAAATTTTTCTGTAGAAAATTTTTCTATAGAAAATTTTATTATCAAAAATTTGTCTAAGGAAAATTTTTTTTATCAAAAATTTTTCTATAGAAAATTTTTTTATTCAAAAATTTATCAAAAATTTTTCTATAGAAAATTTTTGTATCAGAAATGTTTCTATAGAAAATTTTTTGTCAAAAAATTTTCTATATGAAATTTTCTTATCAAAAGTTTTTAATAGAAAATTTTTTCATCAAAAATTTTTCTATAGAGAATTTTTTTATGAAAAAATATTTTATAGAAAATTTTTTTTCAAATATTTTTCTATAGAAAATTTTTTTTATCAGAAATTTTTCTATAGAAAATTTTTGATAAAAAAATTTTTATATAGAAAATTCTTTTATCAAAAATCTTTTTATCAAAATTTTCTATAGAAAATTTTTTTATAGAAATTTTTTTTAACAAAATTTTTTGATAAAAAATTTTCTATAGAAGATTTTTTTTTTATCAAAAGTTTTTGATATTTTAAATTTTTTATCAAAAAATTTTATACAGAAAATTTTTTTATCAAAAGTTTTTCCACAAAAAATTTTTTTTATAAAAAATTTTCTATAGAAAAATTTTTTATTTTATACAGAAAATTTTTTATCAAAACTTTTTCTACAGAATTTTTTTTTTCAAAAATTTTTAATAGAAAATTTTTTTATGAAAAGCTTTTGTATAGACAATTTTTTTTATCAAAAATAAATAATTTTTGATAAAACATCTATTTGTAAAAAATTTTCTATAGAAAATTCTTTTATCAAAAATTTTTTGAAGAAATTTGTTGATAAAAAAAGTTTTCTATAGAAAATTCTCTTATCAAAAAATTTTCTACAGAAAAAAAATTTACCGAAAATTTGTAAATCAAAAAATATTCTATAAAACGTTTTTTATCAAAAATTTTTCTATAAATAATTTTTGATAAAAAATTATTTTGTATAAAATTCTTGTATCAAAAATTTTTCTGAAGAAATTTTTTGATAAAAAAATTTTTCTATAGAAAGTTCTTTTATCAAAAAATTTTCTAAAGAAATTCCTTGATAAAAAAATTTTCTACAGAAAAAAAATTTTACCGAAAATTTGTAATGAAAAATATCACCAACATTGGCATTGACTATTGACCAAGTAGGTTGGAAATTGATGGCATACATGAATGCTATCCTTAATTCCGACACAACTACAACCTCCAACTAGGATCATGTGAATAGGGTCAATTTTATTTCACGTATGACCCTATGATGTGTGTTAGCACACAAATCCGTCCATGTTGCCTTATCTGTATTGATGTTCTGGGCATAAAAATTAGTGCGATGCTCGTTGGTATGAACACATTTTTCAAGAGTCGAAAAATTCATTTAAGGGTCGAAAAATTCATTCAAGTGCCTCGGTTTTCTTAAGCGCTGTATGATATACTATTTATATCACCTAGAACCAACCGAAAATGGAATACAACTTTCATGTATTGGCCATTGCTCGATAGTCTATTTCAGCAATTCTCGACCGTGTTAAAGAAAAGGTGAAGGTGCTTTTCGGTAACAATAGTCTACCCTATCTACTCTATTAACTCACTGGAGCATCCTCGCAATTTTAGTTCCGTTTCACTATTCTATCGCTACTTAATATAATGGAATGTTCACAAACAAAATGAACGATCTTGTTCCTAAAGACGGTACACTACTTTGTATCATACGCAACTCAATATGGGCCCATCACTTCATAGTCGACTATCTAGTGGATCTCATGAGAAAACTCGTTTCTGAGCCGCACATTATAAATGCACATCGAATTTAAGAAAATCTGTGTCATTTCCAAAATCGGGTCTGATATAGTAATAATGGCAAAAATTCGGATTATCGATTTATGTTAACAGAAAACTTATATTTAATATTTAAATAAGTCTTTAGTAAAAAATTGCTGAGTATTTGAGTAACTTTAAAAAATAAATATTGTATAAAAAGTTGCTTAAATATTCAAAGAAGTTTTGGTTTTTCTCGATAAAGCTTGAGCTCCAAATTTAGTTCAAACTGCAAAATGCCTACCTGACCATTCACTTGTCTATTATGTTACCTAAGTAACAAATTAAGTTTGCTTTCTACACTTCTTCATTATTAATACAAAGCTTAATCCCTAAGCTTTTGGTCATTTAATGCTTAGTTTTTGTTCTATATTGAATGATGTTTGTTGAAGTATTTATATGGTCTAATTTTCAGCCTATGTGATGGAAAGAAGAAAAATATCGATGACATAATCTAGTTTCCCTAGCAGTAGTTATTACAAATCTTCTTTGGCTAGTTATTATCTTCATCATCTAGTTACTATACAATTATTTATAGAAATTTATTATTTTTTTCAAAGAAAATTATTTAATATTAAAATCTTTTGGTATTTCAACAATTTAGACACAAATGTATTTTTAGAAAATTTTTAAAATGAAAAATTTTTGTATACTAATGGTTTTTTTTACAACATGAATCCTCAAAACATTTCTTAAGAAAAATGTTTCAACTTCCGGCAACACTTCTTTAAATTTTTTTACCAACATTTGAGACAACTTTAAATAACCATCCATACCTTCATATTTGCATGTAAAAATATTTTCATGTAGATTTTTGCTTTCTTTTGTTGCAAGTAAGCAAGCAAGCAAAAAATCAGAAAACAGAAAACTACATGAAAAATGTGCAACATTTTTATATTTTACTTAAAATTTATGCAGGTGTGTGTTAGTGTTTATACGTAGAGAATTTTTAAACATGTTTTTTTTGTTTGTTGTTGTTGCTGTTGTTATAATGTATTGTAGATATTTAAAAGTCTGCATATGTCTGACATACATTTTCGTAAGTAGTTGTTGTGCAACATGAGTTTTACGTTAATTTATTCCTCAGTAAATAGTGTAGGATCCTAAAGTACACTGTAACTCTCTATGTCAGGTGAAAGAAAAAAAATCTCTACAATATTTAGTTTAAATTAATAAGCCTGTTACTTGTTTGGTTGGCAACATAAAAAAAAACAACAAATGCAAAATGTAAGTAAAAAATATAGAACATGTTTGAAATAATGATTCTTTTGTGAGATTTTTAGTATGAATAATGTTCATTATTGGGGCAAAAGGAAATGGGAGTTGGCTTTTAAAGTGTTATGTGCTAGATTTGATTTTGAGGAGGAATTCAAATGAGGTTAGTGAAGAAAAAATAGGTGGAGACTTTATATATCTATATATGTAGATTTAAATTAAAATCGAAGGAAAATTATCAAAACTGTACTAAATATTAAAAAATATTCTATAAAGCATATATCTGGTTCCTCAGTATTTAAGAGGTTATCTGATAAAATTGGATATCCGTTAAATTGTATACGATACCATTATTATTTTTGGTATATAATAAAATGTTAACCGATTTGCCCTATCTATCTCAATACCAAAAATTAAAAAGAAAGGCCTGGCTCCCTTCATTTGGATTTACCTATTTTTAACAAATCGGCAAACAGACAGATTTAAGAAAATTTTTCTGTAAATATGTAAAATAAAAATTTCTATGAAAATATTTTTTTTATAACTAATTTGCCGATTAAAATTTAATAGAGCAAAATTTTCTATGAAAATTTAATTTCAAATTTATTTCTATAAATATTCTGGAAAAAAAATACTGTCGAAAAAATGTCTATCAATAAATTTAATATTGAAATTTTATTAGGGATTTTAATTATCTAAATTTTTTGGAAAAAAGTAAGTTGAAAAATAGTCTTAAAAAATTGGTGCGTGGAATTTATTTCTATACAAATTTTTTATATAAAAAATATTTTTCTATAGAATTTTTTTATGTAAAAAATATTTCTTAAAAATACAATATACCAAAAATTTTTCTTTGAAAAAAAATTGTATAAAAAAATTGGCTATTAAAATTCAGCCAAAAACCTTTTTTTGAAAGTTGTGTCTAAGTTTTATTTCTATATATATTCTTGAAAAATTTTGATTGTTGAAAAATCTTCTCTTCAATAAATTTCGGTATCAAATTTTTATAGAAACATTTTCGGTATGAAATTTTTATAGAAAAACTTTCTGTATAAAATTAAAATAATAAAATTTTTAAATAAAAATTTTTGGTATAAAATTTTTATAGAAAAATTTTTGTTAAAAACTTTTATAGAAAAATTTTCGGTATAAAATTTTTAAAGAAAAATTTTTGGTATAAAATTTTTATAGAAAAATTTTTGGTAAAAACTTTTATAGAAAAATTTTCGGTATAAAATTTTTATAGAAAAATTTTCGGCATAAAATTTTTATAGAAAAGTTTTCGGCATAAAATTTTTATAGAAAAATTTTCGGTATAAAATTTTAAAAGAAAAATTTTCAATATAAAACTTTTATAGAAAAATATTCAATATAAAATTTATAGAAAAATTTTCTTTATAACATTTTTATAAAAAAATTTTGGTATAAAATTTTTATAGAAAAATTTTCGATATAAAACTATTCTATAGAAAATTTTCGATACAACATTTTCCTATAGAAAATTTTCGATATAAAATTTTTCTGTAGAAAATTCTTCTATAGAAAATTTTCGATAAATAAATTTTTCTATAAAAAAATTTTGATATAAATTTTTCTATAGAAAATTGTTGATATAAAATTCTTCTATAGAAAATTTTCTATATAAATTTAAAAAAAAAAAATTTTGGATATAAAAGGTTTCTATTGAAAATTTTCGATATAAATCGTTTATAAAAAATTTTGCATATAAAATTTTTCTATAGAAAATTTTTGGTATACAATTTTTATAAAAAAATATTTAACATAATTTTTTTTTTATAAAAAATTTGTAATATAAAATTTTTTATAAAAAATGTTTAATATAAAATTTTTCTACAAAAAATGTTTGAAATAAAATTTTTCTATAATTAAAATATTCGATAAAAAATTTGTTTTTATTAAATTTTTTTTTTATTAAAAAATTAATATTTTCAATATAAATTTTTTTTAAGTAAATTTTCGATATAAAATTATTTTATAGAAATTTTTCAATAAAAAATTTTTCTACAGAAAATTTTCGATATAAAAGTTTTCTGTAGAAAATTTTTGATAGACAATTATTCTATTAAAAATTTTTGACATATAATATTTCGATGTATAATTTTTCTATAAAAAATTTTCAACATACAATTTTTCGATAGAAGATTTTCAATACAAAATTTTCAATATAAAATTTTTCTAAAGAAAATGTTCTGTATAAAAGAAAGAAAATTTTCGATACAAAATTTTCAATATAAAATTTTCTAAAGAAAATTTTCAAAACAAAAACGTGTTTTTATATAAATTTTTCGATATGGAATTTTTCTATAGGAAATTTTTGATATTAAATTTTGTTTTGCATTGAAAATTGTTCTAATAAGACTTTTTCTTTAAACTTTTTTAATTTCAAAAATTTTTCAATATAATATTTTTATAAAAAAAATTTTTTTGATTAATATTTTCTGTGAATGTTTTTGTGTAGGAATTTGTGAATGTGAATGTTTTTGTGTAGGAATTTTGTGTAGCAATTTTTATTGTCGAAAAATTTTCTATCAAAAATTTGTATAAAAGAAATTTTGAAATTAAAATTTCAATAAATTTTTCTTATTGATATCAAAATTTTCTATACAAAATTTTACGCCGAAAAATGGGTTTTAAATTTTTTTTACAATAATTAATGTATTGAAGTTTTTTTTATAACAATTTTTTTCGAGACAAATTTTTTAATCAGAAATTTATCTATTAAGTTTTTATGTTAAAAATTGTTTCTGTAAAAATGTATCAGAAATATGTCTATGATCATACTTTTATGAAAAAAATTTGTATTAAAAATTTTGTCTAAATTTTTTTTTAAATATTCTGGAAAAGTCTGCCAAATTTTTTTTTACCATTTTCTTATCGGAAAATTTTCCATTAGGGAATTTCATATCGAAAATGTTATACTATAAAATTTTATATCAAAAATCTATACCGTCAATGTTATATAAACGTTTTGTTTTATAAAAATTTTTATAAGTAAAATTGTATGTCAGAAAATGACCTAAGATGAAAGTGCATATTTACCATTAGACACAATTAAAAAAAAAATTAAGACGTTTTTTACAATCAAAATGATACCCCAAAACATTGTCCTTATGAATATTGTTTTAACTTTTTCTTTTTTTTTTTTGAAACACTTTTGACGCAATTTCTTAATTGAAAAATTGTAAAATGAAAGAGAAAAAGAAAGTAAGTATTGTTGGAAAAGTTTGCACAAGCATAAACCATAACTTTTCATGTTTCTAGAAAAACTTAGAAGTGAATAGTCAAGGCAAATAAATCTTAAAATGAAAGGAGTGCTAACAGAAAGATAAGAAGGAAAATTTTGAGTGAAAAAAAAAATAAAGTAAGAAAAGTAAAAAAGAGAAAATTACTTGATTAATAGAATTTTTTCCATCACTTTCTAAAAAGAAGTATGTAAAATTTTAGAGGAAAAAAAAATATGTGGTTTTAAAGAAAATCTTTTCCCACAGCTAACAATTTTTTCATTTATAAATGTATTCTGAGTCTTTCTTTGTTATTTTTGCTCAAGTTTTGCTTAGCATTAACCACAAATAATATCTAACTTTATTAGATTCAAGTTACATAAAAATTCCATTTTTATTACTTTTTTTGCTTTCAACATTAAATTTTTAACAAACAAGCAAAAGAAAAGGAAAAACAAAGAAAAACTTAACTTCGCTAAAAAAAAAATTGCTAAAGAAATAATGAAACTTTGAGAGCAGTAAGAAAAAAAACTTTCCTATAAAACAAAAAACTAAATGTTTTTTGGTTGCCTTTGCTGATGTTATTGCTATAAGTGAAGTTAAGCTCGGAAACCATTTTATATAATTCCTTCGAGAATTTATGCCAATTTAACTGCAAGCCCTACACAAAAAAAAAACTAAAAAAAAACTACCAACAATTTCAGCTAAAATGTTTATACATTTCAACTTCATTTTTTCATAGTTTTATATTTCATTTTTCTCTTCGCGTAATACTTACAATATGGAAACGGGTATAAAGTACGTCCATATTTTTTTGGTTCCACTCCAGCGATTATGACTATAACTATAAGTTTGACTATTATACTCATGAACGATATGAAAAACGTCCAAAATAAAAAAATGAAATACCAAATAATACACTTTAATGCTGCCCTTAGCATCGCAGTTATAAATGTGTGTCTGTGTATGTTTTTCTACTATTGTAGTTGTTATGGTTTTGGGGCATGGAGTATATAATTTTATATTTTTTTCTACCAAACAAGTAATACATATAAAGTACCAAAAAAAGGGAAATGAACCGCGGCAAAAACCTTTTATAAAACTCAAGTAAATAAACAAAAATGGTTGTATACTTGGTGAAAAAAAAAACATCCACATATGTGTAAGGTTTTTTTTATGGAGCATTAGCGACCATTTGAAGAGCTATTAAAAAAATAGGTTTGGTGCTTAAAAGGATGTTAAAGAAAATAATATACTAAGCTTTACTCACAAATCACCAAAAGATAATGTGATCTGTGACAACATAAAAGGTTACCACATAAATTTTACTTTTTTTTAATGTAAAAGTTTCACTGATCAGACTATTATTGTAATTAATGTATTGTTTATAAATGTGTATAATTTTAGTTCCTGTGCTTAGAAGTTTAGGTAAAAATAAAACTGGGACAAATTACGATTTCCGTTTAGCTTAGAACATATTCTTTTATCTTTGTCTCCCATTTGAGCAGAGGGCCCGAAAAAAAAATGTTTGTAAAAAATTTTGATACGAAAAATTTTCTGTAAAACATTTTTATACGAAAAATTTTCTATAAAAAATTTTTATACAAAAAATTTTCTTTAAAAAAATTTTATACGAAAAATTTTCTATAAAAATTCTTATACGAAAAATTTTCTATATAAAATTTCTATACGAAAAATGTTCTATAAAAAATTTTTATACGAAAAATGTTCTATAAAAAATTTTTATACGAAAAATTTTTTATACGAACAATTTCTATAAAAATTTTTTATAAGAAAAATTTTCTATAAAAAATTTTTGCACGAAAAATTTTCTATAAAAAAATTTTATCCAAAAAATTTTCTATAAAAAAATTTTATACGAAAAATTTTCTTAAAAAATTTTTGCAAGAGAAATTTTATAAAAATTTTTATAGGAAACAATTTTATACATGTAATTTTTTACTAAAAATTTTCTATCAAAAATTTTCTAAAATAAAATCTTATAAAAAAAATTTTCTATAAAAACTTGCATATATTTTTAAAGATTTTTCAAGGGAAAAATTTTATATAAAAAATTTTTATATGAAAAATTTTCTATAAAAAAATTTCTCTTGCGAAAAATTTTCTATAAAAAATATTTTTTGCAAGAGAAAATTTATAAAAATTTTTATAGGAAAAACATTCAATAAACAATTTTATACAAATAATTTTTTACGAAAAATTTTCTATAAAAAATTGTATACATTTATAAAAATTTTTCATAGGAAAAATTTTGTATATAAATGTTTATACGAAAAATGTTCTATAAAAAATTAAATACGAAAAATTTTCTAAAAAAAAAAATTTCTTTCAAAAATTTTCTATAAAAATTTTTGCAAGAGAAATTTTATAAAAATTTTGGTTGGAAAAACATTCAATAAACAATTTTATTCAAATATTTTTTTTTGAAAACTTTTCTATTAAAATTTTTATTTAAATAAAATGTTATACAAAAAAGTTTTTATAAATAAAATTGTATACATTTATAAAAATTATTATAGGAAAATTTTTTTTATAAAAAATGTTTATACGAAAAATTTTCTATTAAAAATTGTATACAAAAAATTTTCTATAAAAAATTTTAATACGAAAAAATTTCTATAAAAAAATCTTATACAAAAAATTTTCTTTCAAAATTTTTGAAAGTGAAATTTTATAAAAATTTTTTAAGGAAAAACATTCAATAAACAATTTTCTACAAATAATTTTTTTTCGAAAAATTTTCTAAAATAAAATCTTATACAAAAAATTTTCTATTAAAAATTGTATACATTTATAAAAAATTTTCATAGGAAAAATTTTCTATAAAAAATTTTTATACGAAAAATTTTCTATAAAAAATTGTTAACGAAAAATTTTCTTTAAAAAATTTTTATGCGAAAAAATTTCTATAAAAAAATTTTATACGAAAAATTTTCTATAAAAATTTTATACGAAAAATTTTCTATAAAAATTTTTGCAAGTGAAATTTTATAGAAATTTTTTAAGGAAAAACATTCAAAAAACAATTTTCTACAAATAATTTTTTACGAAAAATTTTCTAAAATAAAATGTTATACAAAAAATTTTCTATAAAAAATTGTAAACATTTATAAAAATTTTTCATAGGAAAAATTTTCAATAAAAATTTTTCACAGGAAAAATTTTCTATAAAAAATTTTTATAAGAAAATTTTTCTATAAAAAATTTTTATAGGAAAATTTTTCTATAAAAAATTGTATACGAAAAATTTTCTATAAAAATTTTTGCAAGTGAAACTATATAAAATTTTTTAAGGAAAAACATTCAATAAACAATTTTCTACAAATAATTTTTTACGAAAAAATTTCTAAAATAAAATCTTATACAAATAATTTTCTATAAAAAATTGTATACATTTATAAATATTTTTAATAGGAAAAATTTTCTATAAAAAATTTTTATACGAAAAATTTTCTATAAAAAATTCTTAAATATATAAATATTTTCTACTAAAACTGTATACGAAATATTTTCTATAAAATACTTTTAAAGAAAAAATTTGCTATAACAAATTTTTATAGGAAAAATATTGTAAGCAAAAATTTGTTTATAAAAAATTTCAAAACAAAAAAAATTTTCGTATTAAAAGAAAATTTTTATACGAAAAGTTTTCTATGATAAATTTGTTTAACTAAATGAACATAAAGCTACAGGATATGGGTGATGTAGGGGATGTTGGATAGAAACTGCTGCCACTAGCCTCCTCGTGGTTTCACCCAGGGAATCACATTAACACTTGATCATGTATTGAACTTAGATTTGCCGCGAGTTCTTCATTTAGAACGATCAAAGTATGGGCTAGGATATCCACTGTTTTTTCCACTCATGGAAAAAACAGTTACTATGAAAAAGCTTAAATTAGAATATGTTAGAAGAGGACGCACTAAACTTCGATGGAAAGACCAAGAAGAGAAAAATCTTGCAAAGCCCATTCTATGAACTTGGAGAATATGAGCTTAAGACAGAAGCGCATGGAATTCGAAAATAGGCTCCGGCTTACTTACCTTAACAAGTTTTAAATATAGGACAATTTTTAAATCTAAAGCAAAGTGAAATTTAAAATAATGAAGAACTCTGCAAATTATATGAGCTAGGATAATGTACATGCGAAATTTTATCGAAATCGCAGATTTTGAAGTTCAAAATCCGGATTTGCGTTCGAAAAATGTTATTTTTATCCTTTATCCACATTAAAAACCTTTGCTTCAATTAAGGTCCTATATTGTAGTTTTTATCTATCTCAGAACAAGCACATTAAGAGCAGTATATAGAATTTCCCACACGGAATCTTTAAAAAAATTTTAAGCAAAATAAACAACATATAACAAAAGGCTATAGTTAACATCGACTATTTGTTACCTTAACTACATTCTTGCTTTGATATTTTGTTTCATTTTATCATTTTCAGCAGATGGACTTGCTTTGAAGCTAGGTTCAAATATGGACCGAATGTTACAATATTTATATTTTCAAAAGACTTATCTATACAAAAGTTTAGCAAAAAACTTCAATTATCTTTAGATTTATGGGTTTTTATAAGCCAGACGGACATCATAAAATCAATTCAGAAACTTATTTTGAGTCGATTACTTATTTAATTGTGGTATTAGATCAATATTTACAAGTGGAATCATCAAGTAAAACCCAATACAACCACACACATATTTACCGGATACATTAAGTGAAGAAAGTTTCCTATGTCGTATGAGTAATATTTTGCCATAAATATAATTTCCAAGAATTGATTATCAATCATACGCCGCCATAAAAACTAATAAAATCATTCAATTTGCTAAAACGGGCATGAAACAAAATCTCCATCGATATTTATTCAACAATTCAGTTCAAGTGAGCAGAAAATAATAAAAATCTACTTAAGATAATAAAATAAATAATAAATCGTATGTATGTAGGGCAAAATCACACATTCTCATGCAGTAAACAATTATGTAAACAACAAAAATATACAAAAAGCTACAAATGAGTATGAAAGAGTTTACAAACACTTGCGCACATACAATTACATGTATGTATTTATTTTGAAAAAATAATACAAGTCTACACCAAAAGACCCTTAAAAAACAACTTACAAATAAACACAAAATCTAAAGCTCGAAAGTATGCTGCACTTTTTCAATGTATACAATACACACACATACCAACTCAAATAACTGTTTATTATTTTTTATTTTCCTACTTCGTTGTTATACTGTAAACGATCAGAATATGCATAGAACAGGGAGAAGATTAAAGAGTTCGAAAAACAATTGGGTTGATACGTTGTATGTATAATTGGATTTGCTTTAGATGTTTTATATGAGATTGCAATTTAAGTCATTTCCGCTACTTTTCACAGCTTTGCAACAAGCGTACACATGCTAAGGCAATGGTCTAAAATGTTCAAGTATAGGATGATCAAAAAAAAAAGAGATTTGAGGAAATAAGAAAATCTTAGGGAGGTAATATATATCATTTTTGTATTATATAAATATATTGCTATCCAGGAACAATATCTAATTCCAGCAACCTATCAAAAGTTAGTTCCAACAAAAATTTGCTTGATTAAGGTATTATACATAAAGCTTAAAATTCTTTTAATACGTATTTTGCAAAAAAATTATATTGAAGAAAAGAACACACTATAAATACCGTTATATTTTCTGAATTTAATACAGCTAAACGCTAGCTATTAACTTTATGATATGTCATAAAATCTAAAATTTTAATACAAGAACTTTATTCATAAAAACAAGTAAAAAACGAAATTTTTACAATTTGTAGTATTCAGTTCACTAGTAGTAAAAAAGAATGAACATATAAAAACTGTATGATTATAATGTTAGAAAAGAAAATTTTACAGTGTTATTTTCGTGCTAAGTCGAATGCATTTTTGTTCTGCGTAAAATTATGCTGACAATGTTGCCAGTATACAAGAAAAAACAATTCCTGGCAATAAAAATATCGAGCAGAGGAAAAAGCCAGTATGTTACTTTGGGGAAATTTCTTGTGATTTTTAATTTAAAAGATATATAAACTTATAATTTTCTTTTGTTTACAATCTCTATACTGTTACTTGTTTTATGCAGTCTTATGATAATTAATAATTCTTTTTACTAAAAAAAATATATTTAAAAAAAGATTTAGTTAAAATAAGGAAAAATAAATAAAGTTAATTACCGTATAGCGAAATATATGTGTAAAACATTAAATGACTTTTATTTAGAAGTGTTTTGGTTTGTTTGTTCAAAAACTTTGAATCAAATTAATCCTAGTCCAAAAAAGTTTTTACAAAAGCAACCATATATTTCTTTCCTATACAACTATAGATAATATTTATTAAAAGTATTAAAAAGCTTTTGAGTAAATAATCTTGTTTGACACAATTGTTCAGAAGCATAGAAAAAGGGTTCCTAAAATGTATTTCCGAAATATTAATATTATTGACGGTCTTAGTTTATGACTAAGTTTATGTCTTAGTCTATGTTTTATTCTATATCTAAGTCTAAGTCTTAGTCTATGTCTTAGTCTTAGTCTTAGTCTATGTCTTAGTCTATGTCTTAGTCTATGTCTTAGTCTATGTCTTAGTCTATGTCTTAGTCTATGTCTTAGTCTATGTCTTAGTCTATGTCTTAGTCTATGTCTTAGTCTATGTCTTAGTCTATGTCTTAGTCTATGTCTTAGTCTATGTCTTAGTCTATGTCTTAGTCTATGTCTTAGTCTATGTCTTAGTCTATGTCTTAGTCTATGTCTTAGTCTATGTCTTAGTCTATGTCTTAGTCTATGTCTTAGTCTATGTCTTAGTCTATGTCTTAGTCTATGTCTTAGTCTATGTCTTAGTCTATGTCTTAGTCTATGTCTTAGTCTATGTCTTAGTCTATGTCTTAGTCTATGTCTTAGTCTATGTCTTAGTCTATGTCTTAGTCTATGTCTTAGTCTATGTCTTAGTCTATGTCTTAGTCTATGTCTTAGTCTATGTCTTAGTCTATGTCCTAGTCTATGTCTTAGTCTATGTCTTAGTCTATGTCTTAGTCTATGTCATAGTCTATGTCTTAGTCTATGTCTTAGTCTATGTCTTAGTCTATATTTTAGTCTATGTATTAGTCTATATTTTAGTCTATGTATTAGTCAATGTCTTAGTCTATATCATACTCTATGTATTAGTCTATGTCTTAGTCTATATCTTAATATACGTCAAAGTCAAGCTAATGTATATACATGTCAGAATCAATCAATTTAGCATTAGAATATTAATTAGTGTTAAGTAGAAAGATTGCTCTACTTTAGTTTATAAATTTTCTGCTGCTCTATCTGTTGCCAACAAACAACCTTGAAATCTTAAAAATTGCTTTAACTGTAACCTTTGACCTCGAAAGCAATGATTTATGTTCTTATATTTATTTTTTGCTTTTGAACTTAGACAAAAATCAAAAACATCGTGTCATATCATTTCAATCATTTCAAAAAAAATTCTTTTGAAAATAACAAACACATTTTGTCATTGGAATTTTTTTTCAACTGAGATGACTTTGATGAATTTGCTTTTGTTGTTGCACAAATTACTCAAGTATAAACGACACATGACTCACGCACACTCTAACGTTTGAAACTTAATTTAAGTCATTATTGACATTTCTTTTCTTTGTTTCAATAAATTTTTCTATTTAATGTCGGTAATTATGGCTGTTTTTTTCTGCATTATATAAAATAGAACAATTTAATTATAACGTGTATATATTTAGTTGTTTGTGCTAAAGTACAAGAGTGTTTAATTAGCAACAACACAATTAAAAGAAATTAGTTTAAACTAGTTCATGTTTGAAAGCACCCTATAAGTGGTGAGTTAAATAGGGTGATGCATCAAGTTGAAGTTAAAGCTAAACAATATAATTTTCAGTGTACAAAGAAGAGTAGAAAAATAAAACTTTATTTTTTGCTCGAATTCTTGTACAGGATTTAATGGTAGAGAATTTTACCTCAACTTACTAGTATTTTATTTTACCTTTTCTTAGTCTCTTAAATCTCGTGCAAGTTTTTATTTTAAAAATTCAGGTCAATTTATAATTTATAGTTGGCAAATTTATAATAAAGTTTTACTTTTAATTCAACCACTTCTTTTACACCATTTAAGTTTTTTTATTTTAAGAGTATTTCTAGTAGAATTCAGTTAAAACAAACACAATTGTGATTTTTTAACCAGTTTTCAGGTTTCCTTCAATTTAAGTTATTACTTTTGTTGGCTATTTTAATTTATTGTTATTGCTTTAAATTAGTCTACAATTTTGTTGTTTTACACATTTTTTTCTACAATTCCCTTTTTCTTCTTAGGTATTCTAGAAGTTTAAAATTGTTTTGTATTTATTCTGGTGAGCTCTTTTGGTCAGTTTATTGTTGTTATATAAGAGTTCTAAGAAGCTTAACACTTTTGTTGTGTCAAAGTGCAATAATAAAAGTGGGGAAGAGGTTTTCATTTATATATTCCTTGTTGGCTATTGTTCGCTTTTAATAAAATTGTGTATACTTTGTAGTTTTTTGGTATGGACTAAGACATAGACTTAGGCATAGACTGAGACATAGACTAAGACATAGACTAAGACATAGACTAAGACATAGACTAAGACATAGACTAAGACATAGACTAAGACATAGACTAAGACATAGACTAAGACATAGACTAAGACATAGACTAAGACATAGACTAAGACATAGACTAAGACATAGACTAAGACATAGACTAAGACATAGACTAAGATATAGACTAAGACATAGACTAAGATATAGACTAATACATAGACTAAGACATAGACTAAGACATAGACTAAGACATAGACTAAGACATAGACTAAGACATAGACTAAGACATAGACTAAGACATAGACTAAGACATAGACTAAGTCATAGACTAAGTCATAGACTAAGACATAGACTAAGACATAGACTAAGACATAGACTAAGACATAGACTAAGACATAGACTAAGACATAGACTAAGACATAGACTAAGACATAGACTAAGACATAGACTAAGACATAGACTAAGACATAGACTAAGACATAGACTAAGACATAGACTAAGACATAGACTAAGACATAGACTAAGACATAGACTAAGACATAGACTAAGTCATAGACTAAGACATAGATAAGATATAGACTAAGACATAGACTAAGACATAGACTAAGACATAGACTAAGACATAGACTAAGACATAGACTAAGACATAGACTAAGACATAGACTAAGACATAGACTAAGACATAGACTAAGACATAGACTAAGACATAGACTAAGACATAGACTAAGACATAGACTAAGACATAGACTAAGACATAGACTAAGACATAGACTAAGACATAGACTAAGACATAGACTAAGACATAGACTAAGACATAGATTAAGACATAGAATAAGACATAGACTAAGACATAGACTAAGACATAGACTAAGACATAGACTAAGACATAGACTAAGACATAGACTAAGACATAGACTAAGACATAGACTAAGACATAGACTAAGACATAGACTAAGACATAGACTAAGACATAGACTAAGACATAGACTAAGACATAGACTAAGACATAGACTAAGACATAGACTAAGACATAGACTAAGACATAGACTAAGACATAGACTAAGACATAGACTAAGACATAGACTAAGACATAGACTAAGACATAGACTAAGACTAAGACATAGATAGGCTTTCCGTTCGCTAGACCATTTGAGGAGTGTTCGACGCGAACTTCAATAACATTAAGAAAAATATGTAACCTACTAATACTAAAAATAATAATAATTATAATATTAAAAATTATACTTATCACAAAAATCTATATAAATCAAATGTTTATTACAAACTATATTAAATTTCTGACCCTTTCTTCCTTATTGGAGCTTGAGTAGGAAAATGTTAACATATACATTATTATCTGGTATTCGCACAAATACAAATTACCTTTTGTTTTTTAAATTTGTTTCTCTTTTTTTATAAATCAAATTTTAAATCCTACATTTTCAAGCACTAATTACGCCATACTTAAGTATTGTTACAGTTTTTTTAAGTGTTATTAAATGAAATTGTTTTCAATAGCAAACAAGCCTTAAAAAATAATATTATGTCAGTTTTTTTTTTGGCAAACATTTTAACATGGTCATAAAAAATAGCGAAAATACATAAAAGTCTCAAGTACGAATATAAAAACCCGCCATATGTTTATTTTATTTGAAATGTTCATTTTTTTCATAAATATTTATAACAGAGACAGGCAAAAACTTTTGAACGGATGGTTGGTTAGTGGGTTGTTAAAATATATCACGACAGTGGTGGTAATGATGATGACTTTAATGGTGTTATGGGAGGTTGGGGAAAGCCTAAGAAGTTGGCGTGTAAAAAGCTAATTTGGACAATAAGGCGTATGAGTAATAATTTTCGCATACTATGTTTTTATGGCAAAAAACGAGAAAAAAGTGTAATATGAAAAACTAAAGAAATGCTAAAAGTGAAAATAAACATAAGAAGAAAACTCTATCTGCGTGTATACTAAAGTTTTAGCAGCAAAAATTGCAAACTACAAAAATATGGTGTATATCTGCTGCAAACCACTTAAATGAATTAAATTTGTTTTTTTTTTTTTTTAAACTTCAAAATTTAGGACAGTGAGGAAAAGCGGAAGTAAAAAAGATATGGATTTTGTATGAATAAAAGAAATGAAGAAAGACAAAGTTTAAGTTTAAATAAAAGTCTTAAAATTATAAAAATAAAACACAAAATTATAAAAAATCGAATTGAAATAAATCGTATAACTAGTGATCCTTTAATAAAAGAAGAAAACTTTCAACAAACTCTGCTCAAATAGCACATTTAATATTTTTACCGCTCTTATAATTTACCCACATTTATGGTTATATATAAGTAGAAGTTTAAAGAAAATGAGTTCATAACATCACTAGCAGCAATAGCGGCAGCTTGTTTGCTTTATGGTCTCATAAAAATTTAAATTCATTTTTCAGCTATAATTTTCCTTGAAACAGCATTTTATTTTTTATTGGCTTTTAATGTTACTTATTTTGCAGATTTTTTTTCGCTTACTTCTAGCATTTTCCATTTTATTCTCTTTATATTTTCACATATAATTTAAAATTTATGTCTTTTTATTAAAAACAATGTTTCACGCATAGGGTCTTGGTAAAAATTTGGCAAAAGGAAATTTTTTCTTTATTTTCTAATTTAACAAATTATTTCTCTTCAAAATTCCGGCTTTAAGGGAAGCAATAAAGTATCTAGTTTGCAAGTCAATTTTTTAGGACAGGAGATGATTTCGATTGATTGTTATATTTTTTTATATTTTAACATGTCAGTCTCACGTCTAACTTGGTCAAATTTATTTAGAAAATTTTCAAAGCAACTATTTTTTTAAAAGGTTTATTTATTTATGATATTCAATTTTTAAAAGAAAATATTCAATACTAAATTTGTTCATAATAAATTGAAAATTTTCAATAAAAATTTTCGATATTAAAATTTTTATAGACAATTTTTGATTTAAAATTTTTCTATAAGAAATTAAAATTTTTCAATAGAAAATTTTCTAAAATTTTTGGTATTAATATTTTCTACAGTATTTTTAAGATATTAAAATTTTTCTACAGAATATATTCTTTGAAAAATTTTCAATATTAAAATTTTTCTATAGAAAATTTTCAATTTTAAAACTTTTCTATAGAAAATTTTCAATATAAAAATGTTTCTATTTAGAATTTTCGATTTTAAAATTGTCCTTTAGAAAATTTTTGATTTTAAAATTTTTCTGTTAAAAATTTTCAATATGAAATTTTTCATAGAAAATTTTCGATCTTAAAATTTGTCTATAGAAAATTTTCAATGTTAAAATTTTTCTATTAAAATTTCTTTAGAAAAAATTTAGATATTAAAATTTTTTATAGAAAATTTTTGAAATTAAAATTCTTTATAAAAAATTTTTCTACAGAATATTTTTGTTGTTAAAATTTTTCTATAAAAAATTTTTGATATTAAAATTTTTCTATAGAAAATGTTTGATATTAAAATTTTTCTATAGAAAACTTTTGACATTAAAATTTTTCTGTTAAAAATTTTTAATATTAAATATTTTATAGAAAATTTTCGATCTTAAAATTTTTCTTTTAAAATTTCTTTAGAAAATATTTAGATATTAATTTTTTTTTTTATAAAGAACTTTCTATATTAAAATTTTTATAGAAAATTTTTGAAATTAAAATTCTTTGTAGAAAATTTTCTATAGAAAATTTTTGGTATCAAAATTTTTCTATAGAAAATTTTTAATATTAAAATTTTTTCTATGTTAAAATTTTTTTTAGAAAATTTTTGAAATTAAATTTTTTTATAGAAAATTTTAAAACAAAATTTTTCTATAGAAAATTTTTGATAATAAAATTTTTCTATAGACAATTTTTGATATCAAAATTTGTCTATAGAAAATTTTGATATTCAAATTGTTCTATTAAAATTTCTTTAGAAAAAATTTAGATATTAATATTTTTTTTATAAAACTTTCTATATTAAAATTTTGTATTGAAAAGTTTAATTTTAAAAAATGGTAATTTCATTTTTTATAGAAAATTTTTCTATAGAAATTTTTCTATAGAAAGTTTTTGATGTTAAAATTTTTCTATAGAAAATTTTTGATGTTAAAATTTATCTATAGAAAATTTTTGATATTAAATTTTTCTATAGAAAATTTTTGATGTTAAAATTTATCTATAGAAAATTGTTGATATTAAAATTTTTCTATAGAAAATTGTTGATATTAAAATTTTTTATAGAAAATTTTTTAAATTAAAATTTTTTATAAAAATTTTTATTATTAAAATTTTCCTATAGAAAATTTTTGATATTAAAATTTTTCTATAGAAAATTTTTGATACTAAAATTTTTTATAGAAGATTTTCAAAATATAAATTTTTGGATAGAAAATTTTCGATGTGTTAATTTTTCTATAGAAACTTTTCAATTTTAAAATTTTTCTATAGAAAATTTTCAATATAAAAAATTTTCTATTAAAAAATTTCGATATTAAACTTTTTTTAATGTTAATTTTTCTGTAGAAAAATTTCGATATTAAAATTTTTATATAGAAAATTTTTGACATAGAAAATTTTTGGCATAGAAAATTTTTGACATAGAAAATTTTTGATATTTAAAATTTTCTACAAAAAATTTTTCATTTCAAAAAATTTTCGATATTAAAAATTTTTTTCATAAAATTTTTGATATTAAAATTTTTTCTATAGAAAATTTTTGACATTAAAATTTTTCTGTAGAAAATTTTTGATATTAAATTTTTTTTATAGAAAATTTGTTATATTAAAAATTTTGTACAGAAAAATTTTTCATATTAAATTTTTTCTATACAAAATTGTTGATATTAAAATTTTCCCTATAGAAAATTTTTGGTTTAAAATTTTTTGAAGAAATTTTTATTTAAAAAAAAATTTTTGATATTAAAATTTTTCTAGAAAATTTTTGATATTAAAATTTTTCTAGAGAAAATTTTTAATATTAAAATCTTTTTATAGAAAATTTTTAATATTTAAAATTTTTAATATTAAAAATTTTCTATATAAAATTTTTGATATTAAAAATTTTCTGCAGAAAATTTTTAATATTAAATACTTTTATACAAAATTTTTGATATTAAAAATTTTTTACAGAAAATTTTTGATATAAACATTTTTCTACAGAAAATTTTTGATATTAAAATTTTTCTTTTGAAAACTCTTGTTATTAAAATTCTTCTGTTGAAAGTTTTTGATATTAAAATATTTTTATAGGAAATTTTTGATATCAAAATTTGTCTGTAGAAAATTTTGATATTAAAATTTTTCTAAAGAAAATTTTTGATATTGAAGTTTTTCTGTAGAAAATTTTTGACATTAAAATTTTTCTTTACAAAATTTTTGATATTAAAATTTTCAATACTAAATTTTTTATAGAAAATTTTATAGAAAATTTATTAAGTTTTTCTGTAAAGAATTTTCAATGTAAAAATTTTGCTATAGAAAAGTATCGGTATTAAAATTTTTTATAAAAAAAAGGTTAATATTAAAATTTTCGGTATAAAATTTTTAGAAGAGATTTTTGTTTTTAAAATTTTTAATATAAGAATTTTGGTTCTCAAACTTTTAGTAGAAAATTTTTGTAATAAAAGTTTTCTTTACAAAATTTTTGATGTTAAAATTTTTCTATAGAAAGTTTTTGATATTAAAATGTTTCTTTAAAAATTTTTTGATCTTAAAACTGTTATATAGAAAATTTTGATATTAAAAATTTTCTATACAAAATCTTCGACATTAAAATTTTTCTATACAAAATTTTTGATATTAAAATTTTTCTATACAAAATTTTTGATATACAAATTTTTCTATAGAAAATTTTTAATATTAAAATTTTTCGATAGGAAATTTTTGATATTAAAATTTTTCTATAGGAAATTTCTGACATTAAAATTTTTCTGTAGAAAATTTTTGATACTAAAATTTTTCTAGAGATAATATTTGGTATTAAGAATTTTCTATAAAAACCTGTTTCTCGAAAACTAAAACCATCTCAAAAAAAAAAAACTCATAAAAGTTATAATTCCACCAATTTTCAATTACTATAAAAGATAATAAGATTATATTTTGTTATCTTAAACATTTACAATTTAAAGCATCTAGTACATTTTGATAGTAATTGCAGACATTAATGATTTGCTGCAATAAAAGTGTATTGAATTGAACATTTAATTTTCACATCTTTTCACATTCTCAAGCTTTCTAATAAAAAGTGAAAAGTCGGTATCATTTCTCCGCACTTATAGCTTATCTTAAGTGCTTGGGTATATGAACAGTAAAAGAGCTGTCAAAAACTTTAGTAGTTGTAAATATTTTATTTATTTTAACGTGTGGTAATTGTGAGCTTTCCTTAAGATGGCTATTTGATAGTTGAAGAAAGAACTGCAAACTGTAAAAAGTAATTATGCTATTAAGTAAATATTCTATGATGCTTAAGTTTTTATTCGGTTTTTTGTGAAAGGATTTAAGTTTTAAATATAAATCATTTTAAGGAATTAAAATTTGTATGAAGATTTTAGGTATTTTAAGATTAGCAGGAATTTTGTAGCTTTAAGTTAAGTTTTAAGCAGTAATTTAAATCGAAAAATATTTTATAATTATAATAAATTAAGTATATTTTAATTAATTTTGTATTTTCTTTTCAGGTATGTTTAGAACTCCCTAGATTAACTTAAAACGAATTAAGGTAAAGTAAAATGTTGCAAGAATAAGATTTTCTTAGCCGTTTTCGTGTAACATGTTACTGTCAAACATGTTTAGTTAGCTCAATAATTTTATTATGACAAGCTTTTTACTACTTTCGAAGACGACGAAGGCAAGATCTTTTATATTTTTCATCCTTTTGAGCTCATATATCCTCGTCTAATAAACAGCCCTACAAAATGAAACATTTTTCGGTACCACAGATATCTAAGTCAGTTTGTATGTATGAAGTATTGGGCTTTAATGCCTCTAATTAACTTTTGTTTGTATCAGCTCTAGTTTTTGAGATATACATTTTTTAGGTAAACTACGTAGTAATGCAATTTATAGTAAAGAAACTAATATATGGTGAATTATATTCAGCAACAGTAAAAAACCGAAATTCAGCTACAATATTATCTTAACGATGCCTTAATATTATTTTGATTCCATGAAGTAGTTTCAGAGATATCACTCAACTTTGGATGGAAAATTTTGTATACCCTTCACTACCATAAGTGCAAAGGGTATTACAAGTTTGTGCTGATATATGTAACGCATAAAAATATTTGTCTTAGATCCACCTTTTTGTATACCAATAGGATCAGAATCTCTTTCTGAGTTGATTTAGCGATGTCAGTGCGTCCGTCCGTCTGGCTGGCTGGCTGGACCCCCATGTAAACCATGTAATCAAAGTACAGGTCCCAATTCTAAAGATATTTTAATGAAATTTGGCACAGATAATTTTTTTTATAGTAGAACTAGGCTATTGAAATTCGTCAAAATAAGTCCATTATTTATGATACCTCCCATAAGTCCCGGAATTGATATATTGGCCACAAATATAAATATCTTTTCATGAAATTTAAAGCGGATACCGCTTATGTAAACCTAAATCACTGTACCGAATTTCGTTGAAATTGGTCCACATTTGACCATAGCTCCCATACAAACACTTATGTCAAAACGCACTAAATGACACAAAAAACACTAAAACGCTGGTAAATCGGAAGAGAATGAGAGTTATTTCTAAAAAAAATGTATATCTCGAAAACTAGGTCTGATCCAAAGAAAAGTGAGTTAGAGGAGTTGGAGCCCTATGGCGGTTCTGAGTCGATCGCTATAATTTTTATGGGGTCTAAGAAGAATAACGAAAAAATTGAAAACTGAATGACAAACTTATGATACCCTTTCACCTTTTGGTGAAGGGTATTAAAATAATCAAGGTCTTATAGTAGGAGTTTTGTATTGACAACTTTAATTATATATATAGCAATATATATAATTATTGTATAGCAGGTTAGTCATCCGCCTAGTATACCAGAAGTCCTAAGTCCGATCCCTTTCCAGACCCACTTAAAAAAAATAAAATTTTCAAAAAAGCGGCTATTCACCTCACATGTCAGCTAGCCACTGATTTTTGAGTATTAGGCTATAAAAAACTTCTCTAACTGATGCATTTGCCGTTCGGAGCCGGAGTTAAAACGTAGGTCCCTTTCAATGAGTCTAAAAATAGAATAGGATGCAGCTCATTGCCTGAGAGAAGTACCACTTGTTCCAATTGGAATGTTGTCATGGAAATTATTATTATTATTATTGTACAGCAATATTTTTTGTTTATGAATTAGGGGGTTAATTTTTAGTAATTTGTGAATTCATTATTTATTTCCTTACACAAAAATTTTATTTCAGCCTTAAACAGACACATTTTAAATTTCTTTTAAATTAATCATTTTACACTTAAAATTCCATTACTTGAATTTTTAATTAATTTCCGTTTTCCTTTTTAAATATTTAAAAAAAAGACTTCTGTTATTTTTGAAATGAAATATATTTATTGATTTAATTAATTACATTTCCGCACCTACTGCCAGACAACAACAATATAATTGCCAATATCGTAAAGCTTAATCCAGAAGCTTAAAAACAATAGAAGATTCAATTTAATAAAAAAAAATATATCCTTCAGGCTTACAAACATACTAAGAAGCCTGACCAAAACCCCAACAACCAGACTTCACACTCTGTCACCCATACAAATACAAACTGACTAACATCCGACATTTATGATATTAACAATCTCTATGAAAGATTATAATTTTGTTGAAATAACAAGAAAGCAAACTACAAACCCATTCCAGTCATCATTCATCTTGCCAACCATCCGTCCATCAATTTAAGCCATTAAATGAATGTTTGTATTTTGAATGTCTATCTTTCCGTCTGTCTTTTATTCATTTACTCGTTTTCTGGCTTCATCCACAAGTAACTAACATTCGTATAGTTCAGTTCAATTCCGTGTTTGTTTCACTTGTTATTAAGATGTCTGTATGACAGATACCATCTAAAGAACTAAATACTCAACAAAAGTTAACAAAAAAAATAAACATCAACGTCGACTATAAGAGTCAAGCGTTAGATATAGCAATAACATCAACAAAAAAGTTAAAGCTTTTTCATAATTTTAATAACTTAATAGTCTTGTCAGTCTCGAAAAACAAAGAACAAAAAAAATGAAGGGAAAACATTGCTTCTCTTACTCATCATATCAAAACAGAATTACTAAGAGAGAAGAAAATTAAAAAAAATAAAACTGTTCCTAAAAACGAAAGAGAATTCAAAAAAATATACATCTACTGGTATTAGTGCTGCTGATGTCTGCCATGTTTTCTGTTGTTGCAAGGAAACAGTTAGATTGTTTTTTTTTGTTATTTCTACACCTTCTTTCCCATTTTTCCGGTTTAAAATAATTTCCCTTTAGAATATTATTGATTAATCGTTGTTTTTTTTTTCTTGTTTTTGTCGGGTGTAAGTATGTGTGAGAGTTGCGTGTGACTAGTGTATTAGATTGTTAACGTTTTTGTTTCTTTGGTTTAATTTATTTGCCTTGTACATGTGCTTGCGGTCGTATTGATGAGGTTGTTTTTATTAAGCACCAATGTTGTCGTTACGTTAGTGGGATGGTTTGACGGTGACTATCGATTAGAAAAAGATTAACGATTTAATATCTGTCAATTATATTGGAATGTGAAAAGCTTGTCACTACAATTTACATTTTATTGAAATAAGTAACAGTAAAGGTATTTTTTCAATGTATAAGTGATATTTATATTGGGCTGAAAAGTAGAATTATGACTTTGAGGATTCAGCGTTATTAAAAAATATGTACACTTCGGATTATGTAATTGGTTATCGAAATTGTAGGCCTAAAAAATTTATATCCATAAAATACTGGCATTATGACAAATATACACTACAGATATACACTACTAAAAACGGACAGTACTTCTTTATACATTTTCTTTATTCCATATTATATTTGCACTCATTAAACGCCCATCAATGCTTACTTTCTATTGTACATGAAAAGCAGGTGCTACATATCAAATTTGGGTTTCATATAAAAGTTCCATATATCACTCATAAGCCCATTTCACCAGAAGCCAAAGACTTTCACAAATAAATTCTAAAATTAAATAATTTTAAATTTTTATATTTTTTAGAAAAAAAAAATATTTTTGAAATACAAAAATTTTTTTTGATAAACATTTTTTTCTCAGTCAAATTTTTAGATAAAAATATTCTTCTATAGAAAAATGTTTTCAAAAAAAAAATTTATGAAAAAAAACATTCGATAAAAATATTTTGCTATTAAAATATTTTCAATAAAAATATTTTTCTTCGATAAAAATATGTTTCTGTAGAAAAATTTTTGATAAAAATGTTTTTTGTTATTTTTATCGAACATTTTTCTATAGAAAAATTTTGAATATAAAAATTTTCTAAAGGAAAATTTTGAATATAAAAATTTTCTAAAGAAAAATTTTTAATATAAAAATTTTCTATCAAAAAATTTTTAATATAAAAATTTCTATAAAAAAATTTTTAATGTGAAAAGTTTATATAGAAAAATGTTTAATATAAAAATTTTCTAAGGAAAAATTGTTAATATAAGAATTTTCAAACGAAAAAGTTTTATATAAAATTTTCTATAGAAAAATTTTGAATGTGAAAATTTTCTATAAAAAAACTTGTAATATAAAAATTTCCAAAAGAAAAATGTTTAATATAAGAATCTTCTAGCGAAAAATTTTTGATATAAAAACTTTTTAAAGAAAATTTTTAATATAAAAATTTTCTAAAGAAATATTTTTAATATAAAAATTTTCTAAAGATGAAATTTTAAATATAAAATTTTTTATAGAAAAATTTTTAATATAAAAATTTTCAAAAGAAAAATTTGTAATGTAGAAATTTTCTATAGAAAAATTTTGAATCTAAAAATTTTCTAAAGAAAAATTTTTAATATAAGAATTTTCTAACGAAAAATTTTTAATATACAAATTTTCTAACGACAAATTTTTAATATAAAAACTTTTTACATTGAAAAAATTTTGAATATAAAAATTTTCTAAAGAAAAATGTTTAATATAAAAATTTTCTAAAGAAAAATTATTAATATAAATATTTTCTCAAGAAAAATTTTGAATATAAAATTTTTCTATAGAAAAATTGTTAAGATAAAAATTTTCTATAGAAAAATTTTAAATGTGAAAATTTTCTATAGAAAAATTTTTAATCTAAAAATTTTCTAAAGAAGAAAATTTTGGTATAAGAATTTTCTAATGAAAAATTTTTAATGTGAACATTTTATATAGAAAAATTTTTAATATAAAAATTTTCTAAAGAAAAATTTTTAATATAAAAATTATCAAAAGAAACATTTTTAATATAAGAATTTTCTAACAAAAATTTTTAATATACAAATTTTTTACATTGAATTTTTTTTTTTTTTTAAGAAAAAACGCGAAAGGAATTTTGTCGAGGAATTTGGTTTATTTATTAATGTAACAGACTGATTTATTGATAAAAAGCCAAAAATTGTTTGCGGCGAAGCTAAATTCATCGACGAGTTTCGATGGTTGGTTAAGCCATCTCTTCAGG
Organism: Stomorhina lunata; assembly: GCA_933228675.1. Classification (NCBI taxonomy): domain Eukaryota; kingdom Metazoa; phylum Arthropoda; class Insecta; order Diptera; family Rhiniidae; genus Stomorhina; species Stomorhina lunata. Next base: position 95,404,695 of record OW121743.1, on the reverse strand, counting down.
ATTCTCAAGAAAAATTCTCAATATAAAATATTTTTAAAGAAATTTTTAATATAAGAACTTTCTAATGAAAAATTTTCAAAATAAGATTTTTTTTTTTTTAAAATGTTAAATAATTAAAATTTCTAAAGAAAATTTTCTATAGAAAAATTTTTAAATATAAAAATTTTTTATACAAAAATTTTTATATGAAAATTTTTCATTAGAAAATTTTTATATCAAAAATTTTTCTGTAGAAAATTTTTTTATCAAGAATTTTCCTATCGAAAATTTTTTTATAAACACATTTCTATAGAAAATTTGTATATTAAAAATTTTTCTATAGAAAATTTTTCTTTTGAAATTTTTAATATTAAAAATTTTTTCAATATTAAAAATTCTTATATTAAAAATTTTTCATTAGAAAATTCTTATATTAAAAATTTTTCTTTAGAAAATTTTTAGATTAAAAATTTTACTATAGAAAAATGTTTAATAAAAAAATTTTGAACAGAAAAATTTTTCAAAAAGAAAGATTATTCGCACTTTATCCCTATCTATTACATTTATTTATTATTGTAACAGGCACTTTACTGGTAAAATCCAAAAAATGTTTGTGGAGACAACCAATTCCTAGACGCGTTTTGCCAACATCTTCAGGAGGAGTACCCCTACTTTTAGACAAATCGAAAAACTTGCATAATTATCTATTTTACAAACACAATCATTATGAATTATGTTTGCAAATCACAGGAAATTAAATACAAATATTTTCTTCAGTTTTATCTTCCTTCACTTCATAAGGAAAAGGTCCATTTTTATCGAAATTTAAAGCAAAATTTTGTTTTCGAAGGTAATTTTACTCTCTTGCAATCTTTGTCTTTAGTAGACAAATAAAAAACAGTTTTTTAATTTCAGATTTTTTAAATGAATACTTTTAGCGAAATACTTTAAATGGTTTCAATTAAATTAGCATTAAAATTTCATTAATAAAATTTTGGAACACACAAATTTTCCAAAAAAAAAAAAAAATTCCTACGACCAAACTATGCATTTTACCCTTTTAACTTTATTAATAATTCAAATCCGATTAAATTTTCTCGTATTTAATTATTCTACAAAGTTATCTAAATTGAATAAAAATACCTTTGTTAACTTCATTTAAAGTCTTAAGGTTGATTCGGTATAAGAGAAGCAAAATTGAATTGAATTATTAAAATCCCAACACCTATGACATTGTCTTTACCAACAAAAAAAAAAATCAAAATCCCCCCAAAAAAAGTATATAAAATTCTTTACCTAAAACCTAAAGTAAACCAAAGCATATACAAATTTATTCAGACCCTCAAAAATACCAAGAAACGAAAAATAATAAAAGGAAATACCTTAAAAAACTAAAGCAAAAAGAAAACACAGGAACTCAAGTCAAATGTCAACTTCTTGTTACTGTTGATTTGTGCTTTTTGCCTTGGCTTTCAGGATTTCGACATTTTTCCAAGTAAATGTCTTTGAATCGAAGCAAGTAAGAATGTATGTATATACGAGTAATGTCTTTGAATGTATGTATATAAGAGTAGTGTCTTTGTATTTTTTTGTTACTTTGGCCCCTTAAGCAGTTAACTTTCAAGGCTTTAACGAGCATCCATCGAAATTTAGTAGACTCATATACATAAATATTTATATACATATCTAAATGTACATATACATTTATATACCAATACATATAAATTGCTAGTAATATAAGTGGCTATGTATATTTTATTGTGTTGTAAAATAAAACAGTCTTTATAAACATTTGCTTCTTGTTTTCATCTCTAACTTGACAGCTTATAATAAATTTTATTTATTATTATGATTAATGTCAAAAAGTTTTTTTTCTTTTGCTTCATAATATTTTGTTAATTTTTTTTTTTTGTTTTAACAAAAATTTATTTCCTTTTCTTAAGACTCGTCTAGGGCTCTTCCTGCTATTGTTTTTTTAATTTTTGGATATCCTGTGGTTTGTTTTTTTTTTTCGTTCAAAATTTCGGCGGTCATGCTGAGTTGTAATCATTAAATTTAAAATTTCGTGAAATCTTTACAAATTATCTTAGAACTTTTATGTATTTATATTTATTAATGGTGTTTTTCATTTCACAAATTTATTTAATAAATTATAAAACACTTTAGTTTTGCATAATTAAGAGTTTCTGTTTAGTTTTAAATATTAAATGATGAAATGTATGGGGTCCTAAATAATTTGTAGCTACTAAATGCAGGGATATAATTTGTGTTCTTTTGGGTGCCATAATGGTATTGTTTTAAAAAATTGGTAATAGAATAAAAAGCTTTTAAACTTAAGGTGATAATAAGGGCTTTTAATGGGAATTTAATTAAACATGGAATAATTTATGGTATTTTAAAAGTGATAGAAATTTTTGAGCAACTACACAAAGGTGCACCATTCCTTTCTTAGTTCTTAGATGTTCTTAGAAAAGTCAATAGAAATAGAAAATATTATAAGTTCCTTAATTTTTATATTCTTTTAAGATAAATGTATATTAAATATGTATATGTATATATATTTAGTCCTTTAATTCCTGGCGGAACATAGAGCCTTAGCAAATGTTTTCCATGAAGATTTATTGGTAGTCAGCATTTTCATCTCGATCCATGATACGCCAAACTCCCTCAGCTCGTTCTCAGTTTGTCGTCTCCATGTATTTGTAGGTCTACCAGACCTCCTGGAACCTTGAGTAATATATTCGTAGCTTGCCGAGTAATATCAGTGGCTGCTTTTCTCAGTGTGTGTCCAAGCCAACCTATTTTCTAGTGCGTAACCGCTGTGGTATAGCAGGTTAGTCATCCGCCTAGCATACCAGAGGCCCAAGTTCGATCCCTGGCCAGACCCACTTGAAAAAAACAAGTTTTCAAAAAGCGGCGGTTCATCTCATAACTCAGCTAGCCACTGGTTATTGAGTATTAGGCTATGTAAAACTTCTCTTACTAATGCATTTGCAGTTCGGAACCAGCGTTAAAACGTAGATCCCTTTCAATGAGTCTAAAAAGAAAATCGGATGCAGCTCATTGTCTAAGAGAAGTACCCCTTATTCCAATTGAAATGTTGTCGGAGAATTATATATAACATTAAAAAGGTATAGTAACATGAAATAGAAAGATTCTTCAACAGGGACTTCTGAACTATGAATAGGCACGTTTTTTATTCCTTATCATTTCTGAGACCAAAACTAAAAAAATACTAACAAAATATGAATCGTCAAGAATTTATTCTAAACCGCAGATTTAGTCTTCCTTCATGACTAATAACTTTCCACGATTTCGATCTTGAATTGTAAGTCTGCGGGAGAAATTAATTTAAACTCGTATATACAATAGTTTGGGACATATCAGGAAATCAAAAAAGCTCAACAAAATTAAGTGTTTTCGCTTTTCTTTGGGCAAAAACTAAGTTGGCTCGGTATTGCTTGATACTCACACCATAACCATGTGAAAGGCAAAAGTATCTTCAAAAGATTGAAAGAAAAAAATTGACCGAAATATACCGATTGTAGAACAAAGATCAAAATTTTATGAAAAAATTCACGTAAATTGTTAAGCATAATTTAAGCAAAAAGTGTTGCAGTCGTTTAGGCTTAACTTTTAAATCGAATTGCAGGTACCCCTAGGAGTCGACGGATTTCAACCAAAATTTTTTTGTCAACTAATAAATGTATATTGGGAAGAAAATTAAGAAAAACATGGTTGTTTAAAGCAAGTGGACGGATTTTAACCCAAAATAGTAGAGCTCTTTGTTGGATAAACTAATAGACGTGTGCCTAATTTAATCAAATTTTGTTGATAATTCCGGCTTATGAATTGAGAACAAAAAAGTGAAAAAATGGGGATCCAAGGCAGGTACCTCAAAGAGTCAAGGAATCTCAACCAAAATTAGAATGTTTCTTGAATCAATTTATAGTCGTGTGCAAAATTTGTTAAAATTCTGTTGATAATCGCAGATTTTGCATTAAAAAGAAAAATAGGTGAAAATGGGGGTGCAAAATGGGTACCTATCTTGCACCCCCATTGCAAGGAGTCGACTAATTTCTAACAAAATTAGTATAGCTCTTTTCTATATTAATTAAAGTTTATTAAATTTCATCAAATCCTGGTTGGAATTGCGAATTATACATTAAGAAGAAAAATAGGATAAAAATGTGGGTCTAGGGCGAAGATACCCCAAGGAGTCGAAAAAAATGCAGTGTTTTAAGTTTATCTTGGAGAAAAAGAAGGTTAGCTTTGTCTAAGTCTGTGCTCTGATTACAATCAAATAAAAAGTGGAAGAGTAATCTTTCGATTTAATAAATAAAATCAAATAATATTCCATACTGTTGAACTACTTAAGTTATAAATTAAAAAAAAAAAGTTATATGAAACTTCAGCTGAATATTTCAAAGAAACACCATATATAAAAAAGTATTGCATACTTTTAGGCCAATTTATTTTCATATTGCAACTAATAAAAACGATTTGATAAAGACTATTTAACGGGTATTTAAAAGAAGTGATGAATAAGATAAGCAACGCAGATCCTTATTTTACCAGCATAAGACGTAAACCCCATAAAAAATTTTTGGATGTTGATGGTGTCGTTAAAGAATTGATAGAATATGAATAAAAGTCTATATTTGTTATTAATTTTGAAAGTTGTTCATTTTGATGTTTTGGAGAACATTAGGGAGAAATTTTCTTGAGACTGAATATATTTTCAGTTTTATAACACTGATAATTTGTAGTAAGTTTTATGACCATTGGTGAAGAAATAAAAATTTTGATAGAAAAATATTTTCGGCTAATATCTGCAGTGGGCGTTGGGCGTGGCAGGTTTCCATGAAACTTTCCTTATATTTTAACTTTGAAATACTGATAATCTGTGCAGAGTTTCGTTACGATCGGTGAAGATATACACATTTGGGACAAAAACATATTTTTGGTCTATATGGGCGGGGAGCGATAGGCGTGGTCAATTTTAATGAAACTTTCAAATTTTCTTAACTAAGTTGGAAGAAGCATATTTAAAAAATTTCACTGATCTTTGAGCCCTCCTTATATATTTTGCCAAGAATTGTTTGATATCCCACTGTGCAACGTTCACTACCTTCTAATATTATCATTATGTTATAAATTAATCACATTACCCCTAAAGTATGCTACACAAATGTTTCTGAAATATCTTATATTTTGAATGATCGAATGAGAAAAGTGAGTAAATAGTTACTCTGGGTCTTAACCCTTAGGTTACTTTTAAAATTAGCCTTGAAGATATCGGTTATCAAAATGGGAGTGGGTGCTGTAGTTTAGTTGGTTGGTACGTCGACTATTATGTATATCATCTTCAGCCTGGATTTGAGCTCGCTCACAGCAACATAAATTTTAATTAATAGTAATTTCTCTTCTTTTACCATCTTTTATTTCTCAACTACCTCCTTTCCAAAGAAGGTAACCTAATTTGCATAAGCACTATTATATAGGCAATATTTGCCAGAAAAAAATGGGAAATTAAAATGACACAATTCCCAAGTACATTATCCCTAAAGTATGCTACACAAATGTTTCTGAAATATCTTACATTTTGAACGATCGAATGAGAATAGTGAGTAGTTACTCTGGGTCTTAACCCTTAGGTTACTTTTTGAATTAGAATTGAAGATATCGGTTATCAAAATGGGGGTGGGTGCTGTGGTTTAGTTGGTTGGTACATCGACTATTATGTATATCATCTTCAGCCTGGATTTGAGCTCGCTCACAGCAACATAAATTTTAGTTAATAGTAATTTCTCTCCTTTTACCATCTTTTATTTTTCAACTACCTCCTTTCCAAAGAAGGTTACCTAATTTGCATAAGAACTATTATAAAGGCAATATTTTCCAGAAAAAAATGGGAAACTAAAATGACACCATTCCCAAGTGCTTATGGATTTTATCGATAACTCTATGTCTTTCGTTTAGCCCAAACTGTACCGTATAAAGTTAGTGAAGCCACGAGCTGCACTTCTACATAATCGAAGGGTTGTATCGTGTTATCGATGAGTAGTTTTTTAAAAATTCAGTGAAGCCAGCAGCCCGCCACAGGCTCCTAAAGGAACATCATAAAACTAAGCAAAGTGCTTTATGGGGAAAGATTTCTCTTCGAAAATCCAAACTTTTTTCCTCAGAGAAATGTCCATCAGTCTAAGACTACATGGTCATTCTTGGTTATCTTTTGACATGCAAGACCTAGTTTATATAGTTTTATAGAAAAACAATTATGCATATATTAAGAGAATGCTGGGTCTTTTAATTCAAAAATTCCTTTCATTTAACTTTTATTACATTTTAACACTTTAAAACTTTCATTCAATTTTCCTTCCCCAATCCCTTACCAAATACTAATCTCAATCTTTTCATTACAAATTCCTCTAAACAAATTCCAGATTTATGTGAACTCGGTAACTATTGAAAACCCACTTTACTAATTTGCATTACCAAAAAAATTTTTTGGTATGTTTTTGTTTCTAGCCACATACAAATAATACTTATTACAAAATTTAAACGTTAACTATTTACTAAACGTAGACAATTGCCATACATTTACATATAAGAGAAACATATCACTATTTACATACTAGTGGCTTTAAAAACGTGTGCGTTTTGTTATATTTCCGATAACAACTATCGACCAGACACAAAAATAAACACAGACAGAGGAAAATGTGCATTACAGGAACCAAAGGACCATACAAAAACTGAGAAAAAGCCACAGGAATGCCAATATTCGTACACATACATTCTAGAGCAAATACTTTACACCGACTAACACATAAAACATATTTGACAAAGATTTACGGACATTGTAACTGAAACCGAAATGTATGAATAGATACAAAAATGAATTTGTGGAGCCATTAAACGGGCTCGTTTTCGTTTACTTTTTTTTGGTTATGAACAAAAATTGTTTCAAGTTAAACTTTCTGTAGGGATTACAGAGTAGCCTTAGCTAAAATTATGTTCTCCTACAATTACAAAATAACAATCGTTCAATAGAAACGTCATTGACATTTTATTACTCCCTACCCCACTGTGTTCATCGTACACATTATTGCAATATGCTTAATATTCACATTGAATGGGAAAGGTTTTTCCTGCTAAAAAGTAAACAAACGACCAATACAAACATTTGCCAAGGAAACATACAAACTCAACTTAACATGCATGTAAAAATTACAATTAAAAAACTGAATAGTAATGAATTTTTGCGAAAAAATAGCTGGGAATTCGGCATTTGAGTTGTTATTATTGGTGTCGTTGTTGCTATTATTACTGGGCCATACAATAGTCTATGGCCTATTAAATCGTTGTTATGTTACATCCTGAGACAATGACCATAATATCCGTACAACAAACCTGTTTTTTTTTTGTTTTTGTTGGCGCAAAGACAAGTCCTTGGTAATATTTACAACAGCTAAAGCATTTACAAGTACCAACCAAGACCACACTCACGTTAACAATGAATACAAACTTTAGCTGAGTTTTATTGTTCCCCAAACTCAAACATAGACAACTTGTAGTGAAACTATGTTTAATTCAACACGCATACAACCAACATCGAGCCAAGACAATAAAGAAAAAAATGCCAAACGACTCGCAAGGCAAAGAGTAGAAAGCACAAAAATATTCATATTGCCAACGTATTTTAAGGTAAAAATACCAGGTTGTTGAATCAACAATGAGCCTAAAACATGGTTTTTATGAGGTACTTGTAAATGACACTGAACAGAAAGAAAAAGTATTTATCTTCTCGTTTGTTGTCTTTAACTTTTTGATAAATTCGTAAGCACAATATAACAGCATTCACCTCCCCTTTCCTTTCGATTATACTTTTATGTTCAGCTTTACCTTTGTCTATGTGTTATTTTAACCTCCTCCATCTCCTGTTTCGTTATTTGTTTTCCTGTCTATGTATTACTAGACATTTTCCCTCTCATATGGGGCTGTTGCTTTTTTAAATTGTGTCTGCTTTTTGTTTGAGTGTTTGCTTATTGTTACTTTTATTGAACCGGCATCTTTTGTGAATTGCTTTACGTTGTGTTGTTTTATTGTTAATTTATTTCCTGGAGTGTGTTCCCGTAATCACCAGCACTGCTATAATTTGACTGTGTTTTTTTTTGTATATTTTTTGTTCTTTATATTAAATTATTTTGGAAGGGAAAATGTTTGTTCTTAGTGCACAATAACTTTTCTATATAATTGAGTATTTATATAGCAAAGTTGAAAATTTCCCTTAAAATATTAAATTTTCTAAATTTTTTCTATAAATATTAAATTTTTGAAAAATTTCTTATAAAAATAGTAAATTTTTGAGAAATTTCCTATAAAAATAGTAAATTTTTGAAAAATTTCCTATTTTTCTTATAAAAATAGTAAATTTTTGAAAAATTTCCTACTTTTCCTATAAAAAATAGTAAATTTTTGAAAAATTTCTAATTTTTCCTATAAAAATAGTAAATTTTTGAAAAATTTCCTATAAAAATAGTAAATTTTTGAAAAATTTCCTATAAAAATAGTAAATTTTTGAAAAATTTCCTATAAAAATAGTAAATTTTTGAAAAATTTCCTATAAAAATAGTAAATTTTTGAAAAATTTCCTATAAAAATAGTAAATTTTTGAAAAATTTCCTATAAAAATAGTAAATTTTTGAAAAATTTCCTATAAAAATAGTAAATTTTTGAAAAATTTCCTATAAAAATAGTAAATTTTTGAAAAATTTCCTATAAAAATAGTAAATTTTTGAAAAATTTCCTATAAAAATAGTAAATTTTTGAAAAATTTCCTATAAAAATAGTAAATTTTTGAAAAATTTCCTATAAAAATAGTAAATTTTTGAAAAATTTCCTATAAACATAGTCAATTTTTGAAAAATTTCCTATAACAATAGTAAATTTTTGAAAAATTTCCTATTAAAATAGTAAATTTTTAAAAAAATTTTCTTTAAAAATAGTAACTTTTTGAAAAATTTCCTATAAAAAAATAGTAAGTTTTTGAAAATTTTCCTATAAAAACAGTAAATTTTTGAAAAATTTCCTATAAAAATAGTAAATTTTTGAAAAATTTCCTATAAAAATAGTAAATTTTTGAAAAATTTCCTATAAAAATAGTAAAATTTTAAAAAATTTCCTATAAAAATAGTAAATTTTTGAAAAATTTCCAATAAAAATAGTAAATTTTTGAAAAATTTCCTACTAAAATAGTAAATTTTTAAAAAATTTTCTTTAAAAATAGTAAATTTTTGAAAAATTTCCTAAAAAAAATAGTAAATTTTTAAAAAATTTCCTATAAAAATAGTAAATTTTTGAAAAATTTCCTATAAAAATAGTAAATTTTTGAAAAATTTCCTATAAAAATAGTAAATTTTTGAAAAATTTCGTATAAAAATAGAAAATTTTTGAAAAATTTCCTATAAAAATAGTAAATTTTTGAAAAATTTCCTATAAAAATAGTAAATTTTTGACAAATTTCCTATAAAAGTAGTAAATTTTTGAAAAATTTCCTTTAAAAATAGTAAATTTTTGAAAAATTTCCTATAAAAATAGTAAATTTTTGAAAAATTTCCTTAAAAATAGTAAATTTTTGAAAAATTTCCAATAAAAATAGTAAATTTTTAAAAATTTTCTTTTAAAAATATAAAGTTTTTGGAAAATTTCTTTAAAAATTAGAATATTTGTAAAACATTTCCTATAAAAATAGTAAATTTTTGAAACAATTTTTATAAAAATAGTAAATTTTTGAAAAATTTTCTATAAAAATAGTAAATTTTTAAAAACTTTTCCTATAAAAATAGTAAATTTTTGAAAAATTTCCTATAAAAAAATTTTTGAAAAATTTCATATAAAAATAGTAAATTTTTGAAAAATTTCCTAAACAAATAGTAAATTTTTGAAAAATTTCCTATAAAATAGTAAATTTTTGAAAAAATTTCCTATAAAAATAGCAAATTTTTGAAAAATTTCCTATAAAAATAGAAAATTTTTGAAAAATTTCCTATAAAAATAGTAAATTTTTGAAAAATTTCCTATAAAAATAGTAAATTTTTGAAAAATTTCCTATAAAAATACTAAATTTTTTAAAAATTTCCTATAAAAATAGTAAATTTTTAAAAATTTTCTTATAAAAATATAAAGTTTTTGGAAAATTTCTTTAAAAATTAGAATATTTGTAAAACATTTCCCATAAAAATAGTAAATTTTTGAAAAAAAATGTATAAAAATAGTAAATTTTTGAAAAATTTTTTTATAAAAATAGTAAATTTTTAAAAACTTTTCCTATAAAAATAGTAAATTTTTGAAAAATTTCCTATAAAAAAAAAAATTTTGAAAAATTTCATATAAAAATAGTAAATTTTTGAAAAATTTCCTATAAAAATAGTAAATTTTTGAAAAAATTTCCTTTAAAAATAGTAAAGTTTTGAAAAATTTCCTATAAAAATAGTAAATTTTTGAAAAATTTCCTATAAAATAGTAAATTTTTGACAAAATTTCCTATAAAAATAGTAAATCTTTGAAAAAATTTCCTTTAAAAATAGTAAAGTTTTGAAAAATTTCCTATAAAAATAGTAAATTTTTGAAAAATTTCCTATAAAAATAGTAAATTTTTGAAAAATTTCCTATAAAAATAGTTAATTTTTGAAAAATTTCCTATAAAAATAGTAAATTTTTGAAAAATTTCCTAAAAAATAGTAAATTTTTGAAAAATTTCCTATAAAAATATTTTTGAAAAATTTCCTATAAAAATAGAAAATTTTTGAAAAATTTCCTATAAAAATAGTAAATTTTTGAAAAATTTCCTATAAAAATAGTAAATTTTTGAAAAATTTCTTATAAAATTAGTAAATTTTTGACAAATTGCCTATAAAAATAGTAAATTTTTAAAAAATTTCTTATAAAAATAGTAAATTTTTGACAAATTTCCTATAAATAGTAAATTTAACAAAAAAAATTCTTGTAAATACTAAATTTTCAAAAATTGTTCGGTATTTTTTATTAGTATTTTTACCTTTTGTATTTCGGAAAACTCGATAATCCGAACGAGCCGAAGACTTTATGTATTTGGATTACTAATGTTGCACTGTATTTGCAAACGTGTATTGTAAATCCTTAAGTACATCATTGTGTATGATTATTATTTACTCAACACTTGTCTTTTCGATATTAGTCATCCGCCTGCGCGTAACTTAATTAGAGAAATACATTTTAAATCTCATTTCCTTATCACAATTCAATTATTTAATTGTAAGGAAGTTATTGCTCGGTTTTGTCTAAAGATAATATTGGGTTCTTAAATCAGTATAAATTAAGTAAATATTGTGAATATGAGGAATTGTTTTAATAATTAAGATATTTAAACATATGAGCTCATAATATACCAACACAGAATTAAACACAAGATATTTGTGAAACATTGAAATGGTTATTGTAGTATTTATAAGAAAATATTAATTACAACTTTTATCTAAATAATTACAAAATTATGTTGGATTAAATCTTACCCTCTAAATCATAAACGATTTATAAAGTTACCAATGGCTTATGGGAGGAATTTTGTATGTAAAATTTGGTTTATAAGCTTGTCATAACTTTATTTTTTGTTTATGACTTAGGAGGTTAGCTATTTTCGTTTGATGAATAGTGAGACTTGAATTTGTTTATTTAAGACATTTTTGATTTCTTCGATAATATCTTAAATAAGTAAAGTTCTGTGAGTCTTAGCAACAAATACATTACTCCAAAAAAGTCATGCAAATAAAAATCCCTAAGTTGTTCGAAACACATTGACTAACAAGAAAATAATAAAAGTAAAATAGCAAGGTAAAAGATAAAACCTTGCTTGTTTTTCTACTAAAAGCGATTTTTATAACTCCAACGATATATTTACTATATCTTTTATATATATAACTTTTACCCCTTACCAATACACCTTCGCTTCAAATGTCACTAGCATTTCTTTTTATTGCATTATATATCGTGTTGAGCCAAACCAACACAAAACCAACGAGCCAAACCATTTTCTTTAGTTATAAGTATAAAATTTTTCAAAAATATCGAAGTAAATTTTTTATTTTATTGCCAAATTGGGTGGGAAACTGTAAAAGTGAGTTTTATTGACCAAGGAAAATGTTGTAGAATATAAGGTTTAGTGGATTATTTTCTTTTATTGGGTAGATATATGTTAAATGTTAACGAGTTTGTCTGGTTGTTGGCAGTTTGAAGTTAAGTGTTAGCATAATGTTTAAAGACAAATAATGTATTTTGTTTTATAACCGCCCAAAGTCAATATTTAGAAAGAAAGTAGGAAAAAAACTAAACAAATGTCATAAAATTGGAATTAGTATAAAAAGTTTTTTTTGTGGGTTTTTTCTGCTTAACTAAAGTTGGTTTTCTTGTTTTTTTACTTTTATAGTTGAATATAAATAAAAAAGTAATTTCAGAGTTTTTTCTTTTATTTTCTTTTTCGGGGAGGAAAACACAAAAAAAATACTTGGAGAATTTGTTAAGTCCTTGAAGTTATAAACAACATTAATTATATTGTACTTTAAGACATATTGTTTATGTATGTGAAAAGATATTAAAAATGAAAGAAAAATTTGATTTGTTAATTTTGGTTAGTTAGTTGTTGTGTTAGAAATATTGATTATAATATTAAGTCCTTAGGTTTTAGTAAGAAAAATTGAAAAAATAATAACTATTTAAAGACATCAAAAATTAAGTAAAATTTTGCAGAAATTTAAGAATGACTTCTTATATCAAGAGCCTTTTTTACAGGAGACCGAAAAAACTGTTTTATTTGTTAAATATTGAACAGAAGAGAAATGTTTGCTTTATAAATTTATATTCAATTTATCAATTTAATGTGATTCCCGGGGTGTAGTTAGATGGCAGCTCTAACTAAATGTGAACCGATTTCGTTCATTTTCAAAACACAACTTTTTTAAGATATCAAAAAAACTTATGTGAAATTGTGCCCCTCTTTCCGCTAAGGCGCTATTGCATTTTTATGTGACGGACAAAGGGACGTAAACCCCTGTAAGTTATTTTTCAAATGGTGACCGATTGTAACTAAATTTATCACACTGGCTAGTATTTATATAAGACTTTCTTATGGTAGTGTTTTGTATGAGAGAAATGAAGAATGATTATGTCAAATTTCAGTGACCTACATGTTTTCGTTAGGGTTTTATCGTGCCGATAATAGACAGGCAGACAGACAGACAGAGAGAGATAGACAGAAAGACAGACAGAAAGACAGACAGACAGACAGACATCACTAAGTCGTCTTAGAATTTCATTCAGAATAAAGGTATATCCCTTTTGGATTTCGAGCCAATAATAAGGAAACTATAAAAGGAATGACAATATCAATATGCCCCCATTCTTTTTGATGGTGAGTATAAAAAATCTTCTAAAGATTAATCTTACATTTACACCAGAGCTGGATTTTGCTTTTGGGGACTGTTTGGAATAAAATGCTCATTTTGGGCAATGTAGTCTGTTCTTTAAAAATTCCAACAGAAATAAATTCTTCATAAAATAACGGCCTTTTGTAAACATTATAAAATATGGGTAATTATATTTCCAGAATCACTTGTATTTTCGGTGAATTGCTCAATAAACAAATGGCAAACAAAAAAATTTTAATAGAGAAAAATATTAACACAAGCACATAAAATACAAAAAAAGAACAGGTTTACAAAATTCTAGGAAAACATAAAGCTAAATTGCTCCATACTTTAATAGAGCTCAAAAAAATCTTGCGTTTAATGAAAATTATATTTTGTTAGCTTGAAAGAGCATAAAAATTCGAAAACATAAAAAATGTTTAGAAAATTGTATCCAAACAAATTTATAATAACAACATAATGACAGACATACATATACAGTCATTTGTTGGCACAACATAAAATCTGATAGATGTGTTTTAGACTCAAACTTCTATCATATACATTCTCACAAAATACCTAATATAAAATAATATTTTTATGTTTATAATTTAACTTTTTTTCAAACAAACAAAATGTCAAAATTTTAATGATCATCATATTGTATAAATATGTTGAATGGAGTGTATCCACATGGACAAAAATATGTATGTGTATGTCTACAAATAGGATTTGTGTTTTTGATATTATAAAAAAATTATAACAAAAATAAGTAAAATAATCCCTATATGAAACCACATACTCATTTTTTTTATTTTCTAAGGACCTCAGGACTACTGAGAAATTATTAATACCATCTAAAAAGAAAACAACATGGCAACCACATAAACGCATAAATAGTAACAAAAAAAGGACACAGCTAAGCCACAGTAGAATAACTAACAGTGGTATTTTATATTTGTAGACAAACAAACACTGTCTTATATATATAGTATACTTAACCTTTATATGTAGATAGATAAATAACGCTACTGTATATTGTTTAATTATAATGTCTGTCTGCTTTCAGTTTTTTTACTATTTTATTTACTAACATTGTTTTCATATAAGAAAAAGTTAGGACAATAACAATAAGACTATTACGGAATTTCTATTTAAAATGAGATTAAATCTAATGCTTAATTGTCAATAACCTTTCGAAGAATTAAAAAAAAAATATTTAAAATATTAAAAATAACCATCACATTTTTTTTTTAATTCGGCACAGATCTAAGGGGATAACCCATACATATGCTATGCATTGTATTCTAACTACAAAAATAGGTTGTGAGAAGAAGAATTGATATTAAATTTGAATCTTCCTTAACTTCATCTAATAGAAAGTACTTCCATGCAAAATTAATTTCTTTTTTACAGGAAATTTTTTAAAAATTTTTTATTTCTATAGGAAAATTTGTAATTCATATTTGTATTCATATACATATGTATTTCATATTTTTTTTATGAAATTTTCAAAAAAATTTCCTTATTTTCAAAAATTTCAAAAATTTTTCAAAAATTTTTTAAAAATTTCTTATTTTTATAGAAAATTTTTCAAAAATTTCTTATTTTTTTTTTTTAGAAATTTTACATAAATTTCTTATTTTATAGGAAATTTTTAAAAAATTTCTTATTTTTATAGAAAATTTTTCAAAAATTTTTCAAAAATTTTTTATTTTTATAGGAAATTTTATAAAAATTTCTTATTTTTATAGGAAAATTTTCAAAAATTTCTTATTTTTATAGGAAATTTTTCAAAAATTTCTTATTTTTATAGGAAATTTTTCAAAAATTTCTTATTTTTATAGGAAATTTTTCAAAAATTTCTTATTTTTATATCAAATTTTTCAAAAATTTCTTATTTTTATAGGAAATTTTTCAAAAATTTCTTATTTTTATAGGAAATTTTTCAAAAATTTCTTATTTTTATAGGAAATTTTTCAAAAATTTCTTATTTTTATAGAAAAATTTTCAAAAATTTCTTATTTTTATAGGAAATTTTTCAAAAATTTTATATTTTTATAGGAAATTTTTCAAAAATTTCCTATTTTTATAGGAAATTTTTCAAAAATTTCTTATTTTTATAGGAAATTTTTCAAAAATTTCTTATTTTTATAGAAAATTTTTCAAAAATTTCTTATTTTTATAGGAAATTTTTCAAAAATTTCTTATTTTAATAAGAAATTTTTCAAAAATTTCTTATTTTTAAAATAAATTTTTCAAAAATTTCCTATTTTTATAGGAAATTTTTCAAAAATTTCTTATCTTTACAGCAAACTATTCAAAAATTTCTTATTTGTATAGAAAATTTTTCAAAAATTTCTTATTTTTATAGGAAGTTTTTCAAAAATTTCTTATTTTTATAGGAAATTCTTCGAAAATTTGTATAGGAAATTTTTCAAAAATTTCTTATTTTTATACGAAATTTTTAAAAATTTTCTTATTTTTATAGGAAATTTTTCAAAAATTTCTTACTTTTATAGGAAATTTTTAAAAAATTTTATATGTTTTTAAAAACTTTCTTATTTGACAAGAGATTTTTCAAAAATTTCTTATTTTGATAGGAATTTTTTCAAAAATTTCTTATTTTGATAGAGAATTTTTCAAAAATTTCTTATTTTGATAGAAAATTTTCCAAAAATTTTTAATTTTGATAGGAAATTTTTCAAAAATTTCTTATTTTTATAGGAAATTTTTCAAAAATTTTCTGTTTTTATAGGAAATTTTTCAAAAATTTCCTATTTCTATAGGAAATTTTTCAAAAATTTCTTATTTTTATAGAAAACTTTTCAAAAATTTCCTGTTTTTATAGAAAATTTTTCAAAAATTTCCTGTTTTTATAGGAAATTTTTCAAAAATTTCCTATTTTTATAGGAAATTTTACAAAAAATTCCTATTATTATAGGAAACTTTTCAAAAATTTCCTATTTTTATAGAAAATTTTTCAAAAATTTCCTATTATTATGGGAAACTTTTCAAAAATTTCCTATTTTTAAAGGAAATTTTTGAAAAATTTCCTATAAAAATAGGAAATTTTTGAAAAATTTCCTATAAAAACAGGAAATTTTTGAAAAATTTTCTATAAAAACAGGAAATTTTTGAAAATTTTTCTATAAAAATAAGAAATTTTTGAAAAATTTCCTATAGAAATAGGAAATTTTTGAAAAATTTCCTATAAAAACAGGAAATTTTTGAAAGATTTCCTATAATAATAGGAAATGTTTGAAAAACTTCCTATAAAAGTAGGAAATTTTTGAAAAATTTCCTATATTATTTTTACAGGAAATTTTTCAAAAATTTCCTGTTTTTATATGAAATTTTAATACTAACTTATATAGAGTTTAATGGATTGGAATAAAATATTTGTTTATTGTGTATATCAGAGGCAGTATACCTTTCAAAATCAATGTTAAATTTTATCTTAAATGGCACTATAATATCACTATTAATATTGCACGTATATGGTAGATATTAATAAAGTTTAATACATACAATTCGAATATATTCTTGTTTTATTGTACATTTTTTTGTGTCTCATTTTACAATGTAAATGTTTTTATTCTTTTCATCTATAACCATAAATTAAAGACAAAAGCAGAACAACAGCTTTTTCATAATCTCTCCTCGTTCGGAAAATATATCTCATTATTATTTATAAGAATTTTAGTAACGCTTTTTTCCTCTAAAACATTTCATTTATACGTTAATTTCAAGCATTGCTTGACAGAAAACAAATAAAATTCTTAAGCATTTTGTTGTTGTTCATATTTGCTACTACTTAAATTCGAAGAACATGTTAAAAAGTCATTCAAGTGTAACACTTTTATCATTAACAATTTCATCAACAAATGGATTTTGTTACGCATGAACATGATGTAGATGATGATACTCGAATCTAACAATAACAGGTTTAATTAATGTTTTCTTGTCTGAATTCACAATGAAATTAATAGATGAATTGTTTTGTCAACAAGATGGATTTTTGTTGCTTCTTTTTTTTTTTGTTGTAGAACTAATGAATGGAAAATGTTATATTAGGCAAATGGATTTTGTTGTTCATCTAATTTATACAAATGAATGATATGGAATCTTAATACAAATAATTTTCTTAGAATCATTGACTTGTGTTAGAAATGGCAAGATGTGTGTATGTTAAAATGTACAATAAATTTGTCTAATTATATTACATCTAGACGTATGAGTTATATTAAATACACAAGTAGTGGGTGATTGATGTTGCTCATACGCAGTGTAGAATTCTAAGATTTGTTTTAAATGTAGGCTTTCGATATTCTACTTTGATATTTGACTCTTGTTATGCTTAAAATGATAGGTATTTGCAACATTTAGCTTATACCAGGAAATAAGGATTCTTAATTGGAAATTACAGAAGTGGCTCATATATGGTGGCATTAACAAATGTGAAACAATATCACAAAATATTTCACTCTAATTAATGAATAAAGAAAATATGAGAGTGAAGAAAGCAATAATCCCAGAATTTTATTTTTTTTCCATTTCTTTTTCCTATTTACTTTCTAGCTTTCCTTAGAAACATTTAACAAATTGTTATTCTTTAACAGCAAAAATCGAATCGATTTCCTTCTCTAACTAATTACATTTGAAAATGAAAGAAACCTGAGAAATCTTTTACGTAATTATTTTCTGTCAACCATAAATACTATGAGGTTGTAAAATATAAAATTTCAATTTATTTTTAATGTTTTCCAAAACTAAACAAATAAAAAGGGTCGTATTATATTGTATAATAAATTTGTCATTTGTGTCATAAAAAATTAAACACACCCATATCAATCTGATATTTTTGCACACATACCTTTTTCCGTCATCCATCACTTATTGTTGAAGTATGAAAATGAAAAAATGGTTGACATTTACAATAATTTCATCAGACAGTTTTAAGGGCAAATGTCATGACCTGTTGTTAAAAAAAAAAATAGAATACAATTTTTCAATTTACATTTATTGACCGGAGCTATTTCAAAAGTGATAAATGTAATTTTAACTATTTAAAAGTAATTTGAAATGATTTTTCAGAAAAATTTAATAACAAAATTTCATCATATTCTCTATGGAAATTTTTGTACCGCAACATTTTTTTATCCGAATTTTTATATGAAACTATTTTTCTGTCTATCCTGAAAAGACGATGTATCTTACAAATTCCCTCTAGCTCTTTCTCGTTTTCTATAAGAAAATATTCTAAGGTAATCTAATAATTTTCTACAAATAACTTTAGATCGAAAATTTCCTATAGAAAAAATTTTATTAAACATTTTTCTATTGAAATTTTTATAAAAAACATTTATATCGAAATTTATAATACAAAAAAAAATAAATCGAAAAAATTTAATATTTCAAAAATTTTCTATTAAATTTATTTCTATTTTGAAATAAACTTATACAACTTATACTTATAAAAAAATGCTAGCAGTTTGTTTGTATCGAAAATTAAATAAAAAATTTTATATCAAAAACTTTCAATAGAGAAATTTTATACAAAATTTTTTTATCGAAAGAATTTATACCAAACTTTTTTTTTAACAGAAAAAAAAGATTTCAAGAATTTCTTTAATTTTATATAGATATTTATTTTTAAAAAATTTCTAGAAAAATTTTTATCAAAAATTTTCTATAAAGAAATTTGATATCAAAACCATTTTTGATTAGAAAAATTATTAAAAATTTTTCCAATAGATAAGTTTATATAACAAAGTATTTATATATCAAAAATTTTCAATATACAAAATTTTGTAAAGATAATTTCAATATCGGAAGTTTTGTATAGAAAATTTCAAAACTGAAAATTATGTATAGAAAATTTCTTTATCGAAAATTTTGTACAGAAAATTTTGATATCAAAAATTTTGTATTGAAAATTTCAACATCCAAAACTTTGAAAATTTTAATATCGAAAATCTTGTGTATAAAATTTCAATATCAAAAATTTTGTATATAAAATTTTAATACTAAAAATTTTGTATATAAAATTTCAATACTAAAAATTTTGTATAAAAAATTTCAATATCGAAAATTTTCTATAGAAAATTTCAGTAACGATAATATTCTATAGAAAATTTAAATATCGAAAATTTTAGATATAAATTTTAATATCTAAAATTTTCGATAGAAAATTTTTATATCGAAAATTTTCTATAGAATATTTAAATATTGAAAGTCTTTTACAGAAAATTTAAATATAGCAAATTTTCTATAAAAAATTTAAACATAAAAACTTTCTATAGAAAATTTAAATTTCGAAAATTTTCTATAGAAAATTTATATAACAAAAAATTGTACAGAAAATTTTTTATATAAAATTTAATATAAAAAATTTTCTAAATTCAAATTTAATATCGAAAATTTTCTACAGAATAATTTAATACCGAAATTTTTTTATAAAAAAATTAAACATAAAAAATTTTCTACGGAAAAATTTAACATCGAAAATTTTCTAAAGAAAAATTTAACATCGAAAATTTCTGTACAAAAATTTAACATGGAAATTTTTCTATACAAAAATGTAACATCGAAAATTTTCTACACAAAAATTTATCATCAAAAATTTCATATCGAAAATTTCTATACAAAAATATTATTTCGAAAAATTTTCACAGAAAAATTTAATATCGAAATTTTTTTATAGAAAATTTAATATCAAAACTTTTTTATAAAAAAATTTGACATAGAAAATTTTCTATAGAAAAATGTAACACCGAATATTTTCCATAGAAAAATTTAACATCGAAAATTTTGTATAGAATAATTAAATATCAAAAAGTTTTTATAGAAAAATTTAATATCGAAAAGTTTCTATAGAACATTTTTTTTGAAAATATCTTCAGAAAAATTTAACGACGAAAATTTTTTAAAGAAAAATTTAATATCGAAAATTTGCTATAGGAAAATTTAATATCGAAAATTTTCTATAGAAAAATTTAACATCGAATATTTTCTCTAGATAAATTTATCATCGAAAATTTTCTATAGAAAAATTTAATATCAAAATATCGAACATTTTCTTCAGAAAAAAGTATCAAAAATTTTCGATAGAAAAATTGAAAAACAAAAATTTTCTACAAAAAAAAAATTTTACATCAAAATTTTCTATTGAAAAATTTAACATCGAATATTTTCTAGAGAAAAATTTAACACCGAAAATTTTGTATAGAAAAATTTAATACCAAACATTTTTTAGAGAAAAATCTTATATCGAAACCTTTCTATAACAAAATAGTTTATCGAAGATTTTCTTTGGAAAGTTTTTATATCGAAAATTTTCTTAAATATTTTATCGAAAATTTTCTTCAGAAAAAAAGTATCAAAAATTTTCGATAGAAAAATTAAATATAAAAAATTTTCTAAACAAAAATTTGATATTAAAATTTATCTATAAAAAATATTGATAAAAAAATTTTCTATAGAATAATTTTGATTTTAATGTTTTCTATAACAAATTTTTTTTAGAAAATGTTTGACATTAAATTTCCTATAAAGAACTTTAATATCTAATACATATAATTTAAACAAATTTAATTTATATATAACACAATTAATTCTAATAATCCTTACTTTAGGTTACCCTACCGTTCACCTTTACACGTATATCTCATCTCCTTCCTTACTTAGTTTTTACTTCATATTTTTGATGGGAATTTAATATAAATTCCTTCTCTAATTCCCATAAGCCTGAAATACTTGAGAAATTGCTCAATTATATTCATATTTATTTTTCCTTTTTTTCAATTTTCTCTAAACAAAAATGTAAAAATGTGATAGTATTAAAGATTCGATTTTTGTTATTTTGTGTTCATTTCTTAAAAATGAAAATATTTGCATTTTTATAATAAATTTTATTCACGTATTTCTTGTAATATTATCCACATAGAGATATACATATATCTACTCATATGAAAATTGTATATATTTTTTTACTATATTATTTTGGTTGTTAGGTTATTAGATGTTATAGCAAAAACAAAAATGGCTCAAGGCCAAAAATGTGTTTATGCATATTAAGTAGTAGCAGGCACACGCATGCATACATACTCATCACGATATAAAGAAATAAAGTAAATAAATAAAAAGTCAACACGAACTCATACTCATTCATCACAAAACAAAAAAAGAGACAACATTATATGGGTCTGTTTGTATTTGGATAGAGTAACACTTGAGCATTTTACATTCGTGAACACTTAAATAGTGGTATAAACTAAAAATTAGAGTTATCGAAATGAAAGCTACAAAATTGTTTTCGACTAAAATATTTATTTCTTCTGACCCAAGTATGTTTTGTAGTGTTATCATTTTACCCAAATTTGTTCAAAAAATTTTTGATTGAAAATTTTACATCAAAAACCAATTTCGCAATATAAATAGCACCCTTCGTTTTTGCATGTTACAAAACTGGCTATGTACAAGTCAGTCTTTGTCAGTATTTGCACTAATACCCTGCTCACACTATCCTTTTTTCACACAAAAATAAATACATATAAATGTGTATATAAAAATTTATACAAACACATATTAAGTGGTTCTACCTCTACAAAGTTTAAACAAAACGAGAAAAATAAAGAAAAAGCTGAAAAATTATTAAAGTATTTTCTGTTTTAAATAATGTTAAGCCCAGCAGTTCAAGAGTAAGGACCGGTCTCAAAACTGTTAGGAGTTTTACAAACAGTTGTCAAAATTTTGTTTGAAAAATATCAAGGATAAGCCTTATGATCAAAGACTTTTATATCAAATTAAATTGACATTTTATTTATTTTATAGAAACTTTAATTTCCAACTGCTGGGATGTATTTTCTTTCTATTTTCATTTTAGTAATGTGCTTGTCTGTGTGTGACTGACTGACACCTTCACGCATGACAAAATAAACAAAAAGTGTATCACTAAAAGTTTGTAGCAAATACATGTACATATTTATAATAAATTTTAGTTTATAGCAGGATTATTTCTTTAAATTTCTTTTAAGATATTTTTCTGATGTTTTAGAATGAAAAAAATTAAATTAAATAATTGAATACGAAAGTTTTTAGTTAATATTCGAAACAATTTTTAGTATTCGGTAAAAATTTATAATTAAAAGAATGAATTTTGAAAACAAATAAATCATAGCTTACTTGAAAAAAACAATCAGTCAATACTATATCCTTTACTATATCCTTTAGAATGAAAAAAATTAAACTAAATAATTGAATACGAAAGTTTTTAGTTAATATTCGAAACAATTTTTAGTATTCGGTAAAAATTTATAATTAAAAGAATGAATTTTGAAAACAAATAAATCATAGCTTACTTGAAAAAAACAATCAGTCAATACTATATCCTTTACAGTTATCCTCAAACAAGGACCGATAGTAAATAATTGTAAAAAATTGTGATTCTAGCACAATATAATTTTGTAAAACTTTTTAAGGAAATGTTTTATATCTTAAAAAAAAAAAAAAACATTTTTGATAAATCCAGATGCACTTTTTTTTCAAACGTTTTACATCGAAAATTTTCTGTTGAGAAATTTTATCTCAAAAACTTTTTATAAAAAATAATTTATATCAATAAATTTTCTATGGGAAAATATTATATCTGAAATTTTCTTAAGAATAATTCTACTTAAAAATTGTTCTTTAAAAAATTTTATATCGAAAATTTAATTGAGAACAATTTTATGTCAAAAATTTTTTGTATTAATATTTTATATCGAAAACATCCTACAGATAATTTAGATATCAAAATCTACTATTAAAAAAACTTATATCTAATATTTTCTTCTCCAACTTTTTATATTAAAAAATTTTATATAAAAAATTTCTATATAAAATTGGTCTGAAAAAAATTTTTAATTTCATATTAAAAATTTTTAATATAAATTAAATTTAAATAAATAAATTTTATATAGAAACATTTTTTATCGAAAATTTTATATCAAAAATTTTCTAGAGAAAAATTTTATATCGAAAATTTTCTATAAAAAAATTTTCTGTCGAAAACTTTATAGAGAAAAAATCTATATCGAAAAGTTTCAAGTGAAAAATTTTATATGTATCAAAAATTTTCCAGAGAAAAAATATCAAAATTTTTCAAGAACAAAATTTTATTTTGAAAGTTTTCTAGAGAAAAATTTTCGATATAAATTTTCTATAGACAAATTTTATAAATAAAAATTTCTATAGAAAAATTTTATATCAAAAATTTTCTATAAAAAAATTTTTGTTCAAAAATTTTCTATACAAAAATTTGATATTGAAAATTTTTTATAAAAAAAAATTATATTGAAAATTTTTTATGAAAATATTTCTATAGAAAAATTTTTATCAAAACTTTTATATAGAAAAATTTTATATTAAAAATTTTGTATGGAAAAATTTTTTGGAAAGACTTATTATCGAATTTTTTCTAGAAAAGTTTTATACCAAAAATTTTTTCTAGAAAAATTTTATATCGATTTTTTTTTTTAATTCTATCTCAAAAATTTTCTATAGAAACATTTCTTTAGAAAAATTGTTTATCAAACATTTTATACATAAAAAATTTATATTGAAAATTTTATATCAAAACTTTTCTTCAGAAAATTTGATATTGAAAATATTCTATAGAAAAATTTTGTATAAAATATTTTCTATAGAAAAATTTTATATTGAAAATTTTCTATAGAAAAATTTTGTATTCTATAGAAAAATTTTGTATCAAAATATTCTAGAGAAAAATTCTACACTAAAAATTTTCTATAGAAAATTTTTATATGAAAGTTTTCTTTTAAAAAATTTTATATCGAAAGTTTTCTTTTGAAAAATTTTATATCTAAAATTTTCTATAAAAAAAATTTTATATCAAAAATTTTCAATAGAAAACTTATAAACCGAAAATTTTCTACAGAAATACTTTTTCCAAAATTTTCTATAGAAAAAATGTATATCGAAATTTTCTACAGATAAAATTTTATATAGAAAATTTTCTTTACAAAATTTTACAACGAAAATTTTCTACAGAGGACTTTTATATCGAAAATTTTCTATAGAAAACTTTTATTTTTAATATTAAAGTTTTCTATAGAAAATTTTCGATATAAAAGTCTATAGAAAACTTAGATATCAAAATTCTGTTATACAGAACTTTTATATCGAAAATTTTCTATAGAAAAATTTTACATCGAAAATTTTCTATAGAAAATTTTGACATCGAAAAAATTTTTTATCAAAAATGTTCTACCAATAATCTTCTATGGAAAAATTTGATATTAAAAATTTTCGACAGAGATATTTTAATATCGAAAATTTTCTATTAAAAAAATGCATATCGAAAATTTTCTATAGAAAAATTTTGTATAAAAAATTTTACATCAAAGATTTTGTATTGAACAATTTTATACACAATATTTTTTATTGAGAAAATTTATATATAATTGTAATAAAAATGTATATCGAAAATTTTCTATAGAAAAATCATGTATAAAAAATTTTACATCAAAAATTTTGTATTGAACAATTTTATATACAATATTTTTTATTGAGAAAATTTATGTATAATTGTAAATCGAAAATTTTATATAGAAATATTTGATATCGAAAAATTTCGATAGTGAATTTTACATTAAAAATTTTCCATAGAAAAATTTTTTATAAAAAAATTTTTATATGGAAAATTATTTATAGAAAAATTTTAAATTTGAATTTACTCCGGAAGCACTTTATATTGAAAAATTTCTTATAAAAAATTTCATATTTTAAAATTTTCTATAGACAAATTTTTATACCAAAAATTGTTTATAGAAAGATTGTATATTAAAAATTTACACTGGAAAAAATTGTTTTCGAAAAATTTCTATAAAAATTTGTATATTGAAAATTTTCTATAAAAAAGTTTATATCAAAAATTGTTTACGAAAATTTTAAATTTTTACCAAAAACGATAAAATAAAGTGTAACTGCTGTAGTGTAAGGTAAAAACATTGACACCATTAAATTACTTAAATATCGACCTAAAGTTATTTTCCATTTTTAGTTTAAACTATTGCCCTGCTTTTTGGCAAGTTATTAAAACGAAAACTTTAACAAATTTTTTGGAACATAACCGGCAAAGTTGTGATAAAAAAAGGCTCTTAAATATGTAAACATGTACCTAGCACATGCATATGTAGGCTCTAGCAGTGTTATTTGTTACTTGTTAAAAATAAATATGTAAATTAGGGAAGATGTAATAAATCAGATTTTATTAGTTTTTTGAAATATTAATTTATTCGTAATTGTCAATTTTATTTTATAAAAAATCCTCATAAATCACAAAGAAATTTGTAATTTCAAGAAGCTCACAATTAATTTCGTTTATTTAATAAAAATGAGCCCCTTTAATAAATTTTAGTTACTTTTATAACGAAACATTGAGTTAAATGAATTGTTGTGTGTGTGCTCAGGTTCTCATATCCATTACACAAAATTGTGGTCAGGTCATGTTTATCTAGATTATAACATGTTGCCATATTTAAAATGTGTATCTACAAAAGAAATAAATATGTATAGTATTCACTGGATAGGCACATTTACATAAACAAACAAACATGGTTACATAAATAATTATTTACGTTTATGAATACGAACGTTACCATTATCTTTTTGGGGCTCAGTTGGTTTTTTCTTTTTACTTGGCTTGAAGTCCAATACTTACGTACCCTATTATTAGTAGGGCACCCATTATTACAAAAAGTCTTAAATTTGTTTAACAAAAGTATCATACACATTTTTCTTATAACTAAAGATCTTAACTAAAAATTTGTTGTGAAGTCGAGTAAAAAAATTTTTTTGAATTGTTTTACACATTTTGTCTGAGCTAGACTAATATTGTTTTTTTTTTATACAAAATACTTTTATAGATATTTGCTGTTAAGGTCTTTTTATTCAACCTGTTGTGCTATTTTGTCTGTATTTGTTTGCCCCAAAGTTTGCTCTCCTTTTATTATTAATTTTTTTTTACTTGAAGTTTACTTCTTTATCTCTTTTATATTGTTGCTGGAAAATTTATGTATAGTATGCACTGTACAATATATTATACCAAAAATACTACATTTTCTTTCATTTTCATTTTTTGGTAGCATGTTAATTTACTAAAGGGTTATATTTTCTACATTTAAATTTTGTTCTTTTCCTTTCGTAGAGAGCAAACTGTTTTTTGGTGTACAAAATATATAAAAAATTTTAATTAGGATGTTTTCAGAAAAAAATATATGTGAGGCAACAAATTTTAATGAGCTACTTTTACCAACAAAACGCCGAGGACCGGAATTATGGTTAATTTTTTGAGTATATTAATTTATGTTTATGACTGACTGTGTGTTTGTATGCATATTTCTGTGTGTGTGTGTGTTTATTAACACTTTACGTATGAGTATGATTTATGTTTACTTTGAGTAATCATACGCTAAGTGGAACAAATTTTAAATAAAACGTTTACTTTTTGCTCTCGATATAAACAAAGCCTGGAAAAAGGTAAAAAGGTAATAAGAGCAATAAACATTTATATAGTTAATAAAAATCATTACAAAAGAGGTGAGAGTATTATCTTAGTACTTGCCAGCAAAATTATACTTTTTGTCTGTTATTAACTGAAAAATTAAAATATGAATGAAGATGAAAGTAATTGGGGCAAATTATATATGTTTTGAAAGGAATGAGTACATTTTGAGTAGTTAATTTTTCTTTTGTTTTGTAATCGTATTGTATTTTGAATTTCCAATAAAATAGAAAATTTTTGAAAAATTTCCTTTAAAAATAGAAAATTTTTGAAAAATTTCCTTTAAAAATAGAAAATTTTTAAAAAATATCCTATAAAAATAGAAAAATTTGGAAAATATCCTATAAAAATAGAAAATTTTTGAAAAAATTTCCTATAAAAATAAAAAATTGTTGAAAAATTTCCTAAAAAAATAGAACATTTTTTAAAAATTTCCTATAAAAATAGAAAATTTTTGAAAAATTTCCTATAAAAATAGTAAATTTTTGAAAAATTTCCTATAAAAATAGTAAATTTTTGAAAAATTTCCTATAAAAATAGAAAATTTTTGAAAAATTTCCTATAAAAATAGAAAATTTTTGAAAAATTTCCTATAAAAATAGAAAATTTTTTAAAAATTTCCTATAAAAATAGAAAATTTTTGAAAAATTTCCTATAAAAATAGAAAATTTTTGAAAAATTTCCTATAAAAATAGAAAATTTTTGAAAAATTTCCTATAAAAATAGAAAATTTTTAAAAAATTTCCTATAAAAATAGAAAATTTTTGAAAAATTTCCTATAAAAATAGAAAATTTTTGAAAAATTTCCTATAAAAATAGAAAATTTTTGAAAAATTTCCTATAAAAATAGAAAATTTTTGAAAAATTTCCTATAAAAATAGAAAATTTTTGAAAAATTTCCTATAAAAATAGAAAATTTTTGAAAAATTTTTTATAAAAATAGAAAATTTTTGAAAAATTTCCTATAAAAATATAAAATTTTTAAAAAATTTCCTATAAAAATAGAAAGTTTTTAAAAAATTTCCTATAAAAATAGAAAATTTTTGAAAAATTTCCTATAATAATAGAAAATTTTTGGAAAATTTCCTATAATAATAGAAAATTTTTGGAAAATTTCCTATAAAAATAGAAAATTTTTGAAAAATTTCCTATAAAAATAGAAAATTTTTGAAAAATTTCCTATAAAAATAGAAAATTTTTGAAAAATTTCCTATAAAAATAGAAAATTTTTGAAAAATTTCCTATAAAAATAGAAAATTTTTGAAAAATTTCCTATAAAAATAGAAAATTTTTGAAAAATTTCCTATAAAAATAGAAAATTTTTGAAAAATTTCCTATAAAAATAGAAAATTTTTGAAAAATTTCCTATAAAAATAGAAAATTTTTGAAAAATTTCCTATAAAAATAGAAAATTTTTGAAAAATTTCCTATAAAAATACTAAATTTTTGAAAAATTTCCTATAAAAATAGAAAATTTTTGAAAAATTTCCTATAAAAATAGAAAATTTTTGAAAAATTTCCTATAAAAATAGAAAATTTTTGAAAAATTCCCTACAAAAATAGAAAATTTTTGAAAAATTTCCTATAAAAATAGAAAATTTTTGAAAAATTTCCTATGAAAATAGAAAATTTTTGAAAAATTTCCTATAAAAATAGAAAATTTTTGAAAAATTTCCTATAAAAATCGAAAATTTTTGAAAAATTTCCTATAAAAATAGAAAATTTTTGAAAAATTTCATATAAAAATAGAAAATTTTTGAAAAATTTCCTATAAAAATAGAAAATTTTTGAAAAATTTCCTATAAAAATAGAAAATTTTTGAAAAATTTCCTATAAAAATAGAAAATTTTTGAAAAATTTCCTTTAAAAATAGAAAATTTTTGAAAAATTTCCTATAAAAATAGAAAATTTTTGAAAAATTTCCTATAAAAATAGAAAATTTTTGAAAAATTTCCTATAAAAATAGAAAATTTTTGAAAAATTTCCTATAAAAATAGAAAATTTTTGAAAAATTTCCTATAAAAATAGAAAATTTTTGAAAAATTTCCTATAAAAATAGAAAATTTTTGAAAAATTTCCTATAAAAATAGAAAATTTTTGAAAAATTTCCTATAAAAATAGAAAATTTTTGAAAAATTTCCTATAAAAATAGAAAATTTTTGAAAAATTTCCTATAAAAATAGAAAATTTTTGAAAAATTTCCTATAAAAATAGAAAATTTTTGAAAAATTTCCTATAAAAATAGAAAATTTTTGAAAAATTTCCTATAAAAATAGAAAATTTTTGAAAAATTTCCTATAAAAATAGAAAATTTTTGAAAAATTTTCTATAAAAATAGAAAATTTTTGAAAAATTTCCTATAAAAATAGAAAATTTTTGAAAAATTTCCTATAAAAATAGAAAATTTTTGAAAAATTTCCTATAAAAATAGAACATTTTTGAAAAATTTCCTATAAAAATATAAAATTTTTAAAAAATTTCCTATAAAAATAGAAAGTTTTTAAAAAATTTCCTATAAAAATAGAAAGTTTTTAAAAAATTTCCTATAAAAATAGAAAATTTTTGAAAAATTTCCTATAATAATAGAAAATTTTTGGAAAATTTCCTATAATAATAGAAAATTTTTGGAAAATTTCCTATAATAATAGAAAATTTTTGGAAAATTTCCTATAAAAATAGAAAATTTTTGAAAAATTTCCTATAAAAATAGAAAATTTTTGAAAAATTTCCTATAAAAATAGAAAATTTTTGAAAAATTTCCTATAAAAATAGAAAATTTTTGAAAAATTTCCTATAAAAATAGAAAATTTTTGAAAAATTTCCTATAAAAATAGAAAAATTTTGAAAAATTTCCTATAAAAATAGAAAATTTTTGAAAAATTTCCTATAAAAATAGAAAATTTTTGAAAAATTTCCTATAAAAATAGAAAATTTTTGAAAAATTTCCTATAAAAATAGAAAATTTTTGAAAAATTTCCTATAAAAATAGAAAATTTTTGAAAAATTTCCTATAAAAATAGGAAATTTTTGAAAAATTTTCTATAAAAATAGAAAATTCGATTATTCTAATTTCACAAGAAAATTCATTATTTAGATATTACATCCTCCTCATAAAAAATAGTTAATCTCCTAATCTAAAGAAATATCCATATAAACACATGCAAATACCCTAATAAAACTCTTACTAAAATGTTGTTAAATACTTGTACTCTACCATTTAGTAGCTAGAATTTATAATGCAGCTTTTGCACATAATTTCAAAGGGAAATTAGTAAATAAAATAAACTTGGTTAAAGTCCTTGTTCTATCAATTTTCTTAAATTCAAGTAAAACTTCATCAAAATATGTATATAAATTCAAGAATGAATATTGCATACCAAAAATCTTGGCCTGTTAAAGTTGAAGCCTCGTTGTGTTCCTGTTTCAAGTTAAGAATATTTACAAAACATTATTTGGCATACAAAGTAAAGCTCTTTGCTTTTAAGCAAAGTGCATTTGTGTATGAGTTAGAGTTGTTCACATACAAACATATTTGCAAGGATTATGTAAATTTTTTTGTGTCATTTTCAGAATGCAAAATCAAAGTTTCTAAAATTTTTTTTTAAACCAATGATTAAACATACAAAATGTATTCATTAATTTTGCATGAATACAAAATTGCAAGAAAAATAATGCTTTCAAAGCATTTAAAGGATTGAATAGAAGAAGAATATTTTAGAAGAATAGATTTTTCAATATTCATATACGTAAGTGTTCTGGGTGTTTTTTTAAAAAGCATATGAGTTTTTTCAATATTAGAAGAATTATACATGAGAATAAAAGCCAATTACTTACAACCCAATTACAAAGAAAATTAAGTAGTGTATTGTCTTTTGAATGCTTGTTAATTTTTGTGATCACATATGATATTTATGTGTTATTATATGTGATTTCTTACAAAACCTTTAAGCATGTATTTTTAAGAAAACATTGCGTATAATTAATATAAAATTCCAGTTCCAATCATTATTTTCATACGCCAATATATTACTCATGCGTTCAGATGGTTCGTAATATACTACAATGGTTACCAAGATATAAAAATTCTATCCAAGAACTTTTTTTAAAGAAAAATTTCTTTATAAATTTTTTAAAGAAAAATTTCTTTATAAATTTTTTATAGAAAAATTTCTATATAAATTTTTTAATGGAAAAAATACCATATACATTTTTTATGGAAAAATTTCTATATAATTTTTTTAATCGAAAAATTTCTATATAAATTTTTTATTAGACAAATTTTAATATATTTTTTTTTTTTATAGAAAAATTTCTATATATTTTTTTTTAATAAAAAAAATTCTATATAAATTTTTTTTATAGGAACATTTTCAAATAAATTTTTTTTAAGAAAAATTTCTATGTAATTTTTTTTAGACAAAAATCTGCATATAATTTTTTTTTATAAAAAAAATTTGTGTATACATTTTTTTATAGAAAAAATTTGTGAAAAATTTTTTTGTAGAAAAATCCTATATAAATTCTTTTATAGAAAAATTTTTATTTCTTCTTTTTTTAGAAAAATTTCTATATAAATGTTTAGTAGACAAATTTCTATAAATTTTTTTTTATAAAAAAATTTATATTTAAATAATTTTATAGAAAAATTTTGAAATAAATCTATTTTTATAAAAAAAAATCAAATTAATTTTTGCAAGGAAAATTTCCGTACAAATATTTTTATTGAAAAATTTCTATATGCATAACTACTTTTATAGAGAAATTTCCATACCATAGAAAAATGTCTATCTAAATTTTTTTATACACAAATTTCTTTATAAATTTTTTACAGAAAAATTTCCACATAATTTTTTTATAGAAAAATTTCTGTAAAGAAATTTTTCTATAAAAATTCTTTTATAGAAAAATTTATATAAAAAATTTTTTAAATAAAAATTTTTATAGAAAAATTTATATAAAAAAAAGTTTATAGAAAAATTTCTATAAACATTTTTATATAGAAAAATTTCTTTATAAATATTTTTTTAAAGAAAAATTCTTATTCTATATATTTTTTTTTTATAGGAAAATTTCTAAATAAATTTGTTTATAGAAAAATTTCTTTACAAATTTTTAACAGAAAAATTTTCATGTAAATTACTTTATAAAAAAATTTCTATAAAGCATTTTTTGTACAAAATTTTCTATAAAAAATTTTTTTGTAGAAAAATTTTCATATAAATTGTTTTGTAAAAAAAAATCCATATCAATTTTTACGTAGAAATTTTTTTTTATAAAATTGTTTATAAAAAAAATTAAAAAAAAATTTATAGAAATTTTTCTTAAAAAAAATATTTATAGAAAAATTTCTATGTAAGTTTTTTTTACAGAAAAATTTCTACATACAGTTTTTATGGAAAAACTTCGATATAAAATTTTTATAGAAAAAATTTCTATATAATTTTTTGTGGAAAAATTTCAATATAAATTTTGTAAATGGAAAAATTTGTAAAAAAATATAATATTACAATTATTTTAATATTAAACAAGTATGAAAGTGCTATAGTCGGTCAAGCCCGACTATACGATACCCTTCACCACTAAGGTCAAAAATACTCTTTTTTCTGTATAAAGACAAATATTTGCTAAATTATGCCTTCATACAAAAATTTTCTCAAAACTTATAATTTAAGCTGTTTCCCTCATTTGGACTTATATGAGGGCAAGGGTCAAATGAGGACCGATTATCTCGAAAGTTGGCAAATTGATAACAGTTTTCACAAAAATTATGTATTGAAAAATAAACTCAAAATTCTCATTATCTTCAGTTACGAGCATTTTACTGATTTTTGTCTCATTAAGTGCGTTTTGACAGAAGAGTTTGTATGGGAGATATGGTCAAATGTGAACAGATTTCAAAGAAATTTGGAACAGTAATTTTGGTTTGTATAAGCAGTTTTAAATTTCTTGAAAATATATTGATTTCTGTGACCAAAATAGCAATTCCGGGAAGTAGACCTATGGAAGGTACCGTTAATAATAAATCGAGTTTGACGAATTTCAAAAGCCATGGTCCCGCTATCATTAAAATCATCTGTTCCAAATTTCATCAAATTATCTTTAAAATTGCGACCTGTAGTTTGATTACATTTTTTACATGGGAGTCCAGCTAGAAGGACTGACATCGCTAAATCAGAAAGTGATTCTAAGTCTATTGGTATACTAAAAGGTAGGTTTACGACAAAGCCTTTTTACCTTAAAGTTTTAGTTTAAAGTTTGTTTTAAATTTAGCCTTATATATTAAGCTTAAGCTAAGCTTAAACTTCATATCCAATTTTTTAGTTTTAAGTAATTGTCTCATAATATATTTTTTATCAAAACCATTCAAGTATCTTATTATCAAAATAATCTATTCAACCATAATAATTATCACATTTAATTAAACGAAAAAAAGATTTCCCCATAACCATTTTACACACAATTGAAAAATTCTTTCATTAAAAACCCCACAAAATCTCTTATATTAAATTAACAATATAATTTTGCTAATTAAGATTTTACCCAGAAGCTAAACCAATTATCCGAAAGAAAAAGGAAATTCTTAAAGAAGAAAAAAAGGGTTATAAAGAGATTAAAACATTACGATGTCATCAAAATATATATCAAGCTCAATAAGTGTATAAAAATAATTTTATAAAAATAATGAAGAGGAAAAGTATCAAGTGCCAATAATGTGGGGAATATTTTCTAAACTGAATGGCTCTTAATAGAAATGTTATTGTTACCCTTAAACCAAATAGAATCTATGTTTAAGCAATTTCAATGCCAACAGACAGACAGAAAGATACATACATACAGTCAGATCCAATTGTGTTTAGATAGACATAAGTGAAAGGGAGAACAACTGAATGTACATATGTATTTTATTTAATAATCAGATTTACACATTTTCCTTTCAGGGGGTTCTTAACGCAAATACGCTTATACTGTTCACATAATGTTAATACAAAAATATCAAACAAACAAAAAAATGGCAGTAGAAAAATAGAATTATAAATATTTTGTTATAAAACTCTAGAGACTAAAGACAATACTTTTTAAGTATAGAAATAATTTTAAATGGTTGTACTTACCCTAAACAAAACAATGGGAAATTAAATAATAGTTGAGATTTTCCACGACAAAAACACTTGCATAAAAAATATAATTTCATTTTTACTGAAATTCTTTCGTGACTATGAATATCTGAAAAGAAAAAGAGATTTCTGTTGTTAAATTCCTTAAATAATTATATATTTAATTAACCACTTCTATTATTTTTTACACTTCTGTAAAAAGTATTTAATTTTGCTTTGTAATGTGTAGACAATGTCTATGGTTTCTAAAGGGAATTTTATTATAATATGTTTCCTTTACAGCCATATGGGTATTATGCCTTTACAAAATAATTTTAGGAACCGGAAAAAAATTTACGCTTCAAAATTTTTATTTAAAAATTTTACAAAAATTTATTGCACCAGGTTTCCAAATTATTATATTGACATTGGTCAACAAGAGAAATTACCTTTAATTCTACCTATTTAATTTCGATGTATTATGGCCCCCTGCTCCACTGGCAGTCAAGGATAACAGTAAGTACAAAAACACCCAAAATTTGGAATTCTATGGATACGATTTTTTTTAACCCTTCACCACCATAGGTGGAAAAGGTATTATAAGTTTGTGCTAAAATAAGCAAAGAAATAAATACATTTAAATATACAAATAGACTTAGAATCACTTTCTGAGCCGAGTTAGCGATGTCAGTCCGTCCATCCTTCTGGCTGGCTGCCTGGACCCCCATATAAACCATGCCATTAAACTACAGGTTGCAATTCTAAAGATGAAATTGATGAAATTTGGCACAGATAATTTTTTTGATAGTGGGACTATGTCTATTGAAATTCGTCAAAATCGGTCTATTATTTATGGTACCTCCTATAAGACCCACTTCCCGGAATTGATATTTTGGCCACAAAAATCATTACTTTTTTGTGAAATTTCAAACATATACTGCTTATGTTAACCAAAATTACTGTAGCAAATTTCGATGAAATCGGTCCACATTTGACCATAGTTCCCATACAAACTCTTCTGTCAAAACACACTAAATGAGACAAAAATCAGTAAAACGCTCCTAAATCTGAATTGATTTTTTGCATACATAATTTTTGTAAGAACTGTAATCAATTTCCCAAAATTTCGGTATAATCGGTCTACATTTGGTACTAGCTCTCATATAAGTCCAATTGACGGAAACAGCTTAAATATATAAGTTTTAAGAAAATGTTTGTATGATGGCAAAATTTAGCAAATATTTGTTTTTATACAGGAAAAAAAAACAACTTTGACGATGGTGATGAAGGGTATCGTATAGCCGGGCTTGACCGACTATATCACTTACTGATTTTTTTTAAATAACGGATTTTCACAGAGGTCGT
Source organism: Stomorhina lunata (assembly GCA_933228675.1). Lineage (NCBI taxonomy): Eukaryota > Metazoa > Arthropoda > Insecta > Diptera > Rhiniidae > Stomorhina > Stomorhina lunata. The sequence continues at coordinate 95,369,248 of OW121743.1, read as the reverse complement.
TCCATTGATTTTATTATATCTTGGGAATGGCTTATGTAAATTCGTGGAAAGAAACACCGGCAAATTTCCCACAAAAATTCCTTTAAGCCTTTTGAAGACAATTTTTACATATGTTCAACAGTTGTGGAGTTTTTTATATAAAAACGTAATTTTTTTTTTGCAAAATCCAAAAATTTATATTTTTCAAAAATTCAGCAAAAGTCGAAAAAGTCATCAATACTCGATGATCGTATAACTATGAAAGTTTTTAAAGATATCATAAAATTAATGGATCAGTCTCTTGAAAAATGGCAAATATTATAAAAAAAACAAGCAAGAAAGTGCTATAGTCGGTCAAGCTCGACTATATAATGTCCTTCACCACTAAGGTCAAAGGTGTTATTTTGCCTGTATAAAGGCAAATATTTGCTAATTTTGCCATCATACAAACTTTTTCTCAAAACTTATATATTTAAGCTGTTTCCATCATTTGGACTTATATGAGAGCGAGGATGAAATGTTGACCGATTATCTCGAAATTTGGCAAATTGATTACAGTTGTTACAAAAAATAAACTTAAAATTATCATTATCTTTAGATTTACGAGCGTTTTAGTGATTTTTGTCTTATTTGGTGCGTTTTTAAAGAAAAGTTTCTATAAAAGCTATGGTCAAATGTGGACCGATTTTAAAAATCACCGAAATTTGGTACGGTGATTTTAGTTTACGTAAGCAGTATTTGATTAAAATTTCATGAAAAAATATTGATATTTGTGGCCAATATATCAATTTCGGGAAGTGTGACCTATGGGAGGTACCATAAATAATGGACCGATTTTGACCAATTTCAATAGCCATGGTTCTATTATCAGAAAAAATGATCTGTGCCAAATTTCATCAAATTATCTTTAGAATTGCGACCTGTTGTTTGATTACATGGTTTACATGAGGGTCTAGCCAGGCAGCCAGACGGACGGACGGACATCGCTAAATCGACTCAGATAGTGATTTTAAGCCTATTAGTATACTAAAAATCTAAGATAAATATTTCCATGCGTTACATAGATCAACACATACTTATAATACCCTTTCTACCTATGGAGGTGAAGGGTCTAAAAAGTAAGAAAGTGCTATAGTCGGTGAAAGTGTTCTTTTTCCTGTATAAAGACAAATGTTCGATAAGTTTTGCCATTATATGTATAAACATTTTCTCAAAACTTATATATTTAAGCAGTTTCCGTCATTTAGACTTATATGAGAGCTAGGGTTAAATGTGAACCGATTATCTTAAAATTTATTAAATTGATTACAGTAATTACAAAATTTATGCGTGCAAAAAATAAACTTAAAACTGTGATTATCTTCAGATTTACGAGCGTTTTAGTGATACTTGTCTAATTTTGTGCATTTTTATAGAAGAGTTTGTATGGGAGCTATGGTCAAACGTGGACCGATTTTATCGAAATTTGGTACAGAGATTTTGGTTCATATAAGCAGAATTTAGTGTAAATTTCATAAAAAAAATATTGATATTTGTGACCAAAATATCAATTTCGGGATGTAAAACCTATGGCAAGTACCATAAATAATTGACCGATTTTGACAAATTTCAATAGCCATGGTCCCACTATGATCTGTACCAAATTTTATCAAAATATCTTTAGATTTGCGACCTGTACTTTGATTACATGGCTTCCATGGGGGTCCCGCAAGCCAGCCGTCCACCCAGACGGACGGACTGACTGATTGGTAAACATATATCGGCACAAACTTGTAATACCCTTTCCACCTATGGTGGTGAAAATTTTCTATAAAAATAGAGAAATTTTCGAAACTTTTCTATAAAAATAGAGAAATTTTCGAATAAAAGATATTGTCTGTGCCAAATTTCATCAAATTATCTTTAGAATTGCGACCTGTACTTTGATTATATGGTTTACATGAGGGTTCAGCCAGGCAGACAGACGGACGGACAGACGTCGCTAAATCGACTCAGAAAGTGATTCTAAGTTTATTGGTATGCCTAAAGGTGGTTGTAAGATAAATATTTCTTTGTGTTATATAATAATTATTATAAAAAAAAAATTTATAAAAACATAATTTAAATTTTTTTCTATAAAATTCCTCCGTTGAAAAGTTTCTGAAAAAAACTCGAAACATTTTTTTCGAGCTACAAAAAATATGTCTCACATGATCACAGAAAAATTTATGGATTAAAGCATCAAAATTATTCAAATTATATCATCAATATTTGTTGATTTGAGAAAATTCTATCTTAGAAAATTCTCGAATTACATAAGTTTCTTTTTGAAATTTTGTAAATATTTTCTCGACTCCTATCTTTTTATATAAGTATTTATTTTTTAATATTTATACATTGCTTGTGAATAAATGTGTTAGTAAAATACCCTGAAGGATAATTACTGAAATGATTTTCATTTAAAAATGTATAAAAATGTGTATGGATAAATTATTATAACAGTTGTTGTATTTTCTATATATGAATGTGTTTTTTCAGTTTTAATTTTTTTTAAATATTCAATTTTTTCTGTTCATGTTCTTTTTTTTAGCTTTTGCCTTTAATCTCAAGACAATTACTTAAAATGATTTGAAATAACAATGGCAAGACAATTTAAATATTTTTTTGCAATGTTTTTTTTTTTGTTTCTTTATTAAAAATATTAAAAAGAAAATAAATTTTAACAAAGTAAAACAATTTTGTAAAAATAAATTACTTTTGCAACAATAAATTACTTTTAACTTAATATTGCAAAATTAGGGTGAATACAATTGGAGAAGTTTTAATCGAGTCTTTGTTTTCGATTTAAACTTTTTGCTGCGTATGTTAGGGTCTTCTATGAATGATGAATGAAACTTTTACATTTGCACACTTGACATATTGAAAAAAAATCTCATAAAATTAGGCGATTCCTAAAATCTACTTTAAAACTTAAAGAAAATGCTTAAATTGTCAGAATCGATAGTTAAGGTGTGTGCTAGACTCATATATTACCTTCTGCAATATTTCTTAATTTTTATCAGTTATGAAAAAATTAGGAGCGATATTGTTAAACTGATATAAAAACTTATTGCTAAACCAACATAAACGCATTTGAATTACTTTTCATCAAAAAAGCTTCTTCTAGGTAACAAATTTGTCGCCTTTAATAATTCATACAAGTTTTCATATTTGTTTTTTCGAAATCAAATATTGTATGCATTTTGTACAAGAATTGATTCGTATTGAACAAAATTTATTAAATTAAAAAAATATGAAACAAATATGTTTTATTTTATTATTTGATAAAATTTTTAAATAACCTTTGTCCTTTTTCGAGATTTTTTACCTTAGAAGCCTTACCACTTTACAAAAAATAAAACAAAAAATCAATTTATTTTATTTTCCAAATAGATATTAATAGAGCATGTACAAAAGCAGTAATAGTCAGTCAATGATAATACCCTATAAAATCGAGAAAATATCTGAAAAATATTTGTGTTATTTGTGGCCAATATATAAATTCCGGGAAGTGGGACCTATAGGAGATAAAATAAATATTGGACCGATTTTGACGAATTTCCTTCTTTCAAAAAAAATTATCTATACCAAATTTCATCAAATTATCATTAGAATTGTGACCTGTACTTTGATTACATGGTTAACTGGGGCGTCCAGCCAGCCGCCAAGACGGACTAACGAATGAACTGACATCGCTAAGTCGACTCAGAAAGTGATTCTAAGCCTATTGGTATACTAAAAGGTGGTTCTGAGATAAATATTTCTATGCGTTACATACATCAGCACTAACTTATAATACCCTTTTCAACTATGGTGGTGAAAGGTACAAATATTGCAAAATTCTTTGATATACATATGGGCTCTTATTAAAAATAAAAAAAATAGACTCTACAAAAATTGTAGACTAATAGATTTAGCAATTGCGAATGATATTTGCCAATTGTTTTTAAGGCGCTTAAAGAAGGTATATCGGAAGATATTTATTAAAACAAATGACTTATATGGCTTTAATCAAAACCTATAAAATTACTAGTCCCTGTAAATAGAAATTATCATATTGCAGTCACTTCTTTTAAAAAAACAAGTAAGAAAGTTTTATAGTCGGTCAATCCCGTCCATATAGTACCCATCACCACTGATGTTACATATCAGTTTTTGTCTATAAAAAGATAAATATTTGTAAGTATATATAATATTATATAATACTAATTCGTGAACTAGTGTCATTCATATTTAAATTTGATTTCAAAGAAAAATATAAAATCATTGATAAAAGCCCATATCAACATAAAACAAACGAAACAATTCCACATCAATAGATACAAATATCAAATGCTGGCATATAAAATCATTTTGACACAAAAAAAATATAATCCTGAAACTGTAGGCCAAATAAACACATTCACACTGACTCACATCCACAACCACAAACCATAAACACAATATATTTCTAAGTGTTTTTATTCAATACGAAAAAATTTTACAAAAAAAAACAAAAAATTGTTAAATTGTATCTACAATTTCTATGGAATTTGATCTCAGAAAAAGCTCAGGCTTAAATCCAAATAAACTTTTACAAACATATTAATATTTACTTAATACATAGTTTCTATGTAGTAGCATAGCATCTGTGTATATAGTCATGTACTTTCTCTATTAAATATTTACTAACTTTTTCTCTTATTTTTCTGTTGTTTTGTTTGTTGTTATTACAGATTTCAATATGCAAGATGAGACCTCAATACCTGAGGACATTATTGACCAACAACATCTACAAGAAATAATAGATAAGCAGCAACAAGGCTTACAACTGCAGCAGCAACGGCCACTACTGCAACAGAAGTATGTTGGTGTGGGTAAAAGTGTTGTAACTACTGGTGCTGATGGTGATATTATTGATGTTAACTTGCCTTATGATGATTCCACAGATACAGATTCAGATGCTGATATTGTAAGTAGTATAAGGTCATTTCTTTTAAGATTAAATTTGTAAGCGTAAAGATATTGTTGCGGAAATAGGGGCAGTAGAAATTAAACGAGGGGAGATTAAAGAAATTGCAAAAATTTATATTAAAAAAATACAATTTTTACACCGAAAAATTTTCTATAGAAAATTTTTATACCGAAAAATTTTCTATAGAAAATTTTTATACCGAAAAATTTTCTATAGAAAATTTTTATACCGAAAAATTTTCTATAGAAAATTTTTATACCGAAAAATTTTCTATAGAAAATTTTTATACCGAAAAATTTTCTATAGAAAATTTTTATACCGAAAAATTTTCTAGATAAAATTTTTATACCGAAAAATTTTCTAGAGAAAATTTTTATACCGAAAAATTTTCTATAGAAAATTTTTATACCGAAAAATTTTCTATAGAAAATTTTTATACCGAAAAATTTCCTAGAGAAAATTTTTATACCGAAAAATTTTCTATAGAAAATTTTTATACCGAAAAATTTTCTATAGAAAATTTTTATACCGAAAAATTTTCTATAGAAAATTTTTATACCGAAAAATTTTCTATATGAAATTTTTATACCGAAAAATTTTCTATTTAAAATTTTTATATCGAAAAATTTTCTATTAAAAATTTTTATATCGAAAAATTTTCTATATAAAATTTTTATACCGAAAAATTTTCTATATGAAATTTTTATACCGAAAAATTTCCTATATAAAATTTTTATACCGAAAAATTTTCTATATAAAATTTGTATACCGAAAAATTTTCTATTTAAAATTTTTATACCAAAAAATTTTCTATTTAAAATTTTTATACAGAAAAATTTTCTACATAAAATTTTTATACCGAAAAATTTTCTACATAAAATTTTTATACCGAAAAATTTTCTATATAAAATTTTTATACCGAAAAATTTTCTATATGAAATTTTTATACCGAAAAATTTTCTATATGAAATTTTTATACCGAAAAATTCTCTATGTGAAATTTTTATACCGAAAAATTTTCTATATAAAATTTTTATAACAAAAAATTTTCTATATAAAATTTTTTTCCGAAAAATTTTCTATTAAAATGTTTATACCAAAAAATTTTTTATATAAAATTTTTGCCCCAAAATATTTTCTATATAAAATTTTGGTCCCGAAAAATTTTCTGTATAAAATTTTTGTCCCGAAAAATTTTCTGTATAAAATTTTTATTCCGAAAAATTTTCTGTATACAATTTTTATCCTGAAAAATTTTTTATATGAAATTTTTGTCTCGAAAAATTTTCTATATAAAGTTTTTGTCCCGAAAAATTTTCTATATAAAATTTTTGTCCCAAAAAAATTTTTTATATAAAATTTTTATACCGAAAGATTTGCTATATAAAATTTTTATACCGAAAAATTTTCTATATACAATTTTTGTCTCGAAAAATTTTCTATATAAAATTTTTGTTCCGAAAAATTTCTATATAAAATTTTTGTCCCGAAAAATTTCTATATTAAGTTTTTGTCCCGAAAAATTTTGTATATAAAATTTTTATACTAAAAAATTATCTATATAAAATTTTTACACCGAAAAATTTTCCTTATAAAATGTTAACACCAAAAAATTTTTAGAGATATTTTAATCCTTCCTCGTATATTCACATTAATCTTATATGTTCTTAGTTTTAAATCTTCTAACTACAACACATGTTTGTATGATTATTTCCCTTAAACTAAGTCACTTTGGTAATAGTGCATTTGTGTTTGTAGGTATGTAAGTGTGTTCGAGTAATGGTCTGCATTTTTACTATGTCTGTATTAAAGAATAAATTTTATTTAATTTTCTTTATGTACTAACATTGTACATATTTCACAATTGACAAAACCGGGTTAACAATTCTATTGAAATTATTTGTATTCTACCATAAAAGACACTTGCTTTCGATTTTACATTCTTTCCATCTAATAGATATGGCCAGTCTTTATCCTTCATCTGCTCTATTCTATATATAAGTACATACAGATTCTTTTTTATTATTTTATTATGTTTTTTTTTTTTTCTAATAAAAATAGAAAAAGAATATGTGTCATATGTGCATTATTCATTTTATGTCCTTTAGCAAATTGAAAATATAATACAAATATGAAAACAATTTTTTTTAAGTCATAAATATTTATGAACGATGTACAAATACTCGGCAGGGAGCTTAAAGGATAGCCAAACTGGTCAAGTTTGTTGTAGTGTTTTATATTTGATATAAAAAAGATAAATTTTGATTATCATAAAATATCTTAAGAATTCATTCATAAGTGTAGAGAAATTTTACTCCGATACAATTTTTATTCAATACAATTCTTTTAAGAAAAACACTTTCAAAATATTTGAAATGAAAAAAAAAAGAAATAAATAATATAAATGACCATTTTACATATATTAAACAAAACTTTTTTAAATTACCCCTTTTGTCTTCAGGCAAAACAAAAAACTTCAAAAACTTTCATAATAAAAATGTATATATCCCAAGACCTAATAAAACTATCAGCAAAGCTTCAAAAAAATCTTTGTGTGAAATAATAAAATTTTAAAACAAATAAATTTACTGATCCTTTTCTCTTACTTTAATGAAACTTTTCCTTAGCATTAGCTTTAGGGTATAATATAATATTCAGCATTTTGGCATTAACTATAAAAACAGAATTAATGAACTAATTTTCAACAAACCCATCACTTATGAGTGTAAGGAAAAATCTCTATATTTTTACTTCAAATAAAAAACTTACTTACAAACAGGATTTTTGTAAGTAAAGAAAACTAATGTTAACCAAAAAAATGTTTTTATTTGATAACATTTCTACTTAAGTTCTATCTTCAAAATCTTGTACCAAATATTTTTTTTGTACACTATCTTAAAGCTTTTCTTTTAGTTCTACTATTTTAAAGATTAAAGAAAAAAAATATTTGTTAGAATAAAATCAATGACTTTTTCTTACGTTTCCTCAAGTTAAGAAAACAAACTTTATTTTTGTGAACAATCTAATCAACTTTAAATCTAAAGGATAAAGTAAATGATGCTGAAAGGGAAAAAGACCTTTGGGGCATTTTTTTAAAAACTCATAAAGTAAGTAATACAAAATCTTAAGAAGCTTATTTTTATAAGAAAAATTTGAAGAGGAAATATTTTCATTTTGACAGATTTACTTTATGAAAAACTTACAAATTTCTTGAAATTTTCAAAATTGTTACTCCGCAAATTTCTTCAAATTTTGATACCGAAATTTGTTTAGGAAACAATTTTGATACCAAAAATTTGTTTATAGAAAAACTAAAAACTTTTCTATAGTAAAAAAAAAATTATACAGAATTTTCATACCAAAAATTTTGCTATAGACAAAACTAAGATACCATCAATTTATAGAATCAATTCTTATACCGGAAAACAATGTATAGAAAAAATATTGATATCGAAAAATTTTCTATAGAAAAAATTTGTAAAAAGAAAAATTTTCTATAGAAAAAATTTGTATACCAAAAATAATTCTATAAAAAGAAAATTTGATACAGAATATTTTATATTGCATAAACTTTGTTATTGAACAAATATAGATTTTTCCTATAGAAAATTTTTCGGTAACAAATTTTTCCTACAGAAAAATTTTTGGTAACAAATTTTTTGTATAGAAAAATTTTTGATAACAAATTTTTTCTATAGAAAAATTTTCGGTAATAAATAGAAAATTTCATTAACATATTTTTTTTAGAAAAATTTATGTATAATTTTTTTTTTTAATTTTTGGTATAAAATTTTTTTCTATAGAAAAATTTCGCTATATGTGCAAATTTTTTTCTACAGAAAAATTTTTGGTAACAAATTTTTTCTATAGAAAAATTTTTGGTAACAAATTTTTTCTATAGAAAAATTTTCGATATCTAAATTTTTTCTATAGAAAAATTTTCGATATCTTAATTTTTACTATAGAAAAATTTTCGGTATCTAATTTTTTCTATAGAAAAATATTCGATATCAAAATTTTTTCTATAGAACAATTTTCGTTATCAAAATTTTTTCTATAGAAAAATTTTCGTTATCAAAATGTTTTCTATAAAAAGAAAAATTTTCGTTATCAAAATTTTTTCTATAGAAAAATGTTCGTTATCAAAATTTTTTCTATAGAAAAATTTTCGTTATCAAAATTTTTTCTATAGAAAAATTTTCGTTATCAAAATTTTTTCTATAGAAAAATTTTCATTATCAAAATTTTTTCTATAGAAACATTTTCGTTATCAAAATTTTTTCTATAGAAAAATTTTCGGTATCAAAATTTTTTCTATAGAAAAATTTTCGTTATCAAAATTTGTTCTATAGAAAAATTTTCGTTATCAAAATTTTTTCTATAAAAAGAAAAATTTTCGTTATCAAAATTTTTTCTATAGAAAAATGTTCGTTATCAAAATTTTTTCTATAGAAAAATTTTCGTTATCAACATTTTTTCTATAGAAAAATTTTCGTTATCAAAATTTTTTCTATAGAAAAATTTTCGTTATCAAAATTTTTTCTATAGAAAAATTTTCGTTATCAAAATTTTTTCTATAGAAAAATTTTCGTTATCAAAATTTTTTCTATAGAAAAATTTTCGTTATCAAAATTTTTTCTATAGAAAAATTTTCGTTATCAAAATTTTTTCTATAGAAAAATTTTCGTTATCAAAATTTTTTCTATAGAAAAATTTTCGTTATCAAAAGTTTTTCTATAGAAAAATTTTCGTTATCAAAATTTTTTCTATAGAAAAATTTTCGTTATCAAAATTTTTTCTATAGAAAAATTTTCGTTATCAAAATTTTTTCTATAGAAAAATTTTCGTTATCAAAATTTTTTCTATAGAAAAATTTTCGTTATCAAAATTTTTTCTATAGAAAAATTTTCGTTATCAAAATTTTTTCTATAGAAAAATTTTCGTTATCAAAATTTTGTCTATAGAAAAATTTTCATTATCACAATTTTTTCTATAGAAAAATTTTCGCTATCAAAATTTTTTCTATAGAAAAATTTTCGCTATCAAAATTTTTTCACTAGAAAAATTTTCGTTATCAAAATTTTTTCTGTAGAAAAGTTCTCCTTATCAAAATTTTTTTTATATAGAAAAGTTTTCCTTATCAAAATTTTTTCTATAGAAAAATTTTCGTTATCAAAATTTTTTCTATAGAAAAATTTTCGTTATCAAAATTTTTTCTATAGAAAAATTTTCGTTATCAAAATTTTTTCTATACAAAAATTTTCGCTATCAAAATTTTTTCTATACAAAAATTTTCGCTATCAAAATTTTGTCTATAGAAAAATTTTCATTATCACAATTTTTTCTATAGAAAAATTTTCGCTATCAAAATTTTTTCTATAGAAAAATTTTCGCTATCAAAATTTTTTCAGTAGAAAAATTTTCGTTATCAAAATTTTTTCTATAGAAAAATTTTCGTTATCAAAATTTTTTCTATAGAAAAATTTTCGTTATCAAAATTTTGTCTATAGAAAAATTTTCATTATCACAATTTTTTCTATAGAAAAATTTTCGCTATCAAAATTTTTTCTATAGAAAAATTTTCGTTATCAAAATTTTTTCTATAGAAAAATTTTCGTTATCAAAATTTTTTCTATAGAAAAATTTTCGTTATCAAAATTTTGTCTATAGAAAAATTTTCGTTATCAAAATTTTGTCTATAGAAAAATTTTCATTATCGCAATTTTTTCTATAGAAAAATTTTCGCTATCAAAATTTTTTCTATAGAAAAATTTTTTCAGTAGAAAAATTTTCGTTATCAAAATTTTTTCTGTAGAAAAGTTCTCCTTATCAAAATTTTTTTTATATAGAAAAGTTTTCGTTACCAAAATTTTTTCTATAGAAAAATTTTCGTTATCAAAATTTTTTCTATAGAAAAATTTTCGTTATCAAAATTTTTTCTATAGAAAAATTTTCGTTATCAAAATTTTTTCTATAGAAAAATTTTCGTTATCAAAATTTTTTCTATAGAAAAATTTTCGTTAGCAAAATTTTTTCTATAAAAAAAATTTTCGTTATCAAAATTTTTTCTATAGAAAAATTTTCGTTATCAAAATTTTTTCTATAGAAAAATTTTCGTTATCAAAATTTTTTCTGTAGAAAAATTTTCGTTATCAAAATTTTTCCTGTAGAAAAGTTTTTCTTATCAAAATTTTTTCCATAGAAAAATTTTCGTTATCAAATTTTTTTCTAGAGAAAAGTTTTCATTGCCACAATTTTTTCTATAGAAAAATTTCCGTTATCAAAATTTTTTTTATAGAAAAATTTTTGTTATCAAAATTTTTTCTATACAAAAATTTTCGTTATCAAAATTTTTTCGATAGAATAATTTTCGTTATCAAATTTTTTTCTATAGAAAAATTTTCGTTATCAAAATTTTTTTTACAGAAAAATTTTCGTTATCAAAATTTTTACTACAGAAAAATGTTCGTTATCAAAATTTTTTCTATAGAAAAATTTTCGTTATCAAAATTTTTGCTATAGAAAAATTTTTTTTATAGAAAAAGTTTTGTTTTCAAAATTTTTTTCTAAAGAAAAATTTTCGTTATCAAAATTTTTTTGTATAAAACAATTTTCCACATCAATATTTTTGTATAGAAAAATTTTCATTATCAAAATTTGTTTATATAGAAAAATTGTTGGTATCAACGCTTTTTGATGTAGAAAAATTTTCGGTATTAACATTTTTTTATATAAATAATTTTAAGTATCAAACTTTTGTTGTAGAAAAATTTTCAGTAGAAGAGTTTTCGGTCTCAAATTACAAAAAATATTTTAAGTATTAAAATTTTTTCTAAAGGAAAATTTAAGATATCAATATATTTTTTACATAGCAAAATTTTCGGTAGAAAATTCAACACTAACATTTTATCTACGGAAAAATATACAAAGTGACAAAATTTCAAATCAAATTTTTACTATAGAAAAATTTAATATCAAATTTTCTTCTACACAAAAATTTTATACGAAAATTGCTTCTATAGAAAAATTTCATATTGTATTTTTTTGTAAAATACAAAAAAAAAAATCGAAAATTTTTCTAAAAAAATATTTCTTGTAGATTTTTTTCAATTGAAAAATTTCACATCGAAATTTTATTTTTAAAATTTTTATAAAAAAAACAATCATTTCGAAATTTCATCTGATCGAAAATTTCACATTTTTTCTACAAAAAAAAATTATTTTTAATATAAAAGTTGCTTTGTAAATATATAAAAACTTTTAAATTTCTTCCTCTGAAAAAAATAATTTCAAATTTAAATGTTTTTCTTTGGATAAGACAACAAATTTGTAATTTCTAACAAAAGCTTTTTTCCATTAAAAATTTATATATATTAATTTTTTAAGAAAAATTTATATTGTCTTAAAACCATTAAGCAAAATTTAGAAATCCTTGAAATACTAAAAATGAACTTTAGTCCCTTATTCACTTCCGCTTTTTCAGTGAACTACATCAGGAACAAAAACTTTATTCTTCACTCAATATCTCTTTATTTTTTATGTTCACTTTCAGATACTTGAGTCGCAAAGGTCCAGTGAAAGAAGCGATGACAGCAAAACTACCAGCAGCAACAACAACAAAAATAATAATGACAGTGAAGAAGATGAAATGTTGGTGGCTAAGGAAAAAACCGAAAGAGATAAAATTGCTAAGAAAATCTTAAAGAAAACGCCTAACAAAAAGGAAATCTTTAAAGAAAGGAAAACATTAAGGAGCAGCAAGGACAATAATAAAAACAAGGAAGAGTCAAAAAAGAAGCAACAAATTTTATACGAAAACAATATTGACTATTCAAATCGATACGACATATATGGCGAGAAAAAGGAAACAAATTTAAATAGTGACGATGTTGATAAGAATAATAATAATGATGATGATGAAGAATATGAGGATAAATTTGAACTGGATGAAGATGACGATGATGATGGTAGTGCTGAATATGAAAGATTTAAAAGTATGCGTGAACAAAGGCAGCGCCAACAGGAGGAGCAACAGAAAAAGGAACAACAACAAATGTCTACAATGAAGACAATAATAGAAGAAAGCGATGAGACATTTAGAAGTGGAGAGTCGTTTAGCAAAATGGTCAAAAGTGCTGTTAATGACAAAGTAAAGCTTATGGAAGATTATGGTGAAGATGATGACAATAATAAAAATAATAATAGAAATATTAACGATTATGAAATATTCCATAAACATTTATTGGAGGAAAAGCAGCAGTTACTACAGCAACAACAACAGCAATTACAGCAGCAACAACAGCAACCTAAGGAAGATGCTATTGGTGATATAGAGGACAGCGAAAATCCAAATATTTTCAACAAACCAACAAATAACAACAACAATAATGTTGCCAATGATAATAGAAATAATTTTGCAAATATTTTTATTCCTCGCAAAATGAAAAGACACAATGGAGCTGCACGTCTAGAAGATGCCGCCAACAGATATACCAGACTTAAGCTAGAACAAGAACAACAACTACTACAACAGCAGCAGCAAAAACAACAGCTTAAATCCCAAATTAACACTGAAGCAAATCATCCGGATGCGGTGGCAAAAGTATCATCGCAAGAAGAAAATTTCAAGAAGAAATATTATGACATTTTAAAAGAAAACTCAACAACAACAGACCATCATTTTACTCAGCAACAACAACAACAGCAGCAACAACATTATCACCGCACTTCAGCCGAATCGAACCCCAAGGATTTTAGTTTTAGTGATGATGACGATAATAATGAAAAAGGTTGGTAAAAGTTTTCAATTTATCTTGGTTTATATCTTTTTTATTTTCGTCTTTAAGTTTTCACGTAGCAAACATTTATTATTATTTAAACTTGATTTCATAGTTAAAGAAATGATTTTTGTTTATATTTTATTGATATTACTTTTTGTTGAGTATCAAAAATTTATCAAAGTTCTTAATTTTTAAATTGTTTTTATCGTTTATCTTAAATATACACAAAAATAAGTGGATATTTTAGATATTTTGAGAAATCTCTTATGTTCTGATGTGAATATGCAAGTCCTCCACTAAAAATGAAGTTTTAAAAATTCTATGGTACCATTTTAAAACCTACTTCACATATTTTTAGTACCTTTAAAAATGCTTCTAATGCAATTATTACCAAAAAACAGGTTTAGTCTCAGTTTGCTAAGTATGATGATACCGAATTAAATCCGGGTGATTTTTTTTTTTGGACTAAGACTTTTTTTTATATCTTTTGCACATCTTCGATATAAAAATTGACTTCTGGGTTATCTGAATTGTACCGTTCTTCTACAACCAGTTCAGAAGTCGAGGGGTTTGATTGAAAAAAATCCCTGAAGAATAGTTATCAATAAAAAAATTTGTTCGATAAAATTTTTTTTTTAACGAAATTTTTCATAGAAATATTTCGAAAATAAAATTTTTAAATCGTTTTAATCGTTTATCTTAAATATACAGAAAAATAAGTTTATATTTGAGATATTTTAAGAAAATTGTTATATTCTGATGTGAATATGCAAATCCTCCACTAAAAATGAAGTTTTTAAAATTTGAAAATCTAATTTACATATTAGTATCTTTAAAAATGCTTCTAATATAATTTTAACCTAAAAAATATGGTTTAGTCGAATTAAATCCGGGTGATTTTTTTTTTTTTTTTTTTGACTAATACTTTCTTTTATACTTTTTGCACATCTTCAATATAAAAGTTGACTTCTGGGTTGTCTGAATTGTGCTATTCTTCTACCCACAGTTCCGAAGTCGAGGAGTTTGATTGAAAAAATTCCTGAAGATTAGTATTCAATAAAAAATTTTTTTCGATAAATTTTTTTTTTACGAAATTTTTCATAGAAATATTTCGAAAATAAAATTTTCCATAGAAAATTTTTCGACAAAAAAATTTTGTAAAGAAAATATTTTGATAGTTAATTTTCTATTAAATTTTTCAATAAAAAATTTAGCTATAGAAAATTTTTCGATCAAAAATTTTTCTTTATACAATTTTTTGACAAAAAAAAAAATTTTCGATAAAATTCTTTTTTTTATATAAAAATAATTTTACTATAAAAAGTTTGTCTACACAAATTTTTACGATAAAAAATGTTTTTACAGAAAACAAATTTTCTTTGGAAAATTTTTTGATAGAAATTTTTTGATAGAAAATTTATCTATAGAGAATTTTTCAATAAAAATTTTTCTACAAAAATTTAGTTTAGAAAAATATTCTATCTAAAAATTGTTTATGAAAAAATTTTTTATCCAATCATTTTCTATAGAAACGTTAAAATTTTTATAGAAAAATTATTTATCGTAAAATTATTTTAATAGAAAAATTTTTTAGCGAAAAATTTTTTATAGATACGTTTTTTATCGAAAAATTTTCTATAGAAAAGTTTTTTGCAGAAAACTTTGTTATCGACAAATTTCGATAGAAAAATTTGTTATCGAAAAATGTTTAAAGACAATTTTTTAATCGAAAAATTTTATAGAAATAGTTTTTATTAATGAATTTTCTATAAAAAATTTTTCTATGAAAATATTTTTTATAAAAAAAATTCTATAGAAAATTTTCTTTATGGAAAAATTCTATAGAAATATATATTATCGAAAAATTTATCGTAATTTTTTATTGAAAAATTAATTTTCAAAATTTCTATAAAAAATTTTTTTATAGAAAAATTAACTACCAAAAGATTTTCTGTACAAAAATTTTTTGGCGAAAAATTTTCTATACAAAAATCTTTTATAAAAAATGTTTCTATAAAAAATTTTTTATCGAAAAATTTAACATAGAAAACTTTTTTGTCTTTATTGTTTATAGAAAATTTAATATAGAAAAGTTTTTTATCGAAAAATTGTTTATAGAAAAATATTTTATCGAAAAATTTTCTTTGGAAAAAATGATTAAAAAAAATGATTTTTATCAAAAATTTTTCTATAAAAAATTTATTATCGAAAAATTTAATATTGAAAACTTTTTTATCAAAAAATTGTTTATCGAAAAATTTTCTATTGAAAAATTTTTTACCGAAAAATTTAATATAGAAAAGTTTTTTATCGAAAAATTTTTTATAGAAAAATATTTAATAGAAAAATTTTCTTTTGAAAAAATGATTAACCAATAATTTTCTATAGAAAAATTTTTTATCGAAAACTTTTTAATCTTTTTAATATTTTTCTAAAGAAAATTTTTTATCCAGACATTTTTTGATAAAAAAAAAAATGTTTATGACAAAAATTTATATAAAAAAATTTTGTATAGAAAAACTTTCTATAGACAATTTTTTATAGAAAAATTCTATAGAAACATTTTTAATAGAAATAGTTCTATCCATGAATTTTTTTATAGAAATTTCTTTTACCGAAATATTTTTTATAGAAAAAGTTTATATTGATGAACATTTTAATAGAAAAAATTTCTATAGAAGATTTTCTTTACCAAAAAATTCTATAGAAACATATATTTTCGAAAAATTTATATAGAAACATTTTTGCATCTCGAAATTTCTAAAGAAAAATTTTTTATCGAAAAATTTCTATAAAAAAAATGTTTATCGTATTTTTTTATAGAAAAATTTTTATAGCAAAATTAAGTTTGGAAGAAATTTCTCAACAAAATTTTTTTTTTGAAAAATTTTCTATAAAAAAATGTTCTATCGAAAAATTTTCCATACAAAAATTTCTAATTGTAATAGCTGGATTCAATTTAATACGTCCGTTCGACACGATTATTTGTTCTAGAATCTCTTTTAGTTTTACAAAATGTCCTCAATTCAGAGGCGATTAAAAGGTATATCTCTAAACAGAGTTGATCAGAAAGTATTATAATTTATGTTTTGACAATTAGATGGCGTTCTATATTTAAAATTATATTTAATAGATGGGGCTAACTTATCGAAACCAAATATGATATCGAAAAATTTTCTATAGAAAAGTTTTTTACTAAAACTTTTTTATCTACAAATTTCTAAAGAAAAATCTCTATCGAAAAAATGTCTACAGGAAACTTTTTATCGAAAAATTCTATTTTTATCTATCATATTATAGAAAATTTCTACAGAAACATTTTAAGTCGAAATACCTCTATAGAAAATTTTTTAACCATGAATTTTCTATAAAAAATTTTTTTATCGAAATATTTTTTAAGGAACAATTTTTTTATTGATGAATTTTTTTATGGAACAATTTCTATAGAAAACTTTTTTATCGAAAAATTCTATAGAAACATATTATCGAAAAATTTATATAGTAACGGTCTTTATCGAAAAATTTCTGTTGAAAAATTTTTTATCGAAAAATTTCTACAGAAAAATTTTTGATCGAAAATTTTTAATAGAAAAATTAACTATCGAAAAATTTTCTGAACAAAATTTTTTGTCGGAAAATTTTTTATAGAAAATTTTCTATCGAAAATTTTTCGATAAGAAAAAATTTCTGATAAAAGGTTTTCAGAAATTTTTTTTATTCCAATATTTTGTTATATTTTCTTTGTGCCTATCATGAATTTAGTGCACATCTTCTGATTAACTATTTATTTTTAAATTTTTGACATGAGACTTAAAGACAAAATAAGACCTATCAGGATGGAATTTTGGATTTGAAAGACCTTTTCATAAGCCTTATCAAATTCAAAGACAAAAGCTATCCAATCTAAACAAATAAAGGCACTTCCATAAGGATTTTCTTTTAGCGGGAAGACATGCAAAAAATACTCAAACTTATTAATTTAACACAAAAAAATGCGTTCTGCACATTTTTAATCAATGTAATTAAAATGTCATTTGTTTCCATCTCACCCCCAATAAACTCAAAATAAAAAATCTATTAAAATCATTTGATGGGATTTTTGTAACAATTTAGCCTTTAAATCATGATAGTTATAGTATGTATTTGCAATTGTAAACCACTTCCTGTAAAATAAAATAAAATGTCAAATGACAAAAGCAACCGTAACGAAAACAGCAGCCAGCAACAATAAAAACTTAACACCAACATGATAAACAATAATTACTGCAACTGGTTTGTTGTAGATTGCTGCAAGCCAGCAATATGAGACAACAATAGCAGCGTCAACAGTACAATGACAGTAAATGTGGCAGTAGCAACACAATAGAAAAAATAATACATGTATTAGTAGAAAAGAGTACAATAAAATTACACAAAATGACATAGACATACATACAAATATAACATATCCATATAAACCTTTATTGTCAGCGACAATAAAATGTCAACTGCTGCCATAAAATAATCGCTGCAAAATGATAGAATGAAGAACAACAGAACCTCAAAATGTAGAAGAGATAATAGAATAGACTAGATTACATAGATATGTATTTCTATGAGTATGAGACCCTATTACTCTTCAAATGATTGTTAAATAGAATTTACTATAATCAGCATAAAAGATGCTATATCTTCATTCATACAAGGGAAATGGTAAAACCATTTAGGGGTTTAAAACAAGCTGTATTAAAAGAAACACAAAAACTGAACTGACACTCCATAAACAAAATCTCTAACTTTTTGCCATTAAGACAGAGATGACTAAATGGCATCAGAGCAAATAGACAGGCAGATGAGAAGGCAGTTACTTAAACATTTCAAATGAACAAATGACTTATTATCAAGACTTTCATGCTATGTACTTTGTGAAAAGTCATTTAATTTGTGACATTTTAGACAAAAATTAACACAGAATTAGGCTTAATTGAATTTTTTCTTTTCTTAACAAGACTACAAGACAGCTACAAGATAAATATTCGACATAAAAAAATGTTTTAAACATTTTGCAGCAAAGTTCAAGCCAAATTGTAAAGATTCTAGGAAAATTAAATTTTTCCTGTTAAGGAAATGAGTTTTTGTTATGTTATTACAAGTCAATATAAACTGAAACGTGAGGCAAGTGAATTGGAAACAGGAGAAAATGTCAATTTCAGATGAGTGATTTCTAATTAAGATTTCAAATCAAGGGTGGTGTTGTTATAAGAGGCCTAATAATGATTAGATTTGGCTGAGAAAGTTTTTAATTTGGAGACTTTAAGAAATATTAAATTTGGTAAATTTTTTAGCGAATTTAGTATAAATACAATTTAATATTAAGTTTTAAAGATTTCATACAATTGTACTAATAATATTTTTAATGCGCAATAATATTTTTGTTACAAAAATTAAAAGAAATGGATAATAAAATTTTCTGTTGAAAATAACAGTTTTGGTGACATATAAAACTTTACTTTAAAATATATATATATATATATATATATATATATATATATATATATATATATATATATATACATATATATATATATATATATATATACTATTGAATACGAACTACTTACTCATTCACTGTTAAAGTCATTACATTAACA
This sequence comes from Stomorhina lunata, assembly GCA_933228675.1. Classification (NCBI taxonomy): domain Eukaryota; kingdom Metazoa; phylum Arthropoda; class Insecta; order Diptera; family Rhiniidae; genus Stomorhina; species Stomorhina lunata. The sequence goes on along the minus strand of OW121743.1, from coordinate 95,349,887 downwards.
TGGGGATGTCATTGGAGGCAAGTACTTACCAATTGCAGAAAAGTAATGACTTGGGTAAGCAATTGGAAAACAACAGCAAAAACATTTTTCTTCTTGTATTTAAAAAAATGTTTTCAAACGAAATACAAAATTTTTTCTTATGACCCCATGGGGGCTCGAACCCAGACCCTCCGACCGCTAGGCAGAGACTCTTCCACTGAGCTACTTCATATGTTGAAAACTTAGCAACTTATAATTAATATAAACAATTTTTATTTTTGGATCCAAAATCATGTGACAATTACTTTGTTTTTCCCTGCTTTAAAGACGTTTTTTTTTAATTATTTTGAAACTTAAATAATTTCTATCTTCTTTTTTGTGTAAGTTTTTACATAAGATTGACTCCTACTTACTTAAATGGCCTATAGTTACAACGTGTTAAGGTCAAAGTCCGAGCATATTTTAGAATTCAATAGATTTCGATCTTGTGCGAATATTCTCCAATTTTATAGGCCAAGCTTTGAAAAACTTTCCTCTACTTAGTCTTTCTATCGAAGTTTTGGACATCCTCCTCTAACATTAGGTAGTGGGACATTTAAATTCTAATTTTATCCTCTTCAAAGCATTTTTTTTTTTCAAGAGTGGGTTACTAGCCCGTAAAAATGGGTTAGGATCGTTTTTATCGATCTTATGGGACAACTCTCGGTACAACTCTCGGTAGTTCCTTATATTAATGGCTGGTAAGCTAGCTCCCGGGTGATACCACGAGGAGGTCTGTGTCCACAGTTGAGATGAAGGATGACCAAGATAAGTTGGGCTTACCAAGTTAAGACCAATTAGAATCGTGTTTGGTATTCAACATCCCCTACATAATCAAAATTGACCCATGATGGTATTTTTTCATTACCGTGAGTTAGTTTTCTAATTTTTTTTACAGAAGGTAATATTTAAGTTCTTAAAATACAAAAATCATTTAAAAAAAATCTTTTAATAAAAAAAAACTAAAAAAAATTGTTGCCCTTGGTGGGATTTGAACCGCGGCCATTCAGTTTAGATTGCCATCTTATTTACAAATAAGTACTTCTGTAATAACTTATTATTTATTTGGAGGGTATATTGTAGTCATTACAAGGTAACCAGTTATCAGAGTACTTTCCATTACCAAAGTTTTGCTGGGTATATTTTACCTTTGAATTGACAAAGTACCAAACACGTGATTAGTGTAAATCTTGTATGTTTTTACGTTTTTGACTCGAAAGATACATGTGGGTTAAAAATTGTATCAAAATTGTTTTACCCCATTTTAGCGCTATTTTCAAAAAAGTATCAAAGACCTAAGTTCCTATTTTCATGAATAAACAATGTCTTAAAAAAGCATATCCAAATCTAACAAAAAAATAAGTTGAATTACTCTAGCCGTTCTAAAGTGAAATAATACGTCCAATATTAACCCTAATCGACCCATATTATCTTACTTTCATAACAGATTGAAAAAATGTTTCAAACATTATTTAATTTAATCTGCTTTTCAACTTTGAACTTCAAAAATCAAAAAAGTACCAAACACATGTTACGTACTTTTTTAATGTTTATTAAGTTTTGTTTTTGTAATTATTTACAAGAGTTAACCTTTTTGACACATTTAATTGAAAGTACTGAACTTAAAAAATACACATTGATTAAAAACTATACCAACAAAATATTTTTACCCTGTTTGGCAGATTTTTCAAAAAGTACCAAACACTTAGGTTTCTATTTTCATGGTTAAAAAACCCTAAAAGAAACTTATCATAAAAATTTCAAATCTAACAAAAAAAAACATCAGTCAACTTGCCCCAGTCGTCTCAAGTCATAGAATAACACATATTCAATATTAACCCTAACTGACCCATATTGTTTTTTATTTTCATAACTGATTTAAAAGCAATTTAAATTAAGTTTGTATTCCCTATAGTTTCAACGAATTAATGTTACCGTTGTTGATTGAAAAAAAAAAAAGATTTAAGCCTTAGAAATTTTTACCCGTTTTCCCCTTTTTACCCCGAACACATGTTGTGGAGTTATGTTATGGAGTATAATTTGATGCATTTTAATATAATTTATCAAACCTGTTTGTACTGAAACCAGCTTCTAAAGGCTACAACATATTGCAATTTGTAATTATAAAAATTTGCTCCTAATTCTTTCAAAGAACCATTCTACTCTTTCAGTATAATTTTAAATAGTTTCCTTGTGGTAAGTTTTTATTTAGGACTACCTTATAATTAAAATCAAAACTACATTAACTTATTTATCACTATTTGAAGGGGATTGAAATTAAAAAGGGCTTATGTCCGACGAAATGTACTAAATTGTATTTAATCAATCCAATCAAAATGAGATGGTGGAAATATAGAATGAAAACTGCACAACGGACAAAAAATTAGGTCACCTCAGACTCATAAATCACTTAAACCTACATATAATTGTAATTTTCGAACCGATTTGATCATACTATATAACAAATAGGTAGCTCAAGATCTACAAAAAAAAACATCGGGACATGCATATTCTACCTCTTATGGTTTTAAAGCTATTTGACTTCGAAAATTGAAATTTTAAATTTTCGTCCCATAGTGCACCGAATTTTTACTATTATCTGATCTATATATAAGCCGATTTTCTTGATTTATTTTTTGTAAATCAGGTTTAGAAGTTATGGACTAATTTCCATTATATTTTTCCACCATCCCACTGTGGCATATCCCAACACAAAAAATTATGCCTTAAATTTGTATGTCAATTTGTATATAATTTCGGATCAGCTCTAGTTTTCAAGATATATTTTTTTTTAAAACTATGTAGATAGATACATGATATTAACTAACATAACTCATGAACAGCTTAAGCGTGAACAGAAAAAAATAAAATTTAGCCACAATATTACATTCATGCTGCAATAAAATAATATTTACTAGACTTAGTAGTTTTCGAGATATAGCTGAATAAATAACGAAAAAATATTATCTTATTTTTTTCATAAAAAAGGAAAAATAACCAAAATTCGAATTTTTATTATATGCGAACATTACCTGCATTAATGCAATAATTTTTGTTAGTAAGCGATATCTCCATAACTTCTCCTAATGTTACTGCAGCATAAAGATAATATTAAAGCCGAATCTAGATTTTTTTTTTACTGAATAAAATGATCCGTTTATTAAAAAAAATTAATATCTCAAAAACTAGAGCTGACACGAAAAAAAAATGAATTAGAGACATTGAAGCCCAATACTAGAAGTATATTAACTGACTAAGAAATCTAAGGAACCAATAAAAACTTTTTATTTTGTGAGACTGTGACTTAATAATATCCAGTCTATCATCATACCAAGAGTCCTTAGATATCCAAATAAGGTTTCTTAGTACGACATATAAGGACGCTAAGGATTAAGTGGCCAAAGTCTTAAATTAATACATTTTTTATTTTAAATTCTCGTTTTCCCGTTTAAATTTATGATTTCAAATTTTAAGATTAATTGTTAAATTTACTTTTATAGTTTGTATTTTAAATCATATTTCCTTATATTTAAGATTTTTAATCAAAAAGTAATCTCCAAAGAAAGTTTGAGCAATCCAACTTTAACAAACTAAACCTCATATTTCATTACTTTTATGGTTCTCCTTCTACTTTTCTCTATTTCTTTTCAAACTTTATAACCCAACATGTTCAACTTTAATTGCAACATGACAACGGCAACAAAAACTCAATAAACCAATGACTACAACGGCAACAACAACAACATCTACAAAATTTTGAAATTGGAAATCTAGATTCAACACATGACGTTAAGAAGCAAACAGCATTTGAAAAGGAGAAATCTCTGAGACGCAACAATAAACGTTACGGTCATAAAACCCATAAAAAGAAATACAAAGATTATCTACGCTATTCACAGATAATGATGATGACAACATCAACATCCACCACTAGCACAACTACTCCTTTACCCGATAGCGAGGAGACCTCAACAAAAAAGGACATCAACTTGCCGAAGGACAATCATGAACGAGAGCATTATGGCGAAGAATCAGTCGAGGCAAATTTAAATGTCTTAAGGGATAAACATATTAAAAAAATGAAATTGGAAAAAATCAAAAGTTTAGTACCACAACCTCCTATATTTATTTTAAAGCAACGTGAGGAGAAAGAGGGTAAAGGTGATTTACAAGATCTAGAGGAGAAAGCTGAGGAACCTACCACCAAACCTTTTTATGAGGGACAAATTAATTATTTTCTCGAAACCCCAGACGATGATAGTGAAAGAGCTAATGAAGTTAGATTTATAACCAAAGGTGAGCGAATGGATACAAATGATTGGTATAGAAAGTTGAGCCCGGTTTTGAGAAATGGCAGTAAGAAAATGACGGCACCAGCAGAGGAACGTAGCGGCATAGGAGTAGGACGTTCTAGAGGGGGTTATACGCCCTATCACCACTACAGACCGCAGCATCATAGCACCTTACATCATGGTCAGACACGTAATCATCATTATCATCAGCAGCATCATCATCAGCAGCAACAACAGCAGCAGCAACAGCATGGTCGTATAGGTCACCATCACCAATTGCAGAAACATTCCAGACATCATGCTTACCAACGCAAGATGATACCCAAACGTTTGAGTACAACCACAACACCTTTACCCCCACCCTCAAGGAAGCAGTTTATAAATGGCAATGGTATAGGGGAAATGGGTCATCAGATAACTGATATTAAGGATCTTGAACGTTATTATGCCAAATGGCCACACTTAGCCAAGGTCCAGTCCCAACTTCATGAGGAACAAATGCGTGAACAACAATCCGAAAACTATCCAGATTATGAATACGACAATGATGATTATTTTGAGGAAAATGACAATAAAGAAGATAATCTACCACCATATATACGTAAATTTAATAGACGTAACAAGCAATTGCTGGATTTACTAGAGGGAACCATAGCACCCCCTACCAAGGTGCCACAGTTAAGATGGTCTGGTTCGAAGCTACAGCCTGGACCCCGCGATTCGAGTGTGGGTAGCATGTCAGTGCGCATAGATGATGATTATCTAAAGGAGAAACGTAAGCGTTATCATCAAAGACAGCGTCAAATACATGATTTATTTGCCCAGCAAAGAACTACTACCACAACAACAGAAAAACCACCCTATCCCTATGTCAAGGCACAGGGAGAGGGTGATGAAATGATGATTAGGCAATACTCACACACAGAAAATCATTTACCCGATGAAGATGTTAGCATTTCATTGGAATCCAATGAACAGGAGAATGATAGTGCAAAACATGAGGGCGGTGAGGAGGCCAATACGGATGACTCCAAGTCAGAACAAGATATTTGGCAAAAAGAAATTGAAACTAAATCAGCAAATATGGCAGCCGGAAATTTACAACAAACAAATTGGCAAATGGAAAAATTAACAACATCAACACCTGCTGGCTTAGCAGCAGCAGCAGCAGGAACAACAAAAAAATCAGCAATACATAAATTACCCTCATATCCCTCTATTGCGGGAGGTTATATGAATCGGCCCAGATCACGTAGTGCTCAATTTGCACCCAGTTCGGGTTCCGATTATCGCAGGGTTCCCTTGCCATATCTTAGTAATTTAAATAATAACAATAATGACAATATCAACAATAACAATAACTTTATCAATGCTGGTGGTTTTGTGGCCTACAATAAATCACCGGTTCTAAGTAAAACAATAAATGGCCGTTTTTCAGCAAATACACCAAATGATTACAATAAGCAACAACAGCAATCAGTATCAAATACAAATACAACCACCAGCTCACCGGAAGCAGCTGCAGCAGCTAAACCAACAACAATTAGCAGCAGTAGCAATCATTTGACACCTTCCTCTTCGCCCCCTTCGTCTTCATCTTCGGTTACAAACTCTTTCATCTATCATCGTGTAGTCGATGCCTCGCCTCGTTTGGTGGGTGCTGGCTTTATAGCGGGACGCAAACAGCGTTTGCCCTTTGTGGCCATCACCGATAGACGTTTGGAAACTTCAAAGAAATCCTTAACGGATCATCAAAAAGACTTTGAACAAAATCACTATCCGTTGCCTTAAACTTGATAAAAACCAAAAAAACAAAAATTAAGAAAAACAAAAGTAAAACCAAACCCCTCCCCTCAAAACAATAAAGTATCAATTAAATGAAAATAAAACAATAATTTTATTTTTTGCCGCTTTAACTTTTTCTATTTGTAATTAAAGACAAAACCAAAAACTTAACTAAAAAACAATTAATGTGAAAAATTTAAATTTAAATTTAAACAAAAAAAAAAAAGAAAATTAGTTTTTAATTATTAAATACAACAAGAACAACAACTCGTTTGGTGGTATGCTGTGGTATGGTGTATTACGTAAAATTTTTTAGTAGCAAAAGCAAAAAAATAATGTAAATTAAATCAATAAATAAATAAATTATTTAATTAAACAAAAAAACCCAAGAAACTTTGTTTGTAAGTATACAAATTATTACGATAATAATCACTTTATAATGTACACAGAAATTAACCATAAATGATTGACAAATGATTTAAATAAAAATCTAAATTAGGCTTTAAATTAAATATCAATCTCTGTCTGCTTAGATGTTAATTGAATTTATGCATAAGTTTGTATGATAATATAATATATTATATACTACATTATATATTTAAAAAAGGAAACAACATACACTGACACTCACACACTGACACTTAACAATCAAAGATATTCACAAAAAAGACATTAAGGATAATAAAAGTAAAATTTAATAAAAACGGAATAATTTAATTTGAAAACAAGAATCTAGCCTCAATAGCTCAAAAAGTTGATATGAGTTTATAGAAGGATTTAAATAAATTTAAAATTTTCTTTAGTCTTCTGCGTGTTATGGGATAAAATATTAAATATACTTTAATTTTTTTTTTAAAGAAAGATAATTTTATAACAAATCGAATGTGGTGAAAGGGTTATAATATTTCAGAACAGGCACAGTCAGCCCATACTGCCAGGAACCAAAGATTTTTTGTAATTTACGTAAATATTATGACCACTAATGAAACTCGCGAAAATGAAAAAGCATTCTGATAATATTTGAATTTTAGAAAAGTCGGTTTGTGCCGCTTTGTTAAAGAAAATCAAAAACAAAATATACAAAGAACAAAATCAAAATTCAATCTATAGCAACAAAATATACGGTTCGAGAGAACAAAGAAATATAATTGGGAACATTTTTCGAAACAGAAATACTAACACTAAACAACTTTAGAATATTTTCTATAGAAAATTGTTTTACAAAACCATTTCTCTATAAAAATTTTCAATAAAAATATTTTTTTATAGAAAAATTTTCGATCAAAAATTTTTCTATTGAAAAATTTTCGAACAAAAATTTTTCTGTAAAAAATTGTTATTAAAAAAATTTTCTATAGGAAAATTTCTATAGAAAATTTTTTATCAAAAAGTTTTCTAAAGCAAATTTTTCTATAGAAAATTTTTTCATCAAATATTTTCCTGTAGAAAATTTTCTTATCAAAAATTTTTGTACAGTAAACTTTTTTATCAAAAATTTTTCTATATAAAATTTTTTATTAACAACTTTTCTATAGAAAATTTTTTTATCAAAAATTTTTTTAAAGAAAATTTTTTGTCAAAAATTTTTCTATAGAAAATTTTTTTTTCAAAAATTTTTCTTTAGAAATGTTTTTATCAAAAATTTTTCTTTAGAAAATGTTTTTATCAAAAATTTTTCTTTAGAAAATTTTTTTATCAAAAATTTTTCTTTAGAAATTTTTTTTATAAAAAATTTTTCTATAGAATTTTTTTTTTTATTAAAAATTTTTATACAGAAAATTTTTTTATTAAAAATTTTTCTACAGAAAATTTTTTTATCAAAAATTTTTCTATAGAAAATTTTTTTATCAAAAATTTTTCTATAGAAAATTTTTTTATCAAAAATTTTTCTATAGAAAATTTTTTTATCAAAAATTTTTCTATAGAAAATTTTTTATCAAAAATTTTTCTATAGAAAATTTTTTTTATCAAAAATTTTTCTATAGAAAATTTTTTTATTAAAAATTTTTCTACAGAAAATTTTTTTATCAAAAATTTTTCTATAGAAAATTTTTTTATCAAAAATTTTTCTATAGAATATTTTTTTATCAAAAATTTTTCTATAGAAAATTTTTTTTATCAAAAATTTTTCTATAGAAAATTTTTTTATCAAAAATTTTTCTATAGAAAATTTCTTTATCAAAAATTTTTCTATAGAAAATTTTTTTATCAAAAATTTCCTATAGAAAAAAAGTTTTCTATAGAAATTATTTTTATCAAAAAGAAAATTTTTTTGTCAAGAATTTTTCTATAGAAAATCTTTTTATCAAAAATTTTTCTATAGAAAATTTTGTTATCAAAAATTTTTCTATAGAAAATTTTGTTATCAAAATTTTTTCTATAGAAAATTCTTTTTTTTTTTGTCAAAAATTTTTCTATAGAAAATTATTATATCAAATACTTTTCTATAGAATTTTTTTTTTTCAAAAATTTTCCTTTAAAAAATTTTTTTATCAAAATTTTTTTTATAGAAAATTTTTTATCAAAAATTTTTCTATAGAAAATTATTTTTTCTCAAAAATTTTTCTATAGAACATTTTTTAATCAAATACTTTTTTATAGAAAAAATTTTTATCAGAAATTTTTATATTAAATATTTTTCTATAGAAAATTTTTTAACAAACATTTTTTTATAGAAAATTTTTTATCAAAAATTTTGCTGTAGAAAATTTTTGTTTAAGAAATTTTTCTATACTTTTTTATCAAAAATTTTTCTATAGAAAATTTTTTTATCAAAAATTATTCTATAGAAAATTTGTACATCAAAAAATTTTCTATACAAACATTTTTTGATAAAATATTTTTCTATAGAAAAATTTTCCATAAAAATATTTTTCCATAGAAAAATTTTCGATAAAAATAATTTTCTATAGAAACATATTCGATTAAAATATTTTTGTATAGAAACAATTTTATAAAAAAAAAAACTTGTTTCTGTAGAAAATTTTTTTATCAAAAATTTTTCTGCAGAAAAAAATAAAAAATTATCTAAAAAAAATGAAAATTCTTGATAAAAATTTCTATAGAAACATTTTTGGTAAGATTTTTTTTTATAAATTTTTTAATCTAAAATTTTTTTAATAAATTTTTTTCTATAGAACAATATTTTTATCGCAAATTTTTCTATAAAAAAATATTTTCATCGAAAATAATATAAAATATTTTTATCGAACATTTTTCTCTAGAAAAATATTTTCATAGAAAATTTTTCTATAGAAAAATATTTTTGTCGAAAATTTTTCTATAGAAAAATATTTTTATCTAACATTTTTGATAGAAAATTATTCTAAAAAAAATATTTTATTATGTTTATTATTATTATATTTTTCTAAACAAAAATATTTTTATCGAAAATTTTTCTATAGAAAAATATTTTGATCGAAAATTTTTCTTTATGATAAAAAAATTTTGTATAGAAAAATTTTTGATAAAAAAAATTTCAATCGAAAAATTTTCGATAAAAAAATTTTCTAGAAAAAAAATTTTTGATAAAAAAATTTTCTAGTGAAAAATTTTTGTTAAAAAAATTTTCTAGTGAAAAAATTTGATAAAAATATAAAAAACAGACACATTGAAAAAAAACCAATGGCAACTCTGCCGACGATTTTATTTTTTTATGATCTCTTTGTGCCTACCATTATTTTAGAACTTATAGAAAAACTTCAAGTAGGTACTTAAATTGCCTGACCTGCCATTCGCCATATCGCCGACTTAATGCAAAAACCTGCTATGTGCTCTTTTTGATTTTGATGTTGTGTGGTAGAAAATAGTAGTAGTAATTTTTCCTTAGTTTTAGTTCTACAAAGGTTTGATAAGAAAAACTTCTACTAAGTCCACTTATAGAAAAACTGCTTATGTGACATATTTTTGGTTTCAATATTTCTATTCTATTCTATTTCTAGTCTATTTCTTAAGTATATAGAGATTTTGAAGCCGAGTGGTACAAAAAACCTGCTAAATACACTAATAGCCAATTTTTGTAAAAAAAAATGCTATTACAAAATATTTTTGGGTTTTGAAATATACATTTGTATACATTTGTATTGAAGTATTTGTCTGAGTATTACTTCTCTATTTTTTATTTTGTCTATAACTTAACTAATATAAAACTAATTTTAAGTTAGTTGAAAAGTCATGCAAGGTCGGACAGCTGACTACCTTTTATGACATCGCATATTAAAATAGTCAGTTTTCTTCGGTAAAAGTAATCGTAGCATCAACCGCAACTAGTTGACAAAAAATGCACTTTAAGTTTGCTTAAAGTTAACAAGAAGTGAATATGATAAAGAATATGTATTTAAGCCTTTTGTAAAACGTTTAATAAATATGAAGAATTTGCGAGGCTAACATTTTTGGGCATTTAAAGTACTGATAAAGCAATATCCATTCTATTGAATAATTATATCTAAAGGCTACATGATCGCTTCATATGTCATGAAATTATCTATAAGAAGACATTTATTTTTATTTACTCAAGTAACCATATAGTAAGGTTTTCTTATTATGACAAATTTTAAAATATTCTATATAATTATTTAAGATTGCTTTTTTCTTTGCTATCAGCAATATCACAAAGTCCTGTGATCTTTCAAAACAAGTATCATTTTAACAAATTTGAATATATAGTACAATACATATTTATATTCAATTACTTTTAACAATATAACTTGTATCTTTAATACAAAATTTGTTCAAATATAACAAGAATTAAATCAAAATTTTGTCATTGTAGTAAATTTTGTTATTAAATTTAATTTGTTGATTTTAGAAAAAAGAGCTTATGTTTTTTATTGAAATTTTTAGTAAAAATAAAACTATTGGTCTACAAATATTAAAGGCTACTTGAGACTAAATGACCTTCACATGCGAACTAAAAATATATAGATTGTTTAAAAAAAGGAATTTGAAATTTTAGTATTTGTGGTACAAAAAATTTTCAGAAATAAGTACATTTTGCCAATTTAAAATGAAATTTATTATTATCTATATTGTCATGTGCAGGCAAGTGTTTGATATTAACAATACAAATATAAAGCATTTATGCAATTTATTTGCTTTAAAATGCAGTGACAAAATTGGAAATTCTACATTAAATAGATTTTCATATAATATGAAATATTTTAAAATTAAAAAATATAATAAATACTTTAAAATTTCCAAATATTGACAATGATTTTAACTTAAATAAATAAAGATTATATTTTACCAAAAATATCATATGGTCATAATTTGACTTTAATTAAAAACATTTATTAATTTTCACGAAAATAATAATTTAAAATACTTTTCTTTTGCTCTAGTTAACCTAAAAAGCGCTACTCTGAATACATATGATAGCAATAGTGTGAACCAGCCCAAAGTCATAACTAATGCTTAAGGTTTCATTAACTGCGAAAGAAAAATATGGTAGTACTTAAATAAAAGAGATAAAAACGACAGAAGAAAATAAATAAAATAGAAACATGTTTAACGTGTTCTAGAGTTGTAAATAACAATAAATAAAAAAACGTGAAGTTTTATTTTCTTTCGAATTTCCAAATAAATACATATTTAATAATAGTAATAAATACATTTACTTGTGTATATAAATGCATACTTACTTATATTTATACAGACACACTCTTTACCTAACACATCTACACATATAAATAAACTTTTACAAACGTAAATACAACTGAAAATTTATTGGAGAAATAAAAGCTGATTTAAAAAACTATTGATTTTTTACTTCTCTATTTACTACTAAATTCTTTTGGTTATTTTAAAAAATGTGAACAATAACCTTTTTGCAGAAATATTAAAAAAGAAGGTAATAAATATGAAAAATGTTTAAATAAAACCTAATAACCCAATTCACAATCTGTTGTAAATAGTCCAGCATCGTGGCATTTACAAAGGGATATATCAAATAAACAAATTTCTATTGAGAAAATATCACCTAAGGAGTAATCCACAAAAAATCAAAAATCATTTTATGATCAGGTACTCAAAAAGAATGACTTTTCGCATTTGGTCCCAAATCTGTTAGATTTATTTATTAATGTAACAGACCAATTTATTGATAAAAGCCAAAAATTGTTTGCGGAGAAACCAAAATTCCTCGACGTGTTTCGATGGTTGGTTAGGCCATCTCTTCAGGAGGATTATCCACAATTTAGACAGATCGAAAACCTCGCATTATTACTTATTTTACAAACAAAGCCTTTCAGAATTATGTTCATAAACCATAAGTAAAAGCGTCGACTGAACAAAACACAGACAACTTTCAGTTTTTATTCTCCTTCACTGCGAATAGTCATTATTTTTGAATAATATTTACACCCCGACAATTTTGTTATTTTTTGATAAAAAAAAAATCAGGTACACAAGGCTAATGTATATGTTCATACAACATTTTAGGCTTTCACATTCTAAAGAAATGATTTTATTCAACAAATGGAAATGGTATTGCCATAAAACTCAATAGACATAATTAACATTATTTTACACTAAGCAACCCGTATTTATCATTAAGAACTTTGAATTTTTGTCCCTTTTTTCACGACAATATATGAAAAATCGCGATTTCTAATTAAATCACATTAATTTAATAAAGCTTTTTGCTTCCACTGTAAATGTCTTTTCGCATTTTAGGTGAAGATACAGAAAAATTTTCATTTCCTATACCAAATGCTGTAATACTAGACTATTTGCAATGGATTGTGAACAGGGCTAATGTTAACAGAATTATAAGAGGTCGAAACTTAATACATGTTTATGGAAACTTGTTAAGGTTTAAAGAAAATTTCTTACCCTACATTCGAAAAAAAAATTTTTTATATTAACAAGTTATAGAAAATATTACAAAAAAAAAATCCTTTCAAAATTAAGAGTATTTGCTAAAACTATGGGTATAAGAGATTAGTATCATTCAAAAACTTTACGTAGAATATTTTTCTTAGTGAAAAAATCCATCGAATCTTTATTGAAAATCCGAAGTACATATTGTCATAGGAATTTATAAACCGTCATTTATAAACCGTCAATTTAGAAGAAATGTTGCTTATACGATGAAAAATTGATGTATTAAATTTCATTGGAATCGGTGCATATTTGATTACAGCCCCCATACAAGATTTGGTGTCAAAGGTAAATATTAGTCTCCGAAAAATGTAAAGGAAATAAACTTTTTTTAAATTCTTTAAAAATTCTACATTTATATAAAATTATATTTTAATATAAGTCTTCATAATTTATAGATGATTTCCTAAAAATTTTACTGTTATGGACTTTTGAAAAAATTTTTTATTAATAAAAAATTTTTAAAATTTCAGTATTTATAGGCAATTTTTCAAAATTTAATTTATTATAAGAAATACTTATCATTCAGATCGATTGGCAAACAGTTGACATACTACAGGAAAACATTTGTGTTTTCTTATTTGGATGCTTGTCTTGGGTAAGCAATTGGAATTTATAAAACGATTTGTAGCAATGATAAGGAAAAAAATATCTCAATTATTACACTCTGATACACTAAAAAAACTCGGAAAGTGATTTTGCGTGGGTTATAGACAAAAACCCGATTTAAACGAGGATCGTCAACTTATCGACCCGTAACTTAGCAAGTTTTTAATTTATTTTATTTTTTTAACAGCAAATAATAGGAAAAAGATTGCGCTTTAGAATGGCATATAATTTTTGATTCATTTGAAAATTATAAATACTTGTTTAAGAATATCTAAAAAAACAATTTTTTTCATTTTTTTTTACTTTAGTAGCTTTTTATTTCTTATTCTTATATGAAAGCTAATTAAAGTTTAATTTAATATAACAAGAACATTGAGTTCTTAATAAAACGTGGTTTTAATTTTTTAAATCAGACGAAATATCTAAAAGTTATTAAGCTTTTCATAAACTGACTAGGCCATATAATACTTATTGCCATGATACTGCACTCAGAATATTATGTGAGCAAAATTAACTTAAAATGTAATTTGAAATGAATGAATATTCATTTAAAAACCGGTCAACTGATTTTTCATTCAAATTCAATAAATATTTCATTTAAATTTCACTGACAAATATTTAAACTACATTTTCAGTTTTAAAAACGGAATATTCAGTTGTTTTCAAAAAAATTACTGAAAAAAATTTAAACTACATTTTTAGTATAAAAAACGGAAATTTTCATTTATTTTTGAAAAATTGAATGGTAAAAAACTACGTAAAATTCCCGTAAAACGGACAATTTTCATTTGTTTTTGTAATTAACGTAATACAAAAGACGAAACCATAAAAGGTTATATCCTTTAAGGAATCAAAAAACCAAACAGACAAAACAAAGTTTGTTGTTTGCTTAGGCCATACACCGTGATAGGCGGCCAGTATTATAAAAAGTTTCTTCAGTAAGCAAACCTAAGATACATAAGGAAAACCAATAATTAAACAAATACGAATTATATTTGATACAATAATTGAAAAAATATATAAAAACTAAACAACTGATATTTTCAAATGTTACGGATTTTCAGTATTTTTTGTAGGTTGTTTTTTAAATAAATGTATAAATATGTTAAAAATCAATTTTCATGTAAATTTAAATGAATATTCATTTGAAAACAACATAACCGAAAATTTCCTAAACAACATACAATCAGTTACTGTAATAATTTCCGGAGTGTACGCATGTAAACATTTTAATAAGAAATTTATTAAAAAAAATAACTAGCTTTACAAAACTATATAAAACAAAATAGGGTTTTATAGAAAAAATTGTTCTTTGAATTTTAAAGATTACAACTAATTAAAAAAATAATAGAAAACTTTTTATAAAAACTTACCTAATTTCATAGAATGAAAGTCCTATGCATATGAAAGTCCTATGTAAATGTTTGATGCTTTGATTTCCAAAACTGTTTAAAGATTTTAAATAACTCTGCAAATGTGAGAGTTGGAGGTACTAAAGTACTACGACAAACCCGGAACCATTTTTTGCGAATATCTCAAAATTTTGCTCATGTTTCGAAATCTTTTGAAATGGTTTATGTATGTCCTCGCTTGAAGACTCTCCTGAGCATATGCTATAAAAAAAATAATATTTAAAAAAATTTAAAAAGTATAACTGGTTTTACTTCTTGAGACCTCAAAGTATTTGGTTATGCAAGGGTTAATTTGTATAAAAGTGTAATTAAAAGCGCCCTTTGAATTAAAATTGAAATTCAATTTTAATTCAAATTGTAATTTCTAGTAACTTTTTTGAAGAAAATTAATATTTAAAAAATTTTACTATTGATATAAGTAGGTAATAATAGAGTTATTGACATTCGTTTCCAGCCAAATTTGTAATGTAGATTTTTACTCATTACAGCAGTTTTAATTTCAGTTCTGTTTATAAAAATTGCTGATTTATAACAACTATTGAAAAAAACAAAAAAGGAGGTTTGAAAACTTAAAAAAATATTTTTTTTCGTCCTAAAAGTAACTCAACGTTAGCCCATTATAACAAAAATGGGTATTTAAATATCTTGAGGTCTCAAAAAAATGAAACCAATCAAATTTTGTATTTTTCTAATAAAAAAATTTTTGTTTAAAAATGTGTATTCTAGCGTCATATTTTGGAGAAAGAATCATACAATTTTGTAGATTTGCATCACCGCTTTAAAAAATAAGTATCCTCATTTTAGGCAAAATTTAACACTTACGATACGAATTTTCAATATTTAACAAAGATTTTATTTCAAAACATTTCTGCTACTCTAATTACTTTAAAAAAGTATTTTTATGAATACACGAAACTACTTAACATATTCCCAAAAATTTTGTATTGAAGTAAAAAAGCCTCGTTAAGCTTTTTTGTGCCAAAAAAATGTGACATGAAAGATTATCTTTTAAAAGCTCTTCATCTGAAATTTGAACTACACTTCATTGCTTCTTTTTTCCTGTGGGCTATAAAATATCATTAAAAGTACAATTCGATTAAAGCCAATCAATAAATTTGCAATAAAATTACTAACTATACTATAATTTATTTCGTTTAATTTGATATGGCGATAACAACACAATAAACAATAAAAATGGCTACTAAATGCAAAATTTAATGTTAAATTCCAGACAATTGAATTGTTCGATTAAATAAAAGCCCTATAAAAATAAGTTAATAGAAATGTATTAAAACAATGTTTGGCGATTTTTAGTTTTTTTTTCTTCGTTTGGTTGTGCTGTTATGCAATAAATATAATGACAATGATATATGAAACGAAACGAAGTAACACAAAATAAATAAAATAAAAATATTTATTTTTATGGAATTTGAACACGCACAGTTTCAGTTTAAACACGAAAGTAAAATATTTTTACAAAGCAAAAGAGAAATTTATTTTTTTTAGTTACAATAAACAAAAATTTTACAAATAACAAAAAAGAAAATGTAATAACAATAAACATTTATAAACAAATAGTGGAAACGGAAAAACACATAAACACCTTTTCAGACATAATGTTATATAAATTTTATATATATATTAGTAAGAGCATTATATATTAGGGTGGGTTCTTTTTTGGGTTTTCGAATAAATTGGGTTCTTATAGTGAAATTATTTTACTTTAATTACTACTATTGTTTTCTTTTAAGTCTAAAAACATCCCAAAACATCTGTCTTATGATGGATTCCAATGAACTCTATTATGAACTCGAACAGTTTGTTCCAACTTGCTAAAGTTCTGAAATACTTTAAGACCCAATAACTCATTATTATTATGATAAACTTATAAATCAAAATTTAAATACAAAATTCCTACAATAACCCTCTGATGGCTTTATAATTCGTTCGTATAGGAAATGGATATATAAGGAGTATTCCGAATAAAATATTCATTCCCTATTTTGAAGCAAAACTTATCTATAGTGTAACAAATACTAAAAAGAAAATAAGATAATTAACACTTGGGCAAAAGTATATATCGTTGGTATCATGTGGAAAGGCCCTAACTCACACTTTTTTCGAAATTTATTTTTTATTTGATTCCAATGCATTTAACTTAAATACACCTCCTGACAAAAATTTAAAACAAATTTATCAAAACAACAGGTTACTCAAGTAATTTTTTACAAAACATTTCGGATAAAAAACTTTCAATATCAAATGATTTCCTATAATTAACTTTTTACTTTGCTATAGTTAACTTTTAATATCTTTCTACTAAAGACGTTTTACATCGAAAGCTTTTCAGTAATAAACTGACATTATCTTATTTGATGTATAATGATTTCTTATACAAAACTTTTGTCGACAAAATATTTCGTATACAAAACTTTCAATGTCAAAAGATTTCCTATAGTTAATTTTTACTTTCCTAAAGGTAACTTTAAATATCATTTTCCTTAAAACATTCCACATCGAAAGCTTTTCAATAATAAACTGACATTATTTAAAGTTTTCTTATATAAAACTTTCGATTTCGAAAGGTTATCTAAAATAAACTTTCGATTTGAAAGATTTCTTATACCAATCTTTGAATTTCAAAAGCTTTCCTATATGCAACTTTTGATATAAAAACAATAAATATCGAAAGCTTTTCCACAGAAAAAAATTCCCATATAAAACTTTTGATATCAAAAATTTTTTTATTTGTCATCAAAATATTTTGGATAGAAAATTTTTTATATCAAAAGATTTCCTTAAGGTTAATTTTAATATCCAAAGCTTTCTAAAACTCTATATCGAATGCTTGGTACAATATAAAACTGCCAAAACCTAAAGATTTCCTATATATAACTTTCGAAGTCGAAAGGCTTTCGATATCGAAAGAACTTCTATAAAAAGTTTTAGTTACCTACATAGAACTTTGAATATTGACACATTTTATACAGAAAGCATTTGATGTCAAACTTTAAACATCGAAAGCTCTAATATAGAAAGAAAACATTCGCATCAAACGATTTCCCAAAAAAAAACCTTAAATATCGAAAATATTCGCTATCGAAAGATTTCCTATAGAAAACATTGGCTATCAAAATCTTCCTATAAAAAACTTTCGCTTTTGAAATCTTTTCAACAGAAAACATTCTATGGAAAGATTTAATTAATACAATTTGTTTGATTGCTACGGAAAAAAGCTCTAAGTAACATTTGTGCTCTAAAATAAGACAACAAAAACAACTATCTTAATTTACTTTTGATGTATTTAAAATGAAAAAGGTTTGAAACCCAAATTCGTTCTTCATTTTAACAATAACCTGCATTATGTTTCAATTCCAGTTTTAAATCAGTTTTCACTTTCTCCTATAAAGCTTCAAATATGCGAGTTAGAGCCTTTCTAAATAAGACCAACATATACAAATTGGGTAACTTTCTGTTGAAAGGGAATAGTAGACAGATGAAAGGTGGTGAATACTACGTCATATCTGTTTACCTAAGCTATGTGTTCCAGAGAAAGAATAAAAATAGAAAAACTTTTTAAAGGCATTGATGTTACCATGACTTGGGGTCTAAACCAGGCAGATATCATATGTTATATATGTTGAAGTGATAACCAATTAAACAACAGCGCCCTCAAAATATTACATTGATTTTCCATACTTAAACATGCCGGTATAATTATTTCTTGTATTTAAAGCATTTTCCAGTTATATCACAACGAAACAAGCATTTGTGACATCAGCCGGAGTAGGCAGCCCATACCACCAGCAGCCGATGAATTTTTATAATTTTCGTAAATACCACGATCATTAAAAAACTCGTGAAAATAAGAATTAAAATCATTCAGTTTGAATTCGGATGTTAACAGAGTTGGTTGGTGACGCTTTGTTAAAGAAAAGACTAAAACAAAATAGGCAAGAAACAAATCAAAATCTAATTTAAAGCAACAAAATACATGGTTCGAGAGAACAAAGAAATATAATCTCGAACATTGTTGCCACTACACTATTATTTTTGTAAATATTGGGAATATTTTTGTAAAAAATGGGAATATTTTTCAAAACAGAAATAAATTGTAACATTAAACAATATCAGATTTTTATATTTTTTAGATATTTTCGATCCAAAAATTTTTCTATAGAAACATTTTTAATAACAATATTTTTCTTTGGAAAATTGTTCGATAAAAATTATATTTTATAGAAAATATTTCCATAAAAATATTTTTCTGTAAAAATTTTCGATGTATACCTATATCAAAAAATGTTCAAATCTTCCATAGAAAAATTTTTGATAAAGTAATTTTCTATAGAAAAATTTTTGATAAGAAAAACTTTCTATAGAAAAATTTTTAATAAAAAAATTTTCTATAGAAAAACTTTTGATAAAAAAATTTTCTATAGAATAATTTTTAATAAAAAAATTTTTCTATCGAAATTTTTTATAGAAAAATTTTGGATAAAAAAATTTTCTATAGAAAAATTTTTGATCAAAATATTTTCTACAGAAAAATTTTTGATAAAAAAAAATTGTATAAAAAATTTTCTATAGAAAAATTTTTGTTAACAAAATTTTTGATTAAAAAATTTTCTATAGGAAAATTTTTGATAAAAAAATTTTGATAAAAAAATTTTTTATAGAAAAAATTTTTGATTAAAAAATTGTTTATAGAAAAATTTTTGATAAAAATGATTTCTATAGAAAAATTTTTGATAAAAAAAATTTCTATAGAAAAATTTTGGATAAAAAAAATTTTCTATAGAAAAATTTTTGATCAAAAAATTTTGATAAAAAATTTTCTATAAAAAAATTTTTGATAAAAAAATGTTGATAAAAAAATTTTCTATAGAAAAATTTTTGATTAAAAAATTTTCTATAGAAAAATTTTTGATTAAAAAATTTTCTATAGAAAAATTTTTGATAAAAAAATTTTCAACAGAAAAATTTTTGATAAAAATATTTTCTACAGAAAAATTTTTGATAAAAATATTTTCTATAGAAAAATTTTTGATAAAAAAAATTTTCTATGGAAAATTTTCTGATAAAAAAATTTTCTATAGAAAAATTTCTGATAAAAAAATTTTCTATAGAAAAATTTCTGATAAAAAAATTTTCTATAGAAAATTTTTTGATAAAAAAATTTTATATAGAAAAGTTTTGTTTCTTTTTAAAAAGTTAGAACTACACATTTTTTTTAGTTTAAAGTGAGAAAAAAGACGGCTAGTCTGCCGACAATTTGGGTTACGTAGTGATTTTTGTACTGCAAACTTCCAAAAACTTTAGGCTGTGGAAAGGTGGTATTAGGCTGTTGTAAAAATTGAATTGAAGAATACAGGAAAGATGTCCCAGAATAAGTCCAATTTTAAGATCGATAAGATTAAAACTTTCGGACTTAAAAAAATTATAAAAACGAAATAAAATGTCAACATTTTAATAAATTTTCGTATTTTTTTAAATTTTGTATATTACCTGTATTAAGTTTTATTTAACTTAATACAACTTCAAATTTTATTTGGAACACTCATTTTAATTGGTCTCTAACCCTTAAATCAAATCAATAATATTAAACAAGCTTCTGATAGACACTATAAGAAATCTTCAAGAACAAAAACCTAAAAAACGAACCACCCTATTACATATGTTTAAATATATACATACATACATACATACATATAAGCAACAAAAAATTGTAAATGTAGTAAATTTTAAATTTATTAACTTGAGAACAAAACAATAATTATATATAAATACAGTATTTTTAGCATCATTTATTATTTCAATAAAAAACAAAAAAAAAATATTTAAGAAAAACGTTTAAAAATTATTAAAAAGAAAATATATGTATAGTAAAAAAACCACAAACACTCACACTTGAAAATAGTAATCAAAACTGATAAAAATTATTATAAAATATTAAACACATTTTCATGATTCCAAGAGCTTTTGTTCATGTTTATTATTAAACAAATATTAATTATATGGAAAACACATAGACTTGCTAACATTTATAAAAGGTCATACAACTCAACTTTAAATTCAGCTTATCTAACAAACTCTATACCCTCGATAATATTCTGAAACTCCTGATAAGTAAGAACAGACACAGACATAGACACACACAAATACACCAAATTTACACAAATTTATTCCAGGCATATCGTACGAGTAGCATTTTAAAAACACTCTACAACAAACACGGATAAATAGGCAGTTGTTTTTAGTTTTAACTCATTTTAGTTAAAAAAAAACCCAGCAGTTCCAAAAAAGAGGATTGCCTCTAAAACGAAAATTTTTATAATTGATTGCTTTTAAGGTACTAAAGTACAATTTGATAATGTATTATCCATTTAACAAAGTTTTAACAAAATTTTTCTTTTCTTAGAATACACTTTTTACTTACATATGTCAAGAGACTATTTCTTTTATTTTCGTACTGCTGAGTTCTAATTTAGAATATTATTATAATTTTTTTGTAAACGTAGTAGTTTGTATTTGTATGTGAGTATAAAAATTTTGTGGTACATGTGTGACATTTAAAACATATAAGTATGAGTTTGAGTCAATATTTTTACACACTCGAACACACAATTTATGTTGATAAACTGCTAATTATTATTATTATTATGTAATATTTAAAACAAAATAACACACACATATCAAAAAATGAATAAAAAAGAGAAATTAAATAAAAAAGATATATTGAAATAAAAAAACAAATACCTATGCGTATCATTTCTATTCTTTTATTGGGTAAAATAAAATTTTCAGATGAGTCTTAAAAATAATACATATCTGTGGCAATATGGTAGAATAGCTTAAGTCGAAAATTAAGTTTTGAGATATCATCAATTTCGTGTAATTTTTCTTCTGCTTGATTTCTGTGAATAATTTATGAATTAATATATTGGTAACAAGTTTATTAGGAAAAAAACAATGAATATTTAAAAATTATATTGTTAAATTCAGAACATAATACACTTTTTCTACTTAAGAGCTTTTTCAAAACTGAAATTTGCGTTGAACTGGACCTTAAGTAACTTCAAGCGGTTCTGTTTAAATAAAAAGCATATTCTGTGTAGCTTTATGTAAATATAAGTAGTTTGAATATAATGACTTTATTTTTTCAAGGTCAACAGCTTAAGTGAAGTAAAACGATATTGTTATAAGATGAAAGAAAACTCTGAACATGTACACAAAAATATGTGTACATAAATTGTTTTGATTAATGCATTATTGACTCAAAAAACTTAAGCTAAAAAGTAAACGTACATAACATTGATAAAAAAAACAGAATTTTTGAAAACGGACTAAACACAATTAAGCGCTTTTGCTACTGTAATCCACCAAACGCCTTAACTCAATTCTCTCTTATGTCGACTTAAGCTACTCTTTTATATTGCCACAGATATATACAATTACATTCATATGGACTTTAGCAGAAGGGTAACGGATTTAAAATATTTGCATAAATATTTTAATTATATTTGTAAATTATTTAATAAAAGGGTTTGTATAATATTGATTTTATTTAAAAGAATATGAGTAAAATTATAAGAATAGTTATAGATACATATATGCAATTCAAAAAAAAAAAATTGCCGCACATAGGGGTCTCCAAAATACATGTTTTGCTATATTTTTGGCATATACTTTCAGATCTTTAACTGTGATATATTAAAAATCATTAAACTTACTATTAAAAACAAGGATTTTTTTGCAGCACATAGGGGTCGTCAAAATAAAGTTTTTGTTGTATATTTGCCACTGTAATGGCAAATATACAACAAAACGCTCTAATATACATATACATATGTATATATACACCATTTGAAGAGGGTAAATCCAGATTGTCAGTGGACCAAAATACCAGCTATAGATTTTTGCAAATAAAATGTGTGTATTTTGTTAACCCATTGACTTGGAAGGCGACCATCGAATAGATAAAAAACAAGTGAGAAAGTGATGTGATCGGTAAAGCCCAACCGTATAGTAATATCCTTCACCCTGAGGTCAAATGTATTTATTTTTCGTATAATAAAACAATTAGTTTCTAAATTTTGTCATCATACAAATATTATCTCAAAACATGTGGACAAAAATGAAACATATTTAGCTCCTTTGAAACCGACTTTTAACTCGAATAATTTTTGTACTCCTAAGAGCTCGGAAAATCTAATTAGATATTTGAACTCTTAAGACTTTAGGTAAATTAACAACAAAATCTTAGTAGCTCAAATTTGCATTTCTTAGCGTAATTGGCATGAAAATTATATTGATTGATAGATCTTTCAGTTTATCATCGTCGAAAACGAAACGAAAATTTGAACGCAAACTTTTCAAAATACCGGTTGTTTGTAGAGCACGCTAGCAAATATGTTTGGAAATTTCAAAACTACAGCGTAAGCCTAGTTCTTTGCTATTCAAGAAGCGAAGGCGCACCTAAAAATCATATTTTGCTAAATCTTTATGAAAATTTTGAAAATCATGCAAAAAAGTTCATATTGAGTTTAGCGGTTCAAGCTATCAAACTTAAAACTATTCTCTAAAAAAGCTTTACCTAAAATCTGAAGCGTATTAAAATATTATAAGAACTAAAAATTTGATTAACGAATAAAGAACAAGTAAAAGTGTTTTATTAGGCTTTCCCAAATCGTATATACCCACCATTAAATACTGAATCTCTGAAGAAAAAGCTAACATGTGGACCAAATAAAATATGAGCCTAGTTTTATTAAAATTTAAAATCAATACCAAAAGTTCTACGAATACAAAATGGGTATTTTTTGAAAAAATATCTTTAAAAAAACGAACTTTGAACTTAACTAAAGCAAAATTCAAAATTTTGCAAAAAATGTATGGCCTAAGAGAATGTATATAGGAAATTTCATCAAAATCGGAAATATTAAGGTTCGAAATTCAAATTTTTCGTCCAAAGAATGTTGATTTCACTTATTTATAGTTTAAGTAGATGTAGATTAAAAAAAAAACAAGTAAGAAAGTGCTATAGTCGGTCAAGCCTGAACATACGATACCCTTCACCAGTTAGGTCAAAGGTGTTATTTTTCCTGTATAAAGGCAAATATTTTCTAAATTTTGCCAAAAAAAACTTATATATTTAAGCTGTTTCCGTCATTTGGACTTATATGAGAGCTAGGGTGAAATGTGGACCAATTATCTCGAAATTTGGCAAATTAATTATAGTTTTACGAACATTATGCGTGTAAAAAATAAACTTAAAATTCTCATTATCTTTAGATTTACGAGCGTTTAAGTGATATTTGTCTCATTTAGTGAGTTTTTAGAGAAAAGTTTGTAAGGGAGCTATGGTCGAATGTAGACCTATTTCAACGAAATTTAATACAGTGATTTTAGTAAGCAGTATTTGTTTGAAATTTCATGAACAAATATTGATATTTAAGCCCAATATATCAATTCCGGGAAGTGGGACCTATGGGAGGTCCCATAAATAATGTACCGATTTTGACAAATTTCAAAAGCCATGGTCCCATTATCAAAAATATGATCTATGCCAAATTTTATTATATTATTTTTAGAATTGCGACCTATAGTTTGATTACAAGGTTTACATAGGGGTGGGCTCCAGCCAGCCAGCCAGACGGACGGACGTACGAACATCGCTAAATTGACTCAGAAAAGTGATTTTAAGCCTATTGGTATACTAAAAGGTCGATCTAAGACAAATATTTCCATGCGTTACATACATCAGCATAAACTTATAATACCCTTAGCACCTATGGTGGTGAAGGGTATGAAAAGGAGAACTTAAAGGTGAGTTAAAATAATAATTTAATGCTTAACAATTATCAGCACCAAGCCAATGTAATGTTGTTTTGTTATTTCTTCATATCTACTATAGGAAAGGTTAAAAAAACACGAGATTAAATAATAATATTTTTTTTATTTAATAAAGCGGTTAAAATTTAAATTGAAAACAGAGAATAAAAAATCAATTAATTATTGGCAGATTTCAGCAAAAATAAATGGAAAATGTGTTAATTAAAAATAATTTAAATATAACGTTTTTCAATTATAATAAAAAAATTTTAACACTCACAAATAGGAGAACAATGTGACGTATACTTTATATTGTAATTATTCAATGAGTTAATTAATATTAATTATACGCATCATGTGTCAGTCTCTGTTTAAAATTGTATTGCAGTACGAGAATGTTTGCATGTGAAATACATGAATTTGGAATTAAGATTGATTGGATTGCATGTAAGTAGTATCATTATTTATCAATAAATTTTAGTTGGTGGAAATGAGGTAACATATGAGATTGAAATCTGTTAATGAGATTTGAATTAAGTACAAAGTAGTAATGTATTTATTAAGAGGAAGTGTTTTGCGTATATGTATATTGCATTACAACAAAGGAATTACAATCTTTCATATTTACCACTTAACTTTATAAGCTATATTTTTCATCACCCTGGTAACAATAAACTTAAAATGAAACCACTTATAAATTCATAAACATTTCCCAGTAATTTTATTAAACATTTTAATTATTTATTTGCACAACAACAAAAAAAATGTGTTAAATAAATTTAAATGGTTGTGCAATAAATAAAGTTAATTTTAAAAACCACACTTGTACAACACAATTTTCTATGAGCAAAATTTTATTTAAATAATTAATTGTAATTGTAACCACAAACAATCAAATTATAAACTCTAATGCCAATTATAAAAGTCTAATATGGAGAAAAAAGCAAAAAAGCAGAACACAGCAAATTAAAACGATAAAAGGCCAATGAGCAAAAAAATAATATTAAACGTAATATAAAATGCGTGTGATGGCAAAAAAAAGCAACCAGAAACAAATATGTAATCAAAATTGAATTCAGGCATTAAAATACCAGAATATTCAAACAAAAATATTTTGGATGGCAAAAAAAATACATAGAATTTACAAAAGTTATTTTATTATATGCGTAAATTAGATTGTTAGGGGTTTGGTTTTGATAAGGGAGCGATTCTTTAATAGAACTTTCAATAGGAATGTTTTTTATTAAATCACAAAGATTCGTTGGCTTTTATTTGAAAATTATAGCATATGATGGTATTTAGCAAATAAGTTATACAATTTACAATTTATAATACATACAGAAACATTTAGCCTATATGATTATAGTCCAACCAAAGACTCTACAATATAAAGGTGTTACACTTCCATACATTGATTTGCCGTATGGTCGTTTTGAAAAGTCCCACAAAAAAGAGTAAAACACTTTAACTAGAATTCAGAAATAAGTAATGGAGGCAACTATCCAGTAAAAAAAACCTAAGGCACACACATGTGCTAATGACATATATGTTGGTTTGTTCGTTTATGTGTTCTTTATTGTCCTTTATCCACTTTTTTCTTTTTTTTCTTGTATTGGACCAACACTCAGGGGATGAACCTTACATATGCATATGTATTGTGATGGAACTAGGAAAATAGGTTGTGGTAAGGAAGATAAAGGGAGAATTGTTTATGGATATCTAATTGAACCTTTGGATATCATAATTAGAGGGGAAGACTGATGCAGGAAGTTTATTCCACATTCGTGCTGAGCGGCTAAAAACGGAGTTTTCTCTATAGTGCGTCATGGGAATTGCGTGTGATACGAAGATATGTACGGGTATCAGGAACAAGATGCCTAATTTCATTTGAGCACATGCCATTATAGTAGCGATTAAACAGTGAAATGCAACCCACATTACGACTATACTCCAATAAGTCAATAGAGTTGGCTACCCTACTGTCACCGATAAGCACCTTCGCCCTCTCTTGTACACGGTCGAGAAGCTGCAAAATAGACCTTGAAGTACCGGCCCATACATGAGAGTTATATTCCATTTCGGTCGGATATAAGTGGTATACATATTAAAGAGATCAGTTGGAGTAAAGTATGTCTGACACCGCTTTAGAAAGCCGAGACACTTGAATGCTTCTTTCGACACATGAAAAACGTGTTAAGTCCAACGGACATCATACTGAATTTTTATGCCTACAACGCCTACAACGTTTCTGATTCCTCAATATTTATACCACCCATAATTGCAGATGAAACAACATGGTCCGTAACGCATTTGTGTGTTAACACACAACATTGGGTCTTTCGAGCTTTGAAATTGATGGATTGGATTGATTGGATATTGTAGATAGATCGGAATTTACAGTATCATTCATTATTTGTTATTGATCTCCAACATGCTTGGCCTATAGTTAAATAAATACGAATGACAAATGTTGCTATCATCTGCAAAAGAGTAGATAGGATTGGAAGTTTCCACATAGAAGGTCATTAAGAAAAATAAGAAATAGAGTATGAGAAAGAACGAAGCCTTGTAGTACACCTGAATTAATCTTGAAATTGTCGGACGATATCCCATCTATAACAACTCTTACCTCGCGATCTCTGAGAAAGCTCGATATAAACCGAGAGAAATTGTTACCAACCGTGCCACACTCTGTCGAACGCTTTGGAGAGCCATAACTTCACTTTCGCTAAAACAGTGAATAGAATGATACTGTTTTTCCGATAAAAAGGCTAATAAATCACCCGTAGAGCGGCCCATACGAAAACCATATTACCGGTCGTTTAGTAGGTTATTAGACTCCAAATATTTGACTAGATGATAGTTTACCATTCTTTCCATTACTTTGTAAATAGCTATATTCTAAGTGACTATAATTCCAAATGAGGTGTAATGGGATGTAATTGTTTGACTAATGTTTCCAGCTACCAAAAAGAAACTGGATCCACTCTAACCTTCTTATGGTACATCCTGGTAACCTTAAAAACCAAGTTGAAGATAAGGTAAACAATCAGTCAGGAGTTCAGGTCTAGTGTAAGATGGAGTTATCCTGAGGCCATTCCAACTTATTTGGCCAAACATAGTTGCATTTAGTGTGTGTTTAACACTACATCTCAGTAACACGCTTATACTACCCGCGTTATATAAAATGGGCACTTTTACAGGCAGATAAAGCTATTATTGAAGATTTTGACAGGAAGATTCTACCAAAAACATTTGGACCACTCTTCGTCTGCAATGAATATCGACATCGAATAAACCATGACAGTATGAGCAAAACGCTGAGATCGATATAGTAAAATGCATTAAACAGCAGCGGCTGCGAATAGATGTAAATACCCTAGCAAGAAAAGTGTTCGAAAATGATCCTGGGAGAACCCGTAAAAGAGAACGTCCAAAACTTCGATGGAAAAATCATGTTGAGAAAAATCTTTTAAAGTTTGGCCTACGAGTGAGTGCAATATTAATAAATTTACATAATTTTTGAATATTACTTTGTAATTTTTTGAACAAATCTCTAAAACTAAAACAAGGTATTAGATGATTTTTGGAAACAGTATAGATCACTTAATTCAGAAATATAAATTTCTGAGATCTTAATTAACGTTTTTGAATACAGAGGGAGTATGCTTTTCTATTTATGGCCAGGTCCTATCAGATTTGCTGATTTTCTACCACAACTGGTTGTAGGGTGCATGTTCAAAATTATTTAAAATATAATTTTCACGCATTACTGAAGCCTAATCTGTTAGAAAACGTTTAATAAAATTTTGTCTTTAAAAAAAAAAAAAATTTCAAATATGTTAAAAAATAAAGTTACTTTTTTTGAAAAAAATAATGGACCGATTTTGACGAATTTCAAGGGTCATGATCCCCATTTCAAAAAAAATATCTGTGCCAAATTTCATCAAATTATCTTTAGAACTGCGACCTGTAGTTTGATTACAAGGTTTACATGGGGGGTCCAGCCAGCCAGACGGATGGACGGACTGACATCGCTAAATCGACTCAGAATCTGATTCTAAGTCTATTGGTATGCTAAAAGGTTACACACATCAGCACAAACTTACAATACCCTTTCCACCTATGGTGGTGAGGGGTATAAAAAGTTTAAATATCTCTTAAACTATAAGAGATAATGTAGTATAGTAGGCATATTTTTTCTTAACTTTTTTAAGAAATTTTCGAAAATGTAAAAATCTTTGAGATCGGACTAAATTGGCGAAAGTTATACGTACCCAAAGTTTATACATACCCGAGGTGGGCAACTTTGCTTTACTATAGAGCCCACTGTGCTAGATAGATGCATCCTTAAACGTTAATCTAAAAGTCAACTCCTCTTCAATTGATATTCAAAATCCATCCAGAAGTTTAGAAACCGCAGAGTTAATACAAAAAAAACCTAATTTGCAACCCTATATACCATAGGTAGCTGAGGATGTTGATAGAAACATTCTTGTAACCCAAAAGAGTTTTATAGTGGAATATCACCATTTCATTGAGAATGGCTTGGCATTTACAAATAAGAGCAGATACTGCTAAGACATACGATAACTATTTGATGCCTGTTCATATTAAAAGAGACTTGACATTCATAGCCATTTGGTTCCCATATATATACATGGCTGCTTAGTGACACCAACATTGCAAGAAGTTTAGTACCCTTACGAGAATATGCTTGTCTTGAGATTGAGCATATGACTTCTGTAGTATAGAAAATTTAAATAGACCTTTAATTTGCATATGAATAACAGCAAACCTTTATACTAATCAACATATTTTTGCCTTAGAAATCTACAGAATTGTTCTTGTAACCCCATAGAGTTCTACCGTGGAATGTTTAACCATTTATTTACTTATGTCAGATATTAGACATTTGGTTGCTATTAGAATATTACAAGTATCAGGAAGCTTATATTGACTCCTAGATCATTAAAAATTAACCAACAGCTCTGTGAAGAATTTTTTTTTAAACAGCCATCACGACATCATCTGGTATATTGTAGTTAAATGTAATAAGTGTAATTCATTAAATCCAAGTGATTTTTAAGACTATAGTCTTGACAGTACGTAAAGAATACAGTCCGCAGAATCATTACTCCAAAACCACTAATGTATTAAACGAATATAGTCCTATTTAAACGACTTTGGTCTCAAAGGACAATCGTCTTAAAGGTCTATAATCTTAAAAGATTATACATAAAAAGACTATCAGATTATATTCTTTTCTATGAGTAACAACAATGTATAAGTTAAACAACTAAATCATAATAAAAAACGATCAAGTTTTAATAATTTTAATACATCTTGTAAACTTTTCTGCAACCCTGGTAAATAGATACGTATGATGAGTATATATCTGTATAATTTATATTGTTTGTATGTATGAGTATCTGCAAAGGTATGCCTGAAATAAATATACTGCAATATTTGTTGAGGACCACATCACGTATGAGTATTTTTAATTAAATTATTTGTGCTGTTTAATCAATTATATACACGTGCTACTACGTATACTATCATGAATTAAATAACAAAATATTATATACATACATATTACATAGTATATACCCAAGGTACTCCAGCGACAACATAAGGGTAGAAACAATAATTAAATTCAAATACGATAAGGAAGAATTTCCATATAATGTAAACTCATAGAGATAGGTACCACCCTAATAGTATATGTAAGTATTTAAAACAATCTCACCCACAACAAACATCTGATACATTTGTGAGCACATTTGAAGTTAGTTAAATTTTATTAGTTATGTATTTTGTAGCTGTTGTACTCCCTACATCATTGCTTCTCGATTGAACTCATTGTCATATCTTTTGTAATTTAATTAAGCAAATATTTATGAAATAATCTTGAAATGTTTATCTTTCGCTTAAAAGGGATTGTTATCATGTAAGGAAAATCCTTGAATTTAACAATCACATAAGCAGAAATTTTGTTTAATTATTTGAAGTCTTTAATCTCATGGTTATTGAACTATTAAGAGGCAATAGTAAAAATAATTTTATTGAGGAAATAATAATAAAATTTCAAATGAACAGAAGATTTTTGTAATCATAAGCGATTTGAAGCATGAGTCCAGAAAACCTATTTTTTTTTTTTTTTTGAAATTCTAAAAAAAAATTACAAATTATTCTTCTCTTTCACAAAAAGATTCTGTATTTATTTCTAAAATAATTTAATAATTACTGGAAGAAAAATTTAAATCAAAAAAAATTTATGCCGAAACACTTTGTCTAAGAAAATTATCGAAAAATTCTTAACATAAAAACATTTTTATATCGAAAAGTTTTCTTACAAAAATTTTTATATTAAAAAAATTCATATTAGGAAATTTTTATATAGAAAAGTTCTCATACAAAAATTTTTATATCGAAAAATTTTCTATATGAAAATTTTTATATCTAAAAATTTTCTATAATAAAATTTTTATATTTTCTAAATAAAAATTTTTAATATAGGAAAATTTTTATATCAAACAATTTTCTACATGAAAATTTTTGTACCAAAAATTTTGTATACGAAAATTTTTATATCGTAAAATTTTCTATTCAAAAATTTTTATATCGAGAAATTTTCGTATAGAAAATTTTTAGATATAAATATACATCAAAAAATTTTCTACATGAAAATTTTTATATCCAAAAATTTCTATACGAAAATTTGAATATCGAAAAACGTTCTACACAAAATTTTTTTTTCAAAAAACTTTTCATTTCAAAAAACTTCTATGCAAAAACTTTTATACAAAAATTTTTATATCGAAAAATTTTCTATAAGGAAATTGTTATATCGAAGAACTTTCTATATGCAAATTTTAATATCGAAAAATTTTCTATATGAACATTTTAATATCGAAAAATTTTCTATACAAACATTTTTATATCAAAAAATTGTCTATACGAAAATTTTTATATCGAAAAATTTTCTGTACAAAAATTTTTGTATGGAAAAATTTTCGTATATATCAAAAAATGTTCTATACAAAAATTTTGATATCGAAAAACTTTCAATACAAAAATTTTTATATCAAAAAAATTTCTATACAAAATTTTTTATATCGAAATTTATATTAGAATATTTATATATCGAAATTTATATATAAAAATTTGTATATCGATATCAAAATTTGTTTTTCGAAAAATTTTCTATACAAAAATTTTTATATCAAAAAAATTTCTATACAAAATTTTTTATATCGAAATTTATATTAGAATATTTTTATATCAAAATTTATATATAATAATTTGTATATCGATATGAAAATTTGTTTTTCGAAAAATTTTCTATACGAAAATTTTTATATCGAAAAAATTTCTATACAAAAATTTTTATGTTGAAAAATTGTAAATTTTTACATCGAACAATTTAAAAAAAAAAATTCGATACGAAATTTTTATATCGAAAAGTTTTCTTTACAAAAATTTTTATATCGAAAAATTTTGTATACGAAAAATTTTATATCCAAAATTTTCTATACCAAAAATTTAGTATCAAAAAATTTTCTATAAAAAATTTTTATATCGAATAATTAAAAAAAAAAAAAAAATTAAAAGTATCAACAAATTTTCTATTCAAAAATTTTTATTTTGAAAAATTTTCTATATGAAAATTTTTATATCAAAAAATTTTATATACGAAAATTATTGTATCAAAAAATTTCTATACAAAAATGTTTATTTCCACAAATTTTTTATACGAAACTATTTATTTCGAAAAAATTTCTATTAGTTAGTTTTCTATATACGAAAATTTTTACAAAGAAAAATTTTCTATACAAAAATTTTAATGTCAACAAAATTGTATAGGAAAGTTTTCTATATAAAATTTTTTCTATAAAAAATTTTTATATCGAATAATAAAAAAAAAATTAACAAAAATTTTTATTTTGAAAAATTTTCTATACGAAAATTTTTATATCAAAAAATTTTATATACGAAAATTATTGTATCAAAAAATTTCTATACAAACATTTTTATTTCGACAAATTTTTTATTCGAAACTATTTATTTCGAAAAATTTTCTATACAAAAATTTTAATGTCAAAAAAGTTGTATAGGATTGTTTTCTATATGAAAATTTATATGCATGTGGAAAAATGTTTTTTAAGATACACAAATTACATGATTGATCTGCAGAGTACTCAAAATGTCATAGGTACTACAATCTATATTAAGACAAAATTCCCCATTATTTACTTTCCCCAGCTATTTTTGATTTTATTTCCCAGCTGTTATCTATTATGACTGAATGCTGATGTAGCACATGTTGCTTCTAATTAATTTGATCTAATTTAATTTAATATTTTTCTCTTCCATGCATTTTCATTACTATCTAATTTGCTTAGTTTTTTGCTTTCTTCAGAAAATTTCATTGTCTTTCTTTGTTTTACCATTAAAACTTTTGCTCTGCATTACTTTCGCTAGAACTAAGATTTTTGCTTATTCTTTAATTAGTTCAGAGATTTTAGCTAAATTATATTTTCAGTTTCTTTAGCTTTGCTTAGCTTTAATATAACATAAGTATTTCTTAGTGTTCCTTAGAATTTATATTTTTCTCTGTTACTTTTCTGTCTTGCTTTAGTTTTTAATAAATAATTTATTTTTTAGTTGGTGTTGATGTTGTTCGTTTTATTTTTTTCTTATTTTAATTTTCAAGCGTTTCTTTTTTTCTTTTAGTTGTATATACTTGAAAATTCAACACCATAATACAATTGTATAAAATTACATGAAAATTCCATTATACTTGTCTTTATATATATGAACGGAAAACTCGTTCACTTTTTTTTTCTGTAGTTTTTTCCTTGAATGTAAGAAAGAAAGAAAAGTTTTACAGTATATGTTACTTGTACTTTTTACTTTTCCAGTAAAATTTCTGTTCTTATTAAAAGTTAACGTCTTACATGGATGTGTGGTTCCGCATTCATACCTTGTTTTATTTTTTTATTAGACTGAATTTTCAGAAAAGTTTTTTTCACGAAATTTTTAAAGAATTTACGGTGGTATCATACTTCAGCGAAAGACAGACGAACATCAAGACGATATTAGACTCAACGATGGCCTAAACGACTACAGTCTATACGACTAAAGTCTTTACGACTATAGTCTGTGCGACTATAGTCTATACGACTAAAGTCTAAACGACTGTAGTCCATGTGATTATAGTCTATATGACTATAGTCAATACGACTAAAGTCCACACGACTATAGTCTATATAACTACAGTCTATACGACTCTTAAATTCTATCAGTCTATACGACTATTGTCCCTTCGACTATACACGACTAAAGTCTATACGACTATAATCAATACGACTATAGACTATACGATTATAGTCTATACGACTATAGTCTATACGACTATAGTCTATACGACTACAGTCTATACGGCTATAGTCTATACGACTATAGTCTATAAGACTATAGTCTATACGACTCTAGTCTATATGACTATAATCTATACGACTATAGTCTAGTCTCTAATAATATCAGTCTACACGACTATTATCTCTTCGACAATAGTCTATACGACTATAGCCTCTACGACAATTCTCTACACGACTAAAGTCTATACGACTATAGTCTATACTATTATAGTCTATACGACTATAGTCTATACGACTACAGTCTATATGACTATAATCTATACGACTATAGTCTATACGACTATAGTCTATACGACTATAGTCTATATGACTATAGTCTATACGACTATAGTCCATAAGACTATAGTCTATACGACTATAGTCTATACGACTATAGTCTATATGACTATAGTCTATACGACAATAGTCTATACGACTACAGTCTATATGACTATAGTCTATACGATTATAGTCTATACGACTGCAGTCTATACGACTATAGTATATATGACTATAGTCTATACTACTCTAGTCTATATGACTATAGTCTATACGACTATAGTCTATACGACTATAGTCTTTAATTCTATCAGTCTATACGACTATTATCTCTTCGACTATAGTATCTAAGGCAATTCTCTACACGACTAAAGTCTATACGACTATAATCAATACGACTATAGTCTATACGATTATAGTCTATACGACTATAGTCAGTACGGCTATAGTCTATACGACTATAGTCTATACGACTATAGTCTATACGACTATAGTCTATACGACTATAGTCTATACGACAATAGTGTAAATGACTCTAGTCTATGTGACTATAGTCTATACGACTATAGTCATTACGACTATAGTCAATACAACTATAGTCTAAACCACTATTGTCTATATAACTATAGTCTATACGACTATAGTCTATATGACTATAATCTCTTCGACTATAGTCTATACGACTATAGTCTCTACGACAATTCTCTACATGACTAAAGTCTACATGACTATAATCAATACGATTATAGTCTATACTATTATAGTTTGTACGACTATAGTCAATACGACTATAGTCTATATGACTATAGTCTATACGACTATAGTCTATACGACTATAGTCTATACGACTATAGTTTATACGACTATAGTCTATATGACTATAGTCTATACGAGTATAGTCTTTACGACTACAGTCTATGCGACTATAGTCTATACGACTATAGTCTATAAGACTATAGTCTATACGACTCTAGTCTATGTGACTATAATCTATACGACTGTAGTCTATACGACTATAAAAGTCTTTTGCTAGATGAAAAGTTAGATGTTAGATGACCTTAAAAAAATCCCACTGTAGCCAAAATTTTCGAAAATATGAAGATATGTAGTTTCTTTATTCCATTATAATATCATCATAATATACATTTAAAAATTTCAAGTTTTTACTCTAAAGATCTTTATACGAACATGCATCAAATACCTATTACAAACACATACATACCAATAAACTTAAAAGAATATGTATTAGTAAAACAAAAAACTAAAGAAAAAAGTTTTGAAATATTACTTTTTTTTTAAAGAAGAAAAAAAAAGCACATGATCCAGAGGTGAAAGTGTTATAGTACTTGTTGGCTGCAAGTAAAGAAATGAGATAAGATAAGAAAAGAAAAATGAAAAGGTTTCATTTTACTTAAACACACCTTCACAAGCAACCTAACTAACAAACACACCCTCATAATGCAGTTAAGTAAAAGTAAGTGAATTTAAATTAACACTTTCATAGTATAAGCATAAGATATGTGAGTGTGTGTTAATATACACCCTATCATTATCAATGTCATTATTATGTGGTTGAAATTTAATTTAAATAAGGATATGCATTACAAAATACTTATTGTTTTTCAAAGTTATAAAGTTAAATTAAATGAATAATTTTATTAACTTTTGCATATATTTTTCTTTATATAAAGAATTACAATTCTATCTTATAATCAAAAATTTTTTAATATAGTTTCATGTTGTTTTTTGATATTTTTTAATATTTATAAAACTAATTAAAACGATTTGAATTTGTATTTGTTACATATCCTTGATGCCTATACATTTATATTTAGTAAGCACAATTTAAAATTCAAATTATTTGTTAGTAATAAAATTGCATTATATCTGATATTGAAATATTTATATTAAAACATTGACATGCTTCATTTAATTAACACTGCTATTGATAAATATTAAATTCAAAAATTATGTTAAAAGTCAATATTTTGTTAACACTACCTTGCAATAGACGATGTCCTTTTTTGATAAAAACTACTAAAATGGTAATTTAAAAAAGGACATTGTCAATTTGTTTGCTAAATAATTTTTGTTTATTTAAGAGGTTTTATAATTTGAAAAACCTTAGTTTTCAATTTTGTTGCCTAATGTAATCCTTATGTAATGTAATCCACTTTTCTACTAAACTTCATCACATTTAAATAATGCTCATACGCTTGTGTGTACTTATTTGTTTATATTATCGTTAAAATCTATAATTATGCATTTTATTATAAAATTCTGTATAATTGTTGGTCATTACGCATTTTAATTTTTATAAAATAAACAGTAAATCTATAGCATATTATGCACATATCTATTTAATATAACTAAATAAATTATAATTATAAATAAAAATATCGGCTAGACATTCTATAGATAAGATTAGTTTTCACAGATTAGATTTTTTAGATTATCAACTCAATCAAAATACAGATTTTTTACACTTAAAATAAATCTCAAAATAGATTAATGTAATAAACTCAGGAATTTTGAGGCAATATACTTTGTTTAGAAAATTGAAAAAGAAAATTTAATTATTATTATCCCATAAAACAAAACTTTCAAATTTCTAATTAAAGTTCTCCGGAAACACTAGTCAACGAGAGAAATTACTTTGAAGTCTAATTATTATATTTCGATATATTATGGCCAGAAGTAGGCAGCCCATACTACCAGTAGCCGATGATTTTTTTTAATTTTTGTAAATACCAATATCATTAATAAAACTCGTGAAAATGAGTATTTGGATGTTCGAATTTGGATGTTAACAGAAATGGTGCCGCTTTGTTAAAGAAAAGACAAAAACAAAAAAGGCAAAAAACAAATCAAAATCCAATTTATAGCAACAAAATACATGGTGAGCCTATATTCAATACCGAGTATGAACCAAACAAAATATTTTTAAGAAGAAGCTCAAAAGTGTTTAATATCCAAAATACTTTAATAGAATTCAATATTTCCGCTACAATATATTTAAGCCAATAACTGCCTTAAAAGATTTATTCCTTCTGATTTTTATTACAAGAGATGTTCTTCTATAAAAAAAAACAGTTTTCCAATTTTAAACAAAATTGGTTCATAGGCGGTTCACGACATGATGACTCAAGAGAACAACGAAATATAATCTTGAACATTCTTGCCACGACACTATTATTTTTGTAAACATTGGGAATATTTTTGTAAATATTGGGAATATTTTTTAAAACAGAAATAAATTCTAATATTAAAAAATCTTAGATTTTTATATTTTTTAGATATTTTCGATTCAAAAAATGTTCTATAAAAAAATTTTTGATTCACAAATTTTTGTTAGAAAATTTTCCATGTATAAATTTTTGATAAAAAAAATTTTCTATAAAAAAATTTTCTATAGAAAAATGTTTCTAAGAAAATTTTCTATAGAAAAATGTTTCTAAGAAAATTTTCTACAGAAAAATATTTCTAAGAAAATTTTCTATAGAAAAATGTTTCTAAGAAAATTTTCTATAGAAAAATGTTTCTAAGAAAATTTTCTATAGAAAAATGTTTCTAAGAAAATTTTCTATAGAAAATTTTTTCTATGTAAAGCGTAGATTATAGACTGAACAAAAACAAACATTTTTCAGTTTTCATCTACCTTCACTTCCCACATTCTTGCTGTAGCCGTCGGCTACTATATGCAGAATGCTTCTTCTTTGTTTTAAAATAAACAAGTTTATTTTAAAAATAAGCTGAATGCGTGCAGTTTTATCAAAAAATAACAAAATAGTCGGGATGTAAATATTATTCAAAAAGAAGCCGACGGCTTCAGCAAGAATGTGGGAAGTGAAGGTAGATGAAAACTGAAAAATGTTTGTTTTTGTTCAGTCGATAATCTACGCTTTTACTTTTGGTTTATGAACATAATTCTTAATAGTTATGTTTGTAAATTTAGTAATAATGCGAGGTTTTTGATCTGTCTAAATTGGGGATAATCCTCCTGAAGAGATGGCTTAACCAACCATCGAAACGCGTCGAGGAATTTGGTTTCTCCGCAAACATCTTTTGGCTTTTTATCAATAAATTGATCTGTTACATTAATAAATAAATGTAACAGGTTTGGGATCAAATGCAAATACACTTCTTTTTGAATAATATTTACATCCCGACTATTTTGTTATTTTTTTTTAAATTTTCTATATAAAAGTTTTCTATAAAAAAATATTTGATAAAAAAAATGTCTATAGAAAAATTTTTGATAAAAATATTTTCTATAGAAATATTTTTGATAAAAAAAATTTCTATAGAAACAATTTAGATAAAAAAAGTTTCTATAGACAAATTTTTGAAAAAAATATATAAAAAAATTTCTGTAGAAACATTTTTGATAAAAAAAATGTCTATACAAACATGTTTGATAAAAAAAATTCTATAGAAAAATTTTTGATAAAAATATAAAAAAAAAATGGAGTAGTACACTTTTTCTTTTTAACACGTTTCCAACATTGAAAAAATACCTATTTTAGTAAAACATATAAAAAACGGCAACTCTGCAGACTATTTCTTTGTTCTGTTCTTTTTGCGCCGACCCGTGGTTATACAAAAACACCAAAAATTTAAAATTCTATTATACAATTTTTTTATTTTTTTTTTCTAAAATTACGGATTTTCACAGAGGGTGTTCTATTGATTTTATCATATCTTGGGAATGGTTTATCTAAATACGTTTAAAGAAAAACCGGCGGATTCACCTTGATAAGACTATATTTTCATATGGTCAACGGTGGTGGAGTTTTTTAGATAAAAATGTAAAAAAAATGTTTTTGCAAAATCGAAAAATTTTTATTTTTCAAAAATTCATAAAAAAAAAATCGAAAAGTCAAAATCTTACCATCGCAACTCGGCGATCGTAAAATTATGAAAGTTCTTAATAATATTATTTATTTATTTATTATGAAAATCCATCAATTAAAAGTGATTTTATTAAAAATTAACTAAGAACTTAGCAAACATTTTTCATTTCTACTCACTTCATATCCTTTTTTGTTAACAAAATTACTGTTTATTAATAGATTTTCAGGAAATGAGGTTTATTTTATTTGAAACATTCACAGTTTTATACCCATGTAATGAACAGGGGATATTTTAATCATCTTCGATTTTTTTTATGAATTTTTAATAATAAAAAATTTAAATTTAACGAAAAAAAAAATACAGTCCAAATAACTCCGAATTCGGCAATCATATCAAAAAAAGATCTTCAAAACACTTAAAGATATTTTTATTTGTTATTCTATTCTAAAGTTTTCAACAAAACCGAACAATCCGTTTTAAAGATATGATAAAATAAATGGAAAAAAATTAAAAAACAAGTAAGAAAGTGCTATAGTCGGTTAATCCCGACCATACCTTCCTTTTCCTATATAAAAACGAATATTTGCTTAATTTTGCCATAATCTCAAAACTTGTATAATTAAGTTGTTTCCGTCTGTTTTAACGGGTTAGAGGGTGATAGCACTAGGGCTTTGATTAAATCAATAAAACACAAAAGGTTTCTATAAACTTTATAAAAATATTATTTATTAACAGTTTTAATTGTGTTTTAGAGTTTATGTTTTATGGATAAGTATTATATTTTAATTTTAAGTTTAGGGTAAGTTTTATAATATATATTATTTATTTATCAATTATACCGACGATGTTTCGGATTTTTAACTCGGGTTGTTGGGTCTTCGGGTTGATGATGATTTTTTGGAATATTTTGGGCTCCTCTAGTTTTCACCTTTCTTCGTATTTGAAGTTGGCTGCAGTTTATTTGAATGTCAAATTGAGAGTCAGTGATGGGATTAGGGTAGGTTCACCGCGTGAACATTCTCCCCGCCATGAAAGACCTGCAATTAAAATGAAGGACTTTAATGTTGGCCCTAAATATAGGAATAACACATGGGTTTAAAGAAAATGGCTTAAGTAAAATACTTAAGTTTTTTAAATGTTTTATTCGAATAGAATCCTTAGCGATCCAATCGGACTTTGGGATTGACTACCTGCAAAACAAAACTTTGTCTCAAAAAGTGTGTTTGAGTAGGGTTCCATTTTCTATATGAAATAAAAATTTTTATTAAGTGGTGTAAGAGTATTAGGGTTAATTATGAGTAGAGGGTTAGTATAGAGCGGATTAGTGGAAAAAGTAGATATAGGGTTAGTATTATATTAAGATACGACTAGTAGTATTAAACTAACTAGAGGGTAAGACGATAAGATTCGTTATTGGTCTTGTTAAACATCCGTTCGCTGTCTTCAACTCGACGTATCTGACTCGTCCATCAGAATCAGGAACAGTTTTAGTAACGTGACCTAGTGACCATTCGGTGGGTAATGCGTTGTTCTGGGTTATGACAACAACATCATCTACTTTAATACCTTCGGGTTCTGGGTACTTCCACTTATGTTTCCTGTGTAACTCTTTATTGTAATCATTTTTGCACCTAGGGTTGTGTTGTTGATTACCATTGTGTAAGTGTTTCTGCTGAGTTACTGCGTTGAAATATGAAATTGATTGGGTACTATGCGACTTTTCAACCGGTCCAGTCAAGATCCACCCAAATTGCGTATCTTGAGCAATAAGTGTGTTAAGAATATTCTTAACACCCGATTTTAAAATTTGAGGGTAGAAATCACTTCCTATAAGGAAGTCGATAGGCCTGCTTTCGTAAAAGCAAGGATCTGCTAACTCTACATCTTTACAAAACTTAATAATGCTTGGATTTATGCTTTGGGTGGGTAAAGTTCGAGTTAGAGATTTAACCACTATCGCTCGGATTTCCAAAGAGTAGTTTTTAAGGGTATTAGACCGGAGAAGTGCTTTGCATAGTTGGCTTGAACGAGCCGTTAGAACTCCATTCAAACCTGATATTTCAGCATTGATGGGTAGAGTGGGTAAATTCAGTTTTCTTCTGAACTGATCTGAAATAAATGTGAAATCTGAGGCCGGGTCAATCAACGCTAGGGCAGGGTATAAAGAACCATTGACTTCGACATTAAATACAGCTGTTCCCAACAATGACTGTCTGTCATCTAAATTAGAGTCCTTAGGGTAAGTTATGGTGGAGAACGATTGAGCTGTATTGTGTGATGTTGTAGGATAATCATCTATAGTGTTAGTGTGTGTAATTGTCGAAGAGGGTTTGTGAAGCAGCGTATGATGTCTACTTTCACAGTATCTGCACGAGTAAGAACTCGTACAATCTTTTACGCCATGAGAAATCGCCAGGCAGTTATAGCAACAGCCATTATTTTGAACAAAATTTATTCTTTCCTTTACTCCGTAGGACATAAAGGAGGGACAATCTTTAAGGGTATGATTGCCATCATATAGTCTGCATACTGATCCATTTGGCTTGTCTTGCGTTTGTGTAGGGTATGAATTGTGTTGTCCGTGTGTTGGCATTCTCTTGGCTAGGGTAAAAATGTGGTTCTGTTCAGATTTCATATTTCTAGTGTACGGGTTAGGATTCTTGATATCGTTTACGGATTCAAGACCTTTGTACTTGTGTGTTAAAAATTCATCCATTTGAGTCCATGAGGGTGGTATGGAACTGTTTTTTAGGGTTCTCTCAAAATCTTCAAGTATTGTTGCGGGTAATTTGGATGAACAGAGATATACGAAAATTGAATCCCAGTTATCGGTATCTATCTCTAGGGTATTTAAATGTGTAATGCAACTATTAACAGTGCGCTGCAATATTCGAATAGCTGTCGGACATTGAACGCGAACTTCGGGTAAATTGAACAATGATTTTAATTGTGCATTAATTTGCATTCGTTTGTTTTCATATTGAAAACTAAGCTGCGTCCATGCCATTATAAAGCCATCGTTTGTTAAGGGTACATTTTCAACTATTTCGTTGGCCTCCCCCCGCGTTTTTTGCTTTAGGTAAAACAGTTTTTCTACTCCTGTAAGGCGTTGGTTATTTCCATAAATAGCTTGGAATAAATCCCTAAAAGATGTCCAGTCTTTATAATCGCCACAGAAAACTTGCATATCGCAGGGTGGTACTGTAAATGCAGAGTGACTGTCTGGGTGGGTAGAGTGTGTAGGAGTAGTCAGGGTAGTATTGCTGGTTTCATGTAGGGTAATTTCTTCTAGGACTTGTTCTATGGAGATTATTCGAGATCTATAAATGGTTTTAGCTTTTAAGTAGGCACGGGTAAGCTCTTCCAAGTTTATGGTGGCTGCCAATGCTGGGTCATCTAGCTGTTCAGATTCTCGAATCCAGTCATACCGCGTTGAAATTTTACTCCAAATTTCCTCTAATTCTCGTTTTTGGTACCGAATTGCGGCTAGGGTAAGAGATTCATCCATAGTTTTCGTGTAATCATCATCAAAAGATGATAAATCCACTTGGATATAGCGCAAGAAACTAGAGGCCACTGATTTTAAAGAGGTCATTTTTGTTAAATAAATAGGATTAGTGTGTAACAATTTAACGAAATAGTTGATAGGGTAGTATATTTTATATAGTTTTTGAACAAAAGACAATAATTGTAAAAGGGTGGGTGTGTCGGAGAAAGCCGGGTTTTCTAATAAATTTGTTCAAAAACGAGTTATTTTTTGCAAAATTGCAAAAAAATTATATATAATATATTTGTAAGTGTAAATGGGTTACTCACCGACTCTGCTAGGGTGTAGGGTACTACCTTTTTTGTTTATACGTGAGTGTGTGTATGTGTACTTTTTACACGTCGATTCTTCTTTGGTTTGATCTTCCCGCTAAGAGTCGATCGACAAGAACTGGGTAGTTGTTGTTATTAATGTAAGAACAGAATTATTTTGGGTTATTGAGTTGTAAGCAAAAATAATATATTTTTAAATATTTATCTGTTTTTTTTTTTTTTAATGTTTTTTGGTTAACAGTGAGTGTAAATTTGATGAATATGTTTTTTGTGTTTTTTAAAAGGGTAAGGGTATACTTTATAATAAATTAATCATAAAAACACGACAAATAATGTTAATAACTTTTAACTAAATTATTTTAAATTAAACTAAATTTTTTATTTAGTTTATTGTAGGGTGGGAATGTTAATTTTAATTCATAAAAGTTTGCAAAATATTTTTAAGTTTTTATTAAAATTTGGGTTTCACTGTTGTATGTAACTTTTATTTT
This sequence comes from Stomorhina lunata, assembly GCA_933228675.1. NCBI lineage: Eukaryota > Metazoa > Arthropoda > Insecta > Diptera > Rhiniidae > Stomorhina > Stomorhina lunata. Next base: position 95,306,193 of record OW121743.1, on the reverse strand, counting down.
AAATTTAATATTTTTTGTTTTTAGTTTTGTTTATTTTGAGTTTTCGTTTCAACTGTTTGTAATTTGTTTTGATTTAGAATATTGTGTGTTTATTACACTTTTTTATTTTTTCTTGTAATTTTTTCAATATTAAATGAGTTTTTATTATTTGTGGACTGTATTTTTCACTGATAAATAAAGCAAATTTTGCTTAAAGGTTCTGGAGGACCATGTTTTAACGGGTTAGAGGGTGATAGCACTAGGGCTTTGATTAAATCAATAAAACACAAAAGGTTTCTATAAACTTTATAAAAATATTATTTATTAACAGTTTTAATTGTGTTTTAGAGTTTATGTTTTAGGGATAAGTATTATATTTTAATTTTAAGTTTAGGGTAAGTTTTATAATATATATTATTTATTTATCAATTATACCGACGATGTTTCGGATTTTTAACTCGGGTTGTTGGGTCTTCGGGTTGATGATGATTTTTTGGAATATTTTGGGCTCCTCTTGTTTTCACCTTTCTTCGTATTTGAAGTTGGCTGCAGTTTATTTGAATGTCAAATTGAGAGTCAGTGATGGGATTAGGGTAGGTTCACCGCATGAACACCGTCATTTAGACTTATATGAGAGCTTGAGTCAAACGTGAATCGATTAACTCGAAATTTGGAAAATTGATTAAAGTTTTTACAAAACTTATGTATGTAAAAAATAAAATTAAAATCCTCATTATATTCAGATAAACTACCGTTTTAGTGATTTTTGTTTCATTTAGTGCGTTTTGACAGAAGAGTTTGTATAGGAGCTATGGTCAAAGCAGTAACTGTTTTAAATTTCATTAAAAAATATTTATATTTGTGGCAAGTACATCAATTCCGGGAAGTGAAATTTATGGGAGGTACCATAAATAATGGACCGATTGTGAAAAATTTCAATAGCCATGGTTCCACTATAAAAAAAATGAGCTGTGTCAGATTTTATCAATTTTTTTTAGAATTGCGACATTTATTTTGATTACTTGCTTTACGTGGGGTCCAGTTAGACGGACGGACGGACTGACATCGTTAAATCGACTCAGAAAGTGATTCCCAGTCTATTGGTAGACAAATAAGATAAATATTTCTATGCGTTACATACATCAGCACAAACTTATAATACCCTTTCCACCTATTTTGGTGAAGGGTATACAAATTTTTAAAAATAATGTATCCATAAAATTGTAAACTTCTACCGTTTTTTTAATTATGAGACCACAACAATTGTAGAGTGTTATCTTATGAGAGAATGCTAAGGCACACACACCCTTCTCACGAAATGTATGTTTGTTTGTGCTCTTATGTACTTTTTTATGTTTTTAATCCACATTAATTTCACTTTTGATAGAAATGTATGTAATGAAATATCTTTTTATTATAGTTTTTCCTGACAGTGTATATTAGAAGTTCCAGATTAAAAGCGTGTGCTACCACACCAAGTCTAGTTAAGGTTACTTTAAGTAAAATTTTTGTTGTTTCCATCTATAATGTTGGTGATAAAGCTCCTCTTTGCGGAGTGCTCCAGAAAGCCATAGCTGGTAGTACTGATACGATAATTCAGATTGAATATCACGTTGTTTTTTTTTCATAATATTATTTTTAATCCATTTGTTTCCCTAACATGATCTTTTAAAATTCCTTCAATGGATGTAAATAAAATGAAATTTAGACTTTCATGTCTATATTATTTTTCAACGCTAGGTTTAATATAACCAAACTTTTGAATCATTTCCAAATATATATGTTATTAAATATATGTTACACAAGGTTTAGGGCAGTAATAATCAAACTTGGCTGACTTTAATACTTTCATTCTAGTTTTATTTTACTTATTTCAAAACAAATTTTTATTAACTTTATTTTACACACAAAATAAACTAATAGAAATTTTTCAAATATAGTATTTTTTTTAATATAGAAAAAATTCTTTGAATATTAAGTTTTAAGCAAATATTGAAACAACGTTCATTTGTTAGTATTTTTTTATTTTTATTTGAATATTTGTATGAAATTGAACTTTTGAGCTTCTACAAATTTTCAATACATACATATGTATGTAAATCTATAAACACATATACTCCCTCATATACACATGTGGAAAACCATATCAATTCAATTTCAATTTTTACAAAAATATATTGTTCGATTTTTCTTGATGTATGAGATGACTATTAGTTTTGAGTTTTCATGTAAAAAGTATATGTATATGTGTATGTATGTGTATAAGTAAATGGCCTATGTGAATGAGTTTACTTGAATGCAGCTCTATTGCGTATTGATTTGTATTAAAATCCATACAAAATATGAGTCTTTTTTTTTGGAAAACTCATATAGAAAATCAGAAGACTTTAATGCCAACGAAGGCCATATTTTTGAAAATATATTATTTACATTCAATATCCAATATCAATAGAAATAGAATACAAACAAATTCACAGGGTTATAGCCTTACATCTATACTCTATTTATATTCTAAACTTACACTTACATTTCTATGTATTTTCTATGACACACATACATATGTATATGCTATAGTGTTAGTTTATGGTAATAAATAGTTGAATCATTGGTGACGGCGTCAATGCTGATGATGACGTTGCTATTGCTGCTCTTGCTGGTATTGATGACTAGGCATATATTTGTTCTGGTTTTTCAATATCTGACTCTTTTATTTGTTTATTTTCACATATGGAAAAAATTTATTATATTTATTTTTTCTCTTTACCAAATACTGCAATACATAGATTTTTGTTTACACATACATGTATGGCACATCTGTATGTGTATGTAAGTTAATGTATTTATTGTTTTGTGGTGGCATACAAAATATTAGATTCTATCGTTGCCACACAATACATTCAAAGACTAATAAATTTTAAATGGTTTATGGATTTGAAATTTAAAAACAACCCAACTAACAATAGAGCCAAACTTTGCCTACCGCTAAAACAACAATAAGCCAATTAAATTTAATTAAAAATCTATTATATTTGTTGGCTGGGTCATATTTTTACATAGAGTGCCCTAAAAAAAATAGGAATTTTTTCATTCAATCTTTTAGCATTTATTTAGTTTTAGTATTGGACTGGATTTGTATAACTTCAAAAACTTAAGTCAATTGAAAAAAATGGGATATATCAATTTTGAGGCCCTATGCTCAACTGGGAGTCAAGGACAACTGAAGAAGAATTTTGGGGCACTCTAAGGAATCTTCAGATTTTAAAACCTTTTCGATAATTATTTCAATACTTATAACTTTTAAACATAAAATATTAAATAGGTTTCATTGACAGAAACTAGCTTTTTGAAATATGTTGAACCACTAAGAAGAAATTTTTTTGAAATTCAGAATTTATAGAGTAAAAAGACGGACTAAACTCTCAAAAGGGTAATATGGATCGAGAGAAAATCCGTTTAGACCTATCACGAAATAAATAGATTTTTTTAGCATTTTAGGAATGATTATTATTTATAAAAAAGGCAAAGAACTAATTTTTTTATTAAAGAAATTTATTCTAAAAAAATTTAAAATCATCCATAAAATATATCAAAATTTTTGATACGCAAATTTAATATTAAAAATTTTATTTTACAAATATTTATATAAAAAATTAACAAACATAAACTCAACACAAATTTTCTAAAAAAAAACTTTATTTCAAAAACTTTTTATGTAAAATGTTTACTTTCAAAATTTTCTATGAAAAATTTTGATATGATGAAAATTTTTTAACAATGTCAAAAATTTCCAAAAAAAAATATTTAATGTCAAGAATTGTTAAAGATTTTTATATAAAAAATGTACATAATAAAATTTTGTATCAAAAATTTTCCCTGAAAAATTTTTATTTATTTCATTTTCTTAAAAATTTAAATAAAATTTTCAATATTAAATATTTCCATAAACAATTTTTTGTATTTAAAAAATTTGTATGTCAAAAAATTTTGTTAAAATTTTCTTTGAAAAATGTTGATGTTAAAAATTTTCTGTAAAATTATTTTTCAAAAATGTTAAATAAAAAAAAATTCTATAAAAATTGTAAATGTCAAAAATGTATTTTTTTAAATTTTTCATTATCAAAAATAAAAAATTTTTATAAAAATGTGTAATACAAAAAATTTTATATCGAAAAATGTCTAAAAAAAAAATTGATATCGAAAAATATTGTTTCCAAGTTTTTCTCTTTTTAATTTTTGTATCATTTTCTCAAAAAAAATTTAATGTAAAAAATTTCTTTAAACAATTTTTTGTATCCAAAAAAGTCGAAATATTTTATTAAAAATTTTGTTGTTAAAAATTTTCAGCAAAAATTTTTTTAAAAAATGTTATATAAAATAAAAATTCTATAAAAATTTTCATTGTCAAAAATTTCTTTAAAGATTTTTAATATCAAAATTATATAAGAAATTTTTGATGTCGGAAATTTTGTATTAAAAATTTTCTATAACAAAGTCTGATGTAGAGAATTTTCTGAAAAATTTTTAAAGTAAAAATTTTCTAAAAAATGTTTATATAAAGAATTTTTAATGCAAAAAAAAATCAATTTTAAAATTTTAGATAGAAAAATTTTGTATTAAAAATTGTTTAAAAAAAATGTTATATATTTGATATACAATTTTTCTATAAAAATTTTGATTGAAAAAAATTTCAAATTTTTATAATATTTTGATAAACAAAATTGTATATCGAAAATTTTCTCTATAAAAAAATGTATATCAAATTACTTCTATATATATATTTGTTAAATTTTTTTTTAATTTGTATACTTCAATTTTTCCTCAAAATTTCTTTACTAAAATTTTTTTTTTGTATAAATTATTAAAACCGAAAATTTTCTCAAAATAAAAATTCTGAAAAAAATGTAAATATCAAAAAATTTCTGTGACAAGCTTTTGTATTGAATATTATTATGAAAAAGATTACAAATTTCCTAATGAACAATTTTTATCAAAAATTTTATAAGAATAATTTTTTTTTCAAAAAAAAATTTTTATGAAATGTTTTTTATTGATTTTATACCAAAATTTCTAAAAGAAATTTTGCATTTTAATATTGTCAGTATCGAAAATTTTCTTAAAATATTATCAATATCAAAAATTTCTGTGAAAAATTTTAATTTCTAAAATTTTCTTAAAATTTTTTTTTTCAAAATTTCACTAAAAAGTTGAATTTATGTGTATTGCACTAGGATCCCAACTTATTACAATTGTTTATTATTGCTTTGATATTTTTTTTTATAAAACCCAAAAATGTTGAAGGGACAACCTTTCATCGACACGTTTCGATTGTTGGTTAGGCTGCCATCATCAAGATCAAACAGATCAGAAACCACGCATTATATCTAATATACAAGACAAAATAAATACGAATTATAATGCCTATACAAATATCAACATAAAGTAAATATTATGACCTTAACAGAAACACACATTATTTTGTTTATTTTCGACATTTTTTTAATAAAAAAATTTTATGTCGTAAAATTTCTATAACAAAATTTTGTATTGAGAAACTTTCATACAAAATTTTTTATTGGAAAATTTTTATCAAAAATTTTCTCTAAAAAATTTTATATAAAAAATTTTATTATAGAAAACTTTAACATCGACAATTTTTAATAAAAAAAAAAGTTCCTTAGAAAATTTGTTATCAAATATGTTTTTTTGAAAATTTTTTATATTGAAAAATTTCTTTGAGAATTTTTTATATTGAATTGTTGGTTTTAAATCAAAATAACTGTCAGATGGGCTAATCTTATCCCAACTTAGTCAGTTTTTCCTCTAGTTAATTATCAAAAAACAAAAACTAAAGGACTTTTTATTTGCCAAAAATCCATTTCTTTTCTACGACTACCTAATTGAAACATTGATAATGGCAACTATTGCTGCTTTATAAATTCTAGTTTTTCATTCTAGCAACTCAGTTATCTTACAGTATCTTTAAATGACATACCAAGACCAAACAATATATGGTAGACATTATAATTTGGACAAAGTTAACATCAGACATTCGTGGTTTTGTCAAACTCAAAAACTTCCAAATAATTTAGTTATTGTTGCATTAATGTACGAATACCACTAAATATGTTTAGTGCACATTGAAATCCAGATACAGGAAAATGTCAAAGAGAATATTTGCTACGAAGAATCATTTAAGCAAACTAGGATATGTGATAAAGACAATAATGTCCAAAAACATGTGTACAATAAGCCAAGACTAGGCTTGTTGTCATTATGAAATTTATATGGTCTGGTTTACATTCAAGAAGCCATTACATACTTTTCATGTAGAGTCTCTATTAAATGAATTTCCTTACTCGTACTCATAGAAACATACATATTTCTAATATATGAACATCTAGCCGGAATATAATAAAGTTTCTTCACTTTCCCTATGTGTATCTACATATTAAGTTTTTGTGTGTATGTTATTATGTAAACGTTAGTAGCTACCAAAATTAAGTTATAGCAAATCTGCGTTTCTGTGTAGGTTTTTGTTATGGTGTAAGAGCAACTATCCCTATAGGGAATCATTAAATAACTGACACTAATTAAAGTTTGTAAACAAAATCATTTTAAACTGCAGGTTTCAATTTAATTCACTTAAAGTCTCTATTATTTAACGTAATAAAATAAAATTTGTATGAATTTTACAACATCGACTAACACTAACTATCACACACATACAAAGATAACAATATTCAGAATATATCAGAATATTGGTTGGCTGTCAGTAACACAATATATTTGGATGAATATTTTAGTGTGAGCGTATTTAATCTGTTTATATTGTCTAAAATTTCCTCAAATGCATGTTCTTACTTTAGTCGTATTAAATAGACTCCAATGCATAATGTTGCTTTTGTGTAGGTATTTCCGCAAATTATGTATGTATTTACACTGTTAAGATTGCCACCTAGAGTTCAAATAGATTTTGGTCAAAATTCAGTGGAATAATATATATTATGTGAGTATATAATTAGAAAACTGATAGTTAAAATAAAGAAACTTTACATCCATAATAGATTTACTTTGAGATTTCTTGGAATTCGATATTTCCAAAGATAATGAAAGCAAGTAAGAAAGCACTATAGTCGGTCAAGCCTAACCATACGATACCTTTCACAACTAAAGTCAAAGGTGTTATTTTTCCTGTATAAAGACAAATATTTGCTAAATTTTGCCATCATACAAATATTTTTCAAAACTTATATATTTAACCTTTTTCCGTCATTTGGACTTATATGAGAGCTAGGGTCAAATGTAGACCGATTATCGAAATTTGGCAAATTGATTACAGTTGTTACAAAAATTATGTATGCAAAAAATAAACTCAAAATTTTCGATATCTTTAGATTTACGAGCGATTTAGTAATTTTTTTGTCTCATTTAGTGCGTTTTTAAAGAAGAGTTTGTATGGGAGCTATGGTCAAATGTGAACCGATTTCAACGAAATTTGGAACAGTGATATAAGTTTATATAGGCAGTATTTGTTTTAAATTTGATGAAAAAATATTGATATTTGTGGCCAATATGTCAATTCCGGGAAGTGGGACCTATGGGAGGTACCATAAATAATGGACCGATTTTGACCAATTTCAATAACCATGGTTCCATTATCAAAAAATTGAAAGAATTGCGACCTGTAGTTTGATTACAAGGTTTACATGGGGGTTCAGCCAGACGGACGGACATCGCTGAATCGACTCAGAAAGTGATTCTAAGCCTATTGGTATACTAAAAGGTGGGTCTACGACAAATATTTCTATGCGTTACATACATCAGCACAAACTTATATTACCCTTTCCACCTGTGGTGGTGAAGGGTATAATTACCTATTTCTTAATGACTTAAGATATAACAAATATTGGGGATTTATTATTACCTTTTTGTAAATCAAAACCGTATTTGATTGCAAAGTGTAATACATGTTATGACTCTATAAGACTAAATTTATGCGAACAGCGTTAAAAATAAATCACAATTACATTAAGCTACCATTAGGGTAACAATTACATTTGACCTACTAACTACTACTACTATAACTTTCTTTTGTAGGCAGTTTTTTAATAACTTCATAAACATTTTCTTTCAAAAAAATAAAGCCATACGGGCAAATCCGAAAAAACATTTAACCCAGGACAAAACTTTAAAACTGTCAAAATCGCGTATTTGTGTTTATGAAAAAATTAACCATATATTGATCCTTTAGAATATATAATGGATACAATTTTTGATTGCTCTCTTCGTGAATGGCAGGTGTTTATTTGCACCCACCTCGAATTTTTATACATTTTTTAAAATAAAAGGTTTTTGAAAAGTTCATAAAAATCGCAAAAACATCGACTTAGGTATCAAGTTTCAGTAGGGACTCAAAGTCTGCTTAATGTATACATTTATATGTAAAAAATCCCATCAAAAGTAATTGGGGTGATATAAATAACGTCAAGTAAGAAAGGGCTCACAGTGTGTAGCGTCCGTCACTGAAATAAAGGTTTTTTAATTTGACTAGTGCAATTTTTCTTTTTTCTCCAATTGAACTTGATTCGTAAAGAGAACTTATAGTATGCTTTAAATTAGGCTAAAACTATATAATCTATCTGTAGCATTTTACAGAATAATATGTATAGGAAAGTGTTTAGCGTCCGTCACAGTATGTATTTTTCACAAAATGATATTTATTAAATACAAAATTTACGAATACATGTCTGTCTTTTTCATAAAGCAATAAAACTGTCTATATCCACAGATTAAATTAAAGATGTGAGGTGTTAAAAAAATATACAGTGGGCCAAATTTTATGCTTTTGAAATTTGATTTGTTTTGTGCCCAAAAATCGCATTTTAACCTCGAACATGAAAAGGAATGAGATGAAATTCGGGAAGGAATAAAATCATTATTTTAACTGATTCACGAATCTTAAAAAAAAAAAATATGAAATATGATTTTTTTCCCAGTAAAAAACATTTAAGCAAAAACTATATCGTCCGTCAAATAACGTTCGCAACAGTTCATTTATGGATTTTTGTTGAAACTGGAAACTTTGGAAGCTGTTTTGGAATCCTCTGATTTTCCTTTATCTTCAATGTATTTACAATTTTTTTTATTACTATGACCGATTAAACGAAAATTACAGAAACACGTGTTGAAAAAAATATCACTTACAGTTTTTGTAGCGTCCGTCACAGCACTTTAAATGAAATATATTTTTCATCCAAAAGAAGTATGTAAATTATAAAGCACAATCGATGGGCTAATATTCTCTTAAATCTGTGCAAAGATATCTAGTGTAGAATGACAATGGGATATATTTAAGTACAACAAAATCCGTACAAATGTATCGTCCGTCACGCAGGATTTGTCCATATAAAACTCAAAAAATATTTTTTTAAGTAACAAAACACAAGATATAAAGAACCGGCAATGCACAGGTTTTTTTACGATGACAAATTATATATTAGATCCCTAATGCTCCCTCGCTTTATCAGGATAAATTTTACAACTTCTCCGGTTTTGAGGTAAAGAATAAATCAAGCCAATTTCAGGTGCCCTATTCTGAAGTGAAGCGTATTCCATTATGAGCGCTCTGCATCAATCATGACAAATGATAGTCAAAAGGGGCAAAGTCTGGGCTAAAGGGCGGTTTACCCAAAAATTCCTTTCCACAGTTTTCCTGATAGTTTTTAATCGGTCTTGGAAGATAAGCCCGAGTGCGAAATCGTATATTCTGCTGGATTTCGTTGAATCCTCTCCTCAAATGAATCAATTTTCTTCAGCACAAGTCCCTTATGATTGTGGTAAAGAATGAATAAAGCCAATTTCTGACGAACTGTTCTAAAGTGAAACGTGTTTCAGTAAAAGCGTTTTGCATCGATCGTAACCAAGTGTAGGTTGCCCATACCACCCGATGCCGAGGAGTTTTTAATTCTAACAAAAAATATTCAGAAGAACAATTTTGTTTTCAAATATAGAAAAATTTTGGAGTTAGAATTTAACAAAAATAATTTGTTCGATTTAATACAATTTCGTTAAAAAGTGGCTAAAATTCCTTTAACACAATGAAATTTTCTTCAATTATATATGCCATTCTTTCATATTTTCGAAGTTTTTTGGTAGTATATAGATTTTATATTTTTTTGGTACTAGATATTTTTGATATAAAAATTTTTTGATAGAAAAATTTTTAATAAAAATATTTTGCTTTGGAAAATTTTCCTATAAAAATATTTTTCTGTGAAAGTTTTCAAAAAAAATTTCTATAGAAAAATTTTTAATAACATTTTTTTTCTAAAGAAAATTTTTTTCAATATTAGTGATTTTTCGACCTTTTTTATATAATTAAATAAAAGACTTTGTCGAGCTTGAGGTCTGACCTCAAGCTCGACAAAGTCTTTTATTGAAAATTTTTTTACTAAAATATTTTTCTATAGAAAATTTTAGATATAAATATTTTTCTAAAGAAAAATTTTAGATATAAATATTTTTCTGTAGAAAATTTTATGATAAAAACCTTTTTTATAAAAAAAATTTGCTGTAGAAAAATTTTTGATAAAAAAATTTTCTGTAGAAAAGTTTTTGATAAAAAAATTTAAGATTTTTAATAAATTAATATTCCATAAAAAATTTTTGATCAAAAAAAAAATTTGTAATAAACAAAATTTGTATAGAAAAATTTTTGATAAAAAAGTTTTCAATAGAAAATATTTTGATAAAAAAGTTTTCTATAGAAAATTTTTTGATAAAAAAGTTTTCTATAGAAAAATTTTTGATAAAAAGTTTTCTATAGAAAAATTTTTGATAAAAAAGTTTTCTTTAGAAAAATTTTTGATAAAAAAGTTTTCTATAGAAAAATTTTTGATAAAAAAGTTTTCTATAGAAAAATTTTTGATAAAAAAGTTTTCTATACAAAAATTTTTGATAAAAAAGTTTTCTATAGAAAAATTTTTGATAAAAAAGTTTTCTATAGAAAAATTTTTGATAAAAAAGTTTTCTATAGAAAAATTTTTGATAAAAAAGTTTTCTATAGTAAAATTTTTGATAAAAAAGTTTTCTATAGAAAAATTTTCGACAAAAAAGTTTTCTATAGAAAAATTTTTGATAAAAAAGTTTTCTATAGAAAAATTTTTGATAAAAAAGTTTTCTATAGAAAAATTTTTGATAAAAAATTTTCTATGGAAAAATTTTTGATAAAAGAGTTTTCTATAGAAAAATTTTTGATAAAAAAGTTTTCTATAGAAAAATTTTTGATAAAAAGTTTTCTATAGAAAAATTTTTGATAAAAAGTTTTCTATAGAAAAATTTTTGATAAAAAAGTTTTCTTTAGAAAAATTTTTGATAAAAAAGTTTTCTATAGAAAAATTTTTGATAAAAAGGTTTTCTATAGAAAAATTTTTGATAAAAAGGTTTTCTATAGAAAAATTTTTGATAAAAAGGTTTTCTATAGAAACGTTTTTGATAAAAAAGTTTTCTATAGAAAAATTTTTGATAAAAAAGTTTTCTATAAAAAAATTTTTGATAAAAAAGTTTTCTATAGAAAAATTTTTGATAAAAGAGTTTTCTATAGAAAAATTTTTGATAAAAAGGTTTTCTATAGAAAAATTTTTGATAAAAAGGTTTTCTATAGAAAAATTTTTGATAAAAAAGTTTTCTATAGAAAATTTTTTAATAAAAAGGTTTTCTATAGAAAAATTTTTGATAAAAAAGTTTCCTATAGAAAAATTTTTGATAAAAAAGTTTTCTATAGGAAAATTTTTGATAAAAAAGTTTTCTATTGAAAAATTTTTGGTAAAAAAGTTTTCTATAGAAAAATTTTTGATAAAAAATTTTCTATGGAAAAATTTTTGATAAAAGAGTTTTCTATAGAAAAATTTTTGATAAAAAAGTTTTCTATAGGAAAATTTTTGATAAAAAAGTTTTCTATTGAAAAATTTTTGATAAAAACGTTTCTATTGAAAAATTTTTGATAAAAAATGTTTCTATTGAAAAATTTTTTATAAAAATATTTTTTTTTAGAAAAATTTTTGATAAAAAAGTTTTTTATAGAAAAATTTTTTATAAAAAATTTTAAATAAAAAAATTTGATTACAGTTGTTACAAAAATTATGTACGCAAAAAATAAACTCAAAATTTTTAACATCTTTGGATTTACGAGTGTTTTAGTGATTTTTTTGTCTCATTTAGTGCGTTTTTAAAGAAGAGTTTGTATGGGAGCTATGGTCAAATATGGACCGATTTAGGTTTACATAAGTATATGTTTTAAGTTTCATGAAAAAATATTGATATTTGTGGCCAATATATCAATTCCGGAAAGTTGGACCTATGGGAGGTACCATAAATAATGGACCGATTTTGACCAATTTCAATAGCCATGGTCCCATTATCAATGATCTGTACCAAATTTTATCAAATTATCTTTAGAATTGCGACCTGTAGTTTGATTACAAGGTTTACATGGGGGTCCAGCCAGCCAGCCAGACGGACGGATGGACGGACATCGCTAAATCGACTCAAAAAGTGATTCTAAGCCTATTGGTATACTAAAGTCTAAGACAAATATTTCTATGCATTACATATATCAGCACAAACTTATAATACCCTTTCCACCTATGGTGGTGAAGTGTATAAAAATGCTCTATATTCTATATAATTTTTAATTATTACAGTAAAACAGCAGCAAGGACTTAAACCATTATAAACATAATTAAATTTTTAATGTAGAAAATAACACTTATTTTTGGCATCCTCTCTACTTCTTTGGTCACCTTAGATTACATTAAATATTATAAAATTCTTCTAAATGCTTACAACTATTATATATTTAAATTTGTTTTTATTCCTCTTTACATTTTGTCGTTATTACATTATAACAATTATGTCATAAAATAGAAAAAAATGAAACTCTGCAAAAGGGAAGTAAGAGGAAACGATTACATGCATGTAATAACATGCATTCTAGTATATAAGAAAAGTTAAACATGCAAAATGCTATAAACAGTTTTCATTTATATTTCACCTTAAATTTAGATTGCAGGTGTTTTAACCTAAATTCAATGTTGCTGTTGTTTGCAAACATTTACATGGTACTAAGTAATCTCTACAATAAAAGACACAAATTTACATGCAAGCAGCAAATGTGATGTATATTTTGAAAATATGAGGGTAGTGCCTAAAAGATCTTGATATTTAGTCATAAATTTAGAATTTCAGTTAAAAAGAAGTTTGTTAAAAGAAATCTCTATAAAAAAGTAAGCAAATATTTCAGTATAAATGTTACCTTTTCTAGTATCTAATACTTGTTTTAATGGCGTTTCTCTAAAATTTCAAAAATACCACATAAATACATTGTCAGAAACATTATCGAACCAATAAAAGATCCTAGGCATACAAGGTATTATGCTCTAATCTTAAATTAGTTTAAAATTATTTACAGTAGAAAATCACCAGCTACCGGTAAAACAAGTGAAAAAACATTTACTAATTTTTCTGATGATCTACCAACTAAATATAAGAATGTTGTAACTCTTACATGTCTCTTTTCTCAAACATGTTAGTACTTTAAGCTTAAATCTATAATTTTGCATAAGTAAAATGATTTAAATTGAATTTGATACTCATGTAAATGTAATGTTTTTGGTTCTAACCTTCATCTCCTTAGATGTTTCTATTTCTGGCCTTAATCTATACAAGATATTTTGTGTGGGCTCTTAATTCAATCTTATAAATTTGTAATAAAAAATTGTAAACGAATTAAATGCTTGTTCTGTGCCAATAATATTGAATAATGAATATGAAATATGCTCAAGGGATTTTTAGAGTATTTGGTCATGTCTAAGATGCAAGACAACTTAGGTGTTATTTGATTAAATTTGCAATTTTATCAGATAATGATATTGATAAATTATAAAATATTTAATACTTAGTTGGGTTTAAATAGATTTATTAGATAATATTTTTAAAGAAAACTTAGATTTTCAGGTAATATTGAGACTAAAAATATATAGTCTCGGTTATACTACGGTATAGATTATACTATAGTATGACAATTTTTTATAGAAAATTTTTTTATAAAAATGTTTTTCAGAATATTTCCTATAAAAAAATTTTGATAGAAAATTAAAAAAAAATACTGCGGTATCGATTATATTATAGTATCAAAAAGTAGAGTACAAGTAAATCATTTCAATTTGGACATATGGCATAATTATCACACATGGTTTGATAGCAAATTTTCAGTATAAACATTTTTTAAATAAAACTTTCGATATAAACATTTTTTAAACAAAATTTCAATATTAAAATTTTTTATAGAAAATTTACGATATTAAAATTTTTCTTAGATAATTTTCGATTTTAAAATGTATTATAGGAAATTTTAGATATTAAATTTTTTTTTATGGAATTTTTTTTATATTAAAATTTTTCATAGAAAATTTTCAATGTTAAAATTTTTCATAGAAATTTTTTTAGATATTAAAATTTTTCATAGAAAATTTTTTATAAAAAATTTGGATAAAAAATTTTTTGTAGAAAATGTTTGATATAAAATTTTTTATAGAAAATTTTCGATATAAAATTTTTTATAAAAAGTTTTCGATATTAAATTTTTTTATAGAAAATTTTCGATATTAAAATTTTTTATAGAAAATTTTCGATATTAAAATTTTTTATACAAAATTTTCTATAATAAAACATTTTATAGAAAATTTTGGATATTAAAATTATTTATAGAAAATTTTCGATATAAAAATTTTCATAAAATATTTTCGATATAAAATTTTTTATTAAAAATTTTCGATATTAAAATTTTTAATATTAAAATTTTTTATAGAAAATTTATAACATTAAAATTGTTTACAGAAAATTTTCGATCTTAATATTTTTTATAGAAAATTTTCGATATTAAAATTTTTAATAGAAAATTTTCGATATTAAAATTTTTTATAAAAAATTTTCGATATTAAAATTTTTTATAAAAAATTTTCGATATTAAAATTTTTTATAAAAAATTTTCGATATTAAAATTTTTTACAGAAAATTTTCGATTTTAAAATTTTCTATAGAAAATTTTCGATTTTAAAATTTTCTATAGACAATTTTCGATTTTAAAATTTTCTATAGAAAATTTTCGAGTTTAAAATTTTCTATAGAAAATTTTCGATATTAAAATTTTCTATAGAAAATTTTCGATATTAAAATTTTCTATAGAAAATTTTCGATATTAAAATTTTCTATAGAAAATTTTCGATATTAAAATTTTCTATAGAAAATTTTCGATATTTAAATTTTCTATAGAAAATTTTCGATATTAAAATTTTCTATAGAAAATTTTCGATATTAAAATTTTCTATAGAAAATTTTCGATAGAAAATTTTCGATATTAAAATTTTCGATATTAAAATTTTCGATATTAAAATTTTCGATATTAAAATTTTCTATAGAATATTTTCGATATTAAAATTATTTATAGAAAATTTTTGATATTAAAATTTTTTATAGAAAATTTTTGATATTAAAATTTTTTATAGAAAATTTCTGATATTAAAATTTTTTATAGAAAATTCTTGATATTAAAATTTTTTATAGAAAATTTTTGATATTAACATTTTTTATAGAAAATTTTCGATATTAAATTGTTTTATAAGAAATTTTTGATATTAAAATACTTTATAGAAAATTTTCGATATTAAAATTTTTTTATAGAAAATTTTTGATATTAACATTTTTTATAGAAAATTTTCGATATTAAGATTTTTATAGAAAATTTTCGATATTAAAATTTTTTATAGGAAATTTTTAATATTAAAATTTTTTATAGAAAATTTTTGATAGTAAAATTTTTATAGAAAATTTTCGATATTAACAATTTTTTTTTTTTAATTTTCGATATTAACGATTTTTTTTTTTTAAATTTTCGATATTAAAATATTTTACAGAAAACTTTGTGTATTAAAATTTTTAATAAAAAATGTTCCATATTAATATTTTTATTAGAAAATTTTCCATATTAAAATTTTTGTATTAAAAATTTTCGATATTTAATTTTTATAAAAAATTTTTGATGCAAACATTTTTTATATAAAGTTTTTGTTATAAAAATGTTTATAGAAAATTTTCGTTATAAAAATTTTTTATAGAAAACTGTCGATATAAAATTTTTTATAGTCAATTTTTAAAATATAAATTTTTTATAAAAAATTTTTGGTATAACAAATTCTTTTATAAAAATTTTAGACATAAAACTTTTATATAAAATTTTTGGTATTACATTATTTTTAGAAAATTTTAGATATTTAAATTTTTCAAAGAAAACTTTCAAAAGTATAATTTTTTATAGAAAATTTTCGATATAAAAAAATTTTTACAAGAAATTTTCGATATAAAATATTTTCAAAGAAAGTATTCGATATAAAATTTTTCAAAGAAAATTTTTGATATTAAAATTTTTTATAGGAAATTTTCGGTATTAAAATTAATTATAGAAAATTTTCAATATTAAAATTTTTTATAAAGAATTTTGGACATTAAAATTTTTTATAGAAAATTTTCGATATAAAATTTTTTATAGAAAATTGTCGATATTAAAATTTTTTTATAGAAAACTTTTGATATTAAAATTTTTTATAGAAAATTTTCAATATTAACATTTTTTATAAAAAATCGATATTGATTTTTTTATAGAAAATTTTGGATATTAAAATTTTTTATAGAAAATTTTCAATATAAAATTTTTTATAGAAAATTTTCGATATTAAAATTTTTTCTAGCAAATTTTTGATGTTAAAATTTGTTATGGAAAATTTTAGATGTTAAAATATTTAATAAAAAATTTTTAATAATAAAATTTTTTTATAGGAAATTTCAGATATAAAATTTTTGATATAAGAATATTTTATTTTCTTTTTGAAGAAAATGTTTAATATTAAAACTTTTTCTAAAGAATTATCGATTTTAACATTCAAAAAAAAAAAAAACAATCGATAAAAAATTTTTTTTAGAAAATTTTTGATATTCAAATTTTTTATAGGAAATTTTGATATAAAAATTTTTTATAAAATTTTTTGATATTGTCATTTTTTTTAGAAAATTTTTGATATAATAATTTTTTTAAAAAAAATTTCTATAATAAAAATTTTAGAAGAAAATATAGATAAATAAATATAGATATTAACAGTTTTTATAGAAAATTTTCGATATTAAAACTTTTTTTAGAATATTTTAGATATTAACATTTTTTACTGAAAATTTTAGATTTAAAATTTTTGTTATAGAAATTTTGTATAAAAATTTTTAATAAAAAATTGTTGATACAAAAATTTTTTAAAGAAAATTTTCGATATAAAAATTTTTTGTTGAAAATAGAATATTTCCTGAACAGAATTTTGTTATTAAATTTTCAATATACATTTTTTGATAGACATTCATTGATATAAAAGTTATCAATAAAATATTTTGGAAATTTTTAATAGAGACTATTGTCATTCAGATTACAGTAGTTCAGACTATAGTCCGTTTGGCTATATACGATCACACTATAGTTTTTCAGACTGCAGTAATATTTTAAAAACAAGTTTTTCTTAAAAATGACCCACTGTGCATGACATTGCATAACTTTCCATGTATAGAATTAATCAGTTTATAACTGCCTGTGAAATCATGCAAATATTGAAGTATGTAAATCAAAACAATTTGATTTTTTTTTTAATTTTACATTACAAATACATCAAAACTGGCCAGAGGATTTAGCTTTATTACTACATTCGTTTTGCTTGTTCTCATTATTGTTAATAATAATGAATTGAAATTGCCCTCAAACAGTAAAAATGCAATTAAATTGGTAGTTAAGCAAAATGCAATAAAACAGCAAACTTTGTGAAACCTAAATTTTTATTGAAGTATTGTTTAAATGTTTGAGGGTGGTAAAATTCAAATACTAAAATTGCTCTACGGAAATTAAACAGAGCAACAAATAAGTATTAAATGCACATAAACTAGTAAATAAACACACACAAACCGTTTGCATACAACCATAGATTTATTTATATGTATGAAGATTTCCAAGTAAACACAAGGACAAAAGTTTAAAATTTACCCGTAATATCCCAGCAGTTGTTTTTTTAACTTCCAGTGGTGGAATAAAAGCTAGTTATTTATTATGTAAGAGAGAGGAGGGCAATAGTCGCTTTTAATGCAACCTATAGATATCTCAAAGCTGTCTCCAAGTAACTGCCTTTCCAATGACAAGTACAAATTTAAATCACTTGATTTTTAAAAAATATTAGAAACAATTCATCAGCTGCTAGAAATATTTATATAGTTTAGTTAGGCATTTCTTTTGAAAACTGAAGTTTAATTTTAAGTTTTTGTAAAATCATTTTTAATCTTATCTCCAACATATTATAATTTCAACCAAAATTTCATTTCAATTTTTAGTTTTTATTTGCTAAAGTCTCATTTCAATTGAAAATATTGTGTCTGCTTGTAAAATAAACTAGTAATTACACAGACAAATATATAAAAAGTTTAATTACTGCATAAATTATGGATGACATGCAATTGATTTATCCTACAGAAGCATATTCAAATACAAAAATCAAATACACATATGTATGTATGTATGCGGTTTTATATGTAAGTGTATGTGTATAGTCATATACAATATTCACTTAAATTTTTCAGCTGTTCAAACTGGTTGGAATGTTTTCAATACTAATGAATAATTTAGCGATTTTAATATCAACTTGGCGCTAGAGGATCACTGCGAATTTTTTTGTACAAACAAGAGCAAGATTGACGATGAACCACTTCGACTAATAATGAAATAGTTGATTTTCATTGCATTAGCCTTCAAATTAAGTAGTTAAATAATTAAGTAGAAATCTTTTCAGAACCTCAAGACTAGTCTACTATTAGTTGAAATAACATTATACCCAAATGCATTGGTTTATAATGGGGACTTTTTCATTCAACTCCAAAACTGACCCTCACCTAATAATTTGTAATATTTGTATGATTGACTTTAAATATATGACGAAGTTTTATGCAGATTTTTGAGCAGTAATGAAAATTGGAAAACAGAGGCGTCTGCCAGACGAAGATCGAAAGGGAATGTTGAAGCTTAGATTTTTTACAAATTTCTTACATCTTTAAATGAAATTCAAAAATCCACATAAGAAACAATTCGATAAAGAAATTTTTGCAGATTTTTGAGCAGTAATGAAAATTGGAAAACAGAGGCGTCTGCCAGACGAAGATCGAAAGGGAATGTTGAAGCTTAGATTTTTTACAAATTTCTTACATCTTTAAATGAAATTCAAAAATCCACATAAGAAACATTTCGATAAAAAAATTTTTGAAAAGTAAACAATTTTTCGACTATAGAAGTTTTAATGAACCTTATACTTTTTAAGTAGAGAAATTCAGCCCTAAATATTTTTTGGAAATTAGTTTTAAAATTAAAAAAAAAAAAAATTTTCTATAAAAAATTTTTGAAATGGAGAAAATTTCTTATCAAAACTTTTCTATATAAAAATTTTTAATAAAAAATTTTTGAAAAAAAAATACATGCTAAATTTTTGTATAAAAAAAACTTTACATCGAAAATTGTATAACAAATTTTTCTATAGAAAAAATACAAAATCAAAAATTTTTCCATAGAAAAAAAAATTCACATTAAAAATTGTTCTATAGAAAAAATTTCACATCAAAATTTTTTCTACGAAAAAAATTGCACATTAACAACTTTTACATAAATCTTATTTCTAAAAGATTTTCCATACAAAAAATTTTATATTAATACTTTTTCCATGGAAAAAATCTGTACCAAAAATTTTTTATAGAAAAAATTTTAAATCTTTAATCAAGTCTATTTTTTCTATTTTTTTCTATAAAAAAATTGTTGATGTAAATTTTTCCTATAGAAAAATTTATACGTCAAATTTGTTTTTCTTAAATCTTTTTCATTTTTATGGTGAAATTTTTTCTATAGAAAAATTTTATGTAAAATTTTTTCTATAGAGAAATTTTTAAATTAAAATTTTTTATATAGAAAAGTTTTTGATTTGAAATTTTTTCCCTAGAAAAGTTTTTGATGTGAAATTTTCTAAAGAAAAATTGTTCATGCAAAATTTTTGGTGTATAAAATTTGTTAAGGTGAAATTCTTCCTAAAGAAAATTTTAAATATAGAATTGTTTCTTTATTCTATTTTCTATATTTCTATTCTATTTTTTTTTATAGAAAAATTTTTGATATGAAATTTTTCTATAAAAAATGTTTAATGTGACATTTTTTCTAGAGAAAAGTGATTTTTTTTATAGAAAATTTTTATTGTAAATTTTTTTCTATAGAAAAATTTTAAATATGTATCTTTTTCTATAGAAACAATTTTAATGTGAAATTTTTTCGGCAGAAAAAATTTTAATGTGAAATTTTTTCTGTAGAAAAAATTTTAATGTGAAATTTTTTCTATAAAAAAAAATTTAATGTGAAATTTTTTCTATACAAAAATTTTTAATGTGAAATTTTTTCTATAGAAAAATTTTTAATGTGATTTTTTTTATAGAAAATCTTTAACGTAAAATTTTTTCTACAGAAAAATTTTAAAAATGAAATTCTCTTTTGAAAAATTTTTGGTATGCCATTTTTTATAGAAAAATTTTTGGTATGACATTTTTTATAGAAAAATTTTTGAAATTTTTTCTATATAAAAATTTTTGATATGAATTTTTTTCCATAGAAAAAATTTCTAATATGTAATTGTTCTATGGAAAAATTTTTTATGTGAAATTTTTTCTATAGAAAAATTTTTGATGTGAAATTTTTCTATTGGTAATTTTTGATTTGAAATTTTTTCTGTAGAAAAATAAGTTTTAAAATTAAAAAAAAAAAAAATTTCTATAAAAAATTTTTGAAATGGAGAAAATTTCTTATCAAAACTTTTCTATATAAAAATTTTTAATAAAAAATTTTTGAAAAAAAAAATTACATGCTAAATTTTTGTATAGAAAAAACTTTACATCGAAAATTGTATAACATTAAATTTTTGATTAATAAGAAAGCATTTTTCCTATATAAAAAGTGAAAAGTTTTCTTTAAAACAATGAAAATTTTTCTTTAAAATAATTTTTTATATGAAATTAAAGAAAAATTATACAAAATTTTTTTAATAGAAAAACCTCTGGTAAGAATTTTTTAATTAAAAAATTTTACTGTAGTGTAGTGCAATAAGATCCCAATTTACTACAATTATTTCTTATTGTAATAAATAGTTTTATGACAAAACCAAACTGTTTTCAATTAAAATTTTTTTATTTAAAATGTTTTCTATGAAAAATTTTTGTTATGAATTCTTTTTTTATAGAAAAATTTTTCATATGAAATGTTTTTAAAGAAAAAATTTTAATTTGAAATTTTTCATATAGCTAATTTTTTTTGTAGAAAAATTTTTAATATGATTTTTATTTATTTGGCATTTTTCCTATATACAAATTTTTGGTATAAAATTTTCTATAAAATATTTTTTATGTGAAATTAAAAAAAAAATAATTTATACAAAATATTTTAAATAGAATATTTTCTATAAAATTTTTTCTGTAGAAAAATTTTTGATTTGAAATTTTTTCTATTTAATGCGAAATAGAAAATTTTTATTAAGAAATTGTTTGTATAGAAAATTTTTTAATGTCACATTTTTCCATAAAAAGAGTTTGATGTTGAGTTTTATCAATAGAAAAATTGTTCATGTGAATTTTTTTCTATAGAAAAACGTTTGATGTGGTAATTTTTTTTTATAGATTTTCCAAAATCTTTTTCATGAATTTTTTCTATTTTTATAAAATTCCTGGAACCGAAAATTTTCAAAAAAAAAATATATTTTCCAAAGAAAACATTTTCGTGTGAAATTTATTGTTTAAAATTTAATGTTAATTTTTTTTTTTTTATAGAATAAATAAAAATTTTTGATGTGAAATTTTCTGAAATTTTTTTCTATAAAAAAATTCTGATTTAAAATTTTTTCTTAAGAAACGTTTGATATAAAATTTTTCATATTAAAAAAAAATTCAAATCTCTTTTTATGTCACAAATGTAGTTCTAATCTAGTTGTTTTTTAGTTTAAGTAGTTAGTAAATTTGCGATTTTACATTAGCAGGCGAATAAGGGTCTTTAAAATGACCACGAACTCATTTAGCAAAGTTCCATTTCATGACATTCCGTGTACTTAGACTTTTGGTTTGTTAACTAGAATAAAATTTAGTTATTCAATTTGACTAAACCCCCCCTTTAAAATACTAGTTGGAAGCGCCCTTTCTGAAAAAATTGAAAAAAATCTTAATTTATGGAAATTATTGTTCAAAATATTTACCATGATTTCCAACATTTATAAATGACGTGCACTTTGTGCTAAAACTACTGCGTTTTTTCTCTAGCAGAGAAACAAAAAAATACGAAATATTATTATAGCCTAGAATTTGCATGCAATGGCATGTTGAGCCTTGTACTTTTGCCATACACTATTTAACACAGTAAATACAATACAACCACTTGTACAGTAAAAACAAATGCTCTTATAATCGTACGAACTGTTAAATTTAAACTCAATAATAAACAAATGATTTATATATACAGACTTGCATACATATATATACATGTATGTATATATATATGTAAGTACTTATTTATATATTCAAGCATGTTTGTGCATGCACTATATTTTAAAGTACTTTTAGTACTTACTAACACATTTAATATAAAATCACGTTCAATACTGCAATAATGTGAAAGGAGTCTAAGTTATTTGTTATTTTCAGGAAATAATGAACAAAGAAAAAATATTTCTTAAACAAACAAAAACTTGTGAAAAAAAATAGTACAGAAACAAAATCTCGTGAATTACGTGACTTACAAATTATTTTAAATTTTATTTGGTATTTATTTAGTCTACGATGACAGTAGTTTGTAATGCATACAAATACAAAAACAAAACAAACAAATACAAAAACTTATTACATACATATATAAAAGAATGCAGCAGTAGCAATATGGATTCATACGCACCCCGGGTAAGGACTTGAAGACAACATTATTTTCTTCAACAAATGTGAAAGGGAAGCACACACAAATGTACATAGTACATATACATACATACAAAAATACATACATACATATGTATATAAACCTACTTATACAGAAAATAAAAAAAAAGTTTTATGAAATTATTCACGTCACTGTCACTTGCAATTGTCACATTCCTAACGCAGAAAAAAAAAACTTAGGTTCTTCCTATTGTAGTTTATTTTTAAAGCACACTTTCTATGAACACTGTTTCCATACATATGCATATTTAGGGCAAACAATAAGAAATATAGCTAATTTTTTTAATAATATATCTTTAACGTATAGTTTAAAAAATAATTTAATTTCACTTTGGAAATGGTGTTTTTTTTTTGCAGAATATATCTCCCAGCAACTGTCAAAGTATTTTTTGTGCCACATATGTAGAATGCTTCGCATTTTTTTCAATTATAAGTTTTCTAATTTCCACTAAGATGTGGCAGGATCAAGGAAATACAAGCAAAGAGTGTTGCAAAATTTTAAGTGAAAAGTTTTAGTATGATACATTTTTTTATGAAAAAATTTTGATGTTCAAAATTTTTTTTTAGAAAAATATTATTAAAATATTTCAAGAAAAAAAATTATATTTTCTATAGAAAACTTGTTAAAATTATTTCTAAATTAGTTTATATAAAAAAATTTTTGAAACAAAATTTTTTCTTTTGATAAAAAATTCATGTATAGAGAAATTTTTGGAGGCAAAGTTTTCCTTTTATATAGAAAAATATTTGCTGTAAATTTTTTTTCTATTTAAATACTATTCGTAAAAATATTTTTATTAAATTTTTTCTTTGAAAAATTTGTTTACAAAAAATTTCTACTAAAGAAAAATTATAAACTTCTAATACGAAACTTTTAGTATAGTAAAAAATTTTTGTATAAAAAATCTTCTAAAGATAAAGTTTTTGCATGAAAATTTTTTTAATAGAAAAATTTTTTCTTTAGAAATTTTTTTTTATACAAAATCCTTTGAAGTTAAATTTTTTGTACACAATTTTCTTCATGTGAAAATTTTTTTGTGTGAAATTTTTTCAATAGAATTTTTTTTTTAATTATTACAATAATAAATAATTGTAATAAATTGGGATCTTAGTGCAATACACTACAGCAAAACTTTTTAGCTAAATGTTTGTTGTCCCAAAATTTTGATAAATATTTTTAATAAATATACGGCTGCACCTGTGCCAAGTTTTAAAATAAAATTTTGTTTATTTAAATCTTTCTTTGAACCCCCTTTATAGCACTTTTGTCTTAGTCGCCAACAAAGCAACAACAAAAGTGTGGGCAATAAAGAAATAATAAAACTGAAAAATGATTGTGTGTTTCTGTTCGGACGATAATCTTAGCTTTATATTGATATTTGTTGGACACAATAATAATTCGTATTTATTCAGTCCATAAAATTATACATAATGTGTGGTTTTCGCTCTGTCTACAATTAGGGATAATCCTCCTGGTGAGATGGCCTAACCAATCATCGAAACACGTCGACCAACATTTTTTGGTTTTATCAAAAAACTATTTATTACAATAATAAATAATTATAATAAATTGGGATCTTAGTGCAATACACTACAGTCAAACTTTTTAGAAAAATTTTTGATTTAAAATTTTTTTCTATAGAAAAATTTTTAATGTGATTTTTTTTCTATAGAAAAATTTTTGATGTGAAATTTTTTTGACATAGAAAAAATTTTGATGCGATTTTTTTTTTTTTTAGAAAAACTTTTAGTTTAAATTGTTTCTATAGAAAAACTTTTGATGTGAAATTTTTCTATGGAAAAACATTTGATAAGAAACTTTTCTGTAGAAAAACTTTAAAAGTGAAATTTTTTTGTATAGAAAACTTTTGATATGAAATTTTTTCCTGTAGAAAACTTATTATGAGAAATATTTTCTGCATAAAAATTTTGTATTTAAATACTTTGATGCAAAGTTTTTTCTATAGAAAAACTTTTAATGTTAAAATTTTTTCGAAAAGCTTTTGATGCGAAATTTTAGATAAAACATTTTTTCTATGAAAAAGTGATAAAAACATTTTTTCTATGAAAAAAACATTTAATGTGAAATTTTTCCATAGAAAAAGTTTGATGTGAAATTTTTTCTACAGAAAATTTTTTTACAGAAAAAAGTTTGTTGTCATTTTTTTTTCTTTGTATAGAAACACTTTTGGTAAAAAAAAAATTATTTAAAATTTGTTCTATAGAAAAAACATTTAATCTAATAGTTTTTCTATAAAAAATTTGTTGATGTTAATTCTTTCTATAGAACAATTTTTGATGAAATTTTTTTTCTAAAGAAACACTTTTGACGTAAAGTTTTTTCTAAAAAACAGTTTTTGATGTTAAATTTTTTGTACAGAAAAATTTTGATGTTCATTTTTTCTGTAAAAAACTACTTATGTGAAATTTTTTCTATAGAAAAAAATTTGATGAAATTGTTTTATAGAAAAAAATTTGATATTTAACACATCAAACATTTTAGATGAATTTTTATTTAAAGAAAAAAATTTTTGGTGTGAAATTTTTTTCTATAGAAAAATTTCATATACATTTTTTTAGATATAAAAATTATTTATATGAAAAAAAACCATTTTAGATGAAATTTTTTAAATACCAAAACGTTTGATGTGATTTGTTTTCTGTAAAAAAGCGTTTGATAGAAAAAATTTTTGATATACAAATTTTTCTACAGAAACAAGTTTGTTGTCATTTTTTTCCATTCTAAGAAAAAACTTTTGATACAAAATATTTTCTATAGAAAATCTTTTGATTTAAAATTTTTTCTATATAAAAATTTTTGTTGTAAAATTTTTTCTATATAAAATTTTTAGAAGTTTATTGTTACTATAAAATTTTTTTTGATGTAAATCATTTTCTATAGAAAAATGTTTGATGTAAAATTTTTTCTAAAGAAGCACTTTTGAAGATTTTTCTCGAAAAATTTTTGATGTAAATTTTTTTTTACAGACAATATTCGAAATGCATTTTCGTCTGTAGAATTTGTTCTATAAAAAAAACTTAATTTAAGTTTTGCTCTATATTTTAAATGTGAAATTTTTTCTATAGAAAAGAAAATAAAATTATTTCAATGGAAAAAGTTTTGATTTGAAAGTTTATTTCACGTAAAATATGTTTTTAAAAAAACATTTTATAAAAGTTTTTAATGCGAAGTTATTGTACGGAAAAAAAAATAATATACAAATTTTCTTTAGAAAATAAGAAATTTTTCTAAAGAAAATATATGAGTTAATTTTTTTTATAGTGAAAAATAAAATATAACCCCTTACAACATTTTATTTTTCTATAGAAAATTTTTAGAGGAGAAGTTACAGAGACCGGATTTTAATACTTTTAAAACAATATTTTCATGTTTAAATCCATAAAAAAACAATCATTAAAGTTTAAAAAAATATTAAAAATCCCTCATGATTTTTATTCGTTCAAAAATTTGATTTCTTTTTCAATCCGATGAAAATAAAATATAAAAAATCGTTTGGGATATTTATCAGTACAGTTCAAAATAATTTTCATCTTTTTTCATCCGATGAAAATAAATTTTGATAGAAAAAATTCAAATTTTATTTCTGTATTTTTCCGCGTATAAGGCATCTTTAGGACGTTTAAATAGCAATAAATTCAATTATTGTTGCAAATTTTATATTGAAATGGGTTTGGGCAACAAATGGTCGTTGTCTAAGTGCGTTTAAAACGTTCAAAAGTTATTTTTTTTTTTTTCGAAATAGCGACGCGAATCAAAGAAACCACCAATAATTTCGATTAGAACTATTATCTTTAACTTCGATGTCCCAAAACATTGCAATAAATTGAAAAAAATTCATACATTCATGGTAGAAAATTTTGAGATTTCATAAATATTTTATTTTTTCAAAGTCAAAACAGAAGTTCAAAAATAAAACAATCAATTTAATATTTTTCTGTTCGGATATTTATCGTTATAGATATTTAAAATTTTCATCATGAGGGATATTTATATTTCAAATATAAATCCCTCTTTTTTTATTTTTCGATCGAAATGAAAATAAATTTTCATCGGCAATGATATTTCTACTTGATGGATTTAAAAAATAAAACGATCTCCGGTCTCTGAGAAGTTAAAAAAATTAATGTATAATTTTTCTATAGGAAAAATTTTGATTTAAATGTTTTTCTATAATAAAAAAATTTTTTACACTAACAATTAAAAAAAAATTGTAGATCATTTTTCTATAGTAAATTTTTTCAATTGAAAACTTATGACAAGGAACTTTATAGCAAAATTCTTGATAAGATATTTTTTCTAGTAAAAATATTAGTGTAAAATTTTTTCAATAAAAATTTGTTATCGGGTAATATTTTAAGCAGTTTCGGATGTGATTTAATAAAAAATATTTTAGAAATTAGCTTTAACATAGCCCCTCAAAAAAGACTTAAAAGCATTAAATCCCAAGATCTATCAACTAGACCATTGTTCGGCGAGTTTGGTGACATACATTTAAAACTACCATTTTTTTGTCCACGTACTCATTTAACTTATTCAAATTTTGTAAGTAAGTGTTAAAAAAACATGGTTGCCAAAAAAATCACATGATCATGTAACAAGTTAGATTGCATTTTGATGTTCATACAAATTTAAACAATTCCTGCTGCTTTTGACTTCCGATGATGCTGATATTGTTGCTTGTATGTGTAACCCAAATATTTATTGTGTTAATAATGAAGTTCAAACAAGAACTAGAGTTTAGGAAAATGTTTTATTATTTATAAATATTTATCTCTACCTAGTTTAAAAATAAAAACAATCTCTTATAATAAACGTTCTTACAAAACTTAAAATAAACATTTCACTTATGACAAATTTAGTTTCTCTGAAATTGTAATTACATATTTTAGAAATAGGAATTTCTGATAAGAAAGCAAATTTTATTTATTTAGTTGTCATATAAAAACTTGGATGTTTTAAATGCTTATTACATATTTTCTTAAGAATTGTACTAATTTTATAACAAACTATTGTAGGTATTACTTAAGCAAAAGCTTAACATTTTTATACCCTTCACCACCATAGGTATAAAGGGTATTATAAGTTTGTACTGATGTATGTAACGCATAGAAATATTTGTCTTAGACCCATATTTTAGTATACCAATGAGCTTAGAATCACTTTCTGAGTCGATTCAGCGATGTGCGTGTCCGTCCGTCCGTCTGGCTGGCTGGATGGACCCCCATGTAAACCTTGTAATCAAACTACAGGTCGCAATTCTAAAGATAAGTTGATGAAATTTGGCACAGATCATTTTTTTGACAATGGGACCATGGCTATTGAGCTATCGTCGAAATCGGTTCATTATTTATGGTACCTCCCATATGTCCCACTTACCGGAATTGATATATTGGCCACAAAAATCAATATTTTTTCTTGAAATTTAAAACAAATACTGCTTATTTAAACATAAATCACTGTACTAAATTTCACTGTAATCGGTACATATTTGACCATAGCTCCCATACAAACTCTTTTCTCAAAACGCACTAAATGGGACAAATTTCACTAAAACGCTCGTAAATCCGAAGATAATGAGAATTTTAAGCTTATTTATTTGCATACATAATTTTTGTAACAACTGTAGTCAATTTGCTAAATTTAGAGATAATCGGTCCACATTTGACCCTAGCTCATATAAGTCCAAATGACGGAAACAGCTTAAATATATAAGTTTTGAGAATTTGTTTGTATGATGAAAAAATTAAGCAAATATTTGTCTTTATACAGAAAAAAAAACATCTTTGACCTTAGTGATGAAGGGTATCGTATGGTCGGGCTTGACCGACTAAAGCACTTTCTTTCTTGTTTAAATATTTTTTGAAAATATTTCTTAAACTAACATAACTAACTATCATCATTATAATACAAGTACTCATAGATATTTATTATGTTGTAGTATAATATTGTATAATCATGAAGAAATTAAAGTTTATACTTTCAAACAGAGTTTGTAGATATGTCGGTATATTTGCTTAGCTAAAAGTTTATTATATTTATTTATATATATAACAAAATATTGCCTTTAAACATGACCCAAAAAAAATGTTTAAAATATTTTTTTTTTTTTTTTGCAAAACTATCATAAATCATACCAAAATGTGTATAAGTAAAGATGTATTTTTATTTGTTAAGATGTTTTGTATGAGAAACATTTTTAAGTTTAATAAAATTTAAAAAACAAAATCCCAAAATGTTAAACAACAAATTTCTTTATTTATTTTAGAATTAAAAAGAGAAAGCCACAATATTTGCACAGACATTATCATGAAAAGAAGTTTGTACTATGTATCCACTAGATACATTACATAGCCTGTAATCTGTTTAATATCGTATTTTCCTTTTACAAATTTAGTATAAGAACACAATTTCAAATTCAAATTTTAAATAACTTAATAGTGTCTATATTACGAACAACTAAAATAAACTTAGAACTGGCATATAAGACAATTTACAAGCCCGGGAAGATAACGTCTACATACTAGAGTTAACCACACACAAGTTTTAAGAAAATTTTAAGAATTTTTGAAATGTTTTTCTTACGAATTCTAGGAAAACTTTAAATACACAAAAACAAAACAAATAATTATAAAAATTGCAGTGCAAAATAAAGAAATATATCTAAAATATTAAAACATTCTTGTTTTATTGCGGTTATTGATTAGTGAAGCATTATTTATTTTCTTATAAACCTCTTCCTCTTAACTTGCGGTATCAAAGGAAAATTGAAATTCAAAGAAAAATTCCAGGAAAAGCCTATCTTTTTAACGTGTTCTACGAGTATATTTGTTGAATGTAAAGCAACACTGACAATAAAATTTGTTCCAGTCGGGGATGGCAGTCATTTTACAGTTGTAATTTTTTTGATACATTTCAAACGTGATTAATACTGTCATACTTAACAACTGAAGCATTTTTTCTTTAGGCTTTCTTTGCGGACTTTTTGGTATCATTCTTTTAAATTTTAGCTATATCTATTTACATTGGAGCCGTCCAGCTCTTCAGCTCAATAACGAACTCTTTTTACAAAAGACCTATTTAGCTATAACACCGACACACTATGTATGAGCAAGACGCAACACTGACCGTAGGAGCTTTCAAAGCTGTTTATTGCATATGCAAATATTGATGCATATGTCCTTTTCTATAGAAAATTTTTTTATCAAAAATTTTTCTATAGAAAATTTTTTATCCAAAATTTTTCTATAGAAAATTTTTTTATCAAAAATGTTTCTATAGAAAATTTTTTTATCAAAAATTTTTCTATAGAAAATTTTTTTATCAAAAATTTTTCTGTAGAAAATTTTTTTATCAAAAATTTTTTTATAGAAAATTTTTTTATCAAAAATTTTTCTATAGAAAATTGTTTTATGAAAAATTTTTCTATAGAAAATGTTGTTATCAAACATTTTTCTATAGAACATTTTTTATCAAAAATTTTCTATAGAATATTTTTTTGTCAAAAATTTTTCTATACAAATTATTTTTATTAAAAATTTTTCTATATAAAATTTTTTTTGTCAAAAATTTTTATATAAAAAATTTTTTTATCAAAAATTTTTCTATAGAAAATTTTTTTTATCAAAAATTTTTCTATAGAAATTTTTCTATAGAAAATTTTTTTATAGAAAATTTTTTTATAGAAAATTTTTTTATAGAAAATTTTTTTATCAAAAATTTTTCTATAGAATTTTTTTTATCAAAAATTTTCTATTGAAAATTATTTTTATCAAAAATTTTTCTATAGAAAATCTTTTTATCAAAAATTTTTCTATAGAATGTTTTTAAAAAAAATATTTCTATAGAAAAATATTTTTATTCAAAATTTTTCTACGAAAAAATTTTTCTACGAAAAAATTTTTCAATAGAAAAATGTAGTTTTTGAAGAAAAATATTATTATCGAAAAATTTTCTATTAACCTTTTTATTACCCGGGTCAAAGGTGAAATTTTTATATATTAGATTTTTTCATAAAAAATTGCATGTTTTTATAGTAATATTTTAATGGAAATTCAAAAATAGTTTAAAGATGCATTTATCTAAATTTTTATACAAATTTACACCTGGGCTTAAAATGGTTCTCATGCTCAAAAAAAAAATTTCTATAGAAAATTCTTTTTATCAAAAACTTTTGTATACAAAATTTTTTATCAACAATTTTTCTATAGAAAATTTTTTATCAAAATTTTTTTTTATCAAAAATGTTTCCATAGAAATGTTTTTATCAAAAATTTTTGTATAGAAAGTTTTTTTTATCAAAAATTTTTCTATAGAAAATATTTTATTAAAAATTTTTCTATACAAATTCTTTTAGTCAAAAATTTTTCTATAGAAAATTTTTTATCAAAAATTTTTCAATAGAAAATTTGTTATCAAAAAATTTTCTAAAGAAAATTTTTTATCAAAAATTTTTCTATAATTCTTGTTATCAAAAATTTTTCTATAATTTTTTTTATCAAAAATTTTTCTATATACAATTTTTTTATCAAAAAATTTTTCATAGAAAAGTTTGTTATCAAAAATTTTTCTATAGAAATTTTTTTTATCGAAAATTTTTCTATAGAAAATTTTGTTATAAAAAATTTTTCAAGAGAAAATTTTTTTTATTTAAAATGTATCTAAAGAATTTTTTTTTTATAGAAAAATTTTTTAGAAAATATTTTTATAGCAAAATATTTTTATCCAAAATTTTCCTACAAAAAATGTTTCTATAGCAAAATGTTGTTTTAGAAAATTTTCACAGAAAAATATTTTTATTGAAAAATTTTCAATTAACCCTTTTATTACCAGCGTCAAAGGTGACATTTTTGAAATAATACATTTTTTCATAAAAAATTGCAGTTTTTGTTTGTTCTATTTCAATGAAAATTCAAAAATCGTTTGAAGACACATTTAATAAAATGTGTATACAAATTAATCCTTACGTACCCATGGGCTCTAAATGGTTCTCATGCTTACATATGGAATTTTATTTTTTAAATTAACATTACAACGCCTCATCAAAAACTGACCCTGTAACCCTCTTTAAGAAAGTTTAGTCGATTTAATACACCATCGCGAACTAAACGAAAAAAAACCCTTCTTTTTTACTAAATTTTCTTTCCTTTCGGAAAGGAAACTGAATTTTCAGTTCCGCGCATTTCGATTGGGTAGAAATATGTTGGGACTCAAAAACTGTCTCATAAACTTAATATAAAAAACTTTTATATAGTGAAAAAAAAAAAATTTATTTTAAGTAATTTATAATTTCAGATTAATTCAGAATTACTTACTAGTTGACAAGAATGATCACATGGTTTTTTACTAACCTGAAAAAAAAAGAGAAAAAGTTTAATTTGTACTAATTTAATAATTTTAGAATTTAAAAAATTTTAAAAGTTTCTAAAATTTCTCATAAATAGTAAAATTCTTTTAAATTTCCCAACAAAAATTTAGATTTTTGAAAATTTCTTAAAAATATTAAAATTTTCAAAAAATTTCTTAAAAAAAGTAAAATTTTTAAAATATTCCTTAAATAATAAAATTGTTTAAAAATATGAAAAAACAAGTAAGAAAGTGCTATAGTCGGTTAAGCCCGACCATACAATACCCTTCACCATTAAGGTCAAAGGTGTTCTTTTTCCTGTATAAAGACAAATATTTGCTAAATTTTGCCATCATAAAAACATTTTCTCAAAACTTATATATTTTAGCTGTTTCCGTCATTTGGACTTATATGAGAGCTAGGGTCAAATGTGGACCGATTATATCGAAATTTGGCATATTGATTGCAGTTGTTACAAAAACTATGTGTGCTAAAAATAAAAAAATTCTAATTATATTCAGATTTACGACCGTTTTAGTAATTTTTGTCTAATTAAGTGTGTTTTGACAAAAGAGTTTATATGAGAGCTATGGTCAAATGTGAAATTTGACCAAAGCTCGCATATACCGAAATTAGATTGAGATTTTTGTCTCATTTAGTGCGTTTTGACAGAAGAGTTTGTATGAGAGCTATGGTCAAATGTGGACCGATTTCATCGAAATTTGGTACAGTGATTTTAGTTTACATAAGCAGTATTTTTTTTTGAATTTCATGAACAAATATTGATATTAGTGCCCGTGAAGTGGAACCATAAATAATGGACCGATTTTGACAAATTTCAATAACTATAAAAAAAAATGCTACGTGCCAAATTTCATCAAATTATTTTTAGAATTGCGACCTATACTTTGATTACATGGTTTACATGGGGATCCAGCCAGACTGACGGACTGACATCACTAAATCGACTCAGAAAGTGATTCTAAGATAAATATTTCTTTGCGTTACATACATCATCACAAACTTATAATACCCTTTCCACCTATGGTGGTGAAGGGTATAAAATGTGAAGGTCTAGGTGTGTCCTCTTAGACTTTTCAATGCCTTATAAATTATTTTGTGGCAAACTATTTGCGTTTGCAACAAAATGAGTAATTGTGGCATCAAGCAGACTTTATTCGTTTCTGTGATAGCTTAGAGTACCTTCATATTTTCGTACGATTCATTATCATTTATCAATTGAATATTATTTAAATAATAATAATATCTAATTTGTAAGACGAAAGGTAAAAGTGTGTAAAATATCGAACTTTGAAAACATTTTTGCAAAAAAAAAGGTTTCTTTGAAAAATTTGTAAAAAAAAAATTTACTGAAAATCTCGAAAAAAATTTTTGTTATTTAATTTTGTAAATTAGAGATGAATTTCTATAAAATTGCAATAAATCGATATTTTTAATTTTTCTTTTTTAAGATAAGTGTAGAAAAAAATTTATTTTAGTTTTGATCAATTTTTGGTAAAAAGATATTTTTTTCATGTTTATAACAAATTACAACTTCCAGTGAATTATAAATAAGAAATACTTAGTGTCCTACTTGAAATGGTATAATTTTACAAACACAGAAAATTTATTGTTGTCTATCGATATATTTCTTGAGCATTTCTTGTTCCGTTTTAAATTTTTTTTTTTCAATTGAACCTAAATAACAGTAATAATGAAGTAAAATTGTGCAAACATATTTGATTGGACCACAGATTCAATTGGCATGAAGTATCTAATGCATACAGACACACATAGATAATATGTTGTATATGTATGTGTTACACATATTGTTTTGTATTCTTTTACAATTCTTTATATATTTCCCTATTTTTCTGGGTTTTATATTTTTTATTTTGAAAAAACCTAAATTCTAGACAAATTGCTTACGCTTCATATCTCTTTCATTTAAAATTTTTTTTCATTTTTTTCTGCTAGAAACTTCTGTCATTGCTCTCGGTAGCTGCATCATGATACCAGCAGCAAAAGTTACTTTGATGTTAAACAATTTCTGGCTGGTATATTTCTTCATATCCGTAGTTTGTTGTATGTTCTAGTTATACAGATATATTTATCTATTTTTGTTAACATCATATTGCAATGCAGTATTTTAGAAATTTACTAACTCAAAAAATACTAGATAAAAAAAAATTAGAAAAAAAAATCACAAAAACCCAAAACAAGTAGCTAAACAGTATATGTGTATGTGTGTGCATGTCTGTGTGTAGATACATATAAAAAGGACATGCCAGTAAATGTATACAAATGTAACTGTCACATATAAATGAAGTTTTTGGATACCAGAAATAAAATATTGTACCAGCAAAATAATGTTGTAATGTACAAATAGTATAGCAATAGCAGAGAGTAAAAGCTGCAGCAATTGCACAAATTTTGTGACTTTGTCACCGGATAAACACCCAGGATTTGTTGGGCTAAGAGATAAACAGAAAATAAATTTTATATTTTCTGGTTAGTACATCTCGTATAAGGATTTTGTTTTCGAAAAGGAAACGTTAACATTTATGAAAAATAACATGTTCAGGGCATGAAGTTAGTAATTTTAAGAATAAAGTATTTAAATGGTTGCTACAATAATAAAAAGTGATTTGAGAGAAAAGAATATGACTGATATTAAAAAAAAATTATGAAAACATTTTTATGACAAAATTTTTGAAAATATATTTTTTATGAACTAAAATTATAAAAAATGTTAATTATAATTTTCATTTAAATAAATTGTATCTATTTGTTTTCTACTAAAAAAATATAACATCAATAAAATTGCTTTAAGAAATCACCTGCGAAAAATTGTTCATATAAATGGAATTCAAAATCTTATATCAAAAAATTTAGTATAAGAAAATTTTATAAAAATATTTTAAAAGCAAAAAACATTTCAATAAAAAATTTATTTTCAATCTTTTTCAAGAAAAAAATTTTTAATCAAATATTTTCTAAAAAAAAATTGGAAAAGAATTATTTTTCTTTTACAAAATTTTTATAACAAAAATTTAAAAAAAATAATTTTATTTAAAAAAATTTTTCCTAAGAAGTTTTCTATGAAAAGATTTCATTATTACAAACTTTCCTATAAAAAAAGTATATAAAATTTTCTTATTATAAAAATATAAAAAAAGATCAAAATCAATCAATATATTCAAAAATTTTATAAAAATGTATTGCACTACGATCCCAATTTATTACAATTATTTATTATTGCAATAATTAGTATTTTTTATAAAAATTTGGTGAGGAGAACCTTCCACGACGCGTGTCAATGGCTAGTCATCAGGAAGAGTATTCCTGATTTCAGACAGATCGAAAATCTTGCATTATATATAATTTGCGACACAAGATAAATACGAATTATAATGTCTACACACATACCAAAGTAATACAATGATTGTCATTTGCCCAGAAACACACACATTTTTTTAGAATTACCATTTTTAAGTTTAACACACTTTTTTTTGCTTTTAGGCGAGTAACACATCATTTTCAAATTTAATTTTGAAAAATATCCCCCATTAATTTTATACTAAAAAAATTTAATTAAAAAAAATCAAAAGTTTTTTGTTCGTAACTTTTTTTATTTATTAAAATTTTAAATAAAAACAAGTAAAAAAGTGTTATAGTCGGTCAAGCCCGACCATATGATACCCTTCACTACTAAGGTAAGAGGTGTTATTTTTCCTGCATAAAGACAAATATTTGCTAAATTTTCAAAACTTATATATTTAAGCTGTTTCCGTCAATTGGACTTATATGAGAGCTAGGGTCAAATGTGGGCCGAATATACAGTTCTTACAAAAATTATGTGTGCAAAAAATCAACTTGAAATTCTCATTATCTTTATATTTACGAGCGTTTTAGTGATTTTTGTCTCATTTAGTGCGTTTTTAAAGAAGAGTTTATATGGGAGCTATGGTCAAATGTGGACTGATTTGAACGAAATTTAGTGCAGTGATTTTAGTTTACATAAGCAGCATTTGTTTTAAATCTCATGAAAAAATATTTATATTTGTGGCCAATATATCAATTCCGGGAAGTGGTACCTATGGGAGGTACCATAAATAATGAACCGATTTTGACGAATTTTAATGGCCATGGTCCCATTATCAAAAAAATGATTTGTGTCAAATTTCATTCAATTATCTTTCGAATTGTGACCTGTAGTTTGATTACAAGGTTTACAACATGGGGGTCCAGCCAGCCAGACGGACGGACATCGCTCAATCGACTCTGAAAGTGATTCTAAGCCTATTGGTATACTAAAAGATGGGTCTAAGACAAATATTTCTATGCGTTACATACATCAGCAAATACTTATAATACCCCTTCCACCTATGGTGGTGAAGGGTATAAAAATCTGAATTTTCTAAAAAAAATTTTTACAATGAATAATTTGCTACAAAAAAATATATTTAAATAATACTTTTATTAAAAAACCGCTAAAATCTGCGACCAAATTAAATTGAATAGGTATTACATAATTTTAAGAATAATTTTAATATCTTTTCCTATGGACTCTTCAAATGAATTTTATATTTCTTTTAATATTAATAACAAAAATGCTGAAAATCCAATATAAAACTAAAAAGATCCTGCAAAAGCTTTATTTTAAGCATAGCTGCAGAAATACATTGCAAAAATCCTATTACAATTTAATAAACATGCAGCCAAATCTCAAACTTCCTGTTAGCTTCCATACTCTAACACATACACACATACCTAGCAATAGAGAGCAACACTCCATGGTCTACTAAACGGCAAAACAATTTTTTGGAAAAAATTTTACATGTCATCATTTAATAAAGTCATATGAATCAAACATGTTGTAACATGATGTTGTTGGTATTATTGTAGTAATGTTGTTGCATCTGCATTTCATTGCTGTAATAGTTAATAGCACTCATGTTCGCTATATGCAACACTGATCATAGTCAACACATATTGTTAGTCGTTAGTTGTATTAGTAGTAGTTGTGTTAGTAGTCGTTGTATTAGTAGACTTTGCATTAGTAGTAGTTGTTTTAGTTGTTCGTTACATTAGTAGTTGTTGCATTAGTAGTTGCCGCATATACTAGAAAGCCTATTTCGAGTTAAGGCTGCCAAACAAAGCTGTCAACAGGAATAATAGGCACTACAATAAAATTAAAGCTGACTTCATCATTATACTTGTACAACTATTGAACCCATCTTTATATAGAATTTTAGTATGTATTAAAATCTTTGTAAATACATGTGTTTGAGGCAATTGTGTACATAAAAGTCAAACTCTTTTTGAAATAACATAGTTATAAGGGATGTTTGATGGTTCTAGCTTTAAACTTTTGAGCATAATATTGGTGGTAATTATGTTGAAGAAGACCACTAATTTTTAGTTTGCAAAAAATTTATTTCATTTATCATAGGGCTCATGTTTTCTACTACGAAATAATAGGGACCTACCAATGTGGCTTTAGACCAGGTAAATCCACCACTGACCAGATCTTTACTCTGCGTCAAATCCTGGAAAAGACCCAAGAAAAGCAAATAGACACTTACCACCTCTTCGTTGACTACAAAGCTGCCTTTGACAGCCCAATACGAACAAAGCTGTATAAAGCAATGTCAGAATTTGGCATACCTCCAAATTGAGAAGGAATCAATGAAAATGAGTCTAGTAGTTAATGAATCCAAAACAAAACTGATGGTCTCTACTAGCAAGAAATCCGCTAGAATTGGACCACACGTAACCGTGGACAACTATTGCTTCGAGGTTGTTAAAGAATTTGTCTACCTTGGTATCGAAATTAAAAGAAGAATCATACTTGCCAACAGATGCTATTTCGGGCTAAGCAGGCAGCTTAGGAATAAAATCCTTTTAACAATAACTAAAATTACGCTCTACAAAAAGCTTATACTACCAGTGTTATTATATGGTGCTGAATCATGAGCACTTGCACAAGCCTATGAAGCTGTTCTTGGAGTCTTTGAGAGGAAGATCCTACGAAAAATCTATGGTCCAATCAGCATTAACATCGATTTTATTAATCGATTTTATCATGAGCTTCATGAGTTATTTGCTGACATTGACATAGTAAAACGCATTCAACAGCAGCGTTTGCGTTGGCTAGGACATGTGGTGCGAATGGATGAAAATACTCCAGCAAGAAAAGTGTTTGAACATGATCCCGAGGGAACTCGAAGTAGAAGAAAATTTATCCAAGCTTGGCTTACGAAATTGGAGAATATGTGCACAAGATCGAAGCGCATTGAATTCTAATATATGTTCGGCCTTTGACATTAACAGGTTGTATGTAATATAGGCCATTTAAGTAAGTTGAGTAAGTAATGTTTTCTACGATTTATACTTTTGTATTTGACTTAAGATTTTTTTTCAAAACATACCCTTTTTATACGATTAACTATAGAAATTGATGTTGCTGTGACCGGAACTCGAACCCAGGCAGATTATTATATATTATGTTTAGAGGTCTTCTAAGCCACAGCACCCTCGGATTGTCTCTCTGTCAGTCTGTCCGCCAGTCAAAAGTTGCTAGGTCACTGAAATTTTAGTTTTGAATTTGGGCGAAATCTGTTTACATTTGGCCATAGCTCCCGTATAACCTATCCTAGGCTAAGC
Source organism: Stomorhina lunata (assembly GCA_933228675.1). NCBI lineage: Eukaryota > Metazoa > Arthropoda > Insecta > Diptera > Rhiniidae > Stomorhina > Stomorhina lunata. The sequence continues at coordinate 95,267,053 of OW121743.1, read as the reverse complement.
GCTATAATAATAATGACAAATTATAATATGATGAAATTTATTATATAAGCACTAGCCAGCATTTAAAATTTTGTCGAAATCGGTTCATATTTAACCATATTTCCAATACAAAACAATAAATGATAAACTATAATGGCCACTAAATTTAGCACAAGAAAGTTTTAGTCAAGTAAAATTTTGTCACAATCGGTTACCATTTGTCTATAACTCCCATAGAAAATCTTAAGGAAACACAAAAATACCAAAAAGATGGGAGTTTCTGTCCATCAAATAAGTGCGCTTTTTAACGAAAAGAGCTAGAGGGACAAAATTTTACAAAAGTATTTTCTATATCTTGAAAAAATTTTGGATTTATGAAAGTTTTGGTCAGTATGTTAAATTTTACAGAAATCGGTCCATGTTAAACTATGACAGCTATGACCACTAAATTTTGCATAAATAAGATTCATATAAATATGAGCCAGTATATAATTTAAATGCTAAAAACGACAAATACAGATGACCGAGCTGACCAATTTTTATGAAAATTTTACAGTATGTTAAGGTGTAAGGTACGTTAGATTTTATTTTTTCAATCTCAAGTGGGTGTGACCCATCCCATATGAGGCAAATATTAAAAGGAACAAATATGGATGATAAAATCAAAAGACATTTTTTTAATGTTTTTTTAGTCCAAATTAGGATTCTACATTAAGAAAAATTGACCAAGCCCACTTTTAGGCCCTCTTTTTTTGATTTATCTTAAATCGGAAAACGGCTGCACAGATATTGGTAATATGATTGGTGTTTGATAATAGTTCGGCCGACGATTGTTTGAAGATTTTTCATGATTATTTGATGGTTGTTTGACGATTGTTTGACAGTTGTTTGATGATTGATTGACTGATGAATCTTTAAAGTTTTTTGATAATTGTTTGATAATTGACGATTTTATGACGGTAGTTCAATGATTTTTTGACGATTGCTTGATGATTGTTTGATGGTTGTTTAATGATTGACTGACGACTGTTCAATGATTTTTAACGGTTGTTCGATAATTGTTTCACGATTGACTGACGATTGTCTGACGGTTATTTGATTAATATTTGACGATTGTTTGATTATTGTTTGACTACAATCTATAAATATAAAAAAAATTTAGCTTCTGTTTATCTGTCTGCATCTTGCTTTATATTTATGGGTCCATTCCTTTCGAAAACATTTAAAGCACACATTAATGTAAAGTACTGTCATTCACTAAAGTTACAGTCAATCGAATACATATGCAAATACATAAATAAAGGATTCAGTTAAAACAAGTAAGAAAGCGCTATAGTCGGCCTAGCCCGACCATACGATACCCTTCACCACTAAGGTCAAAGGTGTTATTTTTCCTGTATAAAGACAAATATTTGCTTAATTTTTTCATCATACAAACATATTCTCAAAACTTATATATTTAAGCTGTTTCCGTCATTTGGACTTATATGAGAGCTAGGGTCAAATGTGGACCGATTATCTCGAAATTTGGCAAATTGATTACAATGAATACGAAAATTATGTATGCAAAAAATAAACTCAAAATGTTCATTATCTTTAGATTTACGAGTGTTTTAGTGATTTTTTGTCTCCTATTTAGTGCGTTTTTAAAAAAGAGTTTGTATGGGATCTATGGCCAAATATGGACCGATTCAAACGAAATTTGTTACAGTGATTTTAGTTTACATAAGCAATATTTGTTTTAAATTTCATGAAAAAAATATTGATATTTGTGGAAAATATATCAATTCCGGGAAGTGGGACCTATGGGAGGTACCATAAATAATGTACCGATTTCGACCAATTTCAGTAGCCATGGTCCTATTATCAAAAAAATTATCAGTGCCGAATTTCATCAAATTATCTTTAGAATTACGACCTGTAGTTTGATTACAAGGATTACATGGGGGTCCAGCCAGCCAGACGGACGGACGGACGGACATCGCTAAATCGACTCAGAAAGTGATTCTAAGCCTATTAGTATACTAAAAGGTGGGTCTGAAACAAATATTTCTATGCGTTACATACATCAGCACAAACTTGTAATACCCTTTCCACCTATGGTGGGTATAAAAAATTAATAAAAAAAATATTTTTGTAAATTTTTAATATAATTGTTAATTTTTAAAGAAAGGGGTAACACAGCAATATGGAAAATCTTTTACTATCAACCCGAGCAACGCCGGGTCCAATCAGCTAGTATTGTATATCATCCCCTTTGTATATCTACAACCAAAAAGCTTTGGAGGTACATTCAGTAAATGAAGATTGCACCTACGAAATAAGATAGTACAGACTTTATTTACATTAGATGCATCCAGTAGCTTCTAACAAAAAATATGGACCTACCGTATTACTATCAAGGAGTTGCCGTTGTTATTAAGCACAATGAAAAGCCTTTAACTTTACCCGGTTATGAGACCAAATTTTGTGCAAAGTAAATATCAGGGAAAACACTTAAATGCTTTTAAATGTTAAACTACAAAGCTACTGCAATCAAATTTAGTCCAAAGATTTTACCAACGATACCAACTAACGTAAAAATTTTCTTCGAATTTGATCCACATTTGGAGTTAGTAGAAATGTATGATATGTTTCTAAATTTAAAACAATTTGATGGTGGGTATATGAGATACGGCACAGTTGGTCACATTAGTTATCGTTTAGCTAAATACATATATATGTATCCATAAAATTCCACCATTTCATTTTGATAATTTTAAACCTAAAAAAGCAATATTGCATTAAAGACTTGACTGCTTTTATTTTATAACTTAAGCTTTTCACATTCACAAACTTTTGCACACAAACAAATATGTCAAATGTATTAATATATGTATGTACCAAGTGCATTTGCATAAGTATTAGAATTAAAGTACCTCTACAACATTTGCAATGTTTGTTAACATTGAAGTGTACTCTAGAGTTAAGATAAATTATTCCCATATTTGTAACTTACTCAACACAAGCCAAACAAATATATTGAGAGAATGAATGACTGTTTAAGTATAGAGGGGTAAATTTTTCCTTTATGTAAGTGTAGCTAGATTTCCCTAAATGAATGTTTGAATACCACTACTGTGCGAATATAATGCATTGGATGCATAAAGTTTTTTTCTTACTTTTTAATTCTTCTATTTTGTTTGTCAAACACATCATTATTAGAGAATATGCTATAGAGAAGCTGCTATATGAATAGGTTTAATGTATGTGTGTTTATGTAAGTATGTATGTACCAATAGAAAAGTATGTATTGACTTTAGTATTTCAAATATTTGTATAATACAAGGACCTTGAGATTGTTTTCATTGTTGTCAACAAAGTTCGAGTCATGTCGATGTGTGAGAAATGTCGTTTGGGGATCCTTTGTATGAGTTTCGGTGAATAGAAAGAAGTACTTGCATACATCTATTGCAGTTTGGGGCTTTACAGTTTCAGTCATATTATCCGTTGTATTACATGGTTTCTCATTATGTTAATGTTACTTTTGGTGCATTGGCTGCGTATGTGTATGTTGCATATGCCGTCACTTGTTATTACCCAACCAGCCATTATTTGCAACATACAGACATTTTCCTTTCTTGTTTCTAGTTGGGTTGCTACTTTTCTCAAGTATCGTGTATTCACCGGAAATTTGCATACACTGACATACAAGTACATACATATTTATGTATGTACTCTTGTGGCTGCTAACCTTAATGAACTTTTTCCTAATGAAGTTATAGTTTACCTTAAGAATTTGCTCTGTACAAGAGTCAAATAGTTGTTGAGAAAACAGCAAAAACAACAAAAAGTGAGGAAGTTTTTATTGAAAATTTTATAATTGATGGAAAATAGTTTGTAGAGGAAATTTTGGATTGAAATAAGTTAGAGGGTGTTATTGAGGATATGTTGAAGAAATCGCAATATTTCACTGAGAGGTTAATTTTTGGTGAAAATTGATTATATCGAGCACTCCCAAGATATGTGAAAAATATAACATTAGCTCCTTGATCTAAAGAGATCATAAACTTCTAAGTCTTTTTCAATATTGTTACCGACTATAGCGTTAGTACAGTTTTTTATTATAAGTTTGTGCTGATGAATGTAACGCATAAAAATATTTGCCTTAGACCCACCTTTTAGTATACCAATAGGCTTAGAATCACTTTCTGAGTCGATTAAGCGATGTCCGTCTTGCTGGCTGGCTGGACCCCCATGTAAACCTTGTGTTCAAACTACAGGTCGCAATTCTAAAGATAATTTGATGAAATTCGTTACAGACCATTTTCTTTGATAAAGGGACCATTTATATTGAAATTCTACAAAATCGGTCCACTATTTATGGTACCTTCTGTAGGTCCCACTTCCCGGAATTGATATATTGGCCACAAATATAAATATTTTTTTTATTAAATTTTAAAACAAATACTGCTTATGTAAACTAAAATCACTGTACCAAATTTCGTTTAAATCGGTCCACATTTGACCATAGCTCCCATACAAACACTTCTTTAACAAGTAAGAAAGTGCTATAGTCGGTCAAGCCCGACCATACGATACCCTTCACCACTAAAGGCAAAGGTGTTCTTTTTCCTCAAAACTTGTACATTTAAGCAGTTTCCGCCATTTGGACTTATATGAGAGGTAGGGTCAAATGTGGACCGATTATCTCGAAATTTGGCAAATTGATCTTCGGATTTACGAGCGTTTTAGTGATTTTTGTCTTATTTAGTGCATTTTGAGAAATTTGAGTTTGTATGGGAGCTTTGGTCAAATGTGCATTTTATTCTTTAAATTGGGAAGTTTTTTTGCGATTTTATCATTTAACTTTTCAAAATGTAAAAAAATGTTAATAAGTTATGTATTTCTTAGGACATTCTTAAACAAAATTGATATATTTTAATGTAATCCTACTTACAAAATTAAAACAATAATAAATTCAATTAAAACCTTATTAACAAAATAAGACAAACAAAATTTATAATATCAAAAATTTATTTTATAATTCCATATATACCTACTAAAGCAAAAAAAGAAATTACTTAATAATGTAATTATTTATAACAAAAAAACACATTAGCAATAAAAAAAATTCTCAAAACCACTTCAAACCAGACAACTAAAATATCTACGTAACAGTATGAGACCCCATCAGACAGACTAAAAGAATTTAAAGATATATTTATCACTGAAAGCCAAAGACTTAATAAGATCTACTTATAAAGCAAAAAAAAAAAACAACAAAAAAAATATAAAAAAATTTGTACTAAATCCTAATAATGATTTTACTCGACAAGCAGTAATGACAGTAAAATACGTACTTGAGAACTGACGAATAGCAAAAAAAAAAATACTGACAATTCTTTAAGGCGATAGAAACAGTGTGAGTGTGAATGAGTGATTCTGGATGAATGTACTACATATATTTTTATACAGACACAAGTACTTGAAGAATCTTGAAAAAAGGAATATAAATAAAAAAAAGTAATGGTGCTTACGCAAAACAGCACTATGGGGAGGAAATCAAAATGTTGTTCAAAAAATACATAGTCAAGTCATATTAGAGTTATAGTCTGATCAAAGTCTAGTAAAAGCTTATGCATGTCATAATCAAATCATAAATTAGTTATTAGGCAGTTATAGTCTGCATATAATCTATTGATTGTCTTGTCATAGTTTGGTCATAGTCTAGTTATAGGCTGGCCATAGTCTAGCTAAAGGCTAGTCAGATCGTAGATTATAAGTCTTATCATAGTCGGCTCTTAGTCTGGTCAAATTCAGGAAATAGTTTGGTAATAGTTATTTTCTAATTTGGTCATAGCCTGGCCATAGTGTAGTCATATTCTAGATATAAAAATTAACAATTTTAACTATTTATTATAAAATTGGCAAATTTTTAAAATTTCTGATAAAAATGGGAAATTTAAAAAATTTTCTAAAAAAATTTTGATGTTTTTAAAATTTCCTGCAAAAATGTAAACAATTTTCAAAATTTCCTATAAATATTAGAAATTTTTTATATTACCTATAAAATTGAGATGTGTATTTTCAAAATTCCCGAATAAATAAGAAACTTTCAAAATTTTCTATAAAAGTTGGAAATTTTTAAAATTTTCCATCAAAATTGGAAATTTTTAAAATTTCCTATGAAAATGGGAAATTTTCCTTTAAAAAATCGAAATTTCCTAAATTTCCTTTTAAAATAGAAAAATTGTATTTTATTTCATTTTTATAAATTTTTCAAAATTTCCTTTAAATAAAAATTTTAAATTTTCGAAATGTGCTATAAAATTTGCAAACTTTACAATAAAATTGGAAATTTTAAAAATTTCTTATAAAAATTGAAAATATTAAAAATTTCCTATAAAAATTCGAAATTTTAAAAATTTAATATAAAAATTCGAAATTTGAAAAATTGAAAATTTTAAAAATTCCTTTAAAAATTCGAAATTTTCAAACTATTCTTCTAAAATTGGAAATTTTCAAATTGTCCTATTAAAATAAGAAATATTAAAAATTTCCTATAAAAATTGGAAATTCTAAAATTTCCTATAAAAATTGGAAATTTTAAAAATTTCCTATAAAAATTGGAAATTTAAAAAATTTCCTATAAAAATGGGAATGTTTAAAAATTTCCGATAAAAATGGGAAATTTTAAAGATTTCCAATGAAAATGAGACAATTTTAAAATTTCTTATAAAAATTAGAAATTTAAAAAATTTCCTATAAAAATTGTAGATTTTAAAAATGTCCTATAAAAACAGGAAATTTTCAAAATTTCCTACAAAAATTAGAAATTTTAAAAATTTTCCATAAAAATTTTAAATTTTAAAAATCTCCTATAAAAATTGGAAATTTTAAAAATTTCCTATAGAAATTGGAAATTTTAAAAAATATACGATAAAAATGAGAATTTTTCAAAATATCCGATAATGGGAAAATTTTAAAATTTCCGACAAAAAATGGGAAATTTTAAAAATTTCCTATAAAAATGGAAAATTTTTAAATTTCCTATAAAATTGTTAAAATTTTAAAATTTCTATAAAAATGTAAAATTTTCTTGAAATTACATATAAAAATAGAAAATTTAAAAAAAATATATTATCAAAATGGAAAATTTTAAAAATTTCCTATATAAATGGAAAATTTTAAAAATTTCCTATATAAATGGAAAATTTTAAAAATTTCCTATATAAATGGAAATTTTTAAAAATTTCTTTAAAATGGAAAATTTTAAAAATTTCCTAAAAAAATTAATTTTCTTGATTTCCAATAAAAATGGGAAATTTAAAAATTTTTTATAAAAATTTCCGATAAAAATGAGGAATTTTTAAAATTACCGATATAGATGGCCATACTCCGGTTATAGTCTGGCTGCGTATATTCTGGTTATGGTTATAGTCAGATTATAGTCCGGTTATAGTCTGGTTATAGACTGGTAATAGTCCGATTATAATCTGGTTATGGTTGTAGTATGGTTATAGTTTTGTTTAAGTCTGGTTGTGGTATGGTTATAGTCTGGTTAAAGTCTGGTTATAGTCTGGTTATGGTCTGGTTGTAGTACGGTTATAGTCTGGTTACAGTCTGGTAATAGTCAGATTATAGCCAGGTCATAGTCTGGTGTAGTGGGGTTATAGTCTGGTTGTAGTATGGTTATAGTCTGGCTACAGTCTGGTAATAGTCAGATTATAGTCAGGTTAACTGGTTACAGCCTTGTTACAGTCTGATTGTAGTCAGGTTATAATCAGTTTGTAGTCTGCTTATAGTCGGGTTATAGTCTGGCTATGGTCTGTTTGTAGTGTGGTTATAGTCTGGTTACAGTCTAGTTATAATCAGATTATAGCCTGGTTATAGTCTGGTTATTGTCTGGTTATTGTCTGGTTATTGTCTGGTTATAGTCTGGTTGCTGTCTGCTTAGAGCCTTGTTTTAGTCTGAATGTAGTCAAGTTATAGTCTGGTTATAGTCGGGTTGTAGTCAGGTTGTGACCTGGTTATAGTCTGGTTGTAGTTTTGTTATAGTCTGGTCATAGTCTGATGAAAGTCTGTTTATAGCCTGATAACAGTATGATTACACTCAAGTCATATTTTGGTTATATGCTGCTCATAGTCTAGTTATATTGTGATCATAAACGTTTAAAAGTCTTGTTATAGCTATTTGGTTATAGATCATAATTTAGTCACTAGCTAGTCATAGTTTGGTTGTAATAAGTAGCTATAAGTAGGTTATATATTAATCATAGTCTGGTAATATTTTAGTTATATAATGGTCTAACCATAGTCTAGTTATAGTCTGATCATTGTATGGTGATAATATAGTCAAATTGTGATCGTACTTTAGTTACAGATTAGTCATAATCTATTTGTAGGCTGCTGACAGTTTAGTTATAGCAAAAAACTAGACATAGTCTGGTTATAGTATTAAACAGTCTTTTATAGTCTTTTTGTTCTAGTCTGGCTATAATTGGGTAATATCTGTTCAGAGTCTGGTTATATGCTAGTTAGCAATTGAATGGTTGTGTACTGATCATAGTATTTTTATCGCCTGATAATAAATTTGTCACATCATAGTCTGATCATAATCTATGATTTAACCATTCATTTCATCCCATTGTGCAACACTCAAATAAAAATGAGCATTTCATGGTGTGAATAAACAAATTTTAAGCGACAATAAACGCAACAAGAGCAGAAGCGACACAAGTTTAAAAAAATAATAATAATTTAGGCGGATCTTGTTAGACGCTTGTTGAGAACGAACAAAATTCCTTGAGAAAAAAATGTTTAATTTAATTTACATAAAACACTCAACTTCAGTCAAAATATCTTTTGTTTGTAAACATTTTTAAAGATTATAGCAAAATTAAATAAACAAAAGAAAGATGTAACAGTTGAGTTGTGGGTTTCTCACGATATCAAACAAATTTGCGAATTATTATTTTTATTTTCAATTAAGCGAATGTTTCCCAAAACATACATTAAATATGAATTGAATAAATTGTATAAATTGCTTTAAAAGGACATTCATTTAAAATTACTGTCAAAGGAATATTTAAGAGGAAGATAGAAAACTTAAAGTGTTATATATGATAAAGTATTTGTTTCAGCTAAAAAAAAAACTTTTTAAAACAATAAGAAATTGAAGCCAAAGAGTGATGTCAGGGGCTTGAGTTGTAATAATAAAAGTGAAAAATGTCTGCATGTCTTTTGTGTTGTCTTTATGCTTGTCTAAAGTTAATATATACTCACAAGATACACAACTCGCACATAAAACAAAATACTGGCTGTGTCATTGACAACAAACTTCAGTTAGATAAATCTATTTCTTTTCCAATCTATTAGAGCGAAGCAAAGATAAACAAACAACAAAAATCTTTGGAGATACAAGGATTGAAGTATTTCCGATAAAAGACAAACTAAAGCTAATCCCTATGTAGTAGTGTAATGGCTTGTGAGAGCGTGTCTTTGTGAAAGCTCAAGTAATAGGAAACAGAGATTTATGGACTTTGTTAGTATTAACTTAGAAAGTTGTATTGACAATTTCTAGAAATAACTTCTTTGCTAGAGGCTTTTAGTTTGAAAACATAAGTGAAAACTAATTTTTAATATTTTCTTTTAATTATGTTGATAAATGTTTTATTAGCTATATTAGATTGATAAGCTCAAGAATATATTTAAATTTCAGTTTAAAAGGTCTTTCATTATACGCTTCTAATTTTTTTTTTTTATAGCAAAATTTTCAAAACTTGACTATTTATATACGAAATTTTTCAACATTTTTCCATTTTTTTTTACGAACTTTTTCAAAAATTTCCTATTTTTATAAGCAAATTTTTAAAAAGTTTCCTTTTTTTATAGGAAAGAAAATTTTTTATAAGAAATTTCCTATTTTCATAACAAAATTTTCAAAACTTTTCAAAAATTTCCTTTTTTTATAGGAAATTTTTCAAAAATTTCCTATTTTTATAGAAAATTTTTCAAAAATTTCCTATTTTTGTAGAAAATTTTTCAAAAATTTCAAATTTTTATAGAAAAATTTTCAAAAATTTCCTATTTTGACAGGAAATTTTTCAAAAAATTCCTATTTTGATAGGAAATTTTTCAAAAATTTCCTGTTTTTATAGGAAATTTTTCAAAAATTTCCTAGTTTCAGGAAATTTAAAAAAAATTTCCTATTTTTGTAGGGACTTTTTCAAAAATTTCCTATTTTTATAGGGAATTTTTCAAAAATTTCCTATTTTTATAGGGAATTTTTCAAAAATTTCCTATTTTTATAGGGAATTTTTCAAAAATTTCCTATTTTTATAGGGAATTTTTCGAAAATTTCCTATTTTTATAGGGAATTTTTCAAAATTTTCCTATTTTTATAGGGAATTTTTCAAAAATTTCCTATTTTTATAGGGAATTTTTCAAAAATTTCCTATTTTTATAGGGAATTTTTCAAAAATTTCCTATTTTTATAAGGAATTTTTCAAAAATTTCCTATTTTTATAGGGAATTTTTCAAAAATTTCCTATTTTTATAGGGAATTTTTCAAAAATTTCCTATTTTTATAGGGAATTTTTCAAAAATTTCCTATTTTTATAGGGAATTTTTTTTAAAATTTCCTATTTTTATAGGGAATTTTTCAAAAATTTCCTATTTTTATAGGGAATTTTTCAAAAAATTCCTATTTTTATAGCGAATTTTTCAAAAAATTCCTATTTTTATAAGGAATTTTTCAAAAATTTGCTATATTTATAAAAAAATTTTTGAAAAATAGAATACGAAGAATATGAAATTTTTGAAAAATTACCTTTAAAATTAGGAAATTTTTGAAAAATGGAATAGGAAATTTTTTTTAAATATTTCTTATTTTTATAGAAAATTTTTAAAAATTTTTAATAGGATAAACTAAGTTCAGAAGTCTCTATTATAAGATCCTTTACAAGATATTAAGAATTGACATGTAGAAAATTATTTGCAAATTTATCTATTCAACATTAAATATTACTTACATTAAATTAATTTTTTTAAGCAAATATTTATCCATCTCTTTTGCATATAGAAGAAAAACCTCTTAAAATTTTGTCAATATTTTTCATTACATGTGCTTTCAGATACAAATATGTATCTAAACCTATATCTATTTGGCCTTCAAAATTAACTCATTTCTGTATCAAATGAAAACGAAAATGTAGCAAAAATCTATAACTAATAAACTCTATCTAGTATGTATCTTAGCACATGCATATATTCAAAAATATTCATATTAGGGAAGGTCAAAAAGTATTTTTTTGCTCTAATTGAAATCTAACTAATATTAATAAAAATCAATAATATTTTCTCTATTTTCGTTGGATGTGTCAAAACAACTTAATTTGATTGTAAGAAATCGATTTGATTATAAAATGAAAAAGCGACCTACCCTAATGTTTTTGTACTCGTTGTTAAACTAACATACTTTACATGAATGACATACAAAATGTACAGCTACTGAATAATACAAACGAAGAGATTTTTCTCATCACGTTTTAGTCTTTTTTGTCAGTCAAGGATACATTTAATGAAAACTAAACATATCTGGGAATGTACATATTCGATATATATGTTTGTACGTATAAGAAGTTAAGCCAAATAAATAACCAAGTAAGAAACTGTTCAATATAAGACCATATGTTACACTATACAATTTTTTATTGGGTGTAAAACTATTTTTTTTTATGACTAATTGAAATTCTTTAAAATTTCAAATAACTGTAAAAATTTTTTAGATATTGGGTACATTAATTTCAGTGTTCTGTGATTTTAGAAGTTATTAATACAATTTCTTTAAAAAAAACCTCTATTTTGGCACTTACGCCTACTTTTCAAGGTAATCACTAATACAGTAGCGGAGAAAAATACACTATCAAAACCGATATTTCGTTGACAACATCAAAGTCGACGACTATTGCTTATCGGTTATCGAACCGGAACGACTCTTAAGAATTCGAGAAAGGAGTGTTAGTTCTGCGATAATACCAATAATATTGCACATACAACAACAACTATTGCTTATTGACAGATTTACACCAATCGGGCTTTATTTAGTATATGTGATCCGGTTCATGAAAAGGTGGCTTATGTCCCAAAAACAAAATTTCGAAAAATTAGCTAATTTTTCAAAATTTTTAGCTAATTTTTCGAAATTTTGTTTTTGAGTCCTAAGCCACCTTTTCATAGAACGGGTCACATATACTTTCTTAAAATAGCACAAATCTTTCACCATTTCTTCTTATAGTTCTGTAGGGTATAGGAAACTACTTAAATATAACTGAAGACATAGAAACGAAAAGAACATTACAATAATGAGCCCACAAAAGAGAATGGAAAAATAGGCCAAAAGTAATAAAGGATACCACAAATTACTTACATTAAAGACTTTATCAAATCATACTTGAAGCTGACAATCACTAAATGCAAACAATAAAGAGACATATTGAATGACAGATAAGTAATGAAGGCTCCAATTGGCACAAATCAAAGTGAAAGGAAAAAAATTAATCTAGTTTTGGGGTTTTAATAATAAAAAAAAAAACAAATAAGACAGTATTGAAGTCAAGTCAGAATATTTGATATTTGATACCCTTTACTACTAAGTTCAAATATATAACAAGTTTTTCTTAATTCTTAGATAAATGTATGAGCCAATTTTTTTTAAATTTCTAGATTTAAGTATATTTATGTCATTTTCGCCAGAAGGATGGATATTGGAGAAAATGTAGACCGAATGTTACCAAACTTCGGTTATCGACATAAAGTTAACAAATGCTATAACTAAGTTCAAATTTGGACCAAAAATTTTACCCTTTACTACTAAGGTCAAACAAATTTTTCATATTTCTTTGAGAAATATCTGCGCTATTTTTTTTAATTCGAGATTAAGGTAAAGTCAAATGTAGAAAGAATGTTACTAAATTTTGATTATCAATTATATACAAAAACAAACAAGTTGAATTATTATTAAATATTATCATTAGATAAACACATATTTTCTGGGCATTTATATAACTTTTAGGTGTTTGACTTGTATGGGAGGAATGGTCAAATATCGGCCGATTCCAACAAAATTTAGTAAAATGATTTTAGTAAGCAAAAGCAATATTTCTGCTGAATATGATAAAAATACAAACAATTTTGTGGATTTGAGGGTCAAAAATTCTATTCCAGGAAAGTAGTTTTTTAGAAAAAAAGATCATTCTTGTAGCAAAAGAAAGGGTCAATTTTTTTTTTTTTTGCAAACAAAAAAATGTATTTCCTAAACTGCAAAATGGTTTAACAGAATAATGTTTCTGAAAGATAATTTTGTTGCCGAATTTCAGTTTTTTTGTTTAGTTCAAGAAAATAAACAGTTTTCGAGTTACGTGAATATTTATAGCACAACCTACTTAATTAAAAAAAAAACGCAATATCTCGAAAACTGGAGCCAGCCAAAAAAACAGTTAGCCACAGTGTAATTGAATTACAAAATTATCAAAGTCTTATAGTAGAAATTTCGGGAAATAACAAATTTGAATTATATCCTCGTCATAGAAATATTTTTCGTTAACGAATTATGGGGTAAAATTTTATATTGAAGTTTTCTTCTAAAATAATTTTGTATTAAAAATTTCTACAAAAAGATTTTTAATCAAAAAAAAATGTTCAATATTTTCAATTATTTAAAATTTTTTAATACAAGATTTTTGATTTAAATTTTTAATATCAAAAATTTTTGACAAAAAAAAAATTGTATTAAAAAATTTTTCCGAAATTAATTTGAATTTTTTTTTATAATTTCTCTTAAGAAAAAAAATGTATATCTAAAATTTTGTTATGAAAAATTTATATACAAAATTTTTTTATGAAAAATATATAACATTGTATTGTATTAAAAAATTTTTCCGAAATTAATTTGAATTTTTTTTTATAATTTTTCTTAAGATAAAAATGTATATCTAAAATTTTGTTATGAAAAATTTATATACAAAATTTTTTTATGAAAAATATATAACAAATATTTATATAAAAAATTTTGTTTAAAAAAAATTAATATAAAAATTCTAATATTTTTTCATTAAAAAATGTTAAAGAACAAATTTTATGAAAAAAAGTTTCTATAAAAAAATAATAACAAAAAAATTCTATAAAAAAATTTTAATCAAAATATTTCGTTGATAAAAATTTAGAAAAAATATTCCACAAAAAGTTTTATGCCAAAAATTGCTTATGAAAAAATTTTAGATTTTAATTTTTTTCAATTTCTTTTTTTCGAATAAATTTAGATTATCCCCTCCAACTTTTTTGTTTTATTAAAACAAATTATTAGAATTTAAATAAATTGTATTGAAAATCGAAAAATTTTATGAAAAAACTGTATATCGAAAATCTTTTTTGAATATAAAATTTTCTTTGAAAATACTTTTATATCGAAAAATTTATATACCAAACATTTTTTAAAACAACTTTAAACTACTATAATAATTTTAATATTTTTCTTGGTTAAAAAATGTTTATGAACAAATTTTACAAAAAAAAAAAAAATCTATAAAAAAGAAAAACAAAACAAGTAAGAAAATACTATAGTCGATTAAGCCCGACCATACGATACCCTTCACCACTAAGATTAAAGGTGTTATTTTTCCTGTATAAAGACAAATATTTGCTAAATTTTGCCATCATACAAACATTTTCTCAAATCTTTTATATTTAAGCTGTTTTCGTCATTTGGACTTATATGATAGCTAGGGTCAAATGTGGGCTGATTATCTCGAAATTTGGCAAATTGATTACAGTTATTGCAAAACTTATGCATGCAAAAAATAAACTCAAAATTCTTATTATCTTTAGATTTACGAGCGTTTTAAAGATTTTTTTCTCATTTAGTGCATTTTTAAAGAAGAGTTTGTATGGGAGTTGACCATAACTGTGGACTGATTTCAACGAAATTCGGTACAGTGATTTAAATTTACATAAGCAGTATTTGTTTTAAATTTCATGAAAAAATATTGATAGTTGTGGCCAATATATCAATTCCGGGAAGTGGGACCTATGGGAGGTACCATAAATAATGAACCGATTTTGACCAATTTCAATAGTCATAGTCCCATTTACAAAAAAATGATCTGTGCCAAATTTCATCAAATTATATTTAGAATTGCGACCTGTAGTTTGATTACAAGGTTTATATGGGGGTCAAGCCATTCAGACGAACTAACGGACGGACATCGCTAAATCGACTCAGAAAGTGATTTTAAGGCTATTAGAACACTAAAAGGTGGGTCTAAGACAAATATTTATTTGCGTAACATACATCAGCACAAACTTATAATACCCTTTCCACCTATGGTGGTGAAGGGTATAATAATAACAAAAAAATGTCTATGAGCAAATTTTTCGTTGAAAAAAATTTTAGAAAAAATATCCCATAAAAAGTTTAATGCCAAAAATTAATTTTAGATTTTAATTTTGTAAAAAAAAATGTTCGAATTTTTTGTTTTTATTACAAAAAAATACAATTGAAATAAATTGTACTTGAAATTTTTTATGAACATATTATATATCAAATTGAAAAATTTTATAAAAAAATTGTATATAGAAAATCTTTTTTGATTTTCTTTAAAAAATATCTCCCAAAAAATTAGATGTGAACAAATTTCTTTGAAAAAAACTTCAATTAATTGTCTACAAATAGAGTCGGATGCAGCTCATTGTCTAAGAATATTCGCATTGGGATCAAATGCGAATACTCTTTCTTTTTGAATAATATTTGCATCCCGACAATTTTGTTATTTTTTTGCAAAACTTTTATATATAAAAAAAATTATCAGAAAATTCTATATGGAAAATTTCCTAAAAATCTCACACTCCTCTTCATAATGTGGCTGTCAAATCAAATCTATTTTTTATGTTATTACCAATTTCATTCAAATTATAAATCGAAATTCTGACACTTAATGTTACCTAATAAAATTTAAGAATGCCATAAAATAGTTATTTTCTCATAAAATTTATGATTGAAACAACTAAAAATTTACCCAAATCAATCGAACTTTCACTTTTATGACAACTTGAACTTGAGCTCGTAAATATTTTACATATTATCAAATAAAAAAATTCCATAAAACGAAAATTCTCAAGCAAAAGGAATAAAGTTCTTGTTTAAATTTAAACTTATGAGTGAAATGTATAGAGTTAATATAAAACTTAGAGCAAATAAATATAAAATATTGAAAAATATGTACTCCTTTTACTAAGTTTTTTTTATTGGATATTTTTTTTATTGTTTTGTTGCTGTAAATTTTATATATTTAGGAATTTATAGAACAAAATCCTGCTGTGAAATGAAAGGAGTATATTGTGTATATGTGTATCAGGGTATTTTCATGGTATATAGTAGTTCCAGTTTAATATGAAAATTTATTTATTTTTGTAAAAAATAAAATATTTTTCAAGCTGTTTCCAAAATAGAAAATTATGATTTGCTATCATGACTACGGTTGCATTTTATGTACAACATTTTTATTACCCCAACATTTGTGTTGGCTGGTTGGCTCTGGATGGCTCATGGCAACATTCGTTATGCAGCAATAAAATTATTTTATATTTTAGCTTTCTTTTTATTCAAGTTAAATTGCAAGAACCTACTACAATGAATCACTAGCGTCTGCATGAATTTATATCCTGTAGGGATTTTGAATTTTATTATATTGTATGTATTTGTATGTTGTCTAATGCATAATAGAGCGTCTCTATAAACAAGATTCGTCTAGTTACCAACTAGAAATAAAATTTTATCTACATACATTTGTTTTCAATTGATTTTGGTGATAGTGACTGATATTTCGTACAAAACATTTTTTTTTCTTTTGTGACAAATGAAATAATTATAGAAAAAACAACCCAGGGCCCCTAAGTTCAAAGAAAATTTTCGTGAAAAATTTGCATATTTTTTAAAAAAATCGGTATTATCTGCAGTGAATTTTCAGAAATAAGCAAAAAATCGGAATTGTCAAAAAAAAATATCACAAATATAGCCAAATATAAAACAAGAAATTTTGTATAGCAAAAAATTTCATTGAAAATTTTTCTATAGAACAAATTTTGTATTGAAAATTTTTCTAAAAGAAAAAAGTCATATCAAAAATTTCTCTATCCAAAAAAATTTACATATTATTATTTATTAATTTCTATACAAAAAATTTTACTTTCAAAATTCTTTTATACAAAAAATCTTATATTAAACATTTACCTATCCTAAAAATGTTAATGGAAAACTTTTTCTTTACAAAAAGTTTTATATAGAAAATTTTTCCATACCAAAAAATGTCATTAATTGTTTTTCAAAAATTTTTACACATCAAACAAAATAATAAAATTTCATGTTAAAAATTTTTTTGGACAAAAAATATGAAATATTTTTTCTATACTAAAAAATTTTATGTCGAAAATTTTCTGTCCAAAAAATTTTATAAGGAAAATTTTTCTATTCAAAAAATTTTATATGAAAAATTCTTCTGTACAAAAAATTTATATAGGGAAATTATTGATAGGAAAATCCTTTATAAAAAATTTTTAAATTCATGTTTACATGTAAAATTTTTCTATTCCAAAAAAATTTATATCGATAATTTTTTATACAAAAAATTTAATATGGAAAATTTTTCCTTTCAAAAAATTTTACATGAAAAAATCTTCCTTACAAAAAAATTATATAGGGAAATTATTGAAATTTTAAATGAAAACTTTCACTAAACAAAAAAAATAATATATAAAATTCTTCTATAGAAAAAAAACTAAAAAATTTTCGACGGAAACAATTTTAACTTGAAAATGTATATTTGAATTGTCTCTGTAGAAAAAAAATCATATAGTATAATTTTTTATTAAAAATATTTATTTCGTTCACAAATTTGACTCCTCTGATTTGTCAACTGTGTTAAAAAAAATTGAAAAAATTTATATTGATAATTTTCTATACAAAAAATTGTATATGGAAAAATTTTCTATTTAAAAAATTGTAGATAAAAAATTCTTCTTTACAAAAAATTTATGTAGGGAAATTATTGATACAAAAATTTCAAATGAAAACTTTCCGTAAAGAAAAAAATTAATATACAAAATTTTTCTATAGAAAAAAACTAAAAAATTTTCTACGGAAAGAATTTAACTTTAAATTTTTTCTACAGAAACAATTTTATATTGAAAATTTGTCCATAGAAAAAATGTATATTGGAATTGTTTCTGTTTTTTATTAAAAATATTTATTTGTCATCTGTATTAAAAAAATTGAAAAAATTTATATCGATAATTTTCTGTACAAAAAATTTTATATGGAAAATTTTTCTATTCAAAAAATTGTACATGAAAAATTCTTCTTTACAAAAAATTTATACAGGAAAATTATTGATACAAAAATTTTTAATGAAAACTTTCACTAAAGAAAAAAATTAATATATAAAATTTTTCTATAGAAAAAAATTTAAACTGAACAATTTTCTATGTTAAAATAATCTGTTAAAACTTTAAAGCTAAGTTAGCTTTCGAAAAAAAAAATCGCCAATTTTCTGGCCAAAATCTGCAAATCGGGACTTTAAAATTTTTTAGGTAAAAAATCTCTAAAATGACGATAAATCGGCAAATCTGTCAGGCCTAACAAGGAGCCAAATCGCCCCATTCGATATCGATGAAAATGTAACATATTTCAGAAACATTTATGTAGCATACTTTTAGGATCATCTAAATAATATATAACATACGTATAAGGTTAACTACATTGTAACTTATTTGTCAAAAATTCCCTTATAATAAAAGAATTTTATTTACACTTAATGTTTTGATTAACAAACGAATATGTTTCGATATCAAATTTTATAAAACTTCTTGTAAAATAAACTATGTTGAAAACCCTTAAAGTATGTTACACAACATTTGGGTGAAAGTCTGTGTATTCGATCGATGTCGAATGCGACGATTTGGCTCCAGATTCTATATAGTCAGGGTCTGGACATTTTCGAGATGATACTTTCAGATTAATCCAACCTCATTTTTATTGAGTGACTCCAATCTAAAATTTCATATCCTTAAGAATCAAGCCACTCTAACGTATAAGTGTTAGATTCGAGTGTCGTCTGGATTTAATACATAAAGCTTATTTATTCTTATTTTCTTATTTACCTATTTAAGTTTTAAAATAAGACAAGCCGACAGACAGAAGGAATGAAAGGCTTTTAGAGGTATAAAGAGAGACAAGTAAAAGTAGACAGAAGTACCGAATCGTGCCTAACTTGATCAAAATCATATTATTATTATTATTGTTGTGTCTGCATCTGCAGTGTGACAATTCCTTAAATGCATTTAGTAATAACGTGTCATCTGTATCTGTATTTTGTATCTTATTTTCTAAAGCTTTTTTAAATCCGCTTTTGATTTTGTACATTCTATTATTATGAATTTTATTTAACCTACAGTGTCACCATCATCATCAGCTTTAACATTTTTTATCATAATGAAAATGTCTTTTAATGCTTTGCTTCAGGCAGTCACATAATAATGTCTTTGAATGCTTAAAATCTAAGAATCGTGCGGAAAAGAAATGATTTTTTAGCTTAAGAAATAAATTCAGGAAATATCTCCTTAGTGTTCTTTAAAAACAAATACATTTTTTGTTTATTCTAAGCTTCGAACCTTAACTTTTTTTAAAATACCTTAGAAATAAAACTGTTTCTCAAAATCAATTTCCAATTTCATATTCTTCTTAAAACCTCTTCATTATGTTTTAATATCAATCTCATAAAAAAATTTCCTTAAATTAAAATTGATATACATCTACTAACCCTTTTTCCATTACGATTTCCTTTCTCCTCAACCCTTTTATTTCTACTTTAAGATATTCATCACTTTGCATCCAGAAAATGACCAACTGATGTCAAGTGAAGATTAAGAATTTGTAAAACGATACACACAAATACTTCAAAATAATGGATTTGAAATAGAAATAGGAAAAAAAACATCAAGAAAATATAACAATTTTTCAACCATGAGTTCATCAGTACCCTTTCTTCATTTTATGTAAATAGAAACTATAGGAAGATATATCGTCACCTGAAATGCAAAAGGGTGTAACTAACTCAAAAATAAAAATTATTTTTTGTTTTGTTATTTGTGATGCTCCTAATTGAAGTGATGTCTAATTTGTGTGTCAGTAAAGGGCGTAATTGTATTTTAGGTGACGATATGATTTAGGCAAACTAAATCCCTTCACTAAATATTTCATTTTGTAATACACAACTATATCTTACCAAAATCGTTTTTATAGCTCTATCTTTGGCTACAATATCCCCGTTTGAGAGGGCAGGCTTATTTTCAAATCACAATAGCTTACTTTTAGCACCATGCCACAATAGGAAAGCCCCTTCAGCCGTTGACGTACAACAAAAAGTATTCTGGTTCACTTTCTTTTTCGAAGTCTCCTTTCTGTGCTAAGGAGGAGTCTTCCAAGATGAATAATTCTTGGTAGCTTTTGGATTCCAGCGAAATCACTGGGAAGCTTCTGTGCAGCTTTGAAAGTGATCAGTTTTGAAATTTAGAGGTACCTCTTTGTTTCCCCATTTTGCAGGTGGTTTTTTGCCACTAGAGGGTTTGAGTTACAACAGTTGTTGGATAATTGATTTGGCCAGGTACATCCACTAAGCCAACCTTCTTCGCTATTCGCTACTGCCTAAGACTGGTATCGTGGGAATCGGCTACTTATATCAGGAGAACACATGGGGGGTTTATTATTTTGACTCATCATAACGAGGGATTGTATAAATTTGATTATTACTTCAAACTTAATTTAAAAACTGCCGTCCCATCGGGGAAGAGACGCAGACTAGAAGGCCGTCCAATTTGGGAAACAGACCCCCTTTAGATTTCCAAAAGAATTCATACAAAAAGTTGAGTACAGAAGTTGGTATCAAAAAATATCAATTGGCCGCCCAATATGGAAAACAGACGCACTCCCTCTAAGACATTCTGGTATGGCTGACCCTATCGGAGATACAATACTACCATATCCCCCAGTTTAGTCTTAGAGTTGGTTGCGCTTAAGCCCCTGCATCACGACAAGATGACTACCCATCGCAGATAATAACTAACAACGATATCTTTTTGAACACTATCAAGATAATTGAGAATTTTGAAGTCGTAATTGCTGCTGATTTTAATGTTCATAATTCTCTTGGACTCACCATTACAGCCATATAACTCCAAAAAGCCAATACGTTGAGTTTTTCATCTCTAACAACCAGTAAAAAAAACCAAATAATATTACGTACGTATGTTGACGGTTTGAGTCTTTACTATCTTTGCAAAATTAAGTAATAACATCTTCCGGTTTATATCGAGCTTCCTCATATATCGCTCTAAAAGAACTGTTATAGATGGAATATCATCCATGACGATTATTAAATTTATCAGAGGTTTATTGTAAAAATTTTGTATATAAAGTTTATTTATAAGCTTGTCATTACTTTGTTTTTGGATGAAGATTGGGTTTGAAGATGGGGTTTACTATTTACACCACCCATGTCCGACCGAAAATAGAATACAACTTTCATGTACGGATCAATGCTTAAAAGTATATTTTGAATCTTCTTGAAAGTCCTTCTCGGCCAAGACGAGGCAGTGTTAATCTGTGACAGTAGGTTTTCCAACTCTATTGATCTTAATTACTTTCGTATGTTAGAACTTAAAACTTGAGTATTTATACACAATACATGCTAATTTATTAGAGCACATAACTTCGTTTATGATGGCTTTCTAGAGGGATATTACATACACATAATAAGTCCTAAAACTATGCTATATTTTTTAAACAATATTTTAAAAGAAACATTTGTTTAAGTTTATTTTTCTTTTTTACAAGAAATCTTAAACTTTCTTTAAAACTAAAGAAAATTTTATAAACAAATGGAAAATTTATTATCAAATAAAATATGGAAAACAAAATATAAAAAAAACTACATGATGGAAAAAATTTCAAATCAAATAAGTAGAAAAAAATCGAACTGAAGAGAAAATATTCTTGTTTCCCCAGAGATTTATTTCAATATGATTTCTTTTCCATATTAATCTGCCACTATGTACCAGTATGAAATCTTGAGATGAAGGTATAAGTTGGAATGATTGTTTTGAAGTTATGGGTATAACATAAATAAAATTCCAAGGCGTTTAAAGCAACAACCTCAATAAGCCAAGAAAAGCCAATTGTGAAAAAAGGAAAAGATATATGAGAAACTTTACACAAATATATATGTAAATGTATTTACGATTTAAATATAAAATATATTAAAAAAAATAGTAACAAAGAAGATGGAGACGGAAAGAAAGAAAAATGATTATACAAAGGTAGGATTATGCTCGTATTATATGAAGCATAAAAGTTAAAACAATAAAGAAGAACTTAAATATTTTCTTGAAATGAAAGGTGTTCCGTTCGTTTTTTCTGAGTATTCGTATAAAAATTTGTATAGTCTTAAATATTTACAATCGTCTTAAATTAAATTTTGACCCATGTCAGTTGGTTGGTTGGGTTAGCGGTGATATGAATGGTTAGTAACTGTACAGTGTGGGGTATATTTATAGCAGTATATAGGGGTTTAAAATAAAAATTGATTAAACAAGAAATTTTTAAAACAAAAAATTATATACGAGTATATGAAAAAATATGATATTTTTTTATGGAAAATTTTGATAATGAAAATTTTTCTATAGAAAAATTTTTCTATAGAAACAAATTTGATAACGAATTGAAAAATTTTGATAACGAAAATTTTTTTATTTAAAAATTTTAATAACGAAAAATTTTCTATAGAAAAATTTTGATAACGAAAACTTTTTTATAGAAAAATTTTTTATAGAAAAATTTTGATAACGAAAATTTTTCTATAGAAAAATTTTGATAACGAAAATTTTTCTATAGAAAAATTTTGATAACGAAAATTTTTCCATAGAAAAATTTTGATAACGAAAATTTTTCCATAGAAAAATTTTGATAACGAAAATTTTTCCATAGAAAAATTTTGATAACGAAAATTTTTCTATAGAAAAATTTTGATAACGAAAATTTTTCCATAGAAAAATTTTGATAATGAAAATTTTTCTATAGAAAAATTTTGATAACAAAAATTTTTCTATAGAAAAATTTTGATAACGAAAATTTTTCTATAGAAAAATATTGATAACGAAAATTTTTCTATAGAAAAATATTGATAACGAAAATTTTTCTATGGAAAAATTTTGATAACGAAAATTTTTCTATGGAAAAATTTTGATAACGAAAATTTTTCTATGAAAAAATTTTGATAACGAAAATTTTTCTATGGAAAAATTTTGATAACGAAAATTTCTCTATGGAAAAATTTTGATAACGAAAATTTTTCTATAGAAAAATTTTCATAACGAAAATTTTTCTATAGAAAAATTTTGATAACGAAAATTTTTCTATAGAAAAATTTTGATAACGAAAATTTTTCTATAGAAAAATTTTGATAACGAAAATTTTTCTATAGAAAAATTTTGATAACGAAAATTTTTCTATAGAAAAATTTTGATAACGAAAATTTTTCTATAGAAAAATTTTGATAACGAAAATTTTTCTATAGAAAAATTTTGATAACGAAAATTTTTCTATAGAAAAATTTTGATAACGAAAATTTTTCTATAGAAAAATTTTGATAACGAAAATTTTTCTATAGAAAAATTTTGATAACGAAAATTTTTCTATAGAAAAATTTTGATAACGAAAATTTTTCTATAGAAAAATTTTGATAACGAAAATTTTTCTATAGAAAAATTTTGATAACGAAAATTTTTCTATAGAAAAATTTTGATAACGAAAATTTTTCTATAGAAAAATTTTGATAACGAAAATTTTTCTATAGAAAAATTTTGATAACGAAAATTTTTCTATAGAAAAATTTTGATAACGAAAATTTTTCTATAGAAAAATTTTGATAACGAAAATTTTTCTATAGAAAAATTTTGATAACGAAAATTTTTCTATAGAAAAATTTTGATAACGAAAATTTTTCTATAGAAAAATTTTGATAACGAAAATTTTTCTATAGAAAAATTTTGATAACGAAAATTTTTCTATAGAAAAATTTTGATAACGAAAATTTTTCTATAGAAAAATTTTGATAACGAAAATTTTTCTATAGAAAAATTTTGATAACAAAAATTTTTCTATAGAAAAATTTTGATAACGAAAATTTTTCTATAGAAAAATTTTGATAACGAAAATTTTTCTATAGAAAAATTTTGATAACGAAAATTTTTCTATAGAAAAATTTTGATAACGAAAATTTTTCTATAGAAAAATTTTGATAACGAAAATTTTTCTATAGAAAAATTTTAATAACGAAAATTTTTCTATAGAAAAATTTTGATAACGAAAATTTTTCTATAGAAAAATTTTGATAACGAAAATTTTTCTATAGAAAAATTTTGATAACGAAAATTTTTCTATAGAAAAATTTTGTTAACAAAAATTTTTCGATGGAAAAATTTTGATAACGAAATTTTTTCTTTAAAAAAATTTTGATAACGCAAACTTTTCGTTAGTAAAATTTTGTTAACTAAATTGTTTCTATAGAAAAATTTTGATAACGAAAATTTTTCTATAGAAAAATTTTGATAACGAAAATTTTTCTATAGAAAAATTTTGATAACGAAAATTTGTCTATAGAAAAATTTTTATAACGAAAATTTTTCTATAGAAAAATTTTGATAACGAAAATTTTTCTATAGAAAAATTTTGATAACGAAAATTTTTCTATAGAAAAATTTTGATAACGAAAATTTTTCTATAGAAAAATTTCGATAAAGAAAATTTTTCTATAGAAAAATTTCGATAAAGAAAATTTTTCTATAGAAAAATTTTGATATCGAAAACTTTTTGTTAGTAAAATTTTAATAACTAAATTTTTTCTATAAAAAAATTTTGGTAACTAAAATTTTTGATAAATTTTTCTATAGAAAAAATTTAGTTAGAAATTTTTCTTACACAAAATTTTTTGATAGAAAACTATCACCTTCCCCACAACTGTTGTCCCATTTTTGCCTTTTTTGCATACCTTTCTCTTTTGAATTATACAAAAAAAACTGAAGAAAATCATTTAGCATTGAAAACTTAACACAGACCCCGTTTATAATTTATGCCAGTCTTTATACTTCTGCCATTCGTTTAAGTGGAAAGAATAAAACTTATAGATTAGCTTAAGGATTTTTAATTTTTTATAACATGACCGTACGACCAACATTTTTGCCCCTTTTAACTTGTTTCCATTTTTGTTCGGGTCGTCAGTACTTTTTTCCTATTTTTTTCAGTTGTAATAGATTCATATATAAATAAAAGTATTGTATATTTAAATAACTTTATTTGAAAGTATTTCTATTATTCGTTTTTCGGCAGCAGCATTCCCCTCCACATACACAATCAAAATGTTTGAATTTTTATGGTTTTAAAGAATCAAAAAAAGAAAATCCTAAAAGTATGCAACGAAAAAAATGTAAAGGACAATAGACTAAAAATATTTGGTAACTGCGAAGAAAAACAACAGAAAACCTTAAAAATGTTTCAGACGAATATTTGAATTCGTAAACCGTTTCGTTCTTTTTTTTTGTAGGTAAAATGTTACCAATATGTATTTTTGTGATCACTCTCGAAATTTGGGATGGCTGTAGTAAAATTTGTAAATTTCTAAATTTATAGTAAATTTTCGAAAATTTCTATATTTATAGTAAATTTTCGAAAATTGCTATGTTTATAGTAAATTTTCGAAAATTGCTATGTTTACAGTAAATTTTCGAAAATTGCTGTTTATAGTAAATTTTCGAAAATTTATATGTTTATAGTAAATTTTCGAAAATTTCTATGTTTATAGTAAATTTTCGAAAATTTCTATGTTTATAGTAAATTTTCGAAAATTTCTATGTTTATAGTAAATTTTCGAAAATTTCTATGTTTATAGTAAATTTTCGAAAATTTCTATGTTTATAGTAAATTTTCGAAAATTTCTATGTTTATAGTAAATTTTCGAAAATTTCTATGTTTATAGTAAATTTTCGAAAATTTCTATGTTTATAGTAAATTTTCGAAAATTTCTATGTTTATAGTAAATTTTCGAAAATTTCTATGTTTATAGTAAATTTTCGAAAATTTCTATGTTTATAGTAAATTTTCGAAAATTTCTATGTTTATAGTAAATTTTCGAAAATTTCTATGTTTATAGTAAATTTTCGAAAATTTCTATGTTTATAGTAAATTTTCGAAAATTTCTATGTTTATAGTAAATTTTCGAAAATTTCTATGTTTATAGTAAATTTTCGAACATTTCTATGTTTATAGTAAATTTTCGAACATTTCTATGTTTATAGTAAATTTTCGAACATTTCTATGTTTATAGTAAATTTTCGAACATTTCTATGTTTATAGTAAATTTTCGAACATTTCTATGTTTATAGTAAATTTTCGAACATTTCTATGTTTATAGTAAATTTTCGAACATTTCTATGTTTATAGTAAATTTTCGAACATTTCTATGTTTATAGTAAATTTTCGAACATTTCTTTATTTATAGTAAATTTTCGAAAATTTCTATATTTCGATCGATCGACTAGTCCATTAGAGCAAAACGTGACCCACTCTAATGCATAAGAATTATATGCGAATACTTAGACGTATACGTAATATTTCATTTATAAATGTGAAGCTGTTAATCATACGTTACGGTGGGTTTTATTTTAGGTCGAAATTCTATTTGTTTAGATAAAATATTATTTTATTTATTATCCCGAAAAAAGCTTCAACATATGGAGACTTTAACTTTGGGAATCAAATTTAAAAACGTTAAAAACGAAATTTGCTTCAACTTATGGAAAATTCAAGTAATAGAAGTTCAAATTAGACAAGTTCGACTGTATTCTTATAATTACAAACCTTTACAATTTTGAAAATATTTACCTAAGAATGAAATAAATTTTAGAAATATTGTAAAAGTTATATTTCAAAGCCTTGATTAAAACAAATTTTGTAATTCTAAAATGTTTCAAAAAAAAATACTTTTCTTAATATTAGAGCTCATTAAAATTTAAAGTATTTATATCTGCCAAATAAAAATCTGTTTAACCTCCGGCATGTCGACACATTACAAACAAACATTGCTCCTCAAAACACAACATTTCACAACCTTTTTTTTAACATCCCATTATCAGCAAATTTTCACCTTTAACACCCCAGGCTCCTTTTTATGCAAATTTACGCTTTTGAATTTTATAATTTGTATAGAAATGCTAACAAAAGTTTTATACAAAAATTTATTTTACATTTGGGAATTTTTTGAATTACATATTAAATTTTCCGCATTAAATCATAGTTTTCTCTTTTTTTTCTTGTTTGTCTCAACGATTTTTCTCAAACACCAACAGCCAAATTGAGTTAGAGGGAGGGTGGGAAACAAAAAAAATATTCAACTAAAAATTTTCATTCTATTTAAACTTTGTATCATTAGTTTCAGTTTAGCAAATGGAAAGTTGTTGCTTGTGTATGTGAAAACCCTTGAGACATGTTTGATGTTGTATTATTATTGTTGTTGTCGCTATGGCTGTTTTAAATATTTCCATACAAAATAAACATGTGAATGTATGAATGTTAGATGTGTCCTTAAGCATTATGGCAAAATAACAAAAACATATATTAAATCCACAGAAAGTTAAACTAAATTGGGGGCAACTGAGTGTTAGCCTTGCACGAATGTCACCAAATGTTGCTGCTATGCTTCGCTTTAAATAAAACTATTAAATATAAATTGCTTTAAACATTTTGGGCGAATAGTTTAAGAATTGAAAAACATATAGTTTTGAAATAATTTTCACACATTTCCAATGCAATGAGTGTGAGAATGAAGGCGTATGCGTAATATTTCAATTTAAAGTTGTTGATCATACGTTATTCTGGTTTGTATTTGGAGTACAATTTCTATTAGGGAAGATAAACCATAGCATAATTTGAGCCTCAAAGCTCCAAATAAGTACAAACTTAAAAATAATTTTCAGTCACAAATCTTAAACACCTAATATGATAAAAGTTAAAAAATCTAGAAGAATTCTCAAAATTATCATCAAGAATCTACGATTAATTTCTCCTACATTTAAAGTCAAACCATTACTTAAAATAATTCAACATTTAAGTCAAAATGCTAAGTCAACGAGACCCAAAACATTTTAAAATTTTTCACATTCTTTGGTTTATACAAAAATCCCTCTTTTTTCCCTAGCTAACCCATTCAGCACTTCCAAATCGGTACGCATTTTCTAAATGTCTGCATCAATTCATAGCAACTCATTGTCGTACATTTGTTTCAATTATGCAAACATGTGTTTTTGTTTTGGGGGTTGGGGGATAAGAGTGTTAAAAACTAAAAACTTTTTAATTTTTCACTGTTGTGTTTTAGCATAATTTCTCAAAATTCATACCAACATTGAAATTCACGGCTTTTACAGTTGAACCATTTGTGCTTCAATGCAGTCATAAATGCTACAACAGGATACCAGAATACTCACGAAAACACTTAGTGTTTGTGTGTGTGTATGTATATGGGTGAGGATATAGAAGAAGATTTAAAATACTTTCAACAAGTTTCTTGTTGTTCTTTTACTTCATCGTTAGGCAATTAGTAATGTTTCTTCGCATTTTCAACAAATAGCGTTTAGTACAAAACATTTGCTTTAAAAAAATATTGGGTAGGGGAAAAAGTTAAGGTCATTAGAAAAATATGATTGATTTTGGATCTACATTAAATGATATATATATTCCATTGCTTAAAAAAATAAGATACTTTTTGACCCACCTTAATCCTTTGGAGTTAAATTCATTTTAAAAATCATAAGTTGCTCTTAAGAATGACCGAATTTTCTCCAGAGTTCTTTATACATTTTAAGCGGTAAAAGTTGGTTTGAATAATTGATCATGATATTAAGAAAACTTTATACTCTATTTCTTTAATATTTTAATCAAACATTTTTTCGTAGAATTTTTTTTTTTTTTTCATAAATGTTTCTATAGAAAAATTTTCTATTGAAAATTTTTTTTATCAAAAATTCTCTTCTCAAAAATTGTTCTGAGAAAAGTATCCAAAATTTTTCCAAAGAAATTTTTTTTATCCAAAATTTTTCTAAAGAAAATTTTGTTTATCCAAAATTTTTCTACAGAAAATTTTTTTATCCAAAATTTTTCTATAGAAAATTTTTTTATCCAAAATTTTTCTATAGAGAATTTTTTTATCCAAAATTTTTCTATAGAAAACTTTTTTAGCCGAAATTTTTCTAAAGAAAATTTTTTTTATCCAAAACTTTTCTATAGAAAATGTTTATATCCAAAATGTTTTAAATATTTTTATAGGAAAATTTTCTTTAAAAAAAATTTTTATCGAAAATTTTCGATATCGATTTCGGTATAAATTTTATTTTTGTATATAATGTTCCTTAAAATATATTTGGGCAAAAACAATTACCAAAAACTAGTATATGCATTTTTGCGATATTGCCCATTTTCGAAAATACTCCGGCTACCCCAATTAAATTTTTTAGTTTCGGAGATATAATGTAACAAATTTTTTCCCTAATTTTCCCCCTTTCTTGAAAAAATGTACCTAATTCGTGTTTGATATTTCCTTCATGTCAATCGACTTCTCTACCCTGCTTTAGCCCCTAAACGGCCGAATTTCAAAAAAATAATATACCTCTTATCTAAGGAGATATAATGTTACCGATTTATCCCCTTTTTACTCCCAAATTAAGAAAGTACCAAATTTGTGTTTGATATTTCTTCAATATTTTTATTATGTTTCCGCTATAAACTTTGTTTCAAAAGATACATATGGGCTTAAAAAAGTACCAAAATAAAGTTTTTCCACCGATTTATTCTTCGAGTATTTACAAAATTTTTCAGATAAGTTTAACCTTATTTTTGTAGCTGATTTAAAATTAATCCCTTTTTTGTTTCTATCACTATTACTTTCGGAGTTATAGCGTTTATGGAATATCTTGTTTAACCTTTTATTTACCCTCAAATTACTGAATTTTCAAAAAGCACCAAAAACTTGTAAATTTATTTTTATTTTATTGATGATCTTAACACAGTTTCAGTTTTGTTTATATTCCTTTTGGTTTGGGAGATATAATGTTTTCATTTTTACCCCGTAATAGTCCCTAATATGTTTTTGATTTTTGATTTATACTACCCACTGCTTACCCCTGAACTTGTAGAGTACCGTAGACGTGTTTGAAAAGTAAGACCTTTAAAGAAGAGGAATAATGATAGGTTAGGTTAGTTGAAAAAGGTAATGCCAGGAGAGTGTCATCTTCACTTGGAGACCTTCGGGTCCATTTTGATCCTAATGTTAGGTTCATTGCTCTTAGAATTATTAAAGTTAGAGCCGCTCTGAATGAATGAATCTCAACTCAGTTTCATTTTTGTTTCTATTCCTTTTGGTTTGGGAGATATTATGCTACCAATTTTCCCCTTTTTACCCCTTAATTGTCCCTAATACATCTTTGATTATTGTTTTATATCAATCAATTTCTCTAGAAATTTTAATTTTGGCTTTATTGGTTTAAAAGACATCCGTTTTTACCCTTTTTTATCCCTTATAGAATGAATTGAGTCTCAGAGGCTTGCAAATATTTATATGAAATCCAAGTGAAATTATTAAAGTGTCAAAAAATTCAAATTAATGGACACCACTCTATACATAGTAACTTGACTCAAGTGCTTGAAATGTCTATAATTCATCTCCCTCTGACCTAATAAACTTGAAAATTAATCTCCTTATCACAATTCAAAGCAAGGAGCTTTGAAAAAAGCTTTTCGCAGACACTGATGAGAATGCAGACGAGACGTTGCTAGAAATGTCTGAAGCCTCTTCGTGTCCCTCAGATACTCCTCCAGACGCAAGGAGTAAAAGACAGTTATCAAAAAAACTAGATGAGTGGAGATAAGGTTTAAAGTCTTCTAGTTTTAAGATAATTATGTGTACGTGTAAAGGTTCACAAATATTGAAATGATCATTTCAGTAAACAGCCTGAAGTACAACTCCGAAATAAGACTGGAATCAATGTATATGGTACATAAAACAGAGATGCTAGGCAATGCAAACCATCAAATCTGGGGAAGTTAAAACATCAATTCCAATAATTCTTTAAAATTTACAGATTACTTTAGTAGAAATCGCATTTCGCTCTTCTAAGATTGACAACCACTTCCGGGACAAGAATCCGCCAAAAAAAAAAACACAACTTTTCCTTGAACTACTTCTCCTTGCCACTAATTTGAAAAAGTTTTGTTCCTTAAGCACTTGCTACACAAATGCGTTGGTGTGTACTTGAACAAGAAATTACCGAGTGGGAGTAGGGAAGTTTGAGAATTTTAAGTTTTTATTGTTTAAAGTATTTTTAGTTAAAGAAAACTAAAAAAATTTCTTTTTGTTTTTCTATTTATCATACTTTCAACATTTCTGTTTTCTTGCAACAGAAGAATGTAATTCTTTTAGTTATAAATAATGTTCATTTCAAAATACTTTTCGTATTCTAGTGTTTCTATTTTTTTTTTTTTTCTAACGAACAAGCTTTTCTACTACTTGTGAAATACATATTTCAAATTTTCTCTATGTAGCACAGTGGTTTGGAACAAAAAAAAAGTGGCTATAAATCTGTATCTTCTAAACTGTAAGTCTGATTACATCAGTATGTAAAAGATAATTGTTTAGAAGAACGTTTTCTAAATTTTGGATTTATGGTTACCCTGTGTTAACACAGGTTGAATTATTGGGCATCAAGGTAGACCACCTCAGAAGTAAAAAAGCCGTTGGACCATTTTGGAATGAGCTTGAAGAAACAAAGAAAAACCATGCTTACTTTGCTATAATAACAGGCTTTAAGTTATTTCATTTCAAATATAAAAAAAAAAAAAATTTTCTTCGACTTTCTTAGTTTTTGACCCATTGTGCATTCGATATTAAACCCAGTTTTTTTTTTTAATACTGACATACAGCAAACTGTTCAGAAAATATTCACGGTTTAATTGTTTGAATGTTGCTGAATATCTAATGTTGAGAAATTTCCAAAGTCAAATATTTTTCTCTGATCGAAAAAAGTGCATTTTTTCTCAAAAAGATGCTTTAAATTTTTTACTTTTTACGAAAAATATTTTATTAAAAGTTAATGTTTTATTATAAAATCGTAGAGAATGGGCTTTCATGATGACTTTAAACCAAAATTAAAGTCAGTGCTATATTCCCTTTATGTACACCATTGAACGAAATTGGTCTAAATTTTAAAAAAAAATGTTTGTGTTTTCGTACATATAACAAAAAAATAAAGCCGATTTTGCAACTTTCTGAAATGCAGTTATATAGTGCCATATATTGTCTTTATATATCAAAAATAAAAAGTAGCACGAATTCTTAAACGAATCCAGAAAATTAAATTATATAAAAAATGGCAAATTTTTTATACATCATAAATATAAATGAAAAAAAGGTCAATTGGGTTTCCTTTTTAGAAATTGTTTAAAATGTTTTACATAAACAATAAAATAAACTTCATGATACAAGTACAAGGTAGTTCCAATAGTCTTATTAAATTTTTAATAAGGATTTTTGAAGTTTCATTTTTATATTTACATTTGAAAAAATATTGCCACTTTTTAAAAACACAGCTTTGAATATCGAACGGCATCAAATTTTCATATCATTATAAACACATTTTTGACCTTGTAATTGTTATATTGGTTGTCTAGAAGTATTCCTTTATGACCCAGGCTCTCTTAAATTCAATATTTAATATTTTTTTTTTTTGATATTTATATTGAAGAAAAATAATTTTAATGAAAAAATTAATATGCTTAAAAAATATTAAATATTTACAAAATTGAAAATAAATCCAAACATATATGGTAGCTTTATTTTTCCACAAATCCTTATATATGTCAGATAGTGATTTTTAAATTTAAAAGTGACAATGGAACTACCGTGTACATTAGGGCGTCTCGAAAAAATAAAGTTCGCCGTACACCATCGAATATAAAGCATTGCTATGAGGCAGTTTCGAAAAATTTTTTTTTAATTTTTTTCGTCGCACATTGGGGTCGCCAAAATTCATTTTTCGCTATATCTTCGGCATTTAAAGTCGGATCTCGAAGTGTGATATATCGATGTTTTTGTCTCGAGGAGGCCAACATTTTTCTTTAATAGTCATTATTCTTGGGTATCCGGTTCTAGTATTTATCTATCAGACCCCTGTTCCTACCACCCTAATGTACCACCCTAATATCAGAAAATTAAAGATCTTAAAAAATCGTTAAACTTTTACTAAGGAAGTTTTTCGATTTTTCAAACCGATCTATTACAAACAAGGAATTTCTTATTTTGCCGCACATAGGGATCGCCAAAATACATTTTTCGTTATATCTTCGCCATTTACTGTCGGATCTTAAAGTGTAATATATCGATGTTTTTGTCTAACGAAGGCCAATGTTTTGCGATATTAATCATTGACCTTAAATACATTCTTCTACATAGTACCTACCCAATATATCTTAACTCATACATCTTTGAAAAACTGTAATGCTTCAGCAGTTCTTGCATTAAGAATTGCAAGCATGGCGGCTCAGTCAAAAAAATTCTGAAATTGTGGACCGGGTGGAAAAAGTAAACGTTATTTTCTATGGGCAGACGAAGCATTTGTTGAACGTCGTCCGGCAATTGATGAACCCAAGATATATCATCTATTGGAATTGCTTGAGGTTGGATTTCACAAGAACCAGAATGGCGGATAAAATAAAAGCGGAGAGTTCGGGAGGCTGTTGTTTATTTAAATTAATTTTTAATAGTTTATAATTAAATTAAACACAACGCGATTAAATGTTATACAGACACAGATGAAATTCAAACAATTATTTCGTGGATAAAACGAATAGCAGGACAAACTAAGAGACTGTTTGGGTATTTACACTGTGAATTTTTACATGATATTTTTTCACAATTTTAAATAAATACTAGAACGGATATCTGAGATCAATGATTATTATCAAAAAAAAGTACTAGAAGAATGCACTTGAGGTCAATGATTATAAAACTAAACTTAATTATTTTCACAGCTTATCTATGCCTTTAAACAGACACTGAACGTTTTGTTCATGTATTTAGTACATTAATCTGCCTTGGCTGTCACTGGTGAGCAACGCATGGGCCACATTTTTTCAGAACTTGAGAGCCCTCAAAAATACAGCAAACTTGAGTCTTTTCAAAACATAATTGATTAAAAGATTTAAAATTTTTTTAATTCCTGTTGTATGAGTTAAGATATCTTGGGTAGGTACTATGTAGAAGAATGTATTTAAGGTCAATGATTAATATCGCAAAACATTAGCCTTCGTTAGACAAAAACATCGATATATTACACTTTAAGATCCGACAGTAAATGGCGAAGATATAACGAAAAATGTATTTTGGCGATCCCTATGTGCAACAAAATAAGAAATTCCTTGTTTGTAATAGATCGGTTTGAAAAATCGAAAAACTTCCTTAGTAAAAGTTTAACGTTTTTTTAAGAGCTTTAATTTTCTGATATTAGGGTGGTACATTAGGGTATTAGGAACAGGGGTCTGATAGATAAATACTAGAACCGGATACCTGAGAATAATGACTATTAAAGAAAAATGTTGGCCTCCTCGGGACAAAAACATCGATATATCACACTTCGAGATCCGACTGGAAATGCCGAAGATATAACGAAAAATGTATTTTGGCGACCCCAATGTGCAACGAAAAAAATTAAAAAAATTTTTTTCGAAACTACCTCATAGCAATGCTTTATATTCGATGGTGTACGGCGAACTTTATTTTTTCCCCATATAAGTCGAGACGCTCTAGTGTACATATATCTTGATAAACTTTATTTTTGAATAAAATTAAATATTTGTGTACCTTTCAGAAATTTAAAGTAAAGAAATTTAAATTCAAAAATCGGTCCAAAAGCTTTTTTAAACCCACCATCAAAAAGAATGGGGGGTATATTTTGATTGTCATTCCGTTTGTTAGTTCCTTAATATTAGCTCAAAAACCAAAATTGAAGTATATTCTGAATCCCTATGAAATTCTAAGACGATTGAGCGATGTCAGTCTGTCTGTCCGTCTTTCTGTCCGTATGTCTGTCTGTCTGTTGTTGGCACGATAAAACCTTAACGAAAGGATATAGGTCACTGAAATTTGGCAGAAATATTCTTTATCTTCTAGAAAATTTTGGTATTGAAATCGTGCAAAATCGGTTCACATTTGACCAAAGCTCCCGTATAACTTCACCTAGGCTGATCGCTTATTTGCTAATAAATGACAAATTATAACAGCTATGATGATAAAATTTGGTATATATAAGCATATAAAATTTTATCGAAATCGGTTTACATTAAACCATAGCTCCCATACAAAAAACTTGCGGAAACAGCCTTATCTTCACCTAAAATACACTTAGTTGCCAATAAATGATTAACTGCAACAGCTTTGGCCACTAAATTTAGCACAAATAAGTCTTATGTCAATACCAGCCAGTGTGAAAAATTTTGTTACAATCGGTCACCATAGCTCCTATATAAAAAACTTACGGAAACACAAAAATACAAAAAGAACAGGGGGTTTATGTCCGTCTGTCCGTCAGATAAAAGCGCAATAGCACCTTAACGAAAAGAGCTAGAGGGACAAAATTTTACAAAAATATTTTCAATATTTTGAAAAAGTTGTATATTGAAAATGGACGAAATCGGTTCACATTTAGTTAGAGCTTCCATATAACCACACCCAGGGAATCACATTATTGCTGATAAATTGAATACTATAGTAATAGCTATGGCGACTAAATTTAGAATAGGAAAGTTTTATGCAAGTATTAATCAGTATATCAAATTTTATAGGAATCGGTCCATATTTGACTATAACTTTCAAATAAAAAAAACTCCCGGAAAAAAAAAATGTAGCAATGGAAAGTTAAAAGCTATTAAATTATAAACTATGATAGCTATGGTCACTAAATTTTGTAGAAATAAGATCTATATATATACCAGCTAAAATTTGGTTACAATCGGTCAACATTTGGCTATAATTCTTATATATCGCACTTGTTCAACAAAAGGGTATTAACACAAAATTTTTAAATTTTCACTTTTGTAAAGAAATTGATGTGTAGAAGTCTTATCTACCCACTGTAAAAATCTGACATCATTCTCACTATAATTTCACCAAAAAAACTTCTGTTTTACCCCTCTTCCTTATATGAAAGTAGTAGATAAATCAAATAGTTTTTTGACTCTACTGAAAATTTAAAAATGTTGAGTTAATACCTTCTTAACAAATATCTTATGCATACAGATTTGTTACTGCACTATGGGCTCCCCGACTAGTTTCTGAGGCAAAAAGTCCTTTCTTGTACATAAGAATATTCAAATAGTAACGATAGTTATTTTTTCGAGCAGAAATAAAAGTTATTTTTGTGTTTCCAACCCCAATCATGATTGTAAAATTCAACTCCATTAGTTTTTGAGCATATGTAAATTATTTTCACTGAAAAATTGTCTTTGTTTGAAAAAAGTTTTCAATTAATTTATCATAATTTCAAACAAAATTAATTTTTATTTCTGCTCGAAAAAATAAAAATCAAAAAATAACTTTTATTCTTGCTTGAAAAAATAAAAGTCAAAAATGACTGTTATTTTTGCTCGAAAAAATAAAAGTTAAAAAATTACATTTTATTTTTGCTTGAAAAAATAAAAGTTAAAAAATAACTGTTATTTTTTAACGAAAAAATAAAAGTCAAAAAATAACTTTTATTTTCTGACTTTTGCGATAAAAGTTATAACAGTTACGGTCCCTGAAATTTAGGTTTAAAAAAAATTTGTACAAAAGTATTGTTGGGTTACTTAACTTGTGTTATTAAAATGTGATGTCTTTTTTGGTAAGAGTTTTTACGTTTTTTGGAGTAGAAGCTTGTTTATTGGAACGTATTGTGAAAACCATTGGTACTGATAGAATGGTGTTCATGTCTAGTTTAGGAGACTAAAGAAATCACTGCGACCGTCTGCAACCTTCTAAGATATTAATCTTTTTAGATTGCCTATTCGTGTGTATTTTAAGAACCGCTACTAAAAACAAACTGATCTTTTCAAAGTGACAGTATGAGTTGCTCCTGAATGTGTGATTCCATCTACATCAAATACCATCGAAAATGATCATGACTCTGATTCCGAAGAAGATTTTAATTGTAAATAATTAAGAATAAGATGATGACAAATTGGAAGACTTTGATACAATTTTATTTTGCTGTACTGTACATATCTTTTTTTTTTTTTTTTTTTGTTATTTGTTGAATTAATAAGAAGTCATGTAATTTAATGTCTACTTAGAAGAAGTTTGTATATACATATAATGAATCATTTTTCTAAGTTTAATTAATTCTTGTTAATAAATATTAGTGTTTCATAGTAAAAAAAAGTTGTTTTGGTCCAGCGAAGAGGACCGGGCTCAACTAAGTATTTATTAAAAATATGCCATATCTTTAATAAGTGAATTCAAAATATCACAAATTTATTTTTTTTACTTTATGTACAATTTATTTTAAAAATTTATCATACTTTATAGCTCTGGGGCCAAATTACGGCATTGGGTGGAAAAGATTTCGACATCGATTGAAATCTTAGACATTTTCAAAATATTTGTATAGCATACTTTAAGGATAATCAAAAATATTTAAAAGATGCACAGTTTACTAAATGTTTTTGAAGTTATTTGCTAAAGGATGAACAATAGTGCAAGAGTTTTAATTGAACAATATATATTTTTAAAAACGAATTAAAATGGATACCAAATTTCAATAAACTTTTTGCATCAAAGTAACTTTGAACATCCCTAAAGTATACTTCACAATATTCTCTTAGAAGTCTGAGTTTTCGATCGAATGCGGTAATTTGGCCCCTGGTCGCATGCATTATATTAAAAATGGCCGACAACTTTTAGATTTTTAGATCGGGCGTAGTAACATGATCGATACCAAATTTTTAATCCAAACTTTAACGTCAAATTAATAATTTAACTAAACTCAATTTCAAGTAATAATTTTTTTTAGACAGATAATTTATTTATCTACGATGAAGTAGGCGTGGCATCGCCCAATCGACTTAAAATATTAACCGATGACCATTTTTAAAAAATTTCATGCTTCTAGTCTTTCTGGGGATTTATTGCCTCTAAAACTGGTCACTGAGCCTACTGTGCACTGTGTGTGTAGTTTTAAATGTTTAACACAATGTGCACTTTTCAACGTAGGAGTAGAAGTTGTAAGAAACAACAGATTAGTCAGTTTGAAGGTACATTTGTATATACTTTTTGTATATTAGGGAGGTTTATAATTTGACTTTACGATTTAATTCCTTTTTTCAAAGTAAAATTATATTCTCTGTTATCTCGATCGGATTTAAGAGTTATTTAAAGCAAAATGTGACAAAAAACGCACCCTACTGTATACACCCACCTACTGCTACATAAGTAAGAGCATAACTTCAAAAGTGTTGAATGAATAAATGAAAACGAGTGGGTTGTTTTTTCGGTTTTTCCTAGAAAGTAATAATATTTAATTTGTTGGATATTCCATTTCCAAGCTAAGGATTTCTTTCCATTCAACAGAAACTCTCTTACTCTCTAACACCCAAACAACTTGAACATTTACGTAATATATGTATATATGAATGTAGGTTTTTATGTATTATTCTTTTAAAGATGTGTGTAGGATACATCTACTAGACATCTCTATTTGGGTCTCTTGAGTAAAATTATGCAATTCACTGGCCATGAACATCATTTTGTTTTCAAACTGTTTGCCTTTAGTTAGTTAATGTTTCAAAATATTGGCCACTTTAACTCTACCATCAGAGGGAGTGAAGTGCATTTGCTTTGGTATACGAAAGTGTATTAGTATCTGTTATGTTTTACTAACTATATGTCGTATTTCCAGTTCCGTTTTGAGTCTGCAACTGCTTTAGCAACCATTTATACGCATTTTTATATTAAAATATTTTTGCTCAGAGTTTATTTGCTAAATTCTGTTGTGAATCTATTTACATTTAAAGGATTTAAAATGCTTAAAAGTCATGGTTTGTTTGTTAAATGTTTTAGAATTCGTTTTGAAATTTTATTTGCGCTTTTAAGTGAAATTAAAATTTTAAAATGCAAAAAAAGGGGGTGATAGAAAGCAAAATAAAGTTCGTGTAAATTGCTTAATTTGTGGATTACATTTACATAAATGAGTTTGTTTTAATTAGGAGAAATAAATCATTTTTATTTAGGAAAATTTTATTAATACTTATGTGACAGTAAGTCAACAAGTGGTTATTAGGTTTTGAAATTTTTGCAGAAACTAACAAAATGCAATCACCTAAAGGACGTTTTAATAGGCACTTCTGCAAATTATGTCAGTCAAGTTACTCCTCCCTAACCGCCGTGATATAGCAGGTTAGTCAACCGCCCAGCATACCAGAGGTCCCAAGTTCGATAACCGGGCAGACAGACTAGAAAAAAATCTGTGATCACTAAAAAAATTTAATTTTAATTTTTTGAAAATTTTTATATGAAAATATAAAACCTTAACTATCTTGGAAAAAAGAGCAGATAGAGCCCTATGGACAATAATCTGTGATCACTAAAAAAAATTTCAAAATTCGTACTAAAACCTAATTTTTTGAAAATTTTTATATGAAAATATAAAACTTCAATTTCCTTGGAAACTGGAAGCAATTTGGGCCAAAATCTGTGATCACTAAAAAAATTTCAAAATTCGTACTAAAACCTAATATTTTGAAAATTTTTATATGAAATTATAAAACTTCAATTTCCTTGGAGACTAGAAGAGATAGAGCAATTTGGGCCAAAATCTGTGATCACTAAAAAAAATTTCAAAATTCGTACTAAAACCTAATTTTTTGAAAATTTTTATATGAAAATATAAAACTTCAATTTCCTTGGAAACTAGAAGAGATAGAGCAATTTGGGCCAAAATCTGTGATCACTAAAAAAATTTTCAAAATTCGTACTAAAACCTAATTTTTTGAAAATTTTTATATGAGAATATAAAACTTCAATTTCCTTGGAAAATAGAAGAGATAGAGCAATTTGGGACAAAATCTGTGATCACTAAAAAAAATTTCAAAATTCGTACTAAAACCTAATTTTTTGAAAATTTTTATATGAAAATATAAAACTTCAATTTCCTTGGAAACTGGAAGCAATTTGGGCCAAAATCTGTGATCACTAAAAAAATTTCAAAATTCGTACTAAAACCTAATATTTTGAAAATTTTTATATGAAATTATAAAACTTCAATTTCCTTGGAGACTAGAAGAGATAGAGCAATTTGGGCCAAAATCTGTGATCACTAAAAAAAATTTCAAAATTCGTACTAAAACCTAATTTTTTGAAAATTTTTATATGAAAATATAAAACTTCAATTTCCTTGGAAACTAGAAGAGATAGAGCAATTTGGGCCAAAATCTGTGATCACTAAAAAAATTTTCAAAATTCGTACTAAAACCTAATTTTTTGAAAATTTTTATATGAGAATATAAAACTTCAATTTCCTTGGAAACTAGAAGAGATAGAGCAATTTGGGACAAAATCTGTGATCACTAAAAAAAATTTCAAAATTCGTACTAAAACCTAATTTTTTGAAAATTTTTATATGAAAATATAAAACTTCAATTTCCTTGGAAACTAGAAGAGATAGAGCATTTTGGGCCAAAATCTGTGATCACTAAAAAAAATTTCAAAATTCGTACAAAAAACCTAATTTTTTGAAAATTTTTATATGAAAATATAAAACTTCAATTTCCTTGGAAACTAGAAGAGATAGAGCAATTTGGGCCAAAATCTGTGATCACTAAAAAAAATTTCAAAATTCGTACTAAAACCTAATTTTTTGAAAATTTTTATATGAAAATATAAAACTTCAATTTCCTTGGAAACTAGAAGAGATAGAGCAATTTGGGCCAAAATCTGTGATCACTAAAAAAATTTTCAAAATTCGTACAAAAAACCTAATTTTTTTAAAATTTTTATATAAATATATAAAACTCCAATTTCCTTGGAAACTAGAAGAGATAGAGCAATTTGGGCCAAAATCTGTGATCACTAAAAAAAAATTTTCAAAATTCGTACAAAAAACCTAATTTTTTGAAAATTTTTATATGAAAATATAAAACTTCAATTTCCTTGGAAACTAGAAGAGATAGAGCAATTTGGGTCAAAATCTGTGATCACTAAAAAAATTTTCAAAATTCGTACAAAAAACCTAATTTTTTGAAAATTTTTATATGAAAATATAAAACTTCAATTTCCTTGGAAACTAGAAGAGATAGAGCAATTTGGGCCAAAATCTGTGATCACTAAAAAAAATTTCAAAATTCGTACGAAAACCTAATTTTTTGAAAATTTTTATATGAAAATATAAAACTTCAATTTCCTTGGAAACTAGAAGAGATAGAGCAATTTGGGCCAAAATCTGTGATCACTAAATAAATTTTCAAAATTCGTACAAAAAACCTAATTTTTTGAAAATTTTTATATGAAAATATAAAACTTCAATTTCCTTGGAAACTAGAAGAGATAGAGCAATATGGGCCAAAATCTGTGATCACTAAAAAAAATTTCAAAATTCGTACTAAAACCTAATTTTTTGAAAATTTTTATATGAAAATATAAAACTTCAATTTCCTTGGAAACTAGAAGAGATAGAGCAATTTGGGACAAAATCTGTGATCACTAAAAAAAATTTCAAAATTCGTACTAAAACCTAATTTTTTGAAAATTTTTATATGAAAATATAAAACTTCAATTTCCTTGGAAACTAGAAGAGATAGAGCAATTTGGGCCAAAATCTGTGATCACTAAAAAAAATTTCAAAATTCGTACTAAAACCTAATTTTTTTAAAATTTTTATATGAAAATATAAAACTTGAATTTCCTTGGAAACTAGAAGAGATAGAGCAATTTGGGCCAAAATCTGTGATCACTAAAAAAATTTTCAAAATTCGTACATAAAACTTAATTTTTTGAAAATTTTTATATGAAAATATAAAACTTCAATTTCCTTGGAAACTAGAAGAGATAGAGCAATTTGGGCCAAAATCTGTGATCACTAAAAATAATTTCAAAATTCGTACAAAAAACCTAATTTTTTGAAAATTTTTATATGAAAATATAAAACTTCAAATCCTTGGAAATCTGTGATCACTAAAAAAATTTTCAAAATTCGTACAAAAAACCTAATTTTTTTAAAATTTTTATATGAAAATATAAAACTTCAATTTCCTTGGAAACTAGAAGAGATAGAGCAATTTGGGCCAAAATCTGTGATCACTAAATTAAATTTCAAAATTCGTACTAAAACCTAATTTTTTGAAAATTTTTATATGAAAATATAAAACTTGAATTTCCTTGGAAACTAGAAGAGATAGAGCAATTTGGGCCAAAATCTGTGATCACTAAAAAAAATTTCAAAATTCGTACTAAAACCTAATTTTTTGAAAATTTTTATATGAAAATATAAAACTTGAATTTCCTTGGAAACTAGAAGAGATAGAGCAATTTGGGCCAAAATCTGTGATCACTAAAAAAAATTTCAAAACTCGTACTAAAACCTAATTTTTTAAAAATTTTTATATGAAAATATAAAACTTCAATTTCCTTGGAAACTAGAAG
Source organism: Stomorhina lunata (assembly GCA_933228675.1). Taxonomy (NCBI): domain Eukaryota; kingdom Metazoa; phylum Arthropoda; class Insecta; order Diptera; family Rhiniidae; genus Stomorhina; species Stomorhina lunata. The sequence continues at coordinate 95,224,223 of OW121743.1, read as the reverse complement.
AGATAGAGCAATTTGGGCCATAATCTGTGATCACTAAAAAAATTTTCAAAATTCGTACAAAAAACCTGATTTTTTGAAAATTTTTTAATGAAAATATAAAACTTCAATTTCCTTGGAAACTAGAAGAGATAGAGCAATTTGGGCCAAAATCTGTGATCACTAAAAAAATTTTCAAATTTCGTACAAAAAACCTAATTTTTTGAAAATTTTTATATGAAAATATAAAACTTCAATTTCCTTGGAAACTAGAAGAGATAGAGCAATTTGGGCCAAAATCTGTGATCACTAAATAAATTTTCAAAAAAAATTTCAAAATTCGTACTAAAACCTAATTTTTTGAAAATTTTTATATGAAAATATAAAACTTCAATTTCCTTGGAAACTAGAAGAGATAGAGCAATTTGGGCCAAAATCTGTGATCACTAAAAAAATTTTCAAAATTCGTACAAAAAACCTAATTTTTTGAAAATTTGTATATGAAAATATAAAACTTCAATTTCCTTGGAAACTAGAAGAGATAGAGCAATTTGGGCCAAAATCTGTGATCACTAAAAAAATTTTCAAAATTCGTACAAAAAACATAATTTTTTGAAAATTTGTATATGAAAATATAAAACTTCAATTTCCTTGGAAACTAGAAGAGATAGAGCAATTTGGGCCAAAATCTGTGATCACTAAATAAATTTTCAAAAAAAATTTCAAAATTCGTACTAAAACCTAATTTTTTGAAAATTTGTATATGAAAATATAAAACTTCAATTTCCTTGGAAACTAGAAGAGATAGAGCAATTTGGGCCAAAATCTGTGATCACTAAAAAAATTTTCAAAATTCGTACAAAAAACATAATTTTTTGAAAATTTGTATATGAAAATATAAAACTTCAATTTCCTTGGAAACTAGAAGAGATAGAGCAATTTTGGGCCAAAATCTGTGATCACTAAATAAATTTTCAAAAAAAATTTCAAAATTCGTACTAAAACCTAATTTTTTTAAAATTTTTATATGAAAATATAAAACTTCAATTTCCTTGGAAACTAGAAGAGATATAGCAATTTGGGCCAAAATCTGTGATCACTAAAAAAAATTTCAAATTCGTACTAAAACCTAATTTTTTGAAAATTTTTATATGAAAATATAAAAACTTCAATTTCCTTGGAAACTAGAAGAGATAGAGCAATTTGGGCCATAATCAGTGATCACTAAAAGAATTTTCAAAATTCGTACAAAAAACCTAATTTTTTTGAAAATATTTATATGAAAATATAAAACTTCAATTTCCTTGGAAACTAGAAGAGATAGAGCAATTTGGGCCAAAATCTGTGATCACTAAAAAAATTTTCAAAATTCGTACAAAAAACCTAATTTTTTGAAAATTTTTATATGAAAATATAAACTTCAATTTCCTTGGAAACTAGAAGAGATAGAGCAATTTGGGCCAAAATCTGTGATCACTAAAAAAATTTTCAAAATTCGTACAAAAAAACCTAATTTTTTGAAAATTTTTATATGAAAATATAAAACTTCAATTTCCTTGGAAACTAGAAGAGATAGAGCAATTTGGGCCAAAATCTGTGATCACTAAAAAAATTTTCAAAATTCGTACAAAAAACCTAATTTTTTGAAAATTTTTATATGAAAATATAAAACTTCAATTTCCTTGGAAACTAGAAGAGATAGAGCAATTTGGGCCAAAATCTGTGATCACTAAAAAAATTTTCAAAATTCGTACAAAAAACATAATTTTTTGAAAATTTTTATATGAAAATATAAAACTTCAATTTTCCTTGGAAACTAGAAGAGATAGAGCAATTTGGGCCAAAATCTGTGATCACTAAAAAAAATTTCAAAATTCGTACTAAAACCTAATTTTTTGAAAATTTTTATATGAAAATATAAAACTTGAATTTCCTTGGAAACTAGAAGAGATAGAGCAATTTGGGCCATAATCTGTGATCACTAAAAAAATTTTCAAAATTCGTACAAAAAACCTAATTTTTTGAAAATTTTTTAATGAAAATATAAAACTTCAATTTCCTTGGAAACTAGAAGAGATAGAGCAACTTGGGCCAAAATCTGTGATCACTAAAAAAATTTTCAAATTTCGTACAAAAAACCTAATTTTTTGAAAATTTTTATATGAAAATATAAAACTTGAATTTCCTTGGAAACTAGAAGAGATAGAGCAATTTGGGCCATAATCTGTGATCACTAAAAAAATTTTCAAAATTCGTACAAAAAAACCTAATTTTTTGAAAATTTTTTAATGAAAATATAAAACTTCAATTTCCTTGGAAACTAGAAGAGATAGAGCAACTTGGGCCAAAATCTGTGATCACTAAAAAAATTTTCAAATTTCGTACAAAAAACCTAATTTTTTGAAAATTTTTATATGAAAAATATAAAACTTCAATTTCCTTGGAAACTAGAAGAGATAGAGCAATTTGGGCCAAAATCTGTGATCACTAAAAAAAATTTTCAAAATTCGTACAAAAAACCTAATTTTTTGAAAATTTTTATATGAAAATATAAAACTTCAATTTCCTTGGAAACTAGAAGAGATAGAGCAATTTGGGCCAAAATCTGTGATCACTAAAAAAAAATTTCAAAATTCGTACT